>JAQFVV010006606.1:0-649846 GCA_028023455.1 Epiperipatus broadwayi
ATAATAAGATTTGGCATAGATTTAATTAAGAAATGCAAGATTTAAAATACAATAAGATTTCACGTATGTGAAATCTGAAATTTGGCTTCATTCTAGAATAGAACTTATGCGACATTTGCTGAAATATGATTGATTCAGTTTTGACAATTTTAAGTTAATAAGATTAATGACGGCAAATATTATCATTAAGTTAAGATATACAAATTAACTTAGAAATTTTTAATAATTATTTTAAAACAGATCATTGGGTATTATACGTGACTAAATTTATATAAAACATTTAAATTCTAGATTTTAGCAAGTTAAAATTGAATAGCATTTAATTATTTAGAATAAGATTAATACGTAACTAAATCAATCCTATATAATTTCTACAAGTAAACCAACAAATAAAAAAAAATCACTTATCAAATCAGTTTAAATATTAAATGAATTTTCAAATCAGTTTAAATAGGAAACCAGAAATTATGAAATCAATAAATGAGGCAAAATTTTAGCATTAAAACAAAGTTATTAAGTCATTTATAATTTAGGCAAGATTTTAAGATTGGAATAAAACAAATAAAATTTACATAGAAGTTTACTTTACATTATTATTATTATGGCCATTGATTTAGATTTAAACTAGCATTTTAGAGTTGATTTTAGTTGAAAGCTTTAGAACTGAAGAAGTATTTACCATGTTCTTTTCTTTTTTCTGGTGACAAGTTATTTCTTCATCATGGGATCTCTTTAGGTGTTATGGTGGTTACTTCATTTTTCTCCACATGAGGTAGCTTCCCATCAGAGGCAGAAGGCAAGATTTTCAGCCTTTATCCCAACATGATCATCATCAACACTAATCAAGTACTTTTTTAAAAATTATCATAGTGTCTGAGTTTCCCAGTTTTCTGACCTCTTAAAGATGGTTGCTAGTGATTATATACCAGTATACCCCCCTCTCCTTTGTTATATTATTTTTAGATTCATTTTCTTAGCTTACTCGCTTATTGTCAGTAATCGTGTAAGCCTGCTGTATCTAACTTTTAATTAGGTCAATTTAACCTTCGTGACATGCGGTAATTTATGGAATCTTTTCAATTTAAATCTAATTTTAATTCTAAATATAAATTGGATCAATTTTCAGCGACCAGGATTAACTTTTCTGGCATCACTTTGACTAGTAAAACAAATCTAAACTTTGGAAAAACATTTTGTTTTATATGTAACTCGACCTTTTAATTTAGCGATATACGCAGAAATATGCAGAAATATATAATTTCAAATATTACTAATTTAATAAATATTTTAAAATAAAGAAATCTTAATGTTTTAAATTCTATTAACATTATTCTTCTAGCAAATATGTAGTCTTAAGTTACACATACAACTCGTTTTTCATTTAATTATATTAGAAATATATATGTGCACATTTATAGAGGTTTTCGTATATAAATGCAATTTTCTCTCTATATGTAGATATATATGCACACGTACATGGGTAATGTATTTAAGTTTAAATTTAGCCCGGTTTTTATGATACTATTAGCATAATATACGAGAATTTGGTGGTAGTTATATATATATATATATAAGGATACTACTATAGAATATAGTAGGTGAAATAGTTGGGTTGAAAAGCTGACTGTTTCAAAAAAAAAAAAAAAAAAAAAAAAAAAAATATATATATATATATATAATATTTTACAAATTTTCTTAACATTTTTTAATCATAAAAGTGAAAAGAAAGATTTATTATTTTCTAGCTTGTCTTTGAATGTTATGTGATGATTGTTCTAAAATACTGTGTTCTGGTAACATTTTCTTACAATGTTGTGCCTTTGCCATATAAGAGCAATTAATAAATCAAATGCATATAGAATATGAAAGTGATGTCATTGTTTGCATGTGGTATGATAGTAATTTAGTGATATTAATATTATATTTGCTTTTTTTCATGTGTCATCGCATCAGCCAGAAAGCGAACCCACTAACCTGGGACAACTGCTTGTAAGGCAGCTGTGCTCACCTCTCGACCACCAACACTTAACTAATATTTGCTTTTTTCTACTGGATGCAATTATCTACATGCTCCACAAAATAATATAGTATAAAAGTATTATATGTCTCTATGTGGTGGTTTCAATTGATGTAGGCTTTGAAACAACAAATTGTGTTATTCACCTTAAAATTTACAAAACATGGCTGATGATTCTTATCACCCAATGAATCCTGACTTCTTATTCTTTAAAAACAATTAAAAATTCTATCAATTTATATACTTCTATTGAACAGAAGTTTCTTTTTTTATCTGCAGATTACATATGTATATAAGTTATATACATGTTTGGCTTACATGAATAAAAAATCTCTGATAGTGATCATAAATGACATTGACTTTACTGAACTGTTTTCCTTGTGATATGGGCTCTTTTACCAACTGAAATAATTAATTTATGTTGTTTTTGTTGTAATCAATAGGTAATAATACTGTTGTTTTGCTTTTGTCTTTTAAGATAGACTAAATGTACAATTCTTTAAAAAAAATGGTTTCCTCTTCTGGTACTTCATTTTTATTTTCTAAAAATTAGTAAATAAAATGATTTGTAAATAACTTTGGTTTTTTTTTCAATTTGTTTCTAAATTGCTTTAATCATTTTATATACACTATTTATATATTTTAATATGACATATTTTTTTTATTATTTTAATTATAATTCTGAAGTCTTATTAATTAAAGTAAATACCTTCATATATATATATATATATAGTGTTAAAATTAGTTGAAAATAACCTTTTAATTCAATTAAGTGCATATGTATACATAATTTACATCTCCTATGTAGTCTATTGAATTAATGCCATTGCTTAGTATTAATTAAAAAAATAAAGCTTTAAAAGAGAATTTGCTTTAAATATGTTTTTCTGCAGCAGTTCTTTAGTTGGTGTAGGTTTAAAATTGTTAAGTTTCATTATTCAGCTTCAAAATAAATATTTAATATTTATGACCAGAAAAAATATTTTAACTATAATTTAAAATTAGAGTAATTTAACAATGTAGATTTGAATATATGAACTTTTTCTACAGTACAGACTTTTTCATACCTGCACTCCAATATGTAGTATATAGGGGGTTTGAACTCAGACTTTCACACGACATTCAACTATCTGCACTATCTCATACTGCTGACACACTTGATCACACACTCAACTATCCACACTATCTCATACTGCTGACATACTTGATCACATACATGTCGAAAAGATAAATAATCACCAATAGACGTATTTCATGCTAAACCAGCACTTGTTAGTTGATCCAGATCATCACCTCCACACATATATACAATCAATGCTCAGTTTATATTAAGATAGTCAATCTTCATACTTTAATGGACAGGCTTCAATCCACTCTACCCCACAACTCTTCAGCCATCCATTTCAATGAAAATCTGATGATGAAACGATGAAAGTCCACATGGTGCCAACCATCTCATCTTACTCACGTAGACCATAAATCCCAATAAATAACATTATCAAAACAACCGTTTTCTCTCTCTCTTTTTTTTTGTAATTTTAACTCTATGGGGGGTTTTGTTTAATACTTTAATTTTTATAATTTATTTTAAACCGCTTAAAAAAATGTATATATAAGAGAAAAAATGAAATTAATATCTAATGTTTTTTATATAAAAACATTCTCCTGTATCTGCTATGTTCCGATGTGATTAATTAGATACCAGTCTGTAGAACATCAATAACTTTAAAAAAATGTCACAAGTTTAGAAACAAATCAATTTATTTAACAATAATAAATATTAATACGTAAAAATAAGTAATTTGGAATTCCATTAGAAATAAGTCCAATATATAATTAATCTTGTAGTTTCATGTTTCAGTTTTTACTTACACAGGATAATACAGTACTATAAGTAATATTAATTATTTTATTATATTAACACATATCTTTATTATTTTTTGCATGGCTTTATGCAGTTTCTATATCAATTGTATTATATGGTTTTGATTGCCCCAGCAATCTTTTTTAGATTTATAAAAAACATAAATACAAATACATGAATATTTATACAGAATCACATAATTTTACATATATTTCATATTATAAATTTTTCTTTTTAACACACACACACACACACACACACATATATACTTATATATGTATACCAATTTTGTAAAATGGTGCGGAAAAGAGTTGAAAATGATATAAGAAAGTATAATTGTGAACTAGCAAGAAAAGCTGTAGAAGAGAATAAAAGTCTAAAGAGTGTAAAACAACATTTTGGTATTGGTAGGAAATTTATATCTGCAATAAGAAAAAAAGATGGCATTATTACTAAAAAGAGAGATGACATCACAAAATGTGTAGAAGACTTCTATCAAGAATTATATAGTAATAAAGAAGATGTACCTCCTCTACATATTATATCTTATGAATTGCCCAGAATTTTGAATGAGGAAGTGAGACATGCAATTAAATTTATGAAGAAAGGGAAGGCTCCAGGTAATGATGGAATTATAATTGATATATTAAAAGAAGCAGGTGAAGAAATATATATTTTTTTTAGCAAAGTTATATACCAAATGTCTAAATGATAAAGATGTACCAGATGATTGGAAGAATGCAGTATTAATATTAATATTTTAAAAAGGTGATAAAGAAGATATTAGAAATTATAGACCTATCAGTCTTTTATCAGTTTTATACAAAATTTTTACTAAGATAATTACAACTCGTCTACAGAGAACACTGGACTTCCACCAACCAAGAGAACAAGCTGGATTTAAAAGTGGTTTTAGTACAGTAGATCATATCCAGGTATTGAGAGAAGTTATAGAAAGGACAAATGAATATGAGTTGCCATTAAGCTTAGGATTTGTAGATTATGAAAAGGCATTTGATTCTATAAACATTTCTTCAGTGATTAAAGCATTGGATCATCAAGGTATAGATCCAGGATATTGTCATATTTTAAAGAATATTTATAAAAATGCAACAGCAACAATTAGATTACATAATGATAGTAGGAAAGTCAACATTGAGAAGGGTGTAAGACAGGGTGACTCCATATCTCCAAAACTTTTTACAGCATTGCTGCAAGAAGTATTTTGTGGATTAAAATGGGAAGCTAAAGAACTGAAAGTAAATGGAGATTATTTAAGTAATTTAGATTTTGCAGATGATGTAGTTGTTTTTGCAAATAATGCTTTAGAGTTACAGGAAATGTTGCAGGAGTTATCAGATGAAAGTAGAAAAGTAGGACTAAAGATAAATGTTAAAAAGACTAAAGTAATGTTTAATAGATTTTCTCAAAATGTGAAAATAAAGATTGATTATGATGAATTAGAAGAAGTTAACAGCTACAAATACCTTGGTCAGATTATTAATACAGATGGAAACATAATGGATGAAATTAATCATAGAATTAAACTTGGTTGGAGTGCTTTTGGTAGAAATAACTTGATACTAAAAGGAAATATGCCTATGTGTTTGAAAAGGAAGGTTTTTAATAAGTGTATTTTGCCAGTTCTTACTTATGGATCTAAGACTTGGACACTTAATAGAAGAGCAATACAGAGACTTCAAACCACTCAAAGAAGTATGGAGAGATGCATGTTGGGAGTAACAAGATGTGATCAAAAACACAATGTATTGGTAAGAGATCAAACAGGTGTTACTGATCTCCTTGAAAAAATTAAAAGACTGAAGCGGAGTTGGGCTGGACATATTGCTAGAAGAGATGATAATAGATGGACAATTGAAATTTTGAACTGGATTCCAAGAGATTGTAAAAGACCCATAAAGAGACCATATGTGAGATGGATGGATGAAATAACAAAGTGTGCAGGGATGATGTGGAGAAGAAAAGCTAAAGATCGGAAAAGATGGATTGAACTTGGAGAGACCTTCATCCTGCAGTCGATTCATAATGGTTGGTGATGATACAAATATATTATTAATTTCTTTAAGAATTTTTATATTTATCTTATTTAAATAATTAATATTTTCTATACTCATATATATGTAATATATTTTATAATTCTATATTTTATTTACTTATTATTTTTTATTAACATTATATTTTATTCATATTTTCAATATTTTATATGATATAATTGATAATATAAAACAATAATTGATATAATAACTGTAAATAGCATTGTAAAAAGTAATAAAGAAAAAAGTTAATAATAATATTTGGTTGAACTGGGCAACGCAATGAAGAAAAAGATTAAATTATGTATTTTAATTACTGTCTTTTACTGATAATGTGCTTATTATAGTTATATATGTGTATATGCTTGCCAAAACAATTACACTTCTGGCGATTTAATATTTTACTTTAGCTGGCGATCTGTTATTAAAAATATACAAAACAAATTCTCTTCAAGGCTGTGTGTGTGTGTGTTTATGCTTATTTAACACACACACACTATTTCATGTTCTACTTCTTAGCCATATATCTGGAAATTTTTAATTTTAGACCACGGTTTTTTTCATCACTTCAATTTTTGGCATATAAATTACTAATTTACATAATAGTATGTTTATTCTACTTGCAAATTATTCATATTAGCAAATATACATTTTTTAGAGTATTAAAATTAAGATAATTAATTCAGGAATTATCTGTACATATTTATATAATCATGAAATCCATTTTATTTACAATCTATATCTACATAATATATGCTCAGATACTTCAGTATTACAATTGAGTATTGACCTGGCATTCACAGTAAACTAAATAACATTAATATCTATATCCAGTTTCAGGTTTTCATTAATTAAAATTTTGAATTAATATGGGGGAAAAAAAATTTTTCTCAAAATATTTTTGAAATGTTTTTTTTGTAATAATTATTTCTTAAGAAAATATTTTAAAAAAAAAATTTTTTTTTTTTTAATAAAAAAAAATCCTCCTAAATAAAACTGTTATCTTTTTATTATTTTTTTTTTTTTTTATTCTTCCCTCTCCCCTAAATTCCCACTTTTTTCTTTCTTTATTTTATTGATAAGTTTTTGAAGAAAAATAATATTTTTTATATTATAAAAACAACTTCAACTTCTCAATCAAAACATTAATTAACAATCAGAAAAAAACCCTTCATAATAGTGTGTTGTTGCCTCTGTTGTTGTGATTTCTATTTATGTCAACAGTTATATAATAGGCATGATTTCAAAGAAGATATTATCTTATGAAATACTATTTCAATTTTTTCTTTAGTACATATTATTTATGTAACCAATAAAATAGCTCTTGATTCTAATACCTGAATCTAGTACAACAGGTACAAATTAATAAATATATTTTTTTGATTATTCGTAAAGGTATGGTTAATGTTTTGTTATTTTTTCTCAGAAACTGACTTTTAATATTCACCAATTCTTACTGGAAATTGTTCCCACCAATATAAAAAGCCAATTTATCATTAGAAGGAATATCATTTTCTATTCCATTTTTATAATTTGGTAAAGAATGCATTTTTTGTTTTCTTTCAGTCATTGAACTTGTCTTTATAATGAGAGATTATCTATTGATGCTCTGTAGTTTTCTGATAATGTGGATTTACTTTTTATAGACCTTTATAAATAATCACTGCTTTTGTATGTTTTAACTCTTGCATATTTTTTATCCTTCTTATTTTCATTTAAAGGCTAATTCTATTTTTTCTATCACTATCTCTTTTAATATTCCCTTTATTGTGGCTTATTGCTTGAGTGTATTTCTGGTCATATTTTTCTTATATGGACATTTTTGTATTGCAATATTGATATCACAGTGAGAATGTTATCTAAATTCTACTGCAACAATATTCTTCAATTTACATTGAGATCATATCCAATATGTCAGTAGTTCTATCATCTCTTCAAGAAAACTTTTATTGTCAGGTTATATTAAAGGGTTTCATTGAACACGATAATTTGTGATATGATACATATAATATGATTGAGATTTGGAAAAAAGTAAGGCTTTTTTTTTTGTTTTCTAAAAGAACTATGGAAATATATCTCAGTTTTTGTGTTGAGACATTTCTTGAAACATCCAAAAACAAGCTTGCTTCACTTTGCTTAAACATTTATCTATTACTGACTATCTATCGTTTTTATAATTGATGAAATATTGAAAAGTAAGTTCTATGAATCATAAGCTGTGTCTTTTATTGATTTTGTGCTCCTTTCATTTCCCCCATTTCAGTGATTGAAATTTAATTGACACTGTCTATATGTTTAATAGGATTGTATAAATTTAAATAGAATAGCACCTTATAGATAAAAGTATGTTTATATTTTTGGATTGGCTATAGTGCTAGTCAAATTTACAAAGTCTCCTTTATTGAATGTCTATAATATTATCTACAATAAATTCTTCATTTTTTTCCAAGTTCACTTCTGTTCTGAATCAGAATATCATTATTTATATTTATGAAGTTTATAATGATTCTGAATCAGTCTAACACAACTTTGTACTCAGTTGTTTCCTATAACAATTTATTTTTAATGATAATGAATACATATTTTCATTTTCCATTTTGAAGTCATGTTTTGTACAATATGTTAGGATATTTTTGTTTTGTTTGTTAAGTGACAAAATATTTTTTTTCCTCAGTGATGAAAGTTTATTCATCAAAAAAAAAACAAAAAAACAAATGCAGTTAAAAAAAGGTTTACAAAAAGTGATTACATGGTAAAATAAAAATTCAGGAGCAACATAGTGAAAGGGGAAGGATGCATTTTAAAAGGAAAAGGAAAGTGTGAAGAATGTGTAGTGCAGACCAAGTAGTCTTGGGTTGCAAGTACAAGATGCCATGCATGTCCTCATTTATCAAGTGACCACATGGGTCACAAACATTTAAATGGATGAGTCCCATGATGGGCTGAGAGGATGGGAGTTGGAGGATAAACCAACAACAGTGATAAGCATATGTTGACCTCAGGATGGACAAAGGGAATGGAAACAACAGTAGAAATGCAAAGATTTTATGTGAGATGAAATGAGCTGGGAGAGAGGTGAGGGACACAATTCTTCTCCTGCCAAAATTGCACAACGATTCATTCTGGATGTCATTTGATGAACCACTATCCAAGAAAATTTCAACAGGGGATGGTGAGAGAGTGTGAAAGAAGGAAACTGATGAGGCTCAGGTTGAAACTAGAGCATTTTCTGGTGAAAGAACTCTTTTTTTCCTTGTACATTCTGTGTGTCTGAGACTTGCCCTGGGTTCAAGAAAAGGTTTTGTTATGGTTTCACTGGGAAGGTATGAATATAATTCTTTCCATCAGAGTTGGTGTCACTATCTGATGGATTAGGGTGTTCATGCTTTTGAGGTTTGTTGTTGTGGTGGAAGGGCCAGAGTTGGTGGACTCAGGCAGGATGATTTCTGAGTTTGAATTAGTTGACATGTCCATCAAAAATGGAGGGTACTATGGTGCAGCTGTAACAGGGAGAGGTGGGCTGCCAGTGAACTTGAACTTATGTAGCCCAGAGGATGCTGGAGTTTTACTAGAAGGTATGGCAGCAGCCAATTGTTGAAAGGTTAAATTAGCATCAGACAGTGGTGAGAGGTTATCTGAGGAAAGAAGTTAATGTGTGTCAGAGCTGCAGTGTGCACAGATGTGGTTTAGGCCTTTTTTTCTTCTGGCAAGAGTTACATCTCTTTAGAGGGCAGTCCTAAATGAGGTGGTTGTAGTCTTTGCAGATGAAACATTGTGGCCTGATCCCCTTAATTAAAATGATATAGGCAATAGATCCATTGCTATTATTGTGGGAATACTCTCAGGAGAGAGACCTTTTTAGTAAGAATTTAAATGAGGCCATGTTGGTGAATATGAAACCATTGGTGAGAGGATTCCCAAGGTACTCAAATGAGATCACTTGTTTGAATGCCTCAAGATATTTCTGTAGGTGTTGACTTTTTATCCCTATGTGAAAGTTTTTGATGAACCCCCTAAATATGGATGGCCTATTGGTGTCTATAGGCAACCAGGAACATATTGTATTAAAATTTGAATCTATTTTTGAAGTCTTGCCTTTGTATTGTGTTATGAAACTGTATTGCAATGTATTGGTCATTGGGAAGGGTGAGATTTTTATGTGTACTATCAGTTAGATTGTGGAATTTAATAAGGTCATAGAGCTGTTATGGTGGAAATTTGTGATGTACACCTTGTAAATCTATAACTGCCAAAATGACTGAACTGTCACTCTGGTAGCAGCAACGTGACTTGAGGAGAAGCGATGTAACTGTGGTTAAATTGTTCTGAGATCACAGTGTGATTCTCTGGTGTGAGTTGTTTAGGAAGAATGAAGGTTGCTGAGGTGGCTGATTGGTGATTGTTAGCATTGTCCTCATCAAGGCCCCACAGATTTTGAGGGAGCTTGGCTTGGCATGTTTGTGGTTTAGTTATATTGGGATTTTTGGTAAGATGCTGGATGCAGCCTGAGCATAAAAAATAGTGATGACTTGCTGTGCTTTTAAGGTACTAGTTGTGGAAGGATGGCTCCATAGTGTAACTGATATTAGGGGAGTAATGTTGGCAGACTTGGTTGCACTGGTGGATTGAAATGGAGAATCATGAATAATATTGACTTTGGAGTAAGTTTTTGGAGGTTTCAGAGATAGAAGAGAAAGCTTCTGAATTATGCTTAGACATACCAGGCTAATTTTTCTTCACCATAGGTGAGGAATTTTTAGTGTTCCCAGTTGTACTTGGAGCAACATTATGGTTGATCAGATTGCTTTTTACCTTTGATGTGGCAAACCTTGGCCTATGGAAGAGGAAAATCCAGATGGCAAGGAAAAGGAGACCTTAAATTAGGTTCTTTGGTAATGATGTCTTTAGTTTAGTTTTGTTTGAAATTTCAGTTTGGATGAAATTTTTGGAAGTATTGAAGGTTTTTGTTTTTGTAAATTAGGTTTTTCCATATGATTTTTGCATATTTTTGGTGCTACAGGTGGTGGCCATCTTTAAACCATTTGGAAGAATTAAAAATTATACAAAGAAAAACAATTTTGAGGTGAAAAACTAAAGAAATGAGTAGAATTTTGAGCAGTTTATTGGGGGGGGGGGTATGTGAAAAGAAGATTGTTAGAAGTGATCTAAATAACTGGAACAACACATAAAAAACGGAAGAAAAAAAGTTTTGAGTGAGAGAAGAAATGGAATAGGAAATTAATTTAAGAGTCTAAGAGGGAATAAAACTCTCAATGATCCATAAAGCAGTCAGACTACCCATCAAACAGGGGGGAGAATATGGTTGCCAATTGTAAAGGAGCACAACGTAGATATAGGGAAATAATGATAAAAATACACTAAAACTGAAATTGTGAAAGAAAAAGCACCTAAACAGCAAAGAATGTTCTTTTAAGGTACAAATACATATAAGGAATACCTTTGACTGCAAAAAAACTAACTTTTTAAAGTCCTTTTATGAGAGCTGTGAATCAATTGACTTTCTAGTAGCAGCTCCACCTATGTATAAATATGTTTTTTTTAATGTTTATTTCTTCAATTTCAAATATAACTATTTATGTGAATGGTATTTTATTAATAACATTTAAAATACATTTGATTTTTGCTGATGTTTTTTTTAAGAATTAAAATATTTCAAAGCAACACAAAAATAATCATTCACTACAAGTCCAAGAAGATTCATATGTAAATGTTTCTATTTATAATGTAATACTATCTTAAAAATATTAATACTCTCATTGTTTTTAGAAGTTTTAAAACTATTTTAAGTAACAATTATGATACCAATTTAAATTTTGGTAAAAATTTATTCAAATTAAAAGCTACATATATGATAAAATTTAAATATATAATTTTAGCTCTACTTACTTATGTTTATTAAAGTTGAAAAATTAATTTGTATGATAATAATGTCATACATTAAATAAAGCAGAATTAAACTTTCTGTTTATTTTAAAGATTTTCAATAAAAATATATTCACTTTGCTATAAGGCCATATATTATAGAGTTCAATAGTCAATAGATACAATATGGGCTTATATTTACATCTCCAGATTAGTTTTATGTTTATTAGCTATCTTCCATGAATTGTAAGACTTGCATTTGTAAATCTAGTAATCACTTTATCACTTATAACTTAGTTAATGTTACTTGCATATAACTGTATGCAGATTTTCTATGAAGCTGATTTTTGGATAGTATAAATTTAATTGTCAAATAATTTATGCTTAATATATACTTAATTATAATAAACTCAAATTTTATTTAACACAATATCTATTTTTTTATCTTCACTATAATAAATAATAAATAGGATAGTATACCTTAAATCGGATGTAAATAAATTTAAAAGATGTCAAGTGCAATCACTGTTTCCAATACATTTTAATTATGGCTGCCATACTACATGAAAAATTGTCCAATCACTTGGTAGTATACATGCACTTTAGGAATAACATCCTCCTATCAGCTGCTTTGGAACAATATCAACAATCAAGACTGTTGTTGAAGAAAGTTATTCATGAAATGCATATGTACTGCAGAATGACTTTATATATTTTTTCTGTAATATGCACAGGATAATTACATGTAATATTTCTTCCAATTTATTAATTTTTGTTGTTGCATTCAGTACTTTACTTGACTAAACTCATTTATTTAATTTTTCAATTTTATTTTTGGAAGACAATTTTGATCATGTTCTAAAATCAAAATGCACTATAAATTAATAGCAAACTGTAACTTATGAGAATTGAAATACTATCACATAATTATAGATCGTTACTGCAAAAAATTTCACAATCAATAAACTTGCATCGAATAGTAAATATTTATGTTGTATTTCTCCATCCATTACACAAACTAATTAAAATCATTATATGCTGAATAAAGTACTATGCCTTGAAAATGGTTGAGCACCTTACCATTAACTGACCAAATTTATTGTTCTTTTGCTTTCCACAATTGAGAATTGATTCAAAAACCTTTAGCTCTTGCATTCTTTATTTAATCACTATACTAAATCACTGATATATATATATATATATATATATATATATATATATATATATATATATATATATATATATATATATATATCAAATCAAAACTACCCCAAATCTAAAATTAAACCAGACCAGCATAAAAATAATATTAAAACACAACCTAAGGTTTCACTGCTACAAGCAGACTTCTCAAGTGTAAAGAACTACAAAAAAAACCACACATTATATATACTATTAAAAACTACCCACAAATCCATTCACTTCCCATCCACCCTTAATATTAAAAGAACTCTTAAATAAGTTAATTGCTTCAGAATAATAAATTTTCAATAATAAAGACTCTTTAATTCTTCTTTTGATTTCATTTCTCTCAAAGAAGACAACCTTAGCTTCATCAAAATCAATAGTGTGACCTGTATCTTTTTCATGGACATACAAAGCAGAACTAAGATATCTATTTTTAACTCTACTTTTATGAACCTTTATTCTTTCATTTAAACTCAAACTACTCTGACCTATGTAAACCTTTTTACAAAATAAACAAGGAATAAAATATACCACACCAAGAATAGTCTTTCTATCAAAAACTCTTTTGTATTATTTAATAAATTATTCAATGTAACACCCCTTTTCCAAGCAATTTTCTTATTTCCAAACAATTTACTATTTCTACACACAATTCTATAAGAAGACAATTTAAATGGCAAAGAAATAAAATCATATTTTTCTTTAACCTTTACATCCTTACAAATATTACTATTAAATAAAATACTTTTAACAAATTTATCAGAGTATCCAACACTCAAATAATCTTTATAAAATTGATATTTCTGAAACAAAGAAATATCAATATATATATATACACTAAACTAACTATCCCCATTGCATCCATTGAATTAGTAAAAATATTAAATGTTTATAACAATTAAGTACCATAAAGCAACAATTACAGCTTAGCAAATAAACATTTTAAATTTATTTATAAATATAAAGGAAAGAACAAAGTGTAAATAGTAAAGAATTATTGGTAACATATACACAATAGAGCTGTTTATAATTTAAATATTCTTGAATTATTTATTTTAGAGTTTTAGTATGTAACCTGGTTGTTGGTTATAAATCATTAATCCTCATTGAAATATTCAAATTATACTATAACATGTATTGCTTATGGTCACTACATGCAGTTGATCAATCCCTCAGATGTGGTTTCTCTAATTGTTTTTTAAACAATCACAATGTGCATAATAAATTAGCCATCAGACCAATAATCCTTCAAATATATTTTTATTAGACTTATATTTATATATAAATTTGAATAATTGTATGTTTGAATATTTAATTATTTGTCATTTAATAATTTCACAAATATTGCCACAATCTTCTTAGTTAACACATTCTTTTCAATAAAATAATATATTAATAATTTTCAAATTTGCTAAAAAATATCACTTTTCCATGATAAAAAAATTGTCTAAAGATCACTACTAATATAAATTTGTAAATTCTGTATTTTTGGTCTTGCTTGCATTGGTAGTAAATTGCCAATTTATTTTCCAAACAATTAATACTATAAATCCATAGCCTAAGTAATTCTTAAAAAAAAATCATGCAATATTCATCAAGATTGATGCAATATTTGTTGAGTTATTAAATAACAAACAAACAATTGAACTTTCAAATTTATAATAAATAGCTTAGAAAATTGATGTATCATGACCAAAATCAAAATTAAAATATAGCTGAATTTTTATATATATTAAAGAATTACCTAAGCAAACACTGCAATTTTTATGTAGCAGAAACATAGGGTATACTACTCTTCATCTAATAGTGGTTGATAAGTAGATAACTTGTGAATTTAAAATGGGAAGACAAAACAATTCCAAGAATAAATAGTCAACTAATTTTGGTACATTGTGTAATGTTTTAAAAAAATGATTGTAATATTATTCATTTTTACCACATTTGAGAAAGCAATTATATATATATATATATATATATATATGTGGCTGGGTGACCCATAATTTTATTTTAATCAACAAAAACCACATGAATTTAAATGTCTAAATTAAAAAGCACATCATAATTTAATATAGATTTAAATCATTCTTACCACTTGTTGGTATATCTCGGCCAAGTGTGATAATTAAATGTCTTGATTTCATATATATATATATATGTGTGTGTATATGTGTGTACATGCACATACCTTTAAATGTATTTAGGGGTATAAATATTTATTTATTTTTAAAATTATATTCTAAATGCACAAAAATGCTTATTATTGTTTTACTAAAAGTTTTTTTGTTTATTTGACATAACTAATATTTATAATTTTAAAGTGATGTATGTATATATTTTTTGATATTTTTTTGGAAAATTTTCTCTCACTTCTTGTGAAATATGTTTCTCTTTTCTTTTATTGACCGTAAAGTAAACTAGGAAGGTGTCTCTCATCTCATCTGCTAGGTCTTTCTTGATTAAAACATGGATTCATTGCCATAGCAACTGCCATGTCTTCATATTTGTTTACCGCTTTTTTTCAATTAAGACCACATAGGATTATTTTCTGAAGAGGAATAAGATGAAATTTGTAGCCCTCGTCTCACTTTTCACTCTATATTAACTTTTTTTCACATATAGTGTCTGATTTCAGAGGAAAATTTTAATCACACAATGCAAATGGATTCTACTTAAAGAGTTTCTCTCCGCGTAGTGTAACACCATCTAACTTCCTTTCATAAATGTCTATTTATAACAATATCAGGTTAGCTTCTGTTCCTAAGTATGAAAAGTGTACCTTTTTTTTTTTTTTGGTGTTGAGTCATTTTTAATACATAGGTATAATTACTTTGATAACAAACTAAAAAAAAATGGAGATATATCATTATTTAAATATATATTTCACACCTATACAAAAATATTTACATTATTATTAATAAGTTTTTAAAAGAATTACTTAACTTGCAAATAAATAATATATGTATAAGTTTATTTATTTTTCTTATTTTATATTTTGAATTAATTAGTCTTTTTAATATCTTCTTATATATCCATTGACTGACTTAAATACTCATGCTTAGTTGCTCTGTACATTTAGATTAGTATAAGTTTTATTTTACTTCAAAGTTAAAGGATTATGAAGTGAGTTTTGATTAAACAAATTGAAAGAAGGAATATATATATTTATTGTAAATTGCTGTTCAGTCTCATTTTAAAAGTCACTTAAGGTAACCGCAGAAATAATAAATACGTCAACGTACAAATTTCTTTATTTTTGAGCTTCTCTTTAACCACCAATTCACTTTTGTTATATTCTTGTATATATATTTTTCATATTTTATTTAATTAGGTACTGTTTATTTTCATATTTATAGTTTTATGTATCTAGATTTTCTATATATATATATATTCAAATTTATCCATTAACATATTTATTTGTATAACTATAATTCTTACTATTCAATTGTTAACATATTCATATATATATATAATATGTAAATATATGTATATCGTCTGTACTAAACTTAATTTAATTATAAGGGACTTGAATTCAGACATTTAGACCACTGAAATCCAATCCAGCTTATACAACTGATACATATGACCACATACATGTAAAAAAAAAAAAGATTTTCAATATACATATTTTGTGCTGCACCAGCACTCATCGATTCGTTCAGATCACCATTCCCAACACACACATATATATATATATATATGAAAAGAAAGTTACTGTTAACACTAACTGAAATAATTATAGAAAATATACAAACCATTATACAATTACAAATATCCAGTAACGCCCTCTGTTACTGGATATTTGTAATTGTATAATGGTTTATATATATATATATATATATATATTGAGATAGCAAATCTTCAAACTCTAATGGAAAAGCTTCAAACTTCTCCACTTTCCAACTTTTCAGCCATCCATATTGAAAATTCGAGGATGAAATGCTCAAAGACCCTAATGATGCCAATATTATTGTCATACTAATTTTGACCTAAAGTCAATCTGACCCCTCATGCGTAGGACCTCAATATGTCTATTTAATTATTCAGAAGATGAATGAGGTAGAATACATGCTGAATATGTAATATTTAAATAAATATATATTGTCAATACAAAATAATGTAATTATAAGGGACTTTATTGATGCTTGTCGATTAATGTTTGAAGATTTACTATCATAATCTAAACTGAGCAGTGATTTGTGGGGAGTTTTAAAGTCTGTGTTTAAGTTCATTATAATTGCATTAAGTTTAGTATCGATAATATACATGTACTCAAATATTATATATTCAGCCTATATTCTATCCATCCCTTTTTTATATAATTAAATGGACATATTGAGATCTTCTGCATGAGGGGTCACATTGACTTAAAGTCAACAAGGATATGACAATAATATTGGCATCATTAGGACCTTTGAACATTTCATCTTCAGATTTTTAATAATATGGATGCTGAAGAGTTGGAGAGTGGAGAAGATTGAAGCTTGACCATTAAAGTTTAAATATTTACTATCTTAATTTAATCTGAACAGTGATTGTATACATGTGTTAGTGATGGTCATTAATAAAAACTGTTTCAGCAATAAATATGTGTGTTGGAGATCAATTATTTTTTTGACATGTATGTGGTCATATATATATATATATATATATATATATATATATATATATATATATAAACATTACAAGCATAAAGCTAAACTAGTCAATATAAAATCAAAACTACCCCAAATCTAAAATTAAACCAGACACATAAAAATAATATTAAAACACAACCTAGTTCCTGCTACAAGAGACTTCTCAAGTGTAAGAACTACAAAAAACCACACATTATATATACTATTAAAACACCAAATCATCCTTCCCATCCACCCTTAATATTAAAAGAACTTAAATAAGTTAATTGCTTCAGAATAATAAATTTTCAATAATAAAGACTCTTTATTATTGAAAATTTATTATTCTGAAGCAATTCTTATTTAAGAGTTCTTTTAATATTAAGGGTGGATGGGAAGTGAATGGATTTGTGGGTAGTTTTTAATAGTATATATAATGTGTGGTTTTTTGTAGTTCTTTACACTTGAGAAGTCTGCTTGTAGCAGTGAAACCTTAGGTTGTGTTTTAATATTATTTTTATGCTGGTCTGGTTTAATTTTAGATTTGGGGTAGTTTTGATATATATATATATATATATATATATATATATATATATATATATATATATATATATATATATATATATATCAGTTGTATAAAATGGATTGGATTGCTGTGGGAAATTTAAATATCTGAGCTCAAGTTTCTTTTATATATACACTCACTGAATTGAATATGTAAAATATGATTGTAAAAGGAATACCCATGAAAGTAATATATATATATATATTACTTAATACATTTCAATCTGTTTTTTAACTTATTTCCCATCAGAGACCTTTATAACAACCATCTCTATTTTAGAGAAACCATGGTACAGAAAATATTTCTTATCAATTGTTCATATGACAAAAAATTTAGTGATTTTCCAGTAACCAATCACATGGCTAGTTAGAATGATTTTGAGTTGGCTATTTTTTATTGAAATAGGCAAAACTCTCTATACAGTAGTGCCACTCAGTGCAAGCCAGAGTAATCAATGGATGCTAGAAGGCTTGTGCACAGAATCCCTATCTAGTGCCTACTCATCCAATATTCCCAGACTAGTTTCTGGCTTGTGGCCTTTGTCAGTGAGAAGCCTTGGATCTGAGAGCACTACACCTAGATCTTAGATTAGGCCACAAGCCAGAAACTAGTCTGGGGATATTGGATGAGTAGGCACTAGATAGGGATTTTGTGCACAAGCCTTCTGACATCCATTGATTACTCTGGCTTGCACTCAGTGGCACTACTGTATGCAAAGTTTTGCCTGCTTTAATAACAGTTATAAGCAATCATAAGAAATAGTGTTCATGTGATGTTTGGCTAAGTTTCTGAAAGAAAATCTTAAACCTACTATCAATTACTTATTTTTAAACCAATATATTTATTTTTTCACTTTTATGCTAATTAGCTGTGGCTGAATTTATATATTGTAACCAATACTATTTTATATGAATTAAATCATTTGTCTATAAATATCAATACCTATTAATTTACAATTTTGTTGTTATCAAGATATCTATCTGTATTTATATCTTTCTACTGATTTATTTATTTATTAATCTTTTTAGCTCTACTTATTTTTAGCAATCATCCAATGCAATTATATACTTAATCCTTAAGTATCTTCTAATTCATTTACCTATATTTATCTATTTTTATTCATTAATCCACTCACCCATTTTTACATTGTTTTTCGGTGATTAATTATTTTTATGTATTTATTGTTTCTTATATTTATGTCCTTTTTTTAAATTTGTATTTTGTAGCTTATTATATTTAAATCTTTATTTTTATTATATAAATATGTTGGAGTAGTCATACATTTACAGTTCATTTGTTTGTATATTGGAAACATTTTTGTTTAATCTGTATAATGTAACACAAAGGAAAAATTGGCTGACTCAAAGTTAAAAACACTTGAATTTCAATCGCAAAACCTGTTTTCCCAAATGAATAAAATTGTTGCCTATTAATGTAATAAATATCACACAATCTTAAAAGCAATTAACAATATGAATATTCTTAACTAAACCTATTCATTTTTATGCATAACAATGTATATACTATTCTATATAAAATATTTTTATCTATCCATATATATTTATAAGAGAGTGAAACTATTTTAAAAATAAAAGCACTTTGAAATACATTAAAGAAAGTATTTGCAACACTTCTTCCTATCCTCTCCATACTCATTAGATAGTACTTCAACGACATATGTATACACATTTTTTGATAAATATTTGGTTTTACATTATTGCTTTGTGAATTATTTATTTCAGAGTTTTGATTAAATACATTCATACACTTCTGAATACTAAAATTGAAAAATGAACTTGCAATTGTGGATAATATTGAGTCATGTGATGTTTCAGCATCCAAAAAAAAAAAAAAACAACCATTTTCTTGTGGTTTATGTTAAAGCACATTTGTTCATATATAATAAAAGATCCATCAATAATCAAGAATAATATGCATAATGTTTTATTGAAAATGAAAAACAATATAAATTTTATTTCCTTTTAAACAATAATAAATCCTTTCAGTTACTGAGAATGGCTGTCCTAGCAACTGAACTGCCTTAACCAATTACTGAAAACCAATTTTACTATGAATAAATTTTCTATTTAAGTGGTTATTTCTCATTTTGAGTATAACATTGTTGTTTAATATATATATATATATATATATATATATATATATATAATAAAAATAATAAATATAACAATCATTAACTATTATATACAGTCTTTCAATCTGCAAAGTACTTTGTGTTGCTTGCTTAATAATCTTCAACTGTTGAAAGACAGTATATAATAGTTAATGACGATAATATTTATTTTTTTATTGTTATTACAATTGTTTTTAGTTAACACACAATGTATTTGTATATATTAGATGTTTAGAAATGATATGTACATAATTCGATATCATTGGATTTTTTTTTTTATTTAAAGAAAAAAGCACAAAACTATTTTATATTTGATTAAAATCATTATTATAAAATATATTTGTTTGTTTATACTTCTCACATTCTAGTGTCTCTGCAATATTCTTGAAAGATTTCTCTTACCTAGATGATGATGATAAAATCCTACCAAAATATCAATGAAATGCTAATATTGACAATAAGCAAAATATATACATAGACAAATTCAAAATATATATTTGTATATTTTATCTGTGAAAATCTTTGTTTTAATATATATATATATATATATATATATATATAGTAATAAAATCATGTTATATGTCACATAACCTATATCGCTTGCATTTACCAATACGTAATATTTAGAGCATATCAATAGCTCTCAACAAATTTCTTTTTATGATAATTGCTATAAGAGAAAGCATTCGACAGCTGTCTGGGGATGGGGACAATCCTAGATAAAGATGATTCGAAAGCTTTCTCTTGTAGCATTTATCATATAAAAAAAGCTTGTTTAGAGCTATTGGCATGCTCTTAATATTATATCAACATCATCATCAACAACCATTATCAATCCACTGCAGGATAAAGGTCTCTCCAAGTTCAATCCATTTTTTCTGATCTATAGCTTTTCTTCTCCACATCACCCCTGCACACTTTCTTATTTCATCCATCCATCTCACATGTGGTCTCTTTCTGGGTCTTTTACAATCTCTTGGAATCCGGTTTAAAATTTCAATTGTCCATCTATTATCATCTCTTCTAGCAATATGTCCAGCCCAACTCCACTTCAGTGTTTTAATTTTTTCAATGAGGTCAGTAACACCTGTTTGTTCTCTTACCCATACATTGCATTTTTGATCTCTTCTTGTTACTCCCAACAAGCATCTCTTCATACTTCTTTGAATGGTTTGAAGTCTCTGTATTGCTCTTCTATCGTGTCCAAGTCTCAGATCCATAAGTAAGAACTGGCAAAACACATTTATTAAAAACCTTTCTTTTCAAACACATAGGCATATTTCCTTTTAGTATCAAGTTATTTCTACCAAAAGCACTCCAACCAAGTTTAATTCTATGATTAATTTCATCCATTATGTTTTCATCTGTTTAATAATCTGACCAAGGTCAGATTATTAACATTATATATATATATATATATATACATACACACACACAAAACCAAAAACATTATTAACATTATATATATATATATATATATACATACACACACACAAAACCAAAAACATTATTTTTTAAATAAAAATTACACTTTAAAAATTTTGAATTTAATCCTTATTTTATTAATAATATATTGTTTATTTTATTAATAACTGAGTAGCTATTTCAAACATTTAAAAAAGAAATCAAAGATTTGGTATCCATAAATGCAAATATTTATACATGAGTAGTGAAATTTTCATAATATTTTATTTGTAATTTTTAAGGCCTTTTCTGCAATCAAACAATTATATCTCTGGAAAGAAAGAATATTCATTTATCCAGTAGTAATATATTTCTAGTTACGTTGATAATAAACTGCTCATCTGAAAAAATTCTGAGCTTTATTTTTTTTTTAGGAAATCCTCATCACTAAATAAACTTCAAGACTTGGCTATGTCAGGGCAATGGACAAATAATAACATCAAAAGATTCAACAAAATAGACATTAACCTTTGTTTAAGCAAATTAAAATATTTAATTATAAATTTTTCACCCTGATATTTAAAAATGTAATTATATGTTGTACTATTTCCAACATTCAGTTTAATTGTTAAATGCTTTTACAAAGTTTCACCATTATTTATTCTTTTCCAAATATATTCAACTGTTAGTAATAATACATTCATTAATATAAAATACAATAGTTTTAGTGATATTTTTTCCATTCTTCTTTAAATATTGCTGTCCAGATCAATGCCAATCTAGAATTGGAATTGAACCATTAATATTTAGATGCATAAATATTAAATATAAGATAATTCTTTAACTAATATATTATTCTATCAAAGAGAACAGCCAATAGAAATTATAACTACTTATCTAAGAGGGTATTTCTGATTTTTCTATTTTTTTTTTTAAAGCAATATTAATAAACAGTTTTCAAATTTGAAGAATAATCATACTGAATTGACTTATATGGTTAGTGACCATGGCCTAGTGATCAGCTTCTCCAAATTATCTTTTTTTTTACATTGTCCTCTCTATCCAATATGCTTTATTATCAAAACAAAAGTATAAATAAAGTTCAATTAGATGATAAAAATAGTCTATCATCACCACAAATCTATAGACAAACATAACAAAATGTGTTTTGTTAATGCATCATTTATAATTTGTTTCCAAAAAAAATAACTATTTTACTATTACTAGAAGATTATACACATAGATATATTTATGTGTTACAGAGAAAGCAAATTCTATAATAATAGTAATATTTAATTAAGTGTACTTTTAATAATGTGTACAAGAATGATTGCATTTTAACAAACTGATTGGTTAATATTCAAGTGCATGCTTAGTGGGACACTTGAGTTTCTTTGATTGAAAATGTTATAAAACTTTAAAAAAAATCAGACCTCAGCCATCATGATTCTGATAATAGTTCCAAAATCACACCTAGCTAAATATTGCTATTATTATTATTTTTCTCTGTATGACACATAAATATACATGTGTGCATAACTTACATTATAGACATAATTTATTTTTTATCTTTTATGTGTCAAAGCATCATCTGGGAAGCGAACCCCAGGACAAATGCTTGTAAGGCAGCTGTGCTAACCACTCGGCCACCAACACTTGACATAATTGATGTATTTATTACTTAGTAGTAGTCATAAGGAACTCACACCTATGCATGGGCTTTATGAATTTACAAAGCTGATGAATACTCTCACTTTGTAAACACAAGTTAGAGTCTTTAAAAAGATAATGAATTAATCGTTTTTTTTTACCTAAATGCTTATATATAAGCCAATATTCAGCACTTAGAAATAAGAGTGTGAAGGTCTTATTCAATTTTAATTCCATTCACTATATATTAATAAGTGACATTTGTGAAATTTTTATTATTTTTTGGATGCTAGTATTAGATGGTGATTCCTTATGACTATTACAACATTGTGCATGATAAATATATAATTAATTATATGATATATATATATATATATATATATATATATATATATATATATATATATATATATATATATATATATATATATATATATATATATATATATATATATATATATATATATATATATATATATATTGTGCCCTTATCTATAGGTCATAATAAGGTAGAATGGTCAATTGCTAAAAAAAAAATTTAAATTTTAAAATATGTTTGTGTAATATATTGATAATTGTATGATCGATTAGATTTTATAGTACAATTTAAGGCTGAAAAATACCTGGTATATAAAAGTGTAATGGATTATTTTAAAAAAAACAGTTAAATAAAGCTTAATTATATCCTTGCTTATGGTTGTAAAAGCTGGCCATATAAAATAATACAGCTATAAATAGTTAAAAGTATATTAACAATTCAATTGTAATGTTTTAAAACTAATAAATTAAATAAACGCTATATGTAATATTATAATTATAATTAATATTCAAATTTAATCTAATATATTTTAAGATAAACTTTGGGATGGTGAGAATTATATTTAGTTCTACATTTTTAAATTATTTTCCAAATTTTTATAAAATATATCAGTTTTGGTAATTTAGACCGAGACGTAAATTAAAAAAAAAAATCATCTGATAAAGTTAGTAATCATGTGACTGTGTATTATATACCTTCACACACACGCTTGTTAGAATATAATAATAAAGTTTGTGAATTATAAAACTAAATGTAATTGCTATCTATCATTAAAGTAAAAGTTAAAATATTAAATGTTATTTTAATAATTGTTTTAAAGTTTAAATGATTTTGATAAAACTATAATTGAGTTTAAAAATACTATTCTAAGTAATATTTTAAGACATGACGTCATAAATTCTTTATTTTAAAAAGTTTAATCTATTATAAAACTAAAAATGTGTAAATTTGTTCGCGCTAAAAAAGTCATTAACCAATCAACGGAGGTAGTTTAGCAGACGAAAAATAGGAATTAGACGAAGCAGGAGAAGGAATGTGTAAGTAAAGCAAGGAGGAACATATTTTTTAGCTGTATAAGATCGTAAGCTAGAAAAGTGTTATAATGTTAAAAATTTTGTATTTATTTTAAAAGTTTTGTTTTAAAATATAATATTTTGAACTGCCTTTAAATGGAAGGCTAATTTAAAAGTTTTCTTACCAGGATTTTTATTCAAGTTTAGCTAAAACCTTGCAGTAAAATGGAAATACTACAGAAAACAGTACCTAGAAGTATTGATAAAGGAAAAATAATTGTAAAGTGCCTTGAATACAGCTTTATTTGTGCTCAACCAGAAAATCATTAGAACTCAGAGGAATATAATTTGGACATTATACGGAAAACTTAAAAGAAAAGTTATTTGCCGTCAGGAAAAATTATGACGCACAATTTTAAAAGGCTACTCCGAAGTTTTTTTTTATTCTTCTCTATGGAAAAATTAAGATGCGTATATCATAAGGAAAAAATTATGTAAAAGTTATAATGGAGAAAGAATGTTTGTCTTTTTAAAGGAAACATTACAAAGTATATAGTACCAGAATTTTAAAAGAAGGAAAAAAGTTACAGAATAATAATATGAAAGAGCTATTGTGTTTTTATGAAAAAAGGAACAGAAAAACTTTCTCTAAGAAGAATTAAAAAATATTATAAAGTGTTCATTGGAGAAATTATTAATAAAGATAAAGATTTGGAAACTATAAATCTAATTTACTTAATGAAATGAATCCATGGAAACAGAAAAGTTTTATTGAATATTTAAATCAAAGTACTAAGAATTTGCATCGTAAAAGTAGTGCGGGAGAAAATATTAGCCAGAAAATATTAGAAGAGAATATGTAGAAGTTTTCTTTACGGGATTAACTGATATCATAATTAATAATTGTATTAAATATTATAAAAACCAAGGATTGTCATTTATGAATATTTATTGAACAGAGTAATAATTGTTTTACCTTAAAATTGAACAAGCAGGGAGAGGAACATTAAGTGACTGGAGAAGAAATGATAAACAATTTTTTTTGGCTTTAGTATGAATGGTTTTCAAGGAAATTTGATGAAGGAGTACAGTAAATATAGTTTGAATATTTTTTACTAATTTATTTTAAAATATAAAATGTTATGTGAAATTAGGGAAAACATATAAACATAAATTTAGTAATATTAAAATTTAAATATAATAGCTTGATAAAATTATAGAAATAGTGTTTAAAAATAAAGTGTATGGATGTGAATCTTATATCTACAAGGATCAAATGGATGGTGAAGCCTACGGAACACGATCGAGAAGATAAAGGTCGTTTTGGTAATTTTGATAGTTATTTATAATGCATAATGTATTTTTTTTAGATCATCTATTGACCTAAGAATGAAGTGTGAAAGTTTAAATTATATGTACACATTTTATGCAACATTTTAACATATAATGAGATAGGAGTAATTCGGAATATGCATGCAATAATTTATTTAAAGTATATTAATAATATAATTTAACAGAACAATTGTGTGATTCTTTTGAACTTTCATGTGATAAAGTATTCAGATATTTAAATAGTTTGTATATGATTAAATATACGGAGGAAAGTAGTAAAAAGATTTTCTTATAGAACAGTGGAATAGTTTTAAAATAAATGAATTTTATTATTGTTAGTAATGCAGATATGTATTTGTCGATGTACAGTATAGAAAAAATCTTGAGAAATAAGATCGGATAGTGACTTGGAAGTACTAGTGGAGAGGAAACCAAGATGATGTGTTTTTTTATAAGAAATAGGAAAATATAAGGGATTTGGATCATATTTAGTTTTGTGTGATTTCAGTATAGTTAACTAAGCCCTATGACTGAACACATATGGTTTGGACAGTGTTTTTGCATATCTTTAAACTTTTGATGTTAGAATAAAGCTGAAGAAATAGCTTTAGCATCGTTCCTATGATAGAGGTTGGTAGACAGGTAAAGGTCACTCCTCTATAGTGTCTTTTAATTCACTGTGCCATGATTGTCAAGGTATATGACGAGTAATATTCTAGTTGTATTTTGATCCTATGCATCTATCTTCGCTATCCTTATTTTGTGAATCTGCATTGGTCAGAAAGATATTTTCAAAGAAATAATGAATAAAATAGAACTGAAGATATGTTATCGTTTGTGTAAGAATAGTTTATTTGCTTGAATGTATAGAATTGTGTAACTTTAAAATTGAAAGTCCAAAATATCATAAAGAGAGAAAGAATCATATAATACATTGTAAAATTAATTCAGAAATGAATATAAGATTTTTTGAAAGAGAAATCTAAACAAAGTTGTTTTTTTTTTTTTTAAAAGTGATAATAAAATTTGAATGTTTTTAATAATATTTAGAAAATAAGTATTGCATATTTATTAAGAAAATAGTTCAATAATGTACAATAAACATATACTTGTGCATGGTATATTAATAGTTATAATTATATCATCCGAAGTAAGGCTTGAATGAGAATATTAGGATTAATAAACATCGGATAATGAATAATAAAAACCTAATACCGAATGTAGAACAATGTTTTGACTTTGTAAGATTCCATACAACCAATATAAAACTAAATTTTGTTATTTTGTAGAATTTTATTACGAATGTAAAATTTTGTAAAAAAAATATAATTTTAATAATATTAGGGATGAAAAGTGTTTGTGATAATCATATAAGAAATGCATTTTGTAATAAGCTAACCATAATAATAAATCAAGTAATAATACTGTATTTTCTTAAGTGTTAAAAAAAAAAGATTTAACTAGGAAAAGTAAATAATATTTTGATTTCATTTTATAAACTAATAAACTAAGTTGAGATATGAGAGTAAGGGATATCCAATGTATATAGTGTAAAAATATTGTTAATTTATTTATGTTGTTAATAAACTTTGTTTTAAATTTGTTTTAAAGTTTTTGTGTCCGAGTTGTTATTTCTCCACATGGATGCATGAAATCACGATACATTTATAATTGAAACAGACATATAGATTTTGCACAAAAGGTAAACATAAAAGTGTTATAATAATTTTGAGAATTTATTGGTATGTTAAAATTAAAAGATCATAATTTTATATTATTTATTGGTCATAAGTCGGTTGCCACAATATTACATTAAATTATATGCTAATGTTGCCACACGTATTCTGTTGTCAGATTATTAAAATACTACCACGTACGTATTTATTTATTTCATTTAGGAAGAAATAAATTATATTATATTATTATTGTTATTATTATTTTTATTATTATTAGTTGCTGTGTAGTAGATTATGACATAAAATTCCCTTTTCATATTTTACTACCGTAATTTTAAATCAGTTAGAATACAATTTATGAACCTGAGATTTTATTTTATTTTACTTCATTTTATTTAATTGAGCTAGATTCTTGTTATAAAGAAGATTAAGATATGATTATTATTTTAATCATAGTGAATAGAGCTTAGAAAGTCGTAAGAATACTATGAGTTAGTTATTTGGTATAGTAAAAAGGGGGGATAGTGTTCTTATGCCATTGAGGTAGTATCGTGTGGATAATGTCTCAATGTAGTCTATCTCGTTCCCTGTATTGTCACTCCATGTCTCATGAAAATAGTAAATATTTGTTAATTCATTTTAAAATTGAACTGTATTTGTATTTTAAAATTAGAGCTAGTAATCATTTTAATTAATGCTGAATATTTCATTTATTTATTTGTTAACTGAGCTAGAACCCGTAATATTCGTAATAAACAGTATATTTTGGGGTGAGAATGCGCGGGGGAGGTTAGAATATATATATTGTGCCCTTTTCTATAGGCCAGTAATAGTTCATAACAGTCAATTACTAAAAAATTTTAAATTTTAGAATATGTTCTTTTAATACATTAATTATAGTAAGTCAATTATATCTTTAAAGTACAATTTAAAGCTAAAGAAAATACGTAGTATATAAAATAAGCGAAATTTAAAAATAGTTATGTAAAGCTTAAAATATTGTTTCATATGGTTGTAAAAGCTGGCCATATTAAATAACACAGCTATAAATAATTAAAAGTATATTTAATAAATTCGATTTTAATAGTTTAAAACTTATGAGTTAATAAATACAGTATTTAAATTTGTAATCATATTTAAATAGTCAAAATTAATATAGTATATTTTAAAATAAACTTTATGATGGTGAAAATTATATCTAATTCTATATTTTCTAAATTGTTCTTCCAAATTTTTATAATTATTTTATATAATATAATAAGTGTATCAATTTTATAAATCTAGGCAGAGAAATAGATTGAAAATCGTCTGTCAAAGTTATTAATCATGTGACTTGTATATTACATACTTTCTCACACACGCTTGTTTGAGTTAATAATAAAGTTTAAAATATTTTGAAATTGCAGTATAGAATTGGACGGAATTGTTGCCTATCATAAAAGTAAATAGTATTAAACATTAAGTTAACTATCGTATAACATGTTTAAATAATGTAATAAAGATGAATACATTCATAATATAAAAATTAAATATTTTATTTAAATAAAAATAGATAAATTGAATATTAAGAAATGGAATAAGTTATTAAATGTTATTTTAAAAGTTATTTTGAAAGATTAAAATAATTTAAATAAAGTTATAATTTAATTAAAAGTGGTATTTTAAATAATATTTTTTAAATTTTATTACGTCATAATTTCTAATTTTGAAATTCAATTCTACTTGAAATTGAAAATATGTAAATTTTTTCTCAACCTAAGGTAAGAATTAACCAATAGGAATAGGTATTCTTACAGACTATAAATATGATTTGCACAGGGTTATCGGGGGGGATTAATAATGTATTGAAACGAAAGAAAGGTATATTAGCAGCTCTCAAAGAGATAGTATTTTTTTTTTTAATTTTTATTTTAGTCAATTTTTTTGGTACTTTCTTATCGTTTATTTTGCAAAGACTAATTGATAATTTTTAAAAGTATTTTTGCAAAAGAGGGTGTTAAAAATTATATATTTAGAAACTTCGTGGAGATGATTTTTTAATTTTTTAAAGTATTTACCAGTCGTATTTTATCTAAAAAATTTGACCTAAACTTCGCAATAAAAAATGGATATACTGTGGAATAAAATGGATAGAAATTGTAATACTGTAAAAATGTTTGGAATATTTATTGATACAGCTTTATTAATACTTCACCGAAGAACTGTTTTGGTACATAAAAAACCACAGCTCGGACATTATACGGAGTCTAAAAAATGTATTGAAACGTATTATTTATAAGCTTATCCAAGATTTATTTTTAAATAGTAATAAGACAATTATATTTCATGAATTATTTTATATAATATGATATTCAAAGGAGTAAAATGTTATATCCTTTCTGAAGGTAACATTTTTAAAAATATTTTCAAGAATTTAAGAAAGAACCCAGGAGAATATGTTACAGAAGCGTTTTTTGATATTAAAATATCCATTCTTAGAATTATTTAAAAATGTATTTAGAAAAGATTTGTTTAAAAGTACTTGAAGTTTTTTTTATTTTAAAAGAGATTTATAAAAAATACCAAACGAAAGTTTAAATGTATCAAGAAGGAAACATATATAAAAAAGTGAACACATAGTTGAATAAAAGATGGATCCATGGAAATACAAATAGTACTTAAAAGTTTATCGAATATTTTTAAAGTTAAATTAGATGGATTGATGCATCGGATACGCAGAGAATATTGGTAGAGAAGATTAAGAAGCTTCACAGGATTAATTAATATTATGTTAAAATTATTGTCCTAAATATTAAAACCAAGGATTATTTTCTATAAATTTTACTAAATGGATTAATAATTATTTTTATTTTAAACTTTAACGAGCTTGGAGGAGAACATTTTTGGAAAACTCTAGAGAAAATAATAAGCATTTTGGACTAATCAGGAACTATCGTCAAGAAAATATGTAACTATAGTTTTGATTCTTTTTATTTTGTTAACCTAGTTTAAATCTAAATTTTTTTAAAAAATAGGAAAAAAATAAAAACATTAATTTATTAATATTAAAATTTTATAATATAACAATCTAATAATTTAGCTAAAAATATTTTAATATAAAGTGTATGGGTGTGATTTTTTTTTTTATATCTGCAATGCTCAAGTGGATAAAGAAAAGCCTACTGAACACGATGACTAGATAAAGGTTATTGGTAATAATAATAACTATTGATAATTTATAATGTATATTTTTTTTTGTTTTCTTTAGATCATCCATAAATTGGAAGAATGAAGTGTAAAAGTTTTTTTTACTTATATGTACCGCATTTCATACAACATTTTAAAAAAACATTATGAGATAGGATTGATTTGAAAATATGCATACGACAATTTTTTTTTTATTTAGTGATATAATCCAACATAACAAATAATTATGTGATTCTTTTAAAATTTTCATGTTATTGGATATTCAAATATTGTCTAAGTAGATTGTATATGATTAGACATATAGAGTAATGAAGTAAGCAGACTTTTCTTATGGAACATCGTAGATTGTTTAACTATTAATGAATTTTATTTATTGTTTTGTAAATGCAGATAGTTATTTATCGATGTAAGATGTGGAAAATCTTGAGAAATAATGTTGAGATAGTGGCTTGGAAGTACTTAGTGAACAGGAAACCAAGATGATGTATTTTTTTAAAAAAATAGGATGTTATAAGGAATGGAAATAATATTTAGTCTTTATGTGAATATCAGCATAGTTAACATAGCCCTATGACTGATACACATTTTATTTGGACAGTGTTTATATTTCTTTAAATATTTGATGTTCTAATAAAGCTGAAGAAATAGCTTTAACATTGTCCCTGTACTAGAGGATATTAGGCAGGTAAATGCCATACCTCTTCGCACTGTACCATGATTTTTGAGATATGTTAAGAGTAATACTCTAGCTTTCTTCCTTAATCCTATGCATCTGTTTTCGCTATCTTTATTTCATGTAACTGCATCGTTTAGTAAGATATGTTTAAGAGAAATGATAAATAATTTAGAACTTAGGTTATGCTATCGTTTTTGTATAAGATTAGTTTATTTGCTTATAAGGAGCAGAATATTATAACTTAAAATTGAAGATCCAAAGTATCCTAAGGAAAGAAAAGAATCATAGAATATATTTTGAATTTTATTTCGGAAATGAAATATAAACTTTTTTAAAATAAAGTATCTAAACAAAGATATTTTCTTTAAAGTGATAATAATTTTAAATGCTTTAGTATTATTTTTTTTAAGAGAAAAATAAGTATTGCATAATATATATATATATATATATATATATATATATATATATATATATATATATATATATATATATATATATATATATATATATATATATATATATATCACAAATAAACTCTTAACAAGCTTTGCAGAATATCCCCAACCCCAGACTGTTTTCTGCCACTGGCTTCCTCAGTAAGGCGAGCTCTATGTATAACATTTGTAATGCAAGCTTGTTAAATTAGGTCATGTGACATATAACTTTATTTCTTTATAATTATTTATATATATTTAATATTACAAATAATTCTGATGTAAAGTAAATTATAAAAAAAAAATGTAAATATAAATTTATTAATATATAGTGAGTAGAATTAAAATATCAGATAAACCTTTAGTAGTATTTTACAAAGATCAATATTTTTCACATCCAAAAAAAAAACTCTTCTGAATTTTTCATTATAATTTAAACATTTCTATTGTTAATTGATTATATGTCAATCACATCCATAAATTGCAATACTAAAAATATTAGCAATGTTTAATATTTCTACCGTGTAATTTTCACTACACCCTTCTCACACAAGGGGAGACTGCAACATGTCCTTAGTCATATGTTTATGATTACATACCTCTGCAAAGTGTTAAAAGTGAATAGAAACAAGTCCCTGTCTTGTGTGAGAATTATGTAGTGAAAATTCTACTATAGTTATATTATTCGTTAAGAAGATAATCTCTAGTCTAGAGAATGCCTAAATAAAATAATTAATTAGCAATGATTGTTTCCTGGTCTGAAAACTTTTCTGTTTTCCAAGACCATTTCAATTCCCCAGCATTTTATTTCATAAAACATATCTATGTTTAAATTTATTTATTTATTTGGATTTGTTTTTGACCATTTTTGTTTCTGTTTTTAATACTATGAATACAATTTAAGAGATTGATTTAGTGACTAATGTTTAAAATAATCTGCTGTTTCTTTTACCCGCCAAAAAACTGTTCCTCAGTGAACTTGAAGATGTGAATCATTTTAAATATCTTGCTATCTTTCTTACATATTCAATAATGAAAAACTCTGCTAGACATTTGAAACTATCAGACATTTTTGATAAAAGCATTAAGTTTAATTTAGAGATTTGTCTTGGTAGCTCTTTAGATAGAAAAGATGCATAAGGTGTATTCCTGGAATGCTCTTTCTACACTTTTTTTTTCCATGTGTCATAGCATCGGCCGGGACACGATCCCACAACCGTCTGCAACCAACTACTTGCTTGCATGGCAGCTGTGATCCCTCTCAGCTAACAATGCAAGACTGCTCTTTCTACACTTTTAAAGTCAAAAAATAAGAAATTTTTTAAATGAAAGAATTGATTTTATAAAAATAGTAGTATGTATCAAATTTATTATGCAAAAATATATATTAATGTTCTGTCACAGTAACATAAAGACATTGAAAAATTTTAATTAAGAATGCTTTAGAAAATTCTGAAAAAAACAAATTTGTAAAAAAAACAAAAAAAAAAAACAATTGATTTGTTTTTCAATTTTCGAGGCATAGTGGTATTGTAAGTATACATCTTCGATGAATTAGTAATGTGAAGTTAGTAAAAGATAAAATTATTGTATTATAAATTCAAACTTTTTTTTTTTTTTTTTTTAGAAATAGAGGCAAAAATACATTTAAGTTATAAAAAAATTAAGTCAGTCTAAATTTATTTTACATGTTGAATTATATGAATATATAGTTTTATTGGAAATAAATAACTGAACAAAAAAAAAAAACTGGAAAGCTGAAGGTTGAATTCTTTAAGAAAAAAAAATGTGTTAAATAAAAAAACATGTAAAAGCATTGAAAAATATCACATTAATAGAATTTGTGTCCACCATATGACAAATGTAAATTAGTTATATATTTTTTTTTCCATATGTCATAGCATCGGCCGGGATGCGAACCCACAACTGTCTGCAACCAACTATTTGCTTGCAAGGCAGATGCGATGACCTCTCGGCTAACAACGCTTGACAAATTAGTTATATTTAATGTATTAGTTTGTATACTCATCACAAAATTATTTTTTCTTATTTTAGAGCAAACTACACTTCCTTGTTTATAATTAATTGCTAATAACTGATTTATAGATGACATTATAATTTTCTCTATATTCTATATTTTGATATATAAGAATAAATTAAGAGAGTGACAGTCATCAACAAACAATAATTTAGTATATATGATCACTTGGTTATATTTTCTTGCCAATTAACTTCATTTAAAAGATTTGGACAAAATCATAGTGAATACAAGAATCTCTTATAAATAATATGAATAAAACAAACCTGAAATTTGAAGTAAATGTTTTCCAAAATCAGATAGCAAAAATGAATAAAATATAGATTTCATTGATTTGGGTTCACTACCTTAATCATTACCGTGAAAGAGTTAATTACTTAAAATCAAATTAAAATATTAAAAAGTGCATGATGGATGTCATAAACAAACATAGTGAATGATTTGTAGCTATTTATTTAATGTGTGCATTTTATATCATTTTGACAATAATGTCAGTAAATCATTTAATATCTGAAAACACATTTTGTGGTTCAATAACAGCATTTTTTTAATCCAGAACTATCTACATAAGCTTGAGTAAACAATGATCATAAGATGTTTAAGGTAATATGCAGCCTTATAAAATATGGCCATTATGTTTGCATACATGTAGTAGTACTGAAAATAATTAGCAATAGTTAATTTTGTACTTAAATAAATTTAATAGCAAATATATTTTGTAATTTGGTGATACATTTACCATAAAAATAGAAAATTGTACATGACTGCATATATTGTGGAGTGTATTTTTGGAAATTTGAAAAAAATTACCATCTGGTTTGAAAATGATGTGCTGTTCAAAACTGAATATGTATTTTCTTTTAACTCTTACCATAAACCATGAGCCTAGTGTTGTATTGATTAAAATACTCAATTTCTATAACTGATCAAAACTAAGTAGTCGTGATGGTATCTTCATAAACTTTTTTATTGATTTTAATATACATTGTTACATGGTTCAGGCTTGATTTTTTTTATTAATTCACAATTAATAATTATTTGATTTGTTTTACTATTAAAATACAAATATACTTTTTATATATTTACTTGGAGTTTAGTTATAATACAAGGAATATAAACACAGACTTTCATGATCCCTTCAGCAATCCACTCTATCTCATACAATCGATAGACATGACTACACACATGTGAAAAAGACAGATCATCTCCAATATATGTATTTTGTGCTGAACCAGCACACATCTCCAACATGTACATAAGCAACCCTCAGTTTATGTTAAGATAGCAATCCTTTCAATTTTAACAGACAGGGTTCTAATCTACTCCACTCTCCAACTCTTCAGCCATCCATACTATTGAAAATTCAATGGTGGAATTTCCCAAATGAGTCAGAATGACTTAAAGTCAACATGGGCATGACTATAATATTGGCATCAACAAGAGATTTGGGCATTCCATCATTAGATTTTCAATAGTAAAGATGTTGTGAAGAGTTGGAAGGTAAAGAAGATTGAAGCCTATTAATTAAAGTTTGAAGATTTCCTATCTTAATATAAACCAAGCATTGATTATATATATATATATATATATATGTGTGTGTGTGTTGTGTGTGCGCGCGTGTGTGTTGGATATGATGATTTGGATCAACTAATGAGTGCTGATTCAGCATGAAATATGGGTATTGAAGATCATTGTTCTTTTTCGCATGTGTGTGGATATGTGTAAAACTGTATGAGATAGAGTGGATCGCTGAAGGGAGCTTGAAAATTTATGTTTAAATCTGTTATATTATATTAAATGATATGTTTTTGAAGAAGTAGAATATCTCTGCTTTAGTTTATAAATTGTTTTATTATAAAATTAGTTGTTTGGGATGTCTAGTTTTATTAACATATTAATTGAGCAAATTGATATTTATTTTTACTGATTTCGTTTAAAAATTGATTCACAAATTTTTAACAGCGAGGCTTCCAATCTCATCATACTCTAAATTTATCTGGACATCATTTAAAATGAGACTTGCTAATATTTTTTTTTAAATAAATATAAAAATGTTAGATATCAAACAAAGTTGTTTCAGCTAAATTCTAAAAAGCAATAGATATAATAAAATCCTACATAATAAAATATAAATCTTTATATAACATGCAGCTGCATATATAACAGAAAATCATATAGAGTATACATGCACAACATAATAGTGTTATTTTTAATTATATTATTAAACTTTATATATATAATTATAGATTAATTATTGTAATAATAATAAAACTACCAAATATTAATGGCGATAAGAAATTTTATTAATAATTAGTTGCATATCCATTTTTACCAGTTGAAAATGGTTATACAAAAAACCCAAAATACTTTTTTGCTTTGTAATGGTTATTAATAATATTTATTTTCACTAATAATACTTTATTGTTTTATCATATATATATATAACAATATTCACTAGAATAAAAACTACAAAATTTTAAAAAATGCCTGTATAAAATTAAAGATTAAAATTCTTTGCTATAGCTAGCTTCGGTATATTCCACCATCTTAAGTAGCAATCCGTTAATATTTAAATATGATCAAACTCTCACACCAGTAACGTTCTCACGTGAATTACCTACTTTCCATAAATTGTGAATATTAACACAATGACACTGTTTATTCAACACATTATCTGTACTATTTATAAAATAGGACTCCTTAATTCTTCTTTTCCTCAAATCATTTTCCATATGCAAAATAAAAACTCTATCAAAGCAGAATTCTCCATTACAACTCACAGCATGTTCTGCAAAAACAGATTTATATCTATCTGCAGAACAACACAACTTATTATATAATAATTCATGCTCCCTAATCCTCTTTTTCAATGCACATTTGGTCTCCCCAATGTAACTATAACCACAATGACATACCACTTTATATATAATATTACATTTGTTGCTTTTATCAATAGAATCTTTGCCATTAATAACCAATCTTCCAGTATTTGCACCTACTTTAAATGCAACATTAAAATCAGCAGATACCAATGATGTAATCTTATTACAAACAATATCCTTTACATAAGGCAATGCTATCCATTTTTTCTTTTCCATATTATCTCTTCTCCATCTGTTTCTATACCTATATAGTGCACATAAAATATTTGTCCTACTATATCCCACACCCAACAAATCATCCACATATCTTTCAATATTAATCATTTTATCACTCTGAAATTTACATAAAACATCATTTCTAAAAAGAAATGTTCTAAAACCAGCCAATTTATAGGTAAGTGGAACATTTGAATTTGGAAGAACAACTCCTCTAATTGATAATGGTTTCAACACCATTTTATTATTAATTTTATTCCCTTCTCTCCATAAAATCAAATCAAGATATTTTACACTCTTCTCACTATCTTCAGAAGTAATAGTCCACGTTAATCCAGCAATATCATTTAATTTAATAAACAGTTTATGCACTATCATATTCGATGCTACAATAAGCACATCATCCACATATCTAAAATAACTTTTAACACCGGTCATAAAATGTTCTTTTAAAATCATCCCTTCATAATATGACAACACATAACTACATATAATTGCTGAAACAGGCAAACCCATAGGCCAACCTTCATCCATCATATACAACTGATCTTCAAATGTAGCTATCAAATTCTGATCAATAAATAATAACAAATCCTTTACAAACATACGATAAAACTTACACCCTCCTTTTTCATATAAAACTTGATCAATAATGCCAATAGATTCCTTTCTTTTTATTGAACCATATAACTCTGCAACATCCAATGTAAATAATCTATCATCATTATCCAAAACAATATTATCAATCTTTTTAACTAAATCAAATGAAGATCCAATTGTATAATCACCAAAACCCAATTCATCTTGCAAAAACTTTCCCACAAAAACTGCTGCATGATAATACATACATCCTCCAAAATCCAACATCAGTCTAATAGGAAATCCTTCCTTATGCACTTTTAAATTTCCAAAAATCCTTGGCATAATTGCAGCTGATGGATTAAGAGATAGATATAACTTTCTATCAAACACTTTCTTTAAATATGGCTTAAGTATAGTATTAATAAATTTCAATCTCACTGTATCAATAGAATAAGCATTTATCAATTTAAATTTTAATTTTTGAATCTGCTGATGAACCTTTTCTCTATATAAACTTTTAAACATCAAACATAATCTTCCACCTTTATATATATATATATATATATATATATATATAAAGGTGGAAGATTATGTTTGATATATATATTGGTTTATATATATATATATCAGATACATATCTATACCAATAATAACTTATTTGTTAATGTGTAAACATCATGATGTAAGATAGTAACTTAATAGACATGGTGATGACCTGATGTCAAGTCAATATTTAAGCAACCAAGTGTTAGAAAATGAGAGTAGAATTTTACTATGTAACTTTATTACATAATTTTATTATGTAATTTCAATAACAACCATTAATTCATGCAACAATAGGCACACAGCAATGGGAAAAAATAGAAATGTGAGTATACTAGCCAACGGAAAGATGGTCAGTATAAAAACAAACCCAGTTCATTTTCTTTCTCTTTCATATTTTATCATATGATATGATAACCACAAGCAGTAAATAGCTAAAGATTGAACATTAGAATGAAGGATAAAATGGACAAAGTGTTCAAAAATACTTTCTCTTTTGTATAAAATTTTAAAGTGCTAAAAGTTGAAACAAATCATAATCAATATTTAAAATTGGCAAAAATTAATGAACTTTAGCAGCATAATAATAGAACTAAGATAATTTTACTTTAATAATCAAAGACAAAAGATTGCACTATCACTTGAAGAAGAACAAAATGTTATATCACCAGCACATACAGACTAATGATGGAGTAAGACTTTCTTTTGCATAAATTTACTAAACACCAAATAATAAGCTGAAGAAAATTCAATTCTATTTTAAAAATTACTAAATGATGTATACTGGCTAGATAAATATGCTATAAGGTCAGGGTGCTGCCTTAATTGTCATAAAGCATGATGATTTGATTCACTCATATAAATAATGCCTAGAAAAATGCCTAATGCCTTATCTAAAATGTTTGAGTTAGGGTTTATACCAAAACTGACTTTTTAAAAAACCGGTTTTCAAATTTTAACTTTTCCATGAAACCGGTTTAAACAGGTTTCAAATTTTTCCGTATAAAAAACAAGAAATACAACTTAAAATAGAAATGTATTTTTTTTTTGTTTATTATAATTCAAAAATACAAAAAAGAATAGATAAAGTACATATATGTACATGCATAAAATTATTAAAATAAAACATTAACACATTTAAGTAATTATACATTAACATTCTTAGAAATTACAGAAGTCAAAAAATGCTTAACATTCATCTGTTTAATATGTAAATTATTAATTTATTTATTATTCTGTTTAATAAAATATGACTTCAAAAAGCAAAGAACGTCAATAGATTTACTACTTAATCAGACACAATTATACAGGCACAAAATGCACATTGCTACACACTTGCAACAGTGTTGCCATCTTTCTTTAGTATATATAAGTTGATGAGTATTTTTGCTTACATTTTAATCTTTTTAGCAAATTAATATGTGTTATATATATACATTTAAAACCGATCTTTTTTTTATAGAAAAACCAGTTTTCGAATTCCAAAATTTTATTTAAAAAACCGGTTTTTCAAACCGGTTTTTAGAAACTGACAAACCCTAGTCTGAGTGGATCCCAGAAGAGAATGACATCTGAAATGGAAACAACCTCAATTGAGCACGTTGCTGGAAAATCTGAATGAATGAAGGAAAATTTATCAGAATGGACTGATGAGGAGATAAATTGATTGTATCCATGAAAGACTGTAATGCTAAAATTACAGACTTTAATCAGGAAGATTTGAACAAAATAGAAATTATAATGTGCTATATTTTTATATACTTTTGTAAAATTCTAGTTTTATTACTCTCATACTTAGAAGTTTCAGTGTGTTTGCAGTCGGAGGAGTACATTGCATAAAAAAATAATGTAGAACGCATGGAAAGGTTTATTAAGCTAAAAAAAAAATTTTGTAAATAAAATTTAGGTTTTCCCTCTGTAGTAATGACATTCAATCATCATAATCATCACATAATATGGTATGAGGTAAGAATTGTTGATACTCTTCCATATTAATTTACATGTGCTAGTACAGGACAGAGTTTATGTTATTTGTTTATGTTTAACTAATAATCATTATATTTAGGTATGAAGGAGTAATATTCTTGTGTGAAAGTCTTTTTTCATCCACTTTAGGCAACTCATCCTAGGTAATGCATGGGTGGGTTCCAAAAGAAGATGGAACCTCTCCATCAGAAATTGGCTAATGGAGTTACTGAACATACTGTGATATAATCCTGTAAATAATTAGTCAGCTTTGCAATCATTATGATAATGTAATAATAATTTTTCATTTATTTTATTTTTTTGTTTTAGCTAATATTATCAGCTTGTAAATAGAAAGTATCTATTAATGCATATCTGCCATGGGTATGGGTTGGAGTAGCAAATAATTTTAGTCTTTGATAAAGTAGGAATGCATATGGACCACATATAATCACATTTAATGCTATGTTAATAGAATTTGGATTTTTCACTATTATAAATAAAAGTTGTTAATGTGCTTTAAATCAAATTGGTCTCCAGTTTATCAAAATTGCTCATACACTCATTCATAAATTTAATTTACTAAATATATATACACACAAACACGTATTATTATAATATATAACATAGCAATAGGGTTGAATGTATCTTAAATTAATGAAAACTTAGTTGCTATGTAAAGTAAATTTACCCCTGAAGAGAGCTGAATGCAACATTCTCCCTGGTTTGAATACTGAGGCATAATGGAATCCAAAAGAAGGTGGATATGATCATTGGATGTGGATATGATAATTGGTTAGTTACTTCAGTGCATCAGTCACAGCACCCTACTTAAAGACTCTAGGTCTGTCCATAGTTAGATGCCTCCCCTCTCTTCTGGTGCAAAACCAAACCATTACAATATATATATATATCTTTAAAGAGGCTTAAACCAAACCATTACAATATATATATATATCTTTAAAGAGGCTTAATTAAACCTTTTTGTATTAATAATTTCAATCTCTGTGATGAAGTTGCAATCTTTAGAGTCTATATAAATATATTGGACTATAAATAAAGATGGAATTTTACTTTTATTATTAAAAGGAAGTTGTCTTGACAATAGATTGAGATTGATGTTTGTTAATGATATTGGGATTGTTTAAATGTTGACAGAATTTAATGATTATTAATAAACCCATTTAGCCTTAAGCATTATTACACTTATTTTTTGAGTAATATTTTGTTTTGCAATTTGAAAATTATAACTGCAGTTTATAATGTTATAATTGACTATTTATTAGTCTAACAAGTTATATTTATCTGTTTAAGAATATTTAATTATGCTTCTTTTTATTAATAATTTCAATCTCTATTGTCAAGTTGCAATCTTTAGTGTTTATATAATTATAAGGAAGTTGCCTTGAAAACATGTTCAGATTGTTTATTATTAGTAATATTGTGATTGTTTAAGTGTTGACTGAATTTAATTCCACTTTATTGTTAAAAGGAGATTGCCTTGACAACAGTTTGATATTGTTGATTGTTATCTATATTGGGACTGTCTAAGTGTTGACTAGATTATAATGGTTATATATATAGTCGATTAAAAGCTACATATATATAATTGTCTTGCAACATATGTCTGTATGCATAACAAAGCAGATTTTATCTATATATCATAAATCTGAGAGTACTTTCAGTGATTAGCATCATATTCATCACTCTCATGTTATTATTGTTGCTGCTCTATTTATACTTTGACCTAATTATGCATGTTATGTAACTATAGGTTATGTAAATAAAGTCATTTAAATATTCCATTTATGTGATAACTGGATGCTGTTTTCTCTTTTGTTTATTATACTCTCTTGGTAGGTAGAAACCATTCCTATTTCATCTTCCTTTTTCAGTCTTCATACTCTAAGTTGACTTAATTTATATTGACTTAATTTACATAGCAGGTATTGACATAACATGTATAATTTGATTGAAGTATAAATACAGCAGCAACAACATCCAGTACAAGAGCTATGATTATGGTCACCGAAGCTCCACTCAGCTTTAAGGTATATGCATACATTCCAAAAAATTACATATACAAGTGAATGAAAAATTATATATATATATAATTACAAAAAAAATCAACGTAGATGTCACATGACCTAATTTAATAAGCTTGTATTTACAAATGTTATATATAGAGCTCTATATATAACATTTGTAAATACAAGCTTATTAAATTAGGTCATATGACACCTGTGTCAATTTTTTTTGTAATTTTATTTTTTGCTATTAAGGCTTTGGAAATTTTATATTGCTAAAGCTATTAATATATGGTGTATCTGGACTTAGTTCAGTCCCATATGGCTATTTAAGTTAGATATCTGGATTGGATGACCTATGGATATCTGAAAATTTCAGATTTTCTACTTAATAGTTATACATTAGATAATATGCTGGGATTGTCCTGGTAATTTTAATCTAATGCTTGAATATCCTAGCACTTCACCTTCGATGCCAGTAGCAGAAACCAGTCTGGAGTTGGAGATATTCTGCAAAACTTGTTAAGAGCTTATTTTGTGAACTTGCTCTCTCTCTCTCTCTCTATATATATATATATATATATACACACCCAGGTCTCATTTTATATGGATTTTTTAAATGCAATTCATGGTTTTTCTTAATATGTTTGTATGCAGGTTTTTTTATGCAATAAAAATTATTGGATCAGAAGTTGAGCTCTGATAATGCGCTATTAGTTTAAATATTATAAATTTTGTGCACTCACACATCATATTTAAAGTAATAGAACATTATTGAAGTTTGACTTCCATCTAATAATTTCAATATTTTCAGCACTTCATAATAGTACTGTAATAGATATTATGCAATAAAGGAGTTCATAATGCACTAAAATCAGGATTTCCCCATTTTATATACACACATTAAATTTTACAAGATTATAATGTAAATCTGTTCAAACATTATAGATGCCTATACTATGCATGTTGTTGTTTTTGCATTTTAAATCACATTCTATTTTTGCTTTTTTTTAAAAAAAGTACATAATCAATTAATCATTTAGTGTTCACAAGTTTATTTTTAAAAGGTGAGTAACAGTGGTGGGCACGATTAAATTTGACAATTAAAAATTAAAATCTGATTTTTTATTATAATTAACAATTTAAAACTTACATAACGTGATCTGAAATTAATGTAATGTGAAACAATGAAATTTGATTTTTAAACGGAATTGAAAATTAAAAAATTAAAGACAAAAATAAGAATTTAATTTTTAATTGTTAGTTTTAATTAAATTTGGCCAACAGTGGTGAGTAGGTGTCTTTTTATTATCATAAATCTAAGTTCTTATTTTTATTTTAAACTTTTAGTTTACTCTAATGGAGCGGAAAAAACACCCAAGAAAATGAATTTCTGTGGAAACAAAAATTTTAATTTTAGATTGCTTAGTGAAATGGGAAGGATCAACAGTGATTAAAAAACATTTTAGTTTGGGTGAGTGTACTATAAAAGCAATTAAAAAAATGAAATTGGCACTAGTTGTATTTCTTCTTGTGATGAATCTGATGTCTTACCACTTCAGAAACAAACTTGCATATCATCAAAGTTTGTCTTGTATCATTTTTTTTCAAATTTGAAATTTTTTATTAGTCATTTTATTTTATTTTTTTTAAATGTGAATTTTAAACTAATTTTACATTATTGTTTTGCTTTTATACAGTTTTTGAAAATTACAGTATGTATCCTCTATTTTCCAAGGTAAGTTAAGTCTATTTTTGTGCAATTTTATTTGTGTGTGTTTTCTTAGGAACCTATCTACTACTAAAAATGAGACCCAGATGTATATATGTACATAACTCAATGTATATAAAAACAAATGGAGTAAATCATTTTTTTTTAGTTTTATGAATTAAAAGCACTGTAAATGTTGGACAAAAGATCAACAATAGAAATAATGCACTTATGCCCAGAGTTCTGGTGTTTATAAGCATACCATTGTAAACATTGTTGGACATTAAGAGTGAAATTAAAGTATCAGTCATATGGATTATGGCACTTAATATTTATTAAACTAATATCAATTATACAAGGCTAGAGACTGAATGTTTTAATACTTTGATTATAACAGTTAAATAAGATTTAATATGTAAACATTAAATTAAGCATAGCTCAGTATATTAGTAACCAACAAGAATAAATCACCCTTCATCAGGTTATAAATTAAAAGTACTCTAAATATTAAACAAAGGATCAACAATAGAATGAATCCATTTATTCTTGGACTCGGATGTTTATAAGCATAACATTGTCAATATTGATGGTTATTCAGAATGAAGTTAATATATCAGTTAAATAAAAAAAGATGCTTAAAAGTGTATGTTTTATCTGATATATAAAATTGTCAAGTTCTATTTGACTGTTATATTAATATTACTCCAAATAACCAGTGATATTGACAAAAAAATGCTTAGAAATATCAGAGCTCCAAGAATAAAATGGATTATTCTATTCTTGATCCTTTATTTAACATTTAGAGTGCTTTTAATTCAGAATTTTGAGGTAGTGTGATTTACTCCCTTTGTTTATATAAAATGGTCTCTATATATAAATCGAGGTAAAGAAAAAAACTAATCTTTTCTTTAAAAAAAATTTGTCAAGTGCTTGATTGAGAGTATTTTATTTACATAATAGACCAATGTTGGAGTATTAATCTCAATGTACTATAACATAAATATAATTGAAATGGCTAATTTTTTAATATGTATGTGAATGTATAAATATAAAACTTGGCAAAAATTTGATAATTTACATGATTTCTTGTGAAAATCAGTTACAATTGCAGGATCTACTTAATATAATCTTAACTCTAACAAAAACATAATCTATACATCGTTTGATTATGTTACACAAATTAATGGAAGCATTTTTTTATTAACAATAAACAATGTTTAAAAAATAATCAAAAGGCTAAAACTATATGTCACACAATAAGTATTAGAATCTGCCTTTGACAGGATGGTTCACTTAGTTGGAGTTTTGCATTAAAAACTAATAAATCAATAATCTAAAGGTCCATGTCTGATTTCCACACTAGTACTGTCACTGGTCACGCCAGAAACACCTTAAGAAGAGGGGAGAATAATACCTTTCATAAACATTGTCCATATACTAACTTGTTTGATGTGTTATGACTAATAGTTGAATGTATTTGGAATAAGCATTAGAATCAATACACTTCCAATGTGCTCATCATTGCATAGCACAAATTCTGACTATCAACACATTTATGATATTGGGAATACAATGACATAGAAAGTTAACTGATTAAAAAACCCTAGTACTTATAGAAATTAAGTTTGCATTTTTATTAAACTTTTCTTATTTTAAAAGTATTCCAGAAATGTTTCATGTCTATTTCACATCCTTTTTATCATAAGTTTGCATAAATGTTTATAAAATACAAATTAAAAATATTCATTCACTTTATTTAAGATTAATAATTAAAATTACTAATCAACACAACGGAAAAATATACATAATAAAAAAAAATATGTTCATAGTGTATTAATAGATATTACAATTATTATTATTTTCTTTATATGTCAAAAACATCAAAATTGTGTTTAATGGTTTATCAAATATATAAATTTATTTACAAATTTGTTACCAATAATATCAAGCTATGATTAGGAATGAATATTTATAAATTATGCTTTGTAACCAAGTTACATAATGCAATGTTTTAGAATTTTCAATATTTTTACCATGTGTACTTTAAAACAGTGTCTCTGATTATTATTTTTTATGCATCATTCATCAGACTAGAGATTGTCCAATAATGATCGATAGTGTAGTGATGTACTGAAAATTATACTACAGAAGTATTAATATGAATAGCCATTATAATGTAGCTTCTTGAAGTAAATTTTATAAAAAGAAAATATCTATTAAAATAATTTTCCATAATAAATAAAGAGATTTATTTATTTTTATAATGCTGCTCATCATAATTCAGAACAAAGAATACATTACTTTGTAAAATATAATTTGCATCTAAAAAAGTGAATGAAGCAATAGTTCAAATTATCCAAATACATATTTAACTCAGTTATGGTAACAACAATTATAAATATATAAAGCAGACTTTAAGCATAATCATAACAAGGAGTCTATTAAATTATTTGATTAAAATTTCACTAAAAAATGATATATCAGACAAGCATTGGTGGTTGAGAGGTCAGCACAGCTGCCTTATAGCTGGTTCGCTTCCCAGCCAATGCTGTGACACATGGAAAAATAAAATGATACATCAAATAAAATAATCGTGAAAATAATAATAATTTATGCAATTAAAAGCATCAAAATCCCTATACTTTTATTTAAAAAAATGTTTGACTTTTTGCATGTAATTTGTATGCACAAAATTAATATTTCATTCCAATAATTATAACAATTTGATGTACAAATATTACATTTTCCTTTCTCACATATTTTAAACAATCTACAGTAGATAAATCAATTAATAATTATTTTTAATTACCTATTTAACAGGTTAGAAATTACCACACCGTATTTAACTCAGACACAATATTTAAATCCATTTAAAGATTAATATATAATATATCATTGTTAATTATTGTTTATCTGTTGTGAAAAGTTCTCTCCGAGATTAACCTAAATATTTTTATTTGCAAGCTCTGTTTTCTGTATTACTCTTTTGCTCATTTACAACAATGTCTTTTATCAAAATGTTCAGTTCAGCACCATTTCAGTTTAGATATCTTTTCAATAATGTCATTGGTTCTGTTGTTTAATTTGTTTTTGTTAATCATAACATACAATTTTCAACACTTCACTCTTCGAATACAGACTTTCAAACTCCCTTCATGTGAAAAGAATAAATGATCTTCAATATATGTTGTTCATGCTCAACCAACAATTATCAGAGTCAAGGAGTGGAGTAGATTGAAACCCATCTAATAAATTTTGCTATCTTAATATAAACTAAGCATTGATTATATATATATATATATATATATATATAATCAATATATATATATATATATATATATATATATGTGTGTGTGTGGAAAGATGATCTGGACAAACTGATGATGCTGGTTCAGCCTGAGTATGTATATTGGAGATCATTTATCTTTTTCACATGTATGTGATCATGTGTATTAGTTATATGAGATAGAGTATATAGCTGAAGAGAACTTGAAAGTCTGTGTTCAAATTTCATAATTACATCTAAACTCCAAGTATATAAATTATACTTGTATTCAAATATTATACTTCACTCTGTAATTTGCAGGGTTAATTTTATTCAATATATTCTCAACTATATCAATAAATTGACAAAGTTATGTATAGTTATTAATTTATTCTTATAAATATATATTTTTCCCATTTCTGAAAAGGTTTTGAACTTTTCTTTCCTTGAATTTTAATTAGTAATTCTTATAAGACTTCTTGTTACATTAATCTCTTTCTTTTTATTTTATACCACAAAATATTGTTTATATAAAATTGATATTAAACATTTTACTAGAAGCAAAATTGTCATCCTATAATACTTTCCCCAATATTGATCTAAATAAAGCTATTGTACTTCGATAAATATTCTTGATTATTCTGCATTTATGCCAAAATCTTTTAAAGCATTAATTAATCACAGAATAATCTGTTGATGAATCTTTTCATAATCTGTAAATTCATTGCAAAATAAAATTCATGAAGTGTTTTTTTATAACTTAATATTAATTAGGTTGTAATTTATTCTTACAAAATGACTTTTAAGTTAAATTATTTTTTTGTTGAGTTGGGTCCCACATGGATAGTGAACTTACTAAAAATCTTATGAAGAATTAATAGAAGATATTAAGTATGATGGATTTTATTCTTTTAATATTTTTTTATTTCTATAGCTGTAATTTTAAGGCTCTTTTTTCATTTAATATATATATGTGTGTGTGTGTTAAAACGAAGATTTTCACGGGTTAAATATATAAAATACATATTTTGCTGGTTCATCCGTGTTAAAAACTTTTAATATTAATATACTGACGTTTCGACTTGGTCACACAAGCCATCCACAGAGTTATAAAAACACGGATGAACCCGCAAAATATATATTATATATATAAGTTGTTATTTTTGCAAAGTCGACTTTGTATTCAATTTTGTATGAATATGTAGTTCATTACAGAATTCTTTCACAAACTTCATGATATAATTGTTGTATTTAATAGTTGTAGCTTTTTTTTATTGATGAATTAATTTATTTCTAATAACAAGGCACTTAATATTTTTAACTTTTGTAATCTTTTAATTTCAGAGTTTCTTTAATTATTTACTTCTTTATTTAGATATTAAAATGTTTTCATGTTCTCTTATTTCTGGAAACATTGTTTTGACAAATTGAAAATTGAATGAAGTATTGACATTTTGTTTTTCTTTTTGCTAATTGCATATTTCACTATAGAAAAGACTCTAGTAACTAATGTGAAATATTATTATTATCCACATAATAAAACATTGAATATTTGCATAAATCTTGTAAATAAATTATTACTATAGCAAAATCAAGCTTTCTGTAAATGTTTAGCAATAAATTATTTGATTTAGAGAGTAAATACCAATATTTTCTATTTGGGAACGTCAACTATTGAGGCTATAAATATATACATTAAATTATCTAAAAAGTCAGACTAATTGATTTGCATGGGTAGCAATATATTGATAAGATCTCATCCAGATTTCCACTTTCTATTGGACACTCAGAATTGTATAAATTATTTTCTCCTTTTAATTCCATTATGAGCTACTCATAGTTATTTATTTTGTAGATTTCATTTTGTTTAGGATTTTTCTAGTAAATACATTTATGTGTATATTTTCAAATTAATGTTTTATTTTTTCCGGTTTTGATTTTTTCTAAATAGTTAGTTTTTTTATGGATGAGTGTTGATTAGTATGAAATGTATATATTTATTATCATCAAAAATGGAAAGAAATTTAATTCATAATGCTGTTATCTTATATAATTTTTAAGTAAATGATATTGTATAAAATATCATTATATAACCCTAATAATTCTATATATTTATTATAACATTAATACAGTTTTTTCATCAAATATTTTATGCCCTTCTCAATGTAATTGCAAACAATTTTAAAGCTTTAATTTACACTGTGTACATAATGGACTCTATCATTTTTATATAAAATTAATTATTTCCAAGGATACCAGAAAAAGTCCCAAAACAATCCAAATATTTACAAATGTAACATACAAGTAAAATTTATCAACAATTGTACAAAATATATAAAAAAAAATAGCCTATATAAAATGTATAATTTTCCACTCATTTTAATTAGTCACTTATTAATTAAATAATTGATATTATATATATATATACACACACACTTATTAATTAAATAATTGATATTATATATATATATACACACACACACACACAAATAAAATGTCTATTAATTACAAAACTAATGTAATAACAATAAAAATAATAAATATAACAGTAATTAACTGTTATATGCAATCTTTCAATCTGCAGAAGTACTCTTGGTTAATTCCTCAACCTGACTCAACTGCTGTTAAATTCAAAAAGCAAAACAGAAGCAAAGATTATCAACTCAAATCCCATAATTCACAAATTTTAATGTTAGCAGCTTGTCTATTAAACATTTTGTTTCTATTTATTAAAACTGCCTCCTTAATTTTTCTTTTATTATGGTTTTGGTCTTCATGAAGAATGTTAACACTTTCAATATTAACATTAAATTTATATGTATACTTCCTTCATGATCCAAGAAAACTGAATCAGTCATTAAATCATTTTTACTTTAACTTTTCACATGCTTGTAATACAACTCATAATCCTTTATTTTTTTTTTTTCAATATTGCATCTTGATTCACCTATATATGATAATATAAATCCACAAAAAAAATTGATACACAACATTACTTTTCTGCTTGACAAGTATGACATTTTTAGGATTATTCACTATTTTTTTAACATTATTTGTAACACAAAATGAAACATTAAACACATTATTATATATATTCTTAAAAAAATTCACTTGAGCATTTGAAATATATGGAATAGATATCCATTTTTACTATCAATCTTTAATTCCTTTGAACCATTATAACTCTTTATAAACTGACATAATGTGTTGCTAATATAGTCCATCTTATAACCAACTTCAAGCAATTCCTTGACAAACAACTGGATATTTTTTTAATTTATTACACTGGTAATGACATATAATTTTTTATTATGAAGCAAAAAAGATCTAAAACTTGCCATCTTATGCGTAATTGGTACTTTTGATTTACAATTTATATATCCCCTTTTATTGAAATGGTTTGATTATAAATTTTCAATTCCATATACCACTTTATCTTGTAATAATTAAATCCAAATACTTAATACTTTTGTCCTGTTCCTTTTCAATAGTCCATTTCAAGCCATTCAAATTATTTAATTGCTCTATAAGGAAATTTATGGTATTGGTATTTGTGCAAACAAAAACATCATCCATATACCTTTTTTAAATTTTAATATCTTTAAAAAATACATATTGAAAATATTACTCTCATAAGTAGAAAAACAAAATTGCAAACTTATTCAGCAACAGGCAGACCCATAGGTCAACCTTTAGACATTTTATAATATTCACCTTCAAATAAAGCAACAGTGTTATTTATTATCAAAAATGTTTACAGAATCAATAATAAATTTTGTCATATATTTACAAATACTTTTACTTTTTAATGCATATTCAATTATTTTTATGGTATTCACTTTATCAATAAAACCATACATTTCTGTCTTATCTAATGAAGCAATAACATCATTCTCACTAATTCTTTCTATGAAGTCAAAAGATGAAGCAATAGTATTTTTCCAAAATCCTAAACACTCTTGTAACAGCTTACCAATATATTTAGAAGTCTGATACATAAAGAAATTACCACAATCAATCATAATTGACAAAGATTTATCTTCTTTATGTAACTTCATATTTGCAAAAATACAAGATCATATGGCACAGGAAAAATATATCTTACAGTACACATTATTACTTAAGGCTAAATTTTTAGTTTTTTATTAATACTGTTAATAAATTTTACTCCTTCATTATCCGTATTAAATTTCTCAATATACTAACATTTTAGCATTAAACACATCTGCAGCCCTTGTCTTCTTTTAAACAAATCATATTATCATTCTTCAGCTTCTGTTTAAATTCTAAAATGACCAATTCCTGTGAATTTTCATATGAAATCACATTAAATTTATGACAATTAATTTTCTTGATAACTTCATCACCAATATTACTATCACAGTAATCTTTTTAAATGAATTTTGAACAGCAGCCATTAATTTCGAATTATAATCATCCCAAGTACACTGACATATTTAACTCCATGGCTTAAAATGTATTTCTGAATCGAATGTATTTTTTATTTGACAAATTAACAAAATTCATGTCATTATAAGTCTATAGATACCACATACTAAATAAATAAAAAAATCTTCTCAAATTTATTATGTAATTTAAGTTCCAATAATTTAAATCCATTCTCACAAACAATTTCATGTTCATCCCAAGCATACCCATTCATTTAAAATTATTAAATGTTCAATTGTATTCAAACACTTCTAAATATTAAAAAATATTTTTTTTACATTTTTTTAACTCTATCATTTAAAATTATTGATTTAAATTTATCCATACATCTTGGTACTAAATTTATACAACTGTTCAATTTTGTATTACAACAATTTGAGAATACATAAAAAAACTTTACAATTATTAAAAAAATGAAATTTGCATTTAAGCTTAATAACTTTTTTTAGATTGCTTCCACCACTTTTTAATAATCCATCATTTCTTAATGTCACTTAAATCCATTATAATAAAAAATTGTAATACAAATAAAATGTTGATTAACTATAAAACTATTCGAAAAACCATAAAAATAATAAATATAATGACAATTAATTATTATATACAGTTTTTCAATCTGCAAAGTACTTTTGGTTAATTCCTTAACCTGCCTTAGCTGCAGTTAAAATTCAAAAAACCAAATAAAAGCAAACATTATCAACTCAAATGAATACTTTATGTCAATTTAAAAAGAGTAATAATGGTGTAAAAGAGTTGAAGATTGATAATAAAAAATGAATATCTATTCCATATATTTCAAATACTCAAGTGAAAGTTTTTAATGCTTCATTTTTGTGTTAGAAATAATGTTAAAATTCTTTATGAAGAGAAAAATCATAATAAAAAATATTAAGAAGGCAATTTTAATAAATAAAAATAAAATGAATATAATTAATAGCCAACCTGCTAACATTAAAATTTAGGATTGATGGAATATTAGTTGATGATGTTGGCTTCTGTTCTGTTTATTGAATTCAAAGGCAGTTGAGGCAGGTTAAGAAATTAACTGAAAGTACTTCTGCAGATTGAAAGACTGTATATAATAGTTAATTAATGTTAGATTTATTATTTTTATTGTTATTGTATACATATATATTGTTAAAAGGATGTTGTGTTGACAACTGTTTGAAATTGTTGATTGTTATCTATATTGAGATTGTCTAAATGGTGACTGTTTTCTAATGATTATATATATATATATATATATATATATATATATATATATATATATATATATATATATATATATATATATATATATATATATATATATATATATATATATATATATATATATTATAATAATAAATTTAATGGTAATAAACTATTATAAACAATCATTAAATCCGCAGAAGTACTCTTTCAGTTAATTTCTTAAACCTGCCTCAGTTGAGACATATAGATGTTTGCCTGCATATTCATAGTAAATCATAATTCAATTTCCACAATTAATTTTATGCACAATTCCTTTTTTATATTTTATATCATTTTTTTAATTTTATGATAACTAATCAATTTGCCTAAACTTTTTCCTATTTTACCATTCTATGTTTATAGTTTTATGTATATAATTTTTAATATTTTCTTAATGTAATATAAATTTGAGGGTAGTTTAAAAGTTTTTATCCATTTCTTAATTATAACTATTATTATTACAATTATTATTATTATTTAGAATAGAAATGTTATTATTAATTAATTAAGATTATTTATAATTAACATTTTTTTTAAAATATTCTTAGTTTCAATATACTATTTCTTTTGTAATGTAGTTACATTTTTAATCTGTATTATATTTATCATTTAATTTTTAAAACTTCTAATTACTGCTATCTTTTGTATCATGCTTGTCATGATTCTATAAAAGTTATTTACCTTAATTTATTATCTTAAACAAAATGCTTTAATATAATTTTATTATCATTGTCTTTATAATCTCTACTAATTAAATACTCTATTTTAACATGAAATTCCATTTTTATAAATTCAATATTATATATTATTAAATTCATTATAAATAATATTCATAGTTCATTTGTTATAATTATTAATGTATCATAAACATATTTATAATAATGTATTATTTCTTGACTTATTATTCTTTTTTTAATCATATTAATTTCTAATTCAATCCACTAATTGCATAATCCATTATCCACTTTTTATCTATATATGTATACTTTGATATTAAATATTGTATTTAAAATATAAATTATATACTACTTCTTCTATGATATGCATTATATTTATATTGTTTATGGATAAAAAAAAGGTTTTGTATTAATATTTGTATAAATAAATTCTTGAACACTTGGGTATATTTTTTATATATCCATTGCAACTATACATTGATTTCTGTTCAGTTTTGTATTATTTAATTTATTTATGATAATATCTGTATTTTTATACAATTTTCTCCATATCTTATAATATACAATAGTCAAATATGTTTAAAAATACATATATACAAGCAACAAAGATTACAAATTATATAATTATCATAAAAAAAGCCTTTTTCGGCAAATTATGTTTTTTGCCCTTTTCAATATGTCTCCATGATTTAAAGCACATACAGTGACATCTATATCAATACATGAGAGAAGACAGATAAACAAATGGATATCTGACATGATCTATTATGTGATTTTTTTCTCAATTCTACTACAAAATTACTCTGCTATATATATTGAATGGATATATATCCACATATATTAATTAATGAACTATCCATTCTTTATCCATTAACCACTTGTTATTTAATTTAATGGATGTTTTGTATATATTCATATAGTTGTTTTTATTATACATGATATAGTTTGTTTCATATATTTTACATCTATTAAGATTTTTAATATAATCAAGAACACATATTATCAATACAATTTATTTTATGTCCATACTGCAAATAATGAACATATAACACAGATCTATCATCTTTCCTAGCAATAGCATCATTGTGTTCTTTAGCTCTTTCTTCCAATTGCTTTGATGTCTGGCCATAGTAAACCATATTACAAAAATTACATCTAATTTTATAAACCATTCCTCTCCTATATTTTATATCATCTTTCATCCTACAATTAGTTATCAATTTATCTAAATTTTTGCTATTAGCCCATCCCACATTAATGTTTTTATCTATATAATTTTTACTTTTTTTTATTTAATATATTATATACACTAGACAAATATGAAATGTTTATCCACTTCTTATGTTTATTAGTCCTACATCTATTATTATTCATGCTATTTAGCCCATATCGTGAAAATATATTGTCAATACTATGTGCTGCATATCAATATCCCACATATGTTTGTTTAAATTTATCCTTCTGTAACATAGCAATATTTTTATCTGTATTAAATTTTTCATTCTTATATTTAAAATTCTTAATTACACTCATCTTTTGTAGCCATGGTTGTTTTGAATCAATTGATATAATTTTCCTTAATTTATAATCTTTAATAAAATGCTTAATTATAATATCAATTTTTTTTTGATTTAAAATAATTTCAATATCTAAATACCTTATTTCATTACCAATTTCTTTCATAGTAAACCTAATATTATCAACATTATTATTAAATTGTTTATATAATTTATATATTGTCCTCTTATTACCAATTATCAAACTATCATCTACATATCTAAAATAATGTAGTACTTCTTTTTTAATTATACTGCCTTTTATAATATTGATTTCCATGTCATTAATGAACACAGATGCCATAAGCCCACTAATCATGCATCCCATTACCCATCCCTTATTTATACTCCAATATTCGTTATTATATTTAAAATATAAACTATTATTTATTAGGTTCAATGCTTCATTTATAATACTAATTATGTTATCATCATTGACATATAGAGATAAAGCCTTTATGACGATACTAATACTTTTAATTCTAGGGATACTAGGGTACATCGATTCTATGTCCATCACAAAGATAGATGTGGTTTCTATTTATGTTCATCATATTTAATTTATCAATAATAGCCTCTGTATTTTTTATACAATATTGTCCATAACCAATAATATCAGATATCTATTTGTTTAAATATTTACAAAATTTATGTAAAATAAAATTGCTAAAATTAAACAATAATCTTAAAGGGTTATCTTTCTTATGTGTTTTTACCTTACAATATATATATATATATATATATATATATTGTAAGGTAAAAACACATATGAGAATATATATATATATATATATATATATATATATATATATCAGTTCTCATATGAATTAGGATATAAAGAATAATATTGATTATCACTTATAATGTTATTAAGCTTCATCTTTTTTAAACAATTTTACATATTTATTTTTTATATTATTTGTAGGATCTTTAGATAATCTACTATACCCCTCATTTTTATTACACTATCTATTCTATCATTATAGTCCTTAGCATACATTACAACAAAACGACAACCTTTATCTTCTTTACTTATTACAATCCCATAGCCATTACATATATATCTAATTTCGTTTATTATTTTCCTGTAGTTATAATCCTTATTAGAAATATTAAGTTCGTATAAATGTCTATTTAAACACAATGTAATTTCTTTTTCTCCTCATATGAAATATGTGCCAATTCAATGTCTGTTATAATCCTTTTCTTTATATCTTTGTCTATAAATGGGATAAATGATGGATTTTTACTCAGTAAATTACTTTGTTCACGTGAAAATTTATAGTCCGTTAAATTTACAAAATTGTCTGAAACATGTTTTTTGTATTCCATAGACTTATAAGATTGCTGAATATTATCATATCTGCATGATTTATTAGTGGAAAATTTATTAATCAGCCATTCCATTTTTTAGTATATTTAAGGTGTATTTTATAATTCCATTTATTACGATAATTATTTAAGAAAACTTTGAAATTATCCCAGACATTTATCCTTTTTAATATTGGTTTTATAATTTTATTTAAGCTTCTAAATCTATCCAAACTTCTTTTAAAAATGTAGTATTTTTCATTTATAAAAATCTGCAACAAACAATTCTCCAATTTATATATTAATTTATTATTATTTGAGATCTTCTTATTCCTTCTAACGTTAATTATACATGCTTTAGGCATAATCTTATGTAATTGACAATTATTTAAATATGATAATTGACCTTTTATTTTTTCCATATGTAAACATAATTTACTTAATTTCTTTACCTTAATCAAATCAATCGTATCCAAATTATCTCTCATATATTTCCATAAATGCTCCATATCCCAAACAATCGTAGTATTAATTCAAAAGTAACGTTATAAATAATATCGAAAATACTATACATGAAATTACTATCCATTTATTCAAATATTTGCAAATTTTCTGGATAATAAAATCACTAAAATTAAATAATATTCTCAATGGAATATTATCTTTAATAATTTTAACTTTCATAAAAATATATGGGTTTTCATAAAATCTAGGATACAATAATTTATACTGATTTATATTTATAATTTTGTGCTTTTTCATTGTATTCAGTAGTTTTATATATGTTGTTTTTATTATATTAGAAGGCCATTTTTGTAGTTTAGTCTATCCTTATTTTATTTCATGTTATATTATTTCTTATATATAATCATTAGAATAAATAAGAGCAAATCTATTTTCTTTATCATCTTAAAATATTGTAATTTTAATATTATAAATATTATTAATATGTTTAACGATTCTCGTATGTTTATTCTTTCTCAGAAATTTCCTTTTCATATATATATATATATATTTATTTATTTATTTAATAAACAGTTTAGTTTCTTCTTTTCTGATAGTGAAATATTAGCTAATTCTATATCTGTAACTTTTTATTAATATTAATATCTATGAGATATAAATGCCGGTTCTTTATTTAATAAAATATTCGTTTCTGTAGAAAATTTATGTTATTCAATGTATAAAATTAATCTGTATTTTTTTATAGTTCATATATTTATAAAATTATTATTATTATTGGTTCTAATTAATTTTATATAAAAAACAATAGATGTTATTATGTAAGCAGTGTAAATTGATTATTTAAAACAGTTTACAATTACACTGATAAGAACATAAAATATTTGCTGATAAAAGTTTTTTAGTATTAATGACATTATATATATATATATATATATATATATATATATATATATATATATATATATATATATATAATGCTGTTATACAATGTATTTTTTATTCCATTATTTACTTAAATATTTTACCTATATTAGTCAAATGGTTTTGTCTTCACACATTTATTGGTGTTGATCATACAGTAAAAACTAGTCAGATTATTAATACATGAAACTATAAAATGTAAAATTACCATGAAATTAAACTTCAGTGGAATCTTTTAGGGGAAATAAATATAAAAAGGAAATATGCCTGTATTTGAACATGAAAGTTATTTAAATAGTGTTTTGTCAGTTCTTATTTATGGATCTGAGTCTTGCACTCTCAAGTAAAGAGTCACTAAAAGATTTTAGACTACTTAATGAATTATTGAAGCAATGTATAATGGTAATAATAAAATAAATTATGTGTACAAACAAGCAGATATCATTTGAAAGAATTGAGAAATTGAATTAGAGCTTGATTTACTCTTTCTAGAAAAAAATATAATAGAAATACAGTTGAAATTATAAACTCAAGTGATGGTAAAAGACTTAGAGACTCACACATTAGATTGATTGATAAAATAAAAAAAATTTCTTGTATGTTGTGAAGAAGAGAAGCTGGAAATCAGAGAATCTGGATTAAATTTGGAGGGAGCTTCATTCTGCAATGGATAGATAATGTTGAAAACCACAAATTGATAGAATTTTTACAGGAACAATGTTCTTGTTAACTTTTTATATGAAATCTTTATCAATTGTTATATTGCACAATTGTCTTTTTATTCCAATTAATAATCACTGAGAATGTTTCATAAATATGTTATGAATTTCTGGCATACTTTTTTTGAATGCATTAAATCTTGAAAAATGGATTGAATAGAATGATTCTTCAGAATTATTTATAATTAATAATTATTTTAAAAAGTTTTAGAAATATTTTCAAAACACAAATAGTTTTGATAATAGAGAGTAAATATTATAATGGAAGTTAATTACATAGTAAAAAATACAAACAAATGCTGAAGTCTGATATGGCAATAAAAAAAAATAACATAATAAGAAACCTCATTACTAAAATAAACTTTAAAAAATAAAAAAAGGCTTTATTTTTAAGAAAAGTATTTCATAAAAGCAAGGTAAAATGATCTAAAATCACTTACTATAAGAAATATCAATAAAACAATTTATACTAGGTTCATTGAATCATGGATTGTGGAAGGTTTTTGTCAGGTCTTTTTCCATGATTTCTCCTTTAACTAAATATATAAAAAAAACCTTTGTAGTCCCATAAAGTTACTTGATGTGGTTATAGTTGACAGCTGATTGCTTGTTTAAAAATCTAATACTGAAGTAATGGACGTAACAGATTTTAACATTACTCACTATCTCACAAATCTTTTAACTGTGACACATAATTTGTAATGACTTGATAAAGGTTTTTTTTTAAATTAAGAGGTGTTTATTAATAATCAGAACAAATTCAAACATATCTATGTAACATAAGCTCAATTCTTTTATATGTTCCACTTTTTGTTTTTGGAATGGTTATAATTTTATACTTTCTTGACTTATATCATCTTTATTTTTTTTATTTATTTTTGCAATACAGTATATTGATTTTTAGCAGTATTTTTGATATTTGATCATAGAATTTTGATAGGCATTTAGGTATTTTTTTCTTAATAAATTTTCATATATATAAAATCAAGTCATATGTCACATGATCTATATAGCTTGCATTTACAAATATATGATATAAAGAGCATGCCAATAGCTCTAAGCAAGATTTTTTTCTTTTTATGACAAATGCTACAAAATAAAGCATTCAAATCATTTTAATCTAGGATTGTTACCATCCCCACACCAGTTTTGAGCTATGATTTTTTTCAGTGATGAGGCAGGACACCAGTCAACACTTAGACAATCCCATTATCAATAACAATCAACAATTTCAAACTGTTATCCTTTTAGCAATAAAGGTGGAATCCCACTTTTATTTATGGTCCAATATATTTATATAGACACTAAAGATTGCAAATTTATCACAGATATAACAGTTTGAGATTGTTGATTGTTATTGATAATCCAAGTGTTGACTGATTATATTAACCCATTTAGCTTTGAACATTATTACACTTATAAATATATATATATAAAATAAATAAAATATATCTCTCTCTCTCTCTCTATATTTGAACATTATTACACTTATAAATATATATATATAAAATAAATAAAATATCCGTTAATTAAAAACAATATTGTAATTATAATTGAAATAATATTAACGGTTTACAAATAATTACAAACAATCTTTAAATCTGCAGAAGTACTTTCGGTTACTTTCTAACCTGCCTCAACTGCCATTAAATTCAAAAACTAAAAGCGGAAGCAAACATCATCAATTCAAATTCCACGAATCTCGTATTTTAATGTTAGAAGCTTGTCAATTTATTAAATGCATTTTATTCCTATTTATAAAAATTGCCTCTTTAATTTTTCTTTTACTATGGTTTCTCTCTTCATGAAGAATTTTAACATTTTCAAAATGAAATTTAAATTTATATTTACATGTTTTTTCATGATCGAAGAAAACTGAAGAAGATATTAAATCACCATTATTTTTATTTTTTACACGCTTAATTCGTGTTCCTTCAATCTTTTCTCAATACTGCACCTAGATTCACCTATATATGATAGCATACAATCACAAAAAATTTGATATATGACATTACTGTTTTGCTTGACAGGTATGACATCCTTAGAATTATTAACTAATTTATTAATATTGTTTGGAACGTAGAATGAAACATTAAATACATTCTTATATATATCCTTAAAAAATTTTACTTGTGGATTTGAAATAAATAGAATAGATATCCATTTTTTATTATTAATCTTCATTTCTTTTAAATCATAATATTTTTTTTAAATTGACTTAAAGTATTGTTTATTTGTTCCATTTTATAACCAACATCAAGCAATTCCTTGGGAAATATCTCAATATTTTTCAATGTATCACTTTGGTAACGACATAATTTTTCATTCCGAAACAAAAAAGATTTAAAACTTGACATCTTATGCATCATTAGTACTTTTGATTTACAATTTATATATCCTCTTTTTTGCAATGGCTTAATTATTAGTTTATAATTTAATATACTGTTATCTCTTGTGATCATTAAATCTAAATAATTAATCTTATGGTCCTGTTCTTTTTCAATAGTCTATTTCAAGCCATTCAAGTTATTTAATTTCTCTATAAGCAAATTTATACTATTAGTGTTTCCACAGACAAAAACATCATCCACATATCTTTTGTAAATTTTAATATCTCCAAAAATACACATATTTAAAATACTACTCTCATATGTAGATAAAACGAAATTGCAAACTTGTGCAACTACAGGCAATCCCATAGGCCAACCTTTGTTCATTTTATAATATTGACCTTCAAAAGATGCAACAATGTTATCATTAAAAAATTTTAATGAATCAGTGATAAATTTTATCATATATTTACAAATATTTTTACTTTTTAATGCATGTTCAATTATTTTTATGGAATTGATTCTATCAATAGATCCATACATTTCTGTAACATCCAATGAAGCAATAATATCCTTTTCATCAATAATTAAATTTTTAATACTATGTACAAAGTCAAACGATGAAGCAATAGTATTTTTCCCAAATCCTAAAAAGTCTTGTAAAAGTTTACCAATATATTTAGAAGTCTGATATATAAAGGAACCACCAAAATCTAACATAACTCGAAAAGGATTACTTTCTTTATGTAATTTTATATTTGCAAAAATACGAGGACATATAGCACAAGAAGGATATATCATATAGTATACATTATTATTTAAAACTTTATTTTTAGCACTTTTTAAAATATTGTTAATAAACTTTATTCTTTGACCATCCATATTATAATCTTCAATCTTAAAGAAAACAAGTTTGTCCATTTGCATTTTAATTTTATTAATATATTGATTTTTCGTCAACAAGCACATACGCAAACCTTTGTCCTCTTTCAAACAAATCATATCATCAATCTTCAATTTACGTTTAAATTCCGAAATAGCCAATTGCCATGATTTATCATAAGATATTGTATCAAATCTATTGCAATTAATTTTCTTAATAATATCATCAGCAAAATTATCATTACCAGGAATCATTTCAAATGTATTTTGAACAGCTGCAATTAGTTCCAAATTATAATCTTTCCAAATACCAATAACGTATTTAGCTCCGTGACTTAAAACATATTTCTGAATTAAATGTATCCTATTATTTGATAAATTAACAAAGTTTAAATCCTTATAAGCATGTGGATATCGCTTATTAAATAAAAAATCAACTTGTTTCTCAAATTTGTTATATAATTTACGTTCAATTACTTTAAATCCATTTTCACATATAATTTTATATTCGTTCCTGGCACACCATTCATTTAAAATTATTAAATGTTCAATTGCTTTCAAATATTTACGAATATCAAAAAGTTCCTTTTTACAACTCTTAATAATATTATTTAAAATAATCAATTTTAATTTATCCAAACATTTTGGTATTAAATTTATACAGCTGTTCAATTTTATGTTACAACAATTCGGGAATATCTGAACAATTTTACAAATCTTGAAAAAAACGAAGTTTGCACTTCAGCTTAATAATCTTTTTACATTGTCTTCGCCATTCCTTAACGATCCACCGGTTTCTAAAATTACTTGAATCCATTGTGTTAAATATATGTAAAATAAATAAAATATCCGTTAATTAAAAACAATATTGTAATTATAATTGAAATAATATTTTTAATGGTTTACAAACAATTACAAACAATCTTTAAATCTGCAGAAGTACTTAATTTATCAAATAATAGGATACATTTAATTCAGAAATATGTTTTAAGTCATGGAGCTAAATACGTTGGTGGTATTTGGAAAGATTATAATTTGGAACTAGATGCAGCTGTTCAAAATACATTTGAAATGATTCCTGGTAATGATAATTTTGCTGATGATATTATTAAGAAAATTAATTGCAATAGATTTGATACAATATCTTACGATAAATCATGGCAATTGGCTATTTCGGAATTTAAACGGAAATTGAAGATTGATGACATGATATGTTTGAAAGAGGACAAAGGTTTGTGTATGTGCTTGTTGATGAAATATCAATATATTAATAAAATTAAAATGCAAATGGACAAACTTGGTTTTTTTTTTGATTGAAGATTATAATATAAATGGTCAAAGAATAAAGTTTATTAACAATATTTTAAAAAGTGCTAAAAATAAAGTTTTAAATAATAATGTATACTACATGATATATCCTTCTTGTGCTATATGTCCTCGTATTTTTGCAAATATAAAATTACATAAAAAAGGTAATCCTTTGCGAGTTATGATAGATTTTGGTGGTCCCTTTATATATCAGACTTCTAAATATATTGGTAAACTTTTACAAGACTTTTTAGGATTTGGGGAAAATACTATTGCTTCATCCTTTGACTTTGTAAATAGTATTAAAAATTTAATTATTAATGAAAATGATATTATTGCTTCATTGGATGTTACAGAAATGTATGGATCTATTGATAGAATGAATTCCATAAAAATAATTGAACATGCATTAAAAAGTTAAAATATTTGTAAATATATGATAAAATTATCATTGATTCTTTAAAAATTTTTAATGATAACATTGTTGCATCTTTTGAAGGTCAATATTATAAAATGAACAAAGGTTGGCCTATGGGATTGCCTGTAGTTGCACAAGTTTGCAATTTCGTTTTATCTACATATGAGAGTAGTATTTTAAATATGTGTATTTTTGGAGATATTAAAATTTACAAAAGATATGTGGATGATGTTTTTGTCTGTGGAAACACTAATAGTATAAATTTGCTTATAGAGGAATTAAATAAGTTCAATGGCTTGAAATGGACTATTGAAAAAGAACAGGACCATAAGATTAACTATTTAGATTTAATGATCACAAGAGATAACAGTATATTAAATTATAAATTAATAATTAAGCCATTGCAAAAAAGAGGATATATAAATTGTAAATCAAAAGTACCAATGATGCATAAGATGGCAAGTTTTAAATCTTTTTTGTTTCGGAATGAAAAATTATGTCGTTACCAAAGTGATAAATTGAAAAATATTGAGATATTTGCCAAGGAATTGCTTGATGTTGGTTATAAAATGGAACAAATAAACAATACTTTAAGTCAATTTAAAAAAAATATTATAATTTAAAAGAAATGAAGATTAATAATAAAAAATGGATATCTATTCCATTTATTTCAAATCCACAAGTAAAATTTTTTAAGGATTTATATAAGAATGTATTTAATGTCTCATTCTACATTCCAAACAATATTAATAAATTAGTTAATAATTCTAAGGATGTCATACCTGTCAAGCAAAAAAGTAATGTCATATATCAAATTTTTTGTGATTGTATGCTATCATATAGAGGTGAATCTAGGTGCAGCATTGAGAAAAGATTGAAGGAACACGAATTGTTATATAAGCGTGTAAAAAAATAAAAATAATGGTGATTTAATATCTTCTTCAGTTTTCTTCGATCATGAAAAAACATGTAAATATAAATTTAAATTTAATTTTGAAAATGTTAAAATTCTTCACGAAGAGAGAAACCATAGTAAAAGAAAAATTAAAGAAGCAATTTTTATAAATAGGAATAAAACGCATTTAATAAATTGACAAGCTTCTAACATTAAAATACGAGATTCGTGGAATTTGAATTGATGACGTTTGTTTCCGCTTTTAGTTTTTGAATTTAATGGCAGTTGAGGCAGGTTAGAAAGTAACCAAAAGTACTTCTGCGGATTTAAATATTGTTTGTAATTGTTTGTAAACTGTTAAAAATATTATTTCAATTATATATATATATATATATGGAGAATCTGAACTGATATCAGACCCATATAGCTATCTAGTTTGATAGGCTGAGTTTGAAGACATTTAGGTGTCTAAAAAATTCAGGCTTGCAAACTGATAGAAACGTTTTGCATAAACACTTGGAGTTAATATTTAGGTCTAGTTTCTAACTTCTATCCCTCACTGATGAGAGCAAATCAACTTGAAATCAGCTGATCTGAGGGTGAAGCAAAATGAAAGAGACAGTGAATATTGACTCTAACGTTTATGTAAACATATACGCTTGTTTGGAGGTCTTGGTAAAGCTCCATCTATTGATCATTAATACAAGCAATAGCAAGTTTTTACGTATATAAAACTTGTTTTTGTTTTTCATAAATGTACCTTTAAAGTTTTCTTGCAATTATATAGATTGCAGAAGCTTTCACTATGTGGAGAATCTGAACTGATATCAGACCCATATAGCTATCTAGTTTGATAGGCTGAGTTTGAAGACATTATATGAGATATGGATCAGAATGATATGAGAAGAAAATAATGCTCCAAATGTTGGATGACAATTTGTAATGGATAACATAAATATATATAAGAAGTCTCTAAATGTTGGTAGGCCAATTGTAATAGAAAATATATAAATCAATATAAATAAAGAAAGATGAATAACTAGTGGATAATCAATGTAGCATGTCATATAAGCCATAAGTAAAAAAAATGATGTAGCCTAAATTATTGAGCAACATTTATAATAAAAAATACAATTTGAAACTCTATATGTAATCAACAATCATTAATTGACTAAGAATCATGATGACACAATATTTATAATGGAATACATTATCTTTTAAATTATTTGATCTATAAATTCAACCTATAAATTGCACCATTTATAATGGATAAACTATTTTAGAAATAAAGAAAAGATTTGGATAAGATATACCTATAAGGCAACCATAAATTAATCAGGTTTCATAGTAACTTGTCAACTATAATAAAATGCATGTGCCATGCAAGAAGAAAGAACATATCTTCTATCATTCAACTCAGTATAAATATGACCCATATAAGAAGTATAATACCTATTTAATAGCATATTATATATCTATTAAGATAAAATAAACTGCCTCAAAATGAATATATTAAACTATAATATTACCACAGCTAACTATATAAGATGAACTTAATAATATGGAGCATTGGCTAGAACATATTGCTAATTAGTTCTCAGGGTTAATTTAAGTTACAATTAATTATATATTAAATATAATCTGGAACAAAGGGATTTTATTGAATCCAAAATATATTTAATCAATTGAAATTACCAATAATTTATCTGCTGGCTTGTAGATTTGATGTACTAAAAATAGAGAAAAAGTAAATAAATAAATCCCAAATAAAACTCAAAATCACTCTTTTATATAAAATAAATGATACGGCTATATTTCAACATTGCAACTTTAGATTTATAATAGCATACATATACATATATACATATTTGAGAAATATAATAATAGTTTGCTTTGCAAACACTCAATTTTCTATATGTAAATTAAGTATAAGGTTTAACAGTAACACTTATAATTTGCAATTTATATTTACATAGGAACTGTATAAGTTTTTATGAAGTTAAATAAATATACAAATAAATAAACAAGTTGGAGATGTCTTGTTGCATTAATAATCTAAGTTATTAATGTATTTCCTTAATACATTTTTTTAATAAATACCAATTACAAATAGCAAATAACTAAATGACTGAATTAAGCAAATATTAAATGGATTCAATGAATGAAACATTTATTAAAAGTCATTTATACATACATAAGTTATAAATTCAATGTCCACATAATGTAAATCATCTAAATAAACATTTAGATATAACTAGGTGATTTACATCTACACTGGAAAAGTTTTGGATGATCATAGCATATACATAACATGTGTGGATTATACTAACTGGCCATATGCTTATAAATTCAAACATTTACAATTACAAAATATTGTTGGTTGGTTTGTAAATGATTACAAATCATAATAGTACAAAACACAGACATTCTTATACTTTAAAGCACTAACATAATTGAGTGCATCCTAAAGAAATCACATCCTTTAAACAAACTTATCTTGACATTACATACTAAATTACAAGCAATCTCACCTAATATGGTGGAAAAGTTAAATTAAATCTTATGAGTGATAAATCCAAAAAGAGGACTTTATAATGTGACTAGCATAAATATATCAAAAGGATGGTGGCTTCCAAGATAACACCTACATTTGAGGCAAACTAAGATGCCTGGACTTTTTGTCTCAGTGCACCAGGAAAATATATGGAGAGGCTCATCAAAAACAAAAACACTAGATATCTAGAAATATGTGATTACAATAACTGGAAATATAAGCACTATCACTCATGGATAGTACAATATGGATGGGGAATTTATCCACTCCATCCAGTAATAATAATAACTGTAATAAATAAGGCTTGACATACCAAGGCTATTCTACAACTAATAATACCAAGATAAAACTTCACAATAATGGACTAAAGTTATAAGTATAATTTTAACCTCAATTAACAATAAGTAATGTCTGCACCAACAAATAAGTTTAAAAGTCAACTGACTTACATTGAAATAAAGATAGTGACCAGCATATGAAATATTGCCACTAATATATATAATGCACACAAGTATGAAATATTAAATATTTTAACTTATAAGATTTAATGGATATGAATAAATGCAATCAGATTGTTAGAATAATAATTGAAGAACTAAGATAATTAATAAACAATGATATTACTTATAAATACAGATCTATAAATTTGTATATCTATACAATTCCTATTCAATAAAATACAACCATTGCTTTCCAATTTAAATTGACAAATGAATTTTATCATTTATTACACTTGAATGCCAAAAACAAAAAATAAATAAATAAATATTATATATATATATTTATAATAACACATATTTATATAGTTTAAATTATAAATGTCTTTAAAATAAATAAACAAACATATATACTAAAAACGACTTTCAACATTCTTAAAATTTTACCATTGAAAATAAATTTATAAGTTACTTTCTGAATATTTTAATTGTATATTCCTTCATAAAGATATTAAATGTTACATAAAAATCAAAAAAATAAAATAAAAATAATAGACAATATAAAAAAAAATAAGATATTTTTTTTTACCCTCTATCTGTATTAATGTTCAGTGATTTTAAATCAGCTAGTTATTTCCAACACTTTCCTTATTTTATTCATCCTAAAATGGCTTGAACTGATGTAAATATGTACATATTGCAAGTACATTAAGAGATTTGCTTCTTGTTGTTAAAACCATTAATTTTAGTCATTTCCTGGATATGCAATGATATACGCGGTGAAGTTGAATATTATTTTTGGATCACTAAGTAATTTGGAAGTTATAATAAAATGTATTAATTAATTATGATAGCTATTTTCTTAAACTTATTGAAGAATGCCAGTTTACTTTTGATTTTTTATGTTTTACTGAAGTTTCCAATGATGTTTAATGAGCAAGTAGAAAAGCAAATGCCTTAAAATGATAAAGTTGAACTCAGCCAACCATCTTGAGTATTAATCCTTAATCCAATAATTTTTTTAAAGAAATTTATAAGAAAAATTTGGAGAAAATGATGAACAAAAATAATGTCTTCTTTTTTAATTTTTATTCACCTGCCAGAATGATGACGATACTAGCGTTCCAAAAATCACGTGCTGATTTAAAAATCTTTAACATTATTGTTTAGCAGTTTAAAGTATTTTTTTTAAATAACAAAAAAAATAAGAAATAATATCAGTAATATATATATATATATATATATATATATTATATTGAAAAATTTATGTTGTAATTTACAAATCAAATTAATATTTAAACAACCAGAATAATACTAGTATATCTTTTATAATTTTTTAAAAATAAATAAATAAAGGTACAATATAATTGTATTTAGCAATTTAAATATTATTGCTAATGATTACTTCTTTATACCTCACATCCATAATTATATACATATATTGCCATTATAATGATTTATCTCAAAACAAAGCATATATCATAATAAATAAATAAATCTGAACTAAATAACAATAAAACAATTACTAACAATACACTAACAACTTATTTACAAATACTTAAGTAAAACTATATCAAAGACATTTTTTTAAAACCAACTAGAGCTTCAAAAAAAGAGGATAGATGTTGTATCTTTATATATATATATATATATATATATATATATATATATATATATATATATATATATATATATATATATATATATATATATATATATATATATATATATATATATATAATTTAAATACCCTCAGTTGCATGCTTTAAAAATATAAGTATTATGTTTGTTTTGGTGTTTGGCTTTTGATGTAGAACCTTTAAGAAATAAAATCATATAAAAACAAATGTTTGTATTGAACAGGTAACATTGGCAGAAGAGGGCAATAACCATTTTTAGATGAGCATGAAAATTTCACAGATTTTTAGAGATGTAGTGGAAAAATATCATAAGTAAATATAATCATGTTTGACTTTGTATAATGTCTTGCTGCATTTTGGTAATTACAAAGATTTATTTTCATTCTTTTTTTTTGTTGTTACAAATTATATAATTCTTAATATAGTTCGACTTAGAACATAGTAAAATATTTTCTTGAATTCACTAATTACTATGAGTTTGATGTATTTTTATATTATTATGCACAAATTATTGATGTAGTATCATAAATATAAATTTTCGAAAGAAAAAAAATTAACTTTGTTTATAATTCATCTGCAATTAGACTTTTTTTTAAAGAAGCATTTAAGTTTTCATATTTTTTTATGATATCTATCATACATTGTGATATTAATAATTGCTTCATATCTTTTATTGTTATGTATTGACTATTCAATTTTTGGAAATTTTTTTTGCTTTATTTATGTTTTTCATTCTTTCATATCACTTATAATATATTGTACATCATTATTAATTTTTGAATTACTTTTATAATCTGATTTTTTGATATAAATTTTTTCATTTATCTAACTTTTAATAGCTATTTTTTACTTTGTATTACACTTATGTATATGATGTATTATTTCTCTTTGATTTTATCTCTCTCTTGGCTTCAGTTATTTATTTTCATAATTTTTCAAATCATTGGGTTTATTTCCAACAGACTTTTGACTTATGACTGTTCTTATTCAAAATTTTGTACACACTTCCATCAATGTAATTATTTTATTGTTTATATAATTAAAAATCATTATGTGTAGGTTTCAATGCTGCAATTAGTTGTTATACATTTAGTTTTATCAAATCAAAAAGTTGTATAGCAGATCAAAGGATTTTTTTTTAATTGCAGGAAAATTCTCCAGGTTATGGGAAATTGAGCTTGGTTGTTCTACAAGATTCCTGCATATTCCAAAATATCCATATAACTACTTTCTTTTAAAAATAGAATTAACGAGTCAGCAGATGTATGTATATTTAGATTATGTCTAGAAAATGGATTAGAGGTATTTTATAGCATACATTATAATAACAAGATTGTTACTATGTATTTTTTAGATTTTTGGATTACTCATTTTATACAATGGATTTAAACTTTTAGTTGTAATTATTTTTTTAGCAAATTTGCTTTGAGTTGATACATTATTAAATTTGCTTTCAGATGAATTTATTTTAATAAATGTATTCTCTTTATATCATTGTTTTTATAGTTAAGCTCTGGATAAATGACTATATAAAAACTTTTTTTTCTATTTTACTGGGTTTACTATATGTTTATTTCTCATGCTTTAATAATTTAAAATATTTGAATTTATTCTTAATAATAGGAGTTTATGAAATATTTTAAAATACTTTATTTTTTTGCTTTTAAGAGTTATCCTTTCATATACACAAAACCCCATGAAATTATTGGATTTGATTTACTGCATCAATTGAATACATCCTTTTATATATATATATATATATTCTTTCTGATGAAAACCAGTTTTCTGGTTGAAATATAATATTATTTATTGTATATATATATATATATATATATATATATATATGTGTGTGTGTGTGTGCGTGTGTGCGTTTATGCTTCTTCAGATGTTCTGTATATATTGAAATGGTCAGTTACATTCAAACCCGTTTCACTTATTTTACCCACACTTCTATCCAAATGCCAGGTTTAAACCCTCTCAGAGTACCCATTTAAATAACATTAAATTTCTGTGTGTGCAGAATCATATATATATATATATATATATATATATATATATATATATATGCAAGTGGTATGTCTAATTTAATGGTATATGTATATAATACAGATATGTATCCATTTTATAAGTATTTCTAATTTAAGAAATATTTTAGTTTAAATTATTGTTATGCTATTGGTATATATTACAAATATGTATATTCATTTTATAAACATTTCTAATTTAAGAAATATTTTAGTTAAATTATTTAGCCAATTTTATTGATGTATTATTGAAATCGCATATGTATATTTTCTGTTATTCTGCATGTATGATTATAAAATTAGTCTTCTACTAATTATGAAAGTAACTTTGTCAAAATAACATTTTGATTTTTTTAAACAATTTTCGAAGTAGGTCACGCATTGGTCCTAAAATAGCGTGGACTTGATTTGTAAATATAAAATGTTAATAGCAAAATAGGCAGGTAAAACAAAATCTAAATTACTTGTTATAATTAAAAATGTTTTTCTAAAATAAATAAATGGGTTATTCTACCAGTTGTAACTATTAAATATGTTTTGCTAAAATAAATAAATGGACTTTTCAGCTACATATAAGCTCGTAAAAAATTAACAGGTGGCTAGAGTTTAAAAAGTATAAATACTTAAAGTTTTGTTGCCAAGGATTCGATCATATATATAATAAGTGAGTTGTAAGCAGAACCTACACCTGTTTTACCTTCAAAATGGTCTAGTAGAATGGCGATAAATCACCCCTCTCCTTGACCGGAGACAATAAATCACCCCTCTCCTTGACCGGGGATGGAGAATAACTTTGGTCCGATAAAACCTAATGTCATATATCAGCAAAGCAGCCTGTGGAGAATCTCTATTAAACTTTAAATCATCATCAAAAGTGTCAATTTAATATCCTCCTAAGCGCCCAGAACTGTAATCCAGAGAACTGCAATGAAAACAACTGAATGGTAAATTTTCTCTCAGAGCTCTGTTTATAAACTGTGACTTTCGATTCTTTCTTTTAAAAGCTAGCTATTTATTAAATCTGCTTTTCCCAAACACCTTTACTAAATCTACAAAGAAGATTGTTAAATGCTAAATCTTGCCTGATTGTAAAATTTGAATTCTCCTTTAAAATGTAACACTTGAATTCTCTTTTAAAATGTAAAACTCTAATCATCTATTTTAAACTAAATATATAATTTTCTGTGGCCCTTTTATGTCTATTTCTAAATCTATTCAATTTATTCTATGATTTTATTATTTTAATATTATATGTATTTAATATGCCAAATGACTCGAAACTGCAAGTATTTGTAAATATAATTTTAGCTTATCGATCTGCGAAGATAATTTCAAATCTTCACTATAATAAATATTAAATAATTGAATTATTATTTTTCTTTGTAACTCAGGTTCGAGATGATATTATTATTTTACTGATTAAGTTTTGGGTATTAATATTACAATAATCAGTTATCTAGTTAAAATTGTAGTTTGCTTAATTCTAGTTATGAATTATAACTATTTATATATGTAACTCGTATATCATAGGAACTGGCCACAGAGATATTCTCAAAGCATATTTTAATGTTTTATTCATAATTATTCCTCAAATATGCTTTGTCCTCCTTAGATTTATATATGTAGAGATGCAGGTGATAATATTAAACTAGGTTACTAATTAAGTTAGTCCCTAAATTGTATATTTAAAATACTCCATTTGAGAACTGGATTGTATAGATATGCAAATAGACACTATCTAATTTTAAGGCATGATAATATACTTTTTACGTATTTGCGTTATATATGTATAAGTTGCGGATGTGTTCTTACAAAGTACACAATGTACAATTATCTGCTTGCTGCATGATTATTGATGAGTTGTTGGTGGAGGTCACTCTTATCCACTTAGTTCGGGTTCAAACACACTTTTAGAACTAGGGCACAAGGACCTAAAGTATTCATAATCCTTATCCGACTCCCTGAACGACTAATGTTCCTATTCATGGCAAGTTGAGCAGTTTTAGGGCAAACTGAGTTTTTGGAGACTGAAGCCCATGAATAATGACCCATTCGCACCTTTTTGCTTAATTAATATTTTGATATGTGCCAAAGAGGATATAGGTAAACCTATTATAAACCAGTTTTCTTTCCTTTTATAATAAATGCTTATCTGGTATTAGTGTACTGTATATTCTAATCTGGGTTAACACACTAACCTGTGTATCTCTGAGCCTAATTACATGCTTGATTTAACTTTATATAGATAGACACCATAAGAGCAGTATTAAGTTAGTTATATAACTTTGGCTATAAAGTTTCGTATGATCTAGCAGACTACAAAGGAGTTAGAAAGTTGGCATATTAATATAGGCATAAACTCCAATACCACACTACACTTATTGAACACTTAAAATGAGATACGTAACATTAATCTCATTAGTTACATAACGCCTGTGAGCATAATATCTCATGTTTTCCATCACATAATTTTGTATATTTTAATTTCACTATTAATTATTGTTTTATTAAATTAATAATATTTAAAATCATCTTGTTTTCATAATTTTATTGTCCGTGAGTTCATTTTATCCAACTCTAGATTTAATTTACACCAACATCATTATATATATATATATATATATGATGTATATATCTAATGATTGACATATATATATATATATATATATGTCAATCATTGATATTTTAATTAATCACTTAGTCATATGTGTGTATATCTGACCAAGTCAGTGCTAAATTAGTTAATTTGTGAGTCTTTTGTTTTACGCTGAGTGACTTCCGGACTGAGATTAAATTAAATGTCTGTGTAAGTTGAGAAGTGTCATCCATAGGTATTAAATCATTGAGCAGAGGTGAAAGGATTGAATGTTGGTCAGACTCTGGATCCCAGTATCCGGATTCAATCAGCTTTAGTGTATTTTGCCTGTGTTCTAGATTTTGTTGTGTGGAGGGACAATTCTTACCGTTACATAGGTTTTTTTTTTTGGATTCTGATCGCCCAGATGTGGAGCCTTGTTACTTATTTACACAACCCTGAACAAACCATGAATGAATTTTGACACCCTTGGGCAAAAGAGAAACAATGCATATGTAAATTTGTTTTCTCTCCGGGTTATAAGATTTCCATAATATAATAATTACTCATATATACTGAGTAAAAGATTTTTCTGAGTTCTGGCTCCAAAGTAGAATAAATTTTAAAAGTTTTTTTTTTTTTGCTCCCTCAAAATATATATATTAGTTTTTTTTCTCCGGGTTCGTTAATTATTTCCATGACACTGAATCGAATATATGTGGATGAAAAAGATATATATGTATTAGTTTTTTTTTGCTCGGATTCAATAATTATTTTCACAGCCTTGAATCGAATAAATCTGGAAAGAGATATATATATGTGTGCTAAATTTTTTTTCAAAAAAATTATGGAATGATTTTTTTTCTCCAAGTTTTGATGCAACATTATGGGTTTTCTAATGTAAACATGCACATACCTAAATGATAATTTCAGTTTTAAAAAAATAAAACAGATGAGTTTTTTATTATAAGATATATAAAGTTTTTTATATATGTGTTATATAAATCAAAGATTTCGGATATCCAAGCATAGGGCCTCGATCTAGTTCACACACTGAATATGCATATGTGTGTGTATAACTATTTATATAGATTGACTCCATAATGCATGTATAATTTTTGTCCGGGTTTTGAATACTTTATTGGGGAATAGTCATTTATTTCATACAGTGAGTTGGTCCATATCTTCACACTCTGTGTCAGTAATTATATATATATATAAAATTTTCCAGATTTTTTTTAATATGCCATAACTTCTGTTATCTAAATATATGTATGCTTATAATATATTGACATGGGATAAATCGTGTATTAATAAAAATGTTTTTGTTTGGGTTCAAACTTTGTCAAATCATAAATTTTGTTAGTCGCAGGTTCAACTTATAAAATAGTATGTGGATATAAATATTTTTTTCCCAGACTATATGTGTAAAATAATTTTGATTGGCATATACTGGAGAGTTTCAAATGATTTTTTTCTCCTTTGCTGGCACAGAGTTGATATACATGCATAGGGCTATTTAAGTGAAATACTTCATGGTTATTAGAGTAGTCCAATAACACAATTAAAAAAATTTTTTTTTTATATATGATGTGCATATGCTTAATTTTACTTGCTCACAGATGGCTGGCGCTCAAGAAGACTATAGGTCTCTCCTTATAAATGTTGTCATCAGGAGTGAGAAAAGCATAATAATGATAATAAAGGAAATCTAATGGTTTTTTTTGTAATATTTTGAAGAGTTTTTAAAGAGTTGGATACAGACAAGGAAACGAGTTGGACAAGATTGATAAACTATATTAGTGTATGAGTACTCAAATAAAATTAAAACTGGCATAACAATAATGATAATAAAAACAATGATACATTTTATTAACTTTTTTTTATTAGTAGAAATGATTACAGTTGATTTAAGAAAGAAACGGGCACTTGGTAAGAATTAATTTTATTTTACTAAATATTGATTCATGAATTTTATATAGCTTATATTTTCAAATTTCTAATATGCAGTTTATGAACCATATATATGTTAGGTAGGAAAATTTAATAACCATATTGGGCATAACTATTGTAATTTAACTAAAATTGTTTTAGAGTTTAAGTATGACACTACACATAATGGAGATAGGACAAGTTGGTAGTAAGCTAGAGTGGGCTGAGGCTAGTGGAGAATTGGACCATAGGTAAAGCCATTTCCGGAGAGGAAGAGTGGTGATAAGCCATATTCATAGACTATTTAGAAAACTTTTAATAATGAATGATAGCATTAAAGGGAAAATAAGGAGGGGGGAAAAAGGGGGAAGGGGAAAAAAGAAGAAGCAGTAAGGGGAATAACCCATGAGGGACTCACCAAGTGGGAATGGATCATGATGTTGGAGATGTCCTTAATGATAAAAAAGGAAGGGCAGAGATATCCTTAATGATAAAAAAGATGGGGGTGGCCTTTCGACACCGGAATGATGTGCTATACCACCAGTTGCATCACCAGTATGGTTTGCCTAATGGTGGTGACACTGAAAAGGAACTATTAGAGCTAGAGGAAGTTTATTGGAGAGTAATTTTTGACATAGAAGAAAACCACAAAGAGCAGTGCATAAAGATAGAAGAAATCTTTGAACAATATATCAAGAAAGCAGCTGTACAGATGGAGAAAAAAGCAGAGGTTTCATGTAGGCCTGAGCCAGAGAAAAGACAACAGAGGAAAGAGCAGAAATGTCTGGCTGAGAAGGTTGTATGTTCAAAGATGGAATAAAGAACAGTCTTAAAGACAACAGGGATAAGACAGGATGAAAGGGAAAAAAGGAAAAAGAAGAAAAAAGAGTGGATCAGGAAGAAAAGGAAAGAATGGGTCAGAAAGAAGAGGAAAGAAAGGGTCAAAAAGAAAAGAATAAGAAGCACTGGAAAGAAAAGAGGGATAATGTAGATAGAAGAGAGGAATTGAACAAGCAAGAGATTACAGAGGATCAGATGTACCAGAGTATAGTAGAAACCAAGAGGTCCATTTGAGCAAGAGGTAATGAAGAAAGAAATAGAGATGAGGATAAGGAAAGAAGGTACTAAATCGGCCAAGTATATCACAGATAGTAATAGTACAGTGATGGAAAAAAGGTCTAAAATGGAAGAACCAAAGTATATGACTGAATTAGAGCAGGTTACAAAAACAGTACAACTTACAACTGAAAATATACCAAAGGAAGCAAAAACAGGAGTTGAGACTAAGAAGGAAGAAATAGAGGTTATAAGAGAAACTATATAAATTGTGAGCCCACCGTCAGAAAAACTTGGAGAAATTTTTAAAATTTCCAAAGGAGAAGCTGGATCTGATGAACAGATTGAGGCACAGATAACATCAATTACAGAAAAAGAATTCATAAAGATGAATATACCAGTGGAAAAGATTGAATTAGGATCCATTGAAGAAAAGGTAGAGCCAAGTACTTTAGAGAGATTGAGGGTAGAAATTGCTCATGAGAAAGAGGGCATTGTGATGGGAAAGGAAACTATTAAGTTAATTCCATTAAGTGAGGAAGAAATAGTGCCCATCATATCTGAAATTATGCAGCCTTTAAGGAGAGCACAAAAGCTGTAAGCTGTAAGCGATAGAACAGAAAGATTACAAGTTGAGTTAAAAATGATTAAAGAAAGAGGAAAACTGCTTTCAGAAATAATCACCGAAGTAGAATATATTCCAACAAAATAAATAGAAAAGGCAGAGATAGTAATTCCAGCCAAATTACTAGGTGAAATCATTGAAGAAATAGAGCTTCACCAAGAAGTTAAGAAAGAGAAAGAAACTGAGAAAGGTCCATCTGAGCTAGGAATATTGAGGGAGAAGGTTGTAAGAATAGACAAGGGACTTGAATAGAAAAGGTTATGGGAAGATAGTTGGGAGAAAAGATGTAAAGGAAAGCAACATAAAGAAAGGAGATGACAATATGCATCAGAACAAGTTAAAACTTGTAGAGGCAGATACAGGAAATACCCCTATGGAAGTAGACAGGAAAGAAAATTTAAAGCCAGTGGAAGATCATTTTGAAAAGGTAGACAATAATAGTGAAGTAAATACGTTAGCAATCATAAGAGTAGACAATAAGGGACAGAAACAAGAATGTAACCCATGCAAGGAGTTTGAAGATTGGGGTTCTAAAACAAGTGTAGTAGGAGGGATAAACTGTAACATTAAAGTTAAATGGGTTGTGCTAGGGTCTATAGAAGAAAGAAAAGTTAAAAGAAGAAAGCTAAGCCAGGATAGGATGTGAAAATATAAGAGGGTGTCAAAAGATAAGATGACGATGGCGTTGAAAGATAAGACGATGGTCATAGGGGTTTACCATCCTCCTCAACTAAAAACAGATATTGAACAACCCTCTGATCCTACCTAAACAATCATAGGAAGTACATGGATCAAACCACTACTTTTTCCCTTGTACCTAAACTAACCAACCCTGGGCTTTACTAATAGCATCTAATTATTTTATATGCATTTTTTACACTTTGTAGGTATAGTTTTCTTTTATAAAATTGTATTGTCTAATTTATTTAGGAAGAAGTGTTTTTATCTATATATAAGTTTTCATAGTGGGGAGTGTGAGAGTAGTAGCTAAACAAGGCATGGGATATGTTGAGATATGTTATGACAGAAGTAGAATTTTTAAATATAGTCGTTTGGATGAAAACCAAGGTCTGATCATTGATCATTACAAATTCAGATTAAGTAAAGACATTTTTTCATTTGTTTTTTAAGTAAGTTTAGGGATATGAAATGGTCAGTTTCATCAATCCCGTTTCACTTACTTTAACCACACTTCTATCCATATGCCAGGTTTAAACCCTCTCAGAGTACCCATTTAAATAACATTAAATTACTAAGTGTGCAGAATCACACACACACACATATATATATATATATATATACCATACACATATATATATATATATATATATATATATATGCAAGCGGTATGTCTGTAATTTAACGGTATACATATATAATACAGATATGTATCCATTTTATAAGTTTCTAATTTAAGAAATATTTTAGTTTAAATTATAGTTATATTATTGGTATATATTACAGATATGTATATTCATTTTATAAATATTTCTAGTTTAAGAAATATTTTAGTTAAATTATTTAGCCAATTTTATTTATGTATTATTGAAATTGCATAAATATATTTCCTGCATGTATGGTTATAAAATTAGTCTTCTACTAATTCTGAAAGTAACTTTGTCAAACTAACATTTTGATTTTTGTAAACAATTTTCGAAGTAGGTCATGCATTGGTCCTAAAATAGTGCAGAATTGATTTGTAAATATAAAATGTTAATAACAATATAGGCAGAAAAAAACAAAATCTAAATTACTTGTTATAATTAAAAATGTTTTTCTAAAATAAATAAATGGGTTTTTCTACCAGTTGAAACTATTAAATATGTTTTGCTAAAATAAATAAATGGACTTTTCAGCTACATACAACCTCGTAAAAAATTAACAAGTGGCTAGAGTTTAAAAAGTATACTTAAAATTTGTTTCCAAGGATTCAATCATATATATAATGAGTTGTAAGCAGAACCTACACCTGTTTTACCTTCAAAGTGGTCGAGTAGAACTGTGATAAATCTCCCCTCTCCTTGACTGGGGATGGAGAATAACTATGGTCCGATAAATCCTAATGTCATATACCAGCAAAGCAGCCTGTAAAAAATCTCTATTAAACTTTAAATCATAGTCAAAAGTGTCAACTTAATATCCTCCTATGTACCCAGAACTGTAATCCAGAGAACTGGCAATGAAAACAACTGAATGGTAAATTTTCCCTCAGAGCTCTGTTTATAAACTGTCACTTTTGATTCTTTCTTTTAAAAGCTAGCTATTTATTAAATCTGCCTTTCCCAAATGCCTTTACTAAAATCTACAAAGAAGATTGTTAAATGCTAAATCTTGCCTGTGACTTTCAATTCTTTCTTTTAAAAGATAGCTATTTATTAAATCTGCCTTTCCCAAATGCCTTTACTAAAATCTACAAAGAAGATTGTTAAATGCTAAATCTTGCCTGATTGTAAAATTTGAATTCTCCTTTAAAATGTAACACTTGAATTCTCTTTTAAAATGTAAAACTCTAATAATCTATTTTAAACTAAATGTATAATTTTCTGTGATCCTTTTATGCCTATTTCTAAATCTATTCAATTTATTCTATGATTTTATTATTTTAATATTATATGTATTTAATATGCCAAATGACTCGAAACTGCAAGTATTTATAAATATAATTTTAGCTTATCGATCTGCGAAGATAATTTCAAATCTTCACTATAATAAATATTAAATAATTGAATTATTATTTTTCTTTGTAACTCAGGTTCGAGATGATATTATTATTTTACTGATTAAGTTTTGGGTATTAATATTACAATAATCAGTTATCTAGTTAAAATTGTAGTTTGCTTAATTCTAGTTATGAATTATAACTATTTATATATGTAACTCGTATATCATAGAAACTGGCCACAGAGATATTCTCAAAGCATATTTTAATGTTTTATTTGTAATTATCCCTCAAATATGCTTTGTCCTCCTTAGATTTATATATGTACAGATGCAGGTGATAGTATTAAACTAGGTTACTAATTAAGTTAATCCCTAAATAGTATATTTAAAATACTAAATTTGAGAACTGGATTGTATAGATATGCAAATAGATGCTATCTAATTTTAAGGCATGATAATATACTTTTCACGTATTTGCGTTATATATGTATAAGTTGCAGATGTATTCTTATGAAGTACGCAATGTACAATTATCTGCTTGCTGCATGATTATTGACAAGTTGTTGGCAGAGGTCACTCTTATCAACTTAGTTCAGGTTCAAGCACACTTTTAGAACTAGGGCACAAGGACCTAGATTATTCATAATTCTTATCCGACTCCCTGAACTACTATTGTTCCTATTTGTGTCAAGTTGAGCAGTTTTAGAGCAAACTGAGTTTTTGGAGACTGAAGCCCATGAATAATGACCCATTCACACCTTTTTGCTTAATTAATATTTTGATATGTTCATAGAGGATATAGGTAAACCTATTATAAACCAGTTTTCTCACCTTTTATATTAAATGCTTATCTGGTATTAGTGTACTGTATATCCTAATCTGGGTTAACACACTAACCTGCGTATCTCTGAGCCTAATTACATGCTCGATTTAACTTTATATAGATAGATGTCATAGAGCATTATTAAGTTAGTTATATAACTTTGGCTATAAAGTTCCATATGTTCTAGCAGACTACAAAGGAGATAGAAATTTGGCATATTAATATAGGCATAAACTCCAATACTGCACTACACTTATTGAACACTTATAATGAGATATGTAACATTAATCTCATTAGTTACATAATTCCTGTGAATGTAATATCTCATGTTTTCCATCACATAATTTTGTATATTTTAATTTCACTATTAATTATTGTTTTATTAAATTAATAATATTTAAAATCATAACTCATTTTCATAATTTTATTGTCCATGAGTTCATTTTATCCAACTCTAGATTTAATTTACACCTACATCATTTTATATATATATATATATATATATATATATATATATGTCAATCATTGATATTTTAATTAATTACTTAGTCATATGTGTGTGTATATTTGATCAAATCAGTGCTAAATTAGTTAATTTATGAGTCTTTTGTTTTATGCTGAGTGACTGCCGGACTAAGGTTAAATTAAATGTCTGGGTAAGTTGAGAACTGTCATCCATAGGGTATTAAATCATTGAGAAGAGATGAAAGGATTGAATGTTCATCGGACTCTGGATCCCATTATCCGGATTCGATAAGCTTTATTGTCTTCTAGATTTTGTTGTGTGGAGGGACAATTCTTACTGTTACAATATGTGTAATGTATTTTTAATTATTTTTACCTTTGATAATTTTAATTATTAGGTTTTGATCTTATAATGAATGGTTTACATTTATTTTTAATAAGTTTAATCTTTGATTTCCATTTTATGTTCTGAATTTTATATTTAACAACTGAAGTAATTTTTTATTCATCAAATTCTTATTTCTGAAATTAATTTAAGTTTAAAATTATAAGTTTCAAATTATAAACAAAATTCAAGAAAATATTTTCAAACAGCTAGGGAAAAAATCTCTACAATTATCTTAAATAATTTACCACATAGTGTCACTTTTGTTGATTTTTACATACGTGGATAGCAAACGAGGCAATTCAAGGTGAAATGGGATGATCAAGATTTTATATGAGATTTGTCAAAAGAAAAATAAATACATTTGATAGATTGCAATTTATGGAGAGTAAGAGAATAGCCATAGTGTTTAATTGGGGCATGAGTAAAGGACAGGCTACAATATGGTTGAGAAAGATAGTATGGTGTTCAGAAGTTTTGGATAGAGACTTTATGGCAGTATACTTGTACAAAAGGTGGAATGATTGTGTTAGGAAAATTGTTGAGCATTATATTGACAGAGAATGGGATAGACAAATACATGTATTAAAAAAAAATAGGGATGTGGAGAGATAAATAACTATTGTGGAAAGTAAAAAGAATTTAAATATGTACAGAAGTAAACAAAATATTGGGTGTGAGTTAATTTACAATGAGCATGGAAAGTAGTTTACTGTTTAAGGCTCAAACAGTATCATTAGTAACTAGGGAATATACCCATAAATCAAGTAGTCTGCACATTATGTAAGAAAGACATGGAAAATATGCATCTTCTTATTGAATGTAAATGCTTACAAGCAGAAATGGTACAAATAATGAAGGTGTGAGAAAATAAATATAAACAAAATGATTATACAGAAAGTGGGTTATAGGTCTTTATGGTGGACAAAGATGATGGTGTGGAAATGACATGGAGCAGAATAGAGAAGAATATGGAAGAAACTTATTGTAGGGAATAGAAAGGGAAAAGTAAGGTGGCTAACAGCTTTTTCTGGGCATAGTGGCTGAGAAATTCCTGACTTCAATAAAGGAGAAGCTACATCACATCACATCGTATCAACATCTCATAAATATTTTAGTGACAAAATTCTGATAAATAGTGTGTTTGTTAATAAACAAAACACAAACAAAATTGTAACTACTACCTGTTGTTTTTAACTTGTTTTACCTTCTTAAAAAATGTCTAAGTAAAAAGAAAAACAATACGATATGTTTCAATAATGAAGGTATGATTTTAAATAGCTGTCAGTAATATTAAACTTAAAAAAATAGATTTAGACAAAACGATTTACAACTCAATCTCATAAAAACATTGACTTTTAAGTGAAGCCACCTGTCTGCTACATTTGAAAAAAACAAGTAATGACAGCTACAGACAGAAACTTCAGATAATAGTGAATGATACGAATAGAAAGGATTATAAAATATCAATATACAAATGATATTATACAATCTCTATAAATAACGAAGATCATTTAATAATTAAAAAAATAGGATGAAATAATTGCTAGAATTCTCAATAAAAGTTGCATATAATGTACGCCCAAAAACACGTTACAGATATTATTACGGATTTTTTTTTGCATTTGATTATAATCCTAAAGTGAAAGCTAAATATACTTAAATAATAACAAACCATCTCTACTATTACACCCTGAATCAAACAGTTCAATCATATTGTAGCAGAAATTGATATTTAAATGACTTCAGAATTGTGAATAAAAATAAAATCTCGGACTTAAATTCTAACATGATCTTCCGAATTTTTTTTTTTTTTAATATTTTGCAGAGATTCTCAATTTAGCTTTTAAATTATTTTTAGAATCAATCTACACATATAATCAAATTATTTTAAAATATTAACACTAGTACTATTTTTATACCGCTGTATAATTATTTCTGCTACTTCTACCATATTTTTCAGTTATTATTGCCACTACTACTAAAAATTGATCAAATAACTATAATTCTAATTTCAGATTAATTTTCTTCGAATTTTTAATTCAGGATAGAAAATATTATTGTAGATATATTAAACAACCTCTATACTTTCCCATTCTTTTTAAATTCATATAAATAAAGATACAATAAAAGACAAATGGGGAAATATGGAGGTTGTTTAATATATCTATAAAGATATGATATATGGGAAAGATAAAAGTGAATATCTCCATGTGTGTGTATGTTTAAAATTAAAAAGTCAGATATATTAATCTTTAACTGAGGTTTAAAGTTTATACCTGTGCTAGAGATAATATCTAGTTTAGAAAATGATTAGTAATAACCCGTATTGTATTTATCTGAGGTGGATGGTATCAAAGTTGTGAGTGGAGTGAGTTTGACAATAATAAAAAAAAATATAACAAAATATTATTAATGTGTAGGAAAAAAATCCTTTTTTGTATATGCAGCAATCAAAAGTATTTCATTCTCTTGCTACAAAGATCTATTATATAAACCTCATTAAAGTTCTGCAGAAACAATTCAATATATTTACATTCTTTAACAACTATTTAAATGAAGTGATTTGTCTTTGTCTCTTACTTTTATGGCCTAATCTCTATTTTGTCTACTTGTCTCATCTACTTGTTAATGTCTTATTACTAACTTTTATAATTAGTATCAACATTGCATTATACTAATATCATAGCAAAACATAACTTAAAAGTGTGAAAGGAAAGAGCAATCATAAACTTCATTTATACAGTTTGTGGAAAATTTTATGGTTAGAAAGAATGATCAGTAGTTTTACTATATTACTGCTATTGCTACTGTGACTACTACTGCTACTGCTGCTACTACTACTACCACTACTACTACTACTACCATCATCACCACAGTCATTACCACCACTACCACTACTATAATAAATAAAATATGCTTATATAGTGATACTATATATAAAAAAAAACCTTATTTTTAAAATGCATTTTGTAAGCAGACATTTTATCAATAAATCAAATGTTATATTGCATGTGCAATCAGATTTTGTGTTATAATTAATTAGTTACCAAAATCATTCAATTTCCATCTCACAGGTTGATATGTTTGCTTATAAAAATTAGATAAATTGCTTGCCTTAAATAAATATTCTTTTAATATGGTATATCTTGAAAATGCTGAATTCATTTGTCTTTGACTTCACAAAATATGCAGACTCATGACGTTTAAAAATAAATTCTGATTCAGCATTTATCTAAAAGATATGTGGATGGCTCTGCTTCTTTTGTACATTATTATTGTATCATAAAGTGGCATTTTATTTTCTCCCATAAAATTATTAACAAATTCCCACATTTGATCTCATGCATGAAATTTTTGTAAATGATCTTGCATTTGTTATGCTTGCACTTATATAAATAGCTCTTCATACTATCACCTTTATCTTTCAAAAGAATGCATTATATTTTCAAATTAAACAAATTATGTTATAACATAAAGGCATATTTTAAAGCAGAATTTGAAAATGTAAGTAAATAATTTTTGTTATGGACTTTATTATATATATTATCAAAACACTTGATTTTTACTAAAAAAGTATTGCATCTTATAGAGTAAAGGATATGGTTTAAATAATTGTCAATGGAATTATAACTAGCATCACATAATTTTAGAAAGATTGATTAATAAAGTGCCTTCATGAAGTCTAACTTTGCTTTACACTCCTCATTTGGTTATTAAAATCTTAATTGTTTGTGCAGATAGGTTGGTAGTAATATTTAAAATCTTTACAACCTTGTATGTTTTTTTTCAAATGAGATAGTTCAAATTACAAAGAGTGCATTAACTATTTAGTACTTTGAAACAAAAAAAAAGTGGCTTCTTTATATCAAATACCATTTTAGGCTTGTTGAATATATACAATTTAATCAGACAAATGATAACTTCTGAATTTAAGAAAAGTTCTAAATAGTTTAATAGTTGCACTACTTTACAATTAAATATTTCTGTATCAGATTTCTTCTTAATAATTTTTTTAAAAAAAAAACTTAATTTGATTAAATGAATAAACTTGTAGTGTTCAACTAATCATGTTAGCCATTTGATGTCATATGATCTCTTTAGTCAGTAACAGTATTTATTGATATAATTTGAAAAAAAAATAGCTTGTTTCTTCTATAATTAGAAAATCATATTCCATAACAAATCTAAACAATTTAGTACTATACTTGTAGTTTAATATAACCTGGTAAAAATAATTATTAATGTGTTTGAGATATCTTCCAAATCTCTTTTTTATACGTATGATACTAAATTTGGTGTAGATTATTTGATTTTCTATATGTTTTTTTATGTATAAAACTAGTATGAAATATTAAACAAATCCCTCTTTTGTATTACTATTACATTGTTTATTTTATTAAAATTAATCAATCTTACAGTTCAATTGACCAGCAATCTTATGCAGATCTCTTACTTAGTATTCAGTTTCAAATTGATAATACTTGGTAAAAAACCTAAAATGCATATATCATATCTTTACATCTGATTATCCTTCAATTATTTGCATAGATTTCAAAATGCTACATCTTTTGTTGTTTTAACTGTAATTTGTAAAAGTCATCAGGATAAGATTAAACTACTTATTTTGTGTGTTATTATTAATAACCTAATGATATTTTAAAAAACTAATATGTCAGATAAAAGTAGTACAATATATATATATATATATATATATATATATATATATATATATATATATATATATATATATATATATATATATATATATATATATATATATATATATATATATTATGCTCTCTAGCTACATTTTTTCAAACATTCTCCCCTTCCCTTTTTCAATGGGCTGCCAAAAAATCTCATGCAAATTATTCAAAATTAAAATATGTTTGAGCCTTAACAAAATTTACAGTCCAATATCTAGGGTTAAATATACTTAAGCACTCAAGAATATTACCCACTAACTTTTTATAAAGAATAATATCTTAAGGTATGCAGGTTGGATGACTTGGGCATTTGTTCATGAGTAGTCACTGATTTACAGCTAGACAAATTTTCTATAAGTCTAGAATATTGTTAACATCAAATTTGAGGCTATTTACAGACTTTATTGCATATCTTTCACAAATTTTAGTAAATGCAGATTAATATGTGTTAAATAGAATCGATTAAGAAGTTGAAACACATGCTCATTTCATAAAAGAATTATGACACTGATGTTGATTTCAGAATACTAATCTTATTTGAATTTATAATTATTTTATTTAAACAAAAAACAGTAACTTTATAATTTTTTTTGTACTGAGTATTAATTTTATGTGGCCTAATAATTCAACTTCAGCTTCTTAGCTTTCAAATTATTGATTCATTAAATTTGGATATGAACTTGAAATGAATAATATTCCAAAATATAATGAATTAGTGGACAGGTGTGCTATTTTGATTTAATCTCAAAAAAATTTGCTTTCTGTTTTTTTTTAAGCATTGCAATTGCTATTTTGTAACTATTTTCTTTTTGGATATTCAAATTTTCATTGTTCATTAGCACAAATATTTTACTTGGGCTAATATCTATTGTGTTTATTTTCTTTGAGTATTACAATGGCATATAAATTTTCTAGTTTGTAAAATGCTAACTTTTAGATACCCTTCTACAATCAGATTTTTTAAGTGAAAAAAGTTTGATTTGCATTGGTGAATATCTATATGATACTAAAGCTATATATTTGATGAGACCACATTGTAATCATCTGGATACTGTAGTTATAATATTTAAGACAGATAATATGACAAAATCTCTACTTCAAAAATGATCAAGAAAATTATTCATGGAAGAAATAGTTAGTTTGCCAGATACATTTCAAATGGTGTCTTACTTCATATAATCAAAATCTATTATAGACAGGTCAGAAATAAAACAGAATCTCAGATAAGTTTGTTTACTCTGTAGATGGAAGAATTTATTGTCAAGTAAAATAAATACTTCACCTATATTAATCAGAACAGATTGTCAAGTAAAATAAATACTTCACCTATATTAATCGGAACAGAGGATATATTTTTTATGATTTATGGAAAGATATTAATAATTTAAAACACTACAGGTTAGAATAACAATACTGGATTGAAATATATTCATTATCAATGAAAAATAAGATTGTAATAATTTCTTTTGTTATATTTCTGACATGATTTTTTTGTTGCTCTTCTTTATCTAGTTCTATTTTTTTTTTACTGAAGAGTTGGAACAAGTTACTTGTGCCTCCTTCACTTATTATTTATATTAGTGATATATTGGAACATGATTATAACTTAGAAGTTACCAATTATTAAAAAAAAAAAAAAAAAACTTAAATCCGATCTTGTTTTCAGCAAGTACTGTTTTTTTATTGTCAGTCTTCAAACTCTGATCAGATGTTTGTTTTAAAAAATGAATAAATTATAGTATGTTTATTTACAGGTGCAAAATTGCATAAGTTTTAATAATCAAGCATCTGTCTATAAATATATGTACCTTGAATTATATTTCTTACACATATTAAATTTGGATTAAATTTATTCAGTATTTTTCAATCATTTGTTAAAATTTGTGCAAATCTGAATTGAAAATGGAGAATATAACAAATCATTATTTATACATTGTAACAGTATGTCATTTGGAATTGATCACATCACTGTTACCAAAATATAGTTGACAAACTTAATTATAGTAGAAACTGATGATAAATTTTTAAGATAATTTTTGACATTTTTAACTCTGAATTTATTATTTAAGCATTATTCATGTGGTTGTATTTGAATAAAGTTTTTATGTTTTCCACACATAATTTTTTATTTTCAGGATACTTGTATAATTTACATAACTATTAACTAATATTCAGGCATCTAATGCAAAATAATATTAACTTCTTATAATAAACATTTCATCTAAATTGATATTGAGTAGTATATTTTACTCTTTTTTTAATTTTTCTTAAAAAATTATATGCATTTATGTTAATTAAGTATATAATATATAAGGGGTTTGAACTCAGACTTCCACATGACCCTCAACTATCCATGCTAAGTCAAACTGCTGTCATACTTGATCACACATATTGAAAAGATAAATAATAACCAATTTAAGTATTTTGTGCTAAACCAGCATTTGTCGGTTCAGATTATCATCTCCACACATATATACAATCAATGCTCAGCCTATATTAAGATATCCAATCTTAATACTTTAATAGACAGGTTTCAGTAAATTCTACCCCACAACCCTTCAGCCATCCATTTCACTGAAAATTTGATGATTGAACATTCAAAGCCCACATTGGTGCCAATCTAATCATCCTACCCATTTTGACCATAAGTCACTTTGACTCCTGTACAGGACATAATCCATTTACATACATATACAAGGGATAGGCAGACCTTATAGCACTATATTTTAATATATGAATTTTTGTCTACAGTACAAGATTTTTCATAACAGCACTCCAATATGTAATATATAAGGGTTTGAATGCAGACTTTTACATGAACCTCAACTATCCACACTATTTCATTCTGCTGACACACTTGATTACACACGTTGAAAAGATAAATAATCACCAATATATGTATTTCATGCTAAACCAGCACTCATCAGTTGGTCCAGATTATCATCACACATATATATATACAATGAATGTTCAGCCTATATTAAGATAGCCAATTTGTATACTTTAATGGAAAGACTTCAGTCCACTCCACTCCACAACTCTTCATCTGTCCATTTCATTGAAAATCTGGTGATGGAACACTCAAAGCACACTATGGTGCCAATCTTCTCATCCTACCCATGTTGACCATAAGTCACTCCAATCCCTCATGTACAGGACATAATCCATTTACACACATATATGAGGGATGGGCAGACTTTACAACACTATATTTTAAAATATGATTTTTTTACAGCACGATTTTTCATACTTGCACTCCAATATGTAATATATAGGGGATTTATGTACTCTACATGAAGTCGGAGTGACTTATTGACAACATGGGTAAGATGATAAGGATGGCCCCATGTGAGTGTTCCATCATCAGATTTTCAATGAAACTGAATGGCTGAAGAGTTGTGGAGTGGAGGTGGCTTGCCTGAGGTCTTTGACAGCTTTTCCTATGACTGAGGGGCAGATCATTTCTGCTATCCATCATAACATGCCATCACAGGTGCAACAGATCCTGTTAAGCTGGAAGAATGACAATGTGGAAGAGGTAGCAGAACTACTAACAACCATAGATTTTGGCAACCTGGGAAGAGAGCCATCCGAGAAGATGAGAAAAGTGGAGGCCCCAAGAAGGCATCTGGCTGTAATGCATCGGCATCCTACACATAAGACACCTAATGGTCAAGGTCAGGGACAGACAGGCCCAAAGAGGGATTATTATGCTCAATTCCAGGGAAACGAATAAGGGCTTCATGAGCAGGTTCCAATCAGCAAAGGCCCAGTGGACAAAGGAACCATAATAAGCATTCAACTACACCAATATCAACCATCATCTTGGAGGGGAAGGAATCTTCATCTGATCCTAGGTTTCAGTCATGTCCTATGATAATGATCAAAATTGGAGACTTGGTGACAAGGGCTCTTTTGGATACAGGAAGTCATGTCTCATTGGTGTCCAGGGAGTGGTTTGCTCTGCTTAAGGATCAGGGAAAGGCAATCCCTATATTCCCCATCAGGGCAGCTCAGATAACACTTGTCAATGGGCGAAAGGCAGGGATTGATAATTTTCAGATCTTGTTGGAGATGACTGTGGGAAAGAGGAATATTGACCAAGTGTTTTAATTATGGGAGGTTTGGTCCAAGATATGGTTTTGGGGTCAGATTTCCTACAACAGAACCAATGTATCATCAATTATAATTTAAGCATATTGATCTGTGGGGGCGATAATATTAGACTCGAAGGTGCTGGGGAACATCAGGTGCCTTGAGTGGGATGCTTGCAAGAGGGCATGGACCTACAGATCCTACAACAAAAGATGAGAGAGTCAACACTGGCAACTGATGTGGAGAGAGAAGAGCTAGGTAAATTGCTCAGGGATAATGCTATGGTATTCTCCAGTATGCCAGGGGTCATCCAAGGATATGTTCACAGAATTCGGGTTAAGGAAGAGACTCACTTTCAAACCCGAATTTATACCATTCCCATCCAGTACCGGGAAGAAGTGGAGAAACAATTGAACCAAATGGTGGAGTGGGGAGTAATAGAGAAATGTCCTGCACCTTATAATAATCCACTAGTGGTGGTAAAGAAAAAGGATGGCACTATTCGATTGTGCCTAGATGCAAGAAAACTGAATGCAATAACCATACTTAAGAGGGACATCCCACCACCCATGACAGAGGTTTTCGTGCAGTTGGCCAATAAGAGGGTGTTTACCACCTTGGATTTAACATCTAGTTACTGGAAGATCATGTTAGACCCAAGAGGCAGACAGAATACTGACTTTAGGTATGCAGGACATAGTTACATTTACAAGAGGATGCCCTTTGGGCTCATAAATAGTGGGGCTGGTCTTATCAGGTGTCTGGACCATGTCCTATCAGAAGAAGTGAAGAAAAATTTAGTGTGCTATGTGGATGATGTAGTAATCGCATCAGATAGTTCTGAGGAGCATATGGTACACTTAAAAAGATTTTTTCAGGATTGCAAGGAAAAACATATCACTGTAAACTTGGGCAAGACTTGCTTTGCCATGAAAGAAATAGTATTTTTAGGATATGTGGTCAACGAACAAGGGGTGAGACCTCACCCAGATAAAATTGTGGCCATTAAGGAGTTCCCTAGGCCTGAAACATGGAAGCAAGTGCGTTCTTTCTTGGGGCTCTGCAACTTTTATGGTAAATTTTACAAGGAATTTGCCAAGGACACCAAATCAATGGTGGACCTTTTGAGGAAAGAAACCCGATGGAAGTGGTCAGGCGACCAAGAATGAAGCTTCAACCGTATAAAGAAAAACTTTCAGCAGGTTGTGATGTTGCACCACCTAGATTTTACATGGCCATTTTATGTCCAAACGGTTAGTAGCAAGAAGGGCTTGGGTGTAGTGCTGTTCCAGATTGATGAACAAGGGTAGCACCGAGTGCTTTATTTTTGCAGTAGAACAATTCGGGGTGCAGAATATAACTATACCATCACGGAACAAGAAACCTTAGCTATTGTGTGGGCCTGTCATAAGTTCTATCAATTTCTGGTGGGTTCTGAGGTAATCATCATCACAGATCACAAGTGCTTGGAGTTCCTAAATCGGGGTTACTTGACCAACGACCGCTTGATTCGATGGAGCCTCTTCCTACAGAAATTCAATTACAGAGTAATTTATTGCCCTGGTTCAGAAAACATAGTGGCAGATGTCTTGAGTTGCCATCCGGTTAAAATAACCCCACATAACTTGACATTAGATGATGCCAAGGTGGCTGCCACCACACCAGTAATAGATAAATCAGTGGAGCAAGATCTTAAAAACTTGCAATATTTGCAGGAGAAAGACCCCAAATATAGGAGCATTAGGGAGGATTTAGCCATTCTGAACAAAAGGGTGAATTACCAGCCAAGAGACAAAGGGATACAGTGGTACCGAATTACTAATGGACTGCTGCAATACAAGACAAAACCCAGTGATGAATCATGGAAAATATTAATCCCTCAGAAGATGCGAGAGTGACTCATGGGCCAAAGAAGACTGAATGGGCCCTGCGTCGACAGTTTTACTGGGAGGAAATGTGTTCAAGTGTCTTTATTGCACTAAAAAGCTGTGGTGTGTGTGCCCAGAACAAGCCTCCAAAACGATCATATGCGGGACATTGTCAACCCATTATACCCTTGGGACCAAATGAGCTGTTAGCTATTGATCATTATGGCCCTCTACCTGCATTTAGGAGGTACAGATTCCTCTTAGTCATATATAACATCTTTTCAAAATATGTGCAGGCATTCCCAGTATGTCAGGAAAATACTAAGAGTGCAATTCGGGTGTTGGAGGATAAACAATACCATGAGGTGGGAAAGCCCAGAACTATTCTCTCTGACCATGGGTCTCTTTTTACCACCAAGGAATGGAAAAGATGGGTTCAGAGCATGCAAGTAGAACACGTCTTGACGTCTATTAGAAACCCGCAATCTAACCCCTGTGAGAGGGTAATGCGGGAGCTTAACTGGTTGTTTTGGACTTATGCGGGAGATAAGCATCGGGGTTGGGTAAATCAGACAAATACAGTTGTACAATGTATCAACCATACGGTTAATGTGGCCACTAACTTTACCCCAATCCGCCTTCATTTTGGTCATGATGGACAATGTATGATTAAAACCCCACTACCAATAGAGGGGGAGAAAATAAACAAAAAAGGGGACCAGGAGGAGGCCTTGAAATGTCTAAAGAAAACTGCAGAAAAAAGAAAAAAGGGGGCCATACGGCTACACCAATTCCAAGTAGGTGACCAGGTGTGGGTGCACACACCATGTGTTAGTGACCCACGGCAAGATCAGTATAAAAAGGTCTTTCCATTATATTGTGGGCCTTTCAAGATAACAAAGGTTTGTGTAAGAAATGTATTTCTACTTCAGGATCATAAAGGCATAAAGAGAACATATAATGCCAGGAGTTTAAAGCCCTACCACCAGGTACCTCCAGATTCAGGAAAAATTTAAAAGGGTCTTAAAAAAAGGATAATGATGGGTACTGATTTTTAAATGAATAGGGACCATGAAACTTCAAATTATTTCTTAAGTATATAGCTATGTAAAATTTTTTTGGGGAGAATATATATGTAGTCAATCACTAACCATAGAATAGATCACTATATTTTATTATGAAGCAGTTGGATTACTCTTTAATTTAAACATCAAGGGTCTCTGGTGTAAAAAAAAAGGATTTTACCAGAGTAGGTTTGATCATTTTTTTTGTTGTTTTTTTTCTTTTCGTAACTTGAGGGATATGAAGCATTCAGTGTGTATGAACACACAGAGATTCATGTTAGTTGTTAGAAATGGTATATGTATATAGATTTTAAAGCTCAAATATCTAATTTTTCTTTTTTTTTTCATTTTTGTTTGTTTGCTAAAGGGGATAATATGCAGGTGCATGTGTGTGACTTGACAAATGAGTGGACTCATGTATATGTATATTGTACTATTGAAATGCATTTTTTTGTATATATATATTTGGAAAGAAAAATATATTTCCATTGTCTTATATCTTTATCCTAAAGGCGATTCTTTCCTTGCGAAAAAACATTTTGATGATTCTGCTTTTTTTTTCTTTTTCATAAACATTCTGAAAAATATAGTTACATGTAAGTGTGAATTCATTTTTCTCATCCATGAGGTGATTAAAAGGCAAGTAAGATTTTCATACCCTGTGTAATCTTATCTTGATTATGTCACCTGTTTTTGGTAAAATATCAACTCAGCTAGTTGCATGGGAGTGTTGAATTGTTTTTCTTATCTTCAAACTGATGTAAATCAAAAAATCTTTAAACTGATGTAAATGAAAGAAAATCAATCATTCGGTCTGTTTTTCGTTTCTAACCAAGGCAAATATATTATAGGTGTTATATATATATATATATATATATATATTGTACCGGTCGAAACCCACCACCACCGCAAGTCAAATCGGATTCAAACTCAGCTGAACCAAAACTGAATTCAAACCCAACTCAACAGCTCAGATAGCAGAAATCGACGGCACAGTGCTATGCGCCAAGAACTAGTTCAACGGTTGGTGAGGACTAGAGACCCTTGCACTGACACGAATATCTAATAATTAATTACTTTGAATACTTTTTAAATCAAATCATATGTATGTTCGGGTTGCCAACACAGACAGCGGGTATTAACATTTAAATAATTATAAAAAGAATGATGAACTAAGAAACCAAGTATGTTAGAAAATATTTAATAATAATAATAATTTGTTTTGTTCAATAAAATATAGATTGCATTAGTTACCTCTAGTCTTTAAAATAATTTATAAATATAATAAGAGTGGCGGTCCTTATCATATGCCAACAAGTATTACACAACATGGGATTCTATGTCTATGCCCCCAACGAGAAATATAAAGGCAGATAAAGGTATTCATTAAGAACGGAAATGATTGTTCTAATTTTATTACGGTGGAATGTGAGATTTATTTTCACATTCGGAAATCTATTCATGAAGAGCAAAACGTATTTTAAGGCATAACTTTAATCTTGATTTGAAAACTGATTTAAACTAAATATATTTGAGAATTGGTTCGACTTTAATTTAAATCACTTCATCACGAATTACGAGCACGGAGCGGGTTTTACCGGAACAAAGATGCAATGGTACTGACGAATTACAAGGCAGAGAGTAAAATTGAAAGATGATCGCTAGTCGATGATCGAAGTCCTATGGCGGCTTGCATTTGGCAAGTCTTACGCCCTTTGACTAATGAATCGGAAAGGAAGTACTTTCTTCCTTGAGAAATTTAAATAAGAGAATATGATCACCGACCAGCCTAACGGAGCGGAAGATGGCCCTACGTCAGCAACATTTGATGATGATGACTTGATAGTCATCGTTGAAAAATAAAACCCATGTAGAATGCTCTACGTGATGACTTGACCAATTAATTAAAGTCAAACGAGCTTTTATCGAACTATTTTAAAACATTTATAAACTATATTAATTATGCCCTAATATCGTGCCCTTCCTGAATATGCCCTAATATCGTGCCCTTCCTGAATATTAATATAAAATAACAAAAGTGGAATTAAAATACATTTAACCCTTTATCGACCCTTTTTGCAATAAAAACATTTAAGGTTATATTCGAATAAATATATATTAGTGGAACAAGAAATCAATATTTTAACATTTTGTGAGTATATAAACACTTGTAACTTAGGAGCTGGGGACATAGGTGAAAAACGGAGCTAATAGTTTATTATTAGCCAATTATAAAAATAATAAACATGTAATATTTTCTTTCGACTCGATGATTAATAGAACTTTCAAATTTAGTTCTAATGGGCGAGAATTACTATTTGAAATTAATATTATAATATTTGCATGAGGCAAATAGAACAGAGGAGCTCATCGAGTTGAAAGATTATTGGCATATAATTTTTAAATAGCATTAATAAATCACACGATAAATACATATATATATATAATATGTTAAACGAACCGCCAGGTAAGAAAAGAAAAAGTTTAAAGACTAGAGATTGAAAGAATTACAATATAAATTTATAGTAGCATTTTATAAAGATTTTTACATTAAATAATAAAGAGCTCTTAAATAGGAGGAGTGTAAAATAAAGTTCGAACTGGCCAGAAAGTTTAACGTTCATTATAGAAATATATTACCCCTTCCGCTGGTCCTTAAGTTACACCTCCAAGTTGTTGAAAACGTAGGCATCATTGGTTGACTACTGGAACAGTATTTTAGTAGCTTTCATAATTTTAGCAGAATGATCGGTCCGGAAAAAGGTTCAGCAGCTCCATTGAAGATTTCTCAGGACTTTAGGAACCATAGCCAGATTCCTGATGTTCTAGCCCTCTATCATGATGAAATACAATTTTTATACGCACAGAGTTCACTGCACTACTCTACAACAAAGCTAGTCCCTTCTCCTGACTTTTCAGGGCTATATATATTGTCCAGATGCCTTAAGGCTAGCGCTCATTTTATTATCAATTAGTTGTTTTCAAATACATTCCCTCGATAAGGCTTTCAAACTAATTTTTGAATTCCTTTCCTAATTAGAAAATGAATTCTTAAAATCTGAAATGATTTTAATTAGAAATTGAATTCTTATCTTTTTCCAATTAATAAAACTTTACTGTTGTTTTTGAGAATTTGAGAGCTTATCGAAAGAATGTAGTTTTTAATCAACAACACTTTAACAAATTATTTAAAATTAAAAAAAAACAAGTATTCCCGACGCAATGAAACTTTCGAACAATTATATATTTTTAATATTTACAAGTATATACGCACAATCCACGCAATTTAATATATATAAATTCATGAATATTTTCTCATGAATTTATTTAGAGAATTGATCAATTTTAAGCTAAACTAATTAATTTTAATACGCATTTGAAATAAATTATTTATTATGGAAATTAGCGTGGATTGAACGTATAAAGCCCCATTGCATCGGAAATTTAAGGTTAGTATTAGGGTAAATAACATGAAGCTAGGATCGAACTCAGATCCGACTGCTTCATTTCTTTTCACTTCAAAAAAAAACAATGAAAAAAAATGACTTTACTTATGCAGGATACAGTTGCATAAGTGTATAGACTCTGGGAGAACAGCCTGAGTGTGAATAATATAACCTGCCCAAACTACAAAAATTATACATGTCTCACTACGATCAATTTTTTTGAATATTCCGCTTATAATAAGTTAAAAAAAATCGGTCCGTTTATCAAGTCTTGTTTTTCCCTATGGTCATGTCAGTTGGTCTTCTGTACATATATCTGTCTCTACAGTTTGTCTTATTGTTTCCCTGGATCAGGTGGCACATATGGTTTTAACTTTTGATAATGGTCGTAGTCTTGGTCCTTTCTCGTCAGTGTCAAGTTTCTGTAATCTATTGCTGTCATTAATTCTGTGGCCTTTTCTGCGACCGAATGCACAAAAAACAATTCTTTAACATTATCTCTATGAACGATGGGTTTCTCTCCTGGGTCTTCTTTGAAAGTTTGAATCTGTATCAAGGATCCAGGCATTGGCGTCTGTAACTTCTTTATACTAAGTTGAGGACTCATCATCTGTCCCATTTCCACTTTTAATTTCATTGGACTAGTGGTCTGAACATCTTTTTCTTTCTCTATATCTATATCGGCTTCTTCCCCTGTTGCGTAATTGGACTCATCCTCACCACTGTCGTCTTCCTTGCTATCTACAACTTCCTTTGGTGTGGCCTGATCATCTTCATCATCTATTTTTGGGACTTCAGAGGGATTTATTTCTTGCTGAAGCTTTACATTCTCTAGGTTTGAGTTGGCTTGGATGCCTCGTGCTTCCTCAAGCCTTACAAGCCTTTCCATCATCATCATCAGTACCTTTCGGTCTTCTCTCATTTCTCTGAGGATCGTTTGGAAAGTGTCTTTTCCCATTTTTGAAAATAAGAAAATAATGTAATAAACAATCAATATAATGAACAACGTGGATTAACTTATAGTACTCTCTGTATGCTTAAAAATATTTTTTTCTTCAGTAATTTTAACTAGGTCTCTGACTACAGGTCCATTGTCCCAATCTTCACCAGCTGCTGCACACTATTTCCCCAATCTATGTAATCTGTCTTTTTTTTTTTTTTGTTTACCTACGTTTTCTTAGTTAGCTCTTTATATTAACTCTTTGAGTGAGACATGTATTCAAAAATATTAAAGATAAGAAAAAAAACATTATTCACTTTCCCTTTGTTCAGCTGTTCTGTTCTCCCATGTCTGAAAAAAAACTATACAGTGATATACAAATATTATGTATTAGCAGATACAACAAATCATTCTGTATTGACACACTTGGTTTTTTATTATGGCGATTGACCCACTACTGTGCTGACAATCAAATTTGCTGACAAATTTATTTATATGGGCGCCAGTGAGCAAAATGAAATCAATAGGGCATGTGATATAACCCATTGACCCCCAAACCACATATGATTGACTTAACTTTTGATAAAACAATTGAATTGATGATGAATATTTATTAATGAATAAAGATAACGCGTTCCTGACCTGAGTTTAAATATAGGAGTTTAAATATTACTAAGCATGAGGCTTTCACACACAAAGAAATGTCAAAATTAATATTACAAGCAACTTTTATTGGTGATATTATTCTAAATCTTGCTAGCATGAAAGCGTGCAAACCATTTAAGCATTTTGCCAACTGCATCTGGCTGCTTGGTGTACACAAAGGGTCTTCACCTGCTTTGAGGTTACTCTAGAAACTATTGTCATTGAAGCGTAATGTCACACTGCATCGGACCGCTTGACAGATAATTCCCAGTTTGAAGGTCTTCGCCTACTTTGAGGCTACTAAGAAAGAATACGGAGTGAACATTAAATATATGTGCTAGCAAGCAATACTTTGAAATTTAAAACTTTTAACATGATATCGATATTAGATATTTTTATTTATAACGACTGAGATAAACTAATTAATTTTGACACAGAAAAACATTTCATTTATGGCAAAGACAAAATATTTCATTTATTTTACCCCAATGCTTTGATCTATGGACTCTTACTACTTTGCTAACGATAATTTTCTTACTGTCACGAACGCGTATAAACAAACGTATAATATATAAATGGATATAATACACGTATAATTAATTACACTTATATTTAACTACGAATCTTTTGCTGAAGAACATTAAAAAAAAAATCTTGAAAACATTTTTTTATAAGAAAGAATTAGAAAATGATATTTTAATTTATTAAATCATTTCAGTTATGCATTATAAATCGCATAACTTTTTCAAATGTATAAAACATTCTACAAACATATCACTTTAAACATTTAATTTATTGAGATCTGAGTAACTAAAACAAAATTACTATCTCCAGGGCATGTGTGGGGTTTATTAAGTCGAGCCACAACGATTGGGCAGCCAAAAACATAACCATGTACCGGTCAAAACCCACCACCACCGCAAGTCAAATCGGATTCAAACTCAGGCGGTTCAAAACTGAATTCAAACCCAACTCAACAGCTCAGATAGCAGAAATCGACGGCACAGTGCTATGCGCCAAGAACTAGCTCAACGGTTGGTGAGGACTAGAGACCCTTGCACTGACACGAATATCTAATAATTAATTACTTTGAATACTTTTTAAATCAAATCATATGTATGTTCGGGTTGCCAACACAGACAGCGGGTATTAACATTTAAATAATTATAAAAAGAATGATGAACTAAGAAACCAAGTATGTTAGAAAATATTTAATAATAATAATAATTTGTTTTGTTCAATAAAATATAGATTGCATTAGTTACCTCTAGTCTTTAAAATAATTTATAAATATAATAAGAGTGGCGGTCCTTATCATATGCCAACAAGTATTACACAACATGGGATTCTATGTCTATGCCCCCAACGAGAAATATAAAGGCAGATAAAGGTATTCATTAAGAACGGAAATGATTGTTCTAATTTTATTACGGTGGAATGTGAGATTTATTTTCACATTCGGAAATCTATTCATGAAGAGCAAAACGTATTTTAAGGCATAACTTTAATCTTGATTTGAAAACTGATTTAAACTAAATATATTTGAGAATTGGTTCGACTTTAATTTAAATCACTTCATCACGAATTACGAGCACGGAGCGGGTTTTACCGGAACAAAGATGCAATGGTACTGACGAATTACAAGGCAGAGAGTAAAATTGAAAGATGATCGCTAGTCGATGATCGAAGTCCTATGGCGGCTTGCATTTGGCAAGTCTTACGCCCTTTGACTAATGAATCGGAAAGGAAGTACTTTCTTCCTTGAGAAATTTAAATAAGAGAATATGATCACCGACCAGCCTAACGGAGCGGAAGATGGCCCTACGTCAGCAACATTTGATGATGATGACTTGATAGTCATCGTTGAAAAATAAAACCCATGTAGAATGCTCTACGTGATGACTTGACCAATTAATTAAAGTCAAACGAGCTTTTATCGAACTATTTTAAAACATTTATAAACTATATTAATTATGCCCTAATATCGTGCCCTTCCTGAATATTAATATAAAATAACAAAAGTGGAATTAAAATACATTTAACCCTTTATCGACCCTTTTTGCAATAAAAACATTTAAGGTTATATTCGAATAAATATATATTAGTGGAACAAGAAATCAATATTTTAACATTTTGTGAGTATATAAACACTTGTAACTTAGGAGCTGGGGACATAGGTGAAAAACGGAGCTAATAGTTTATTATTAGCCAATTATAAAAATAATAAACATGTAATATTTTCTTTCGACTCGATGATTAATAGAACTTTCAAATTTAGTTCTAATGGGCGAGAATTACTATTTGAAATTAATATTATAATATTTGCATGAGGCAAATAGAACAGAGGAGCTCATCGAGTTGAAAGATTATTGGCATATAATTTTTAAATAGCATTAATAAATCACACGATAAATACATATATATATATATAATATGTTAAACGAACCGCCAGGTAAGAAAAGAAAAAGTTTAAAGACTAGAGATTGAAAGAATTACAATATAAATTTATAGTAGCATTTTATAAAGATTTTTACATTAAATAATAAAGAGCTCTTAAATAGGAGGAGTGTAAAATAAAGTTCGAACTGGCCAGAAAGTTTAACGTTCATTATAGAAATATATTACCCCTTCCGCTGGTCCTTAAGTTACACCTCCAAGTTGTTGAAAACGTAGGCATCATTGGTTGACTACTGGAACAGTATTTTAGTAGCTTTCATAATTTTAGCAGAATGATCGGTCCGGAAAAAGGTTCAGCAGCTCCATTGAAGATTTCTCGGGACTTTAGAAACCATAGCCAGATTCCTGATGTTCTAGCCCTCTATCATGATGAAATACAATTTTTATATGCACAGAGTTCACTGCACTACTCTACAACAAAGCTAGTCCCCTCCCCTGACTTTTCAGGGCTATATATATTGTCCAGATGCCTTAAGGCTAGCGCTCATTTTATTATCAATTAGTTGTTTTCAAATACATTCCCTCGATAAGGCTTTCAAACTAATTTTTGAATTCCTTTCCTAATTAGAAAATGAATTCTTAAAATCTGAAATGATTTTAATTAGAAATTGAATTCTTATCTTTTTCCAATTAATAAAACTTTACTGTTGTTTTTGAGAATTTGAGAGCTTATCGAAAGAATGTAGTTTTTAATCAACAACACTTTAACAAATTATTTAAAATTAAAAAAAAACAAGTATTCCCGACGCAATGAAACTTTCGAACAATTATATATTTTTAATATTTACAAGTATATACGCACAATCCACGCAATTTAATATATATAAATTCATGAATATTTTCTCATGAATTTATTTAGAGAATTGATCAATTTTAAGCTAAACTAATTAATTTTAATACGCATTTGAAATAAATTATTTATTATGGAAATTAGCTTGGATTGAACGTATAAAGCCCCATTGCATCGGAAATTTAAGGTTAGTATTAGGGTAAATAACATGAAGCTAGGATTGAACTCAGATCCGACTGCTTCAATATATATATATATATATAGAGAGAGAGAGAAAACAAAGAGTTGCTTAGCAAAAAGTTTTTATAAATAGGGCAAAGAAAAACAACCAGGTAATTCAAAGTCAAGCAGTTAGAGAAGAAAAAAGTTGGTGGCAGTAAAAAAAAGTTGGTGCTTTTTAAAGAAAAGTTTTAAGAGAAAAGTGACTCTCAACTACTAGTGCAATACTATAATTAAGCTGAGAAGAGATCCACAATATGGTTTGTAAGTAGTACAAATTACTTTTTCCTTCTCTGAAAAGTCTCCAGAAAAATGCATCTAAAGAAGAGAAGGAGAGACAAACAAATCCCATGCTGCTGCTATGAAAGAAAATGGAGAACCAACATCAAAGCCAGTCTATCCTGAGTCCAGTAAAGTCCAAGATCGATCCTAATAATGATTGAACGAGGAAAAAAATATCTGCCTCAATCAAAGTGACACAATGATCCATCGAAGAAAAATAGAGAAGCAACCTGAAGCCAGTCTTTCCTGAGTCCAGTAAAGCCCAAGGTTGATCCTGACAATTAGTGAATCAGTGGAAAAAAATCTGCATCAAGCAAAGTGACACCGTAATCTATCGCAAGTATAAACTTTCTATCTTTTAAAAAAAAGGGAAATTAGTTATATCTTAAGAATGCCTTCTATAAAAATTCAAACATTTAATTTCCTTAGATTCATAAAATTCGCAAAAGACTATCTTAAAAAGATGTGTTTCAAAAGGACAGTTATATATATATATGAGTGTTTAGTTTTTTTTTATTGTTGTTTTAACAAGTCAATTTAAATTATAACTAGATTACTTATTAATGGTTAAAATGGGAAAAGAGAAAATGGAATGTATAATTCTATGTGAAACAAAAGATTGTTATAGAGTTTAAAATCACAGTTTTTATATGTTTTATTTTGAGATATAACCGGTATGTTCTTTTTAAGTATAATATGTCTTTGATTGATTAATTTATTAGTCCAATTTAGTTAAGTATGGGGACAATTGATATTACACTATGAAACCAATTTATGTATAAATTTGTTTGCTTTGTCCCGAATCTAAAGTGGGAAAGGGGTAACGATTCATTTTGAATGATAAAATAAGAATCAGTCAAAGTTAAATTTCTTAAATCGTCTAATTCTGGCTTAGTGAAAAATGTCATTTATTTAATAAAAAAAGAGAGATAGAAAAGAAATCAAATATATAAAAAAATCCGCCCTCTTCCCGTATATGCATAATCACAGTATCTTGGTAAAGAAATTTAAAATATAAATAAGTGTTAAAATTATTTTATTTGATTTAGATTAAGATTCTTTGTGACAATTAAAGAAGGTAGAATGGTATATATATATATGTGTGTGTGTGTGTATGCGTTTATTTAAATGTAAAAAATAATAATAATAATAATAATAATTCTAGTTCTTTTAAAATTTAAAATAGGCAATATTACTTATTGCAAAGATATGAGTTTATCTCACTCTATATGTATATTTAGTGATGCATGCATTTAGGGAAAGAAATACCTCAGCAGTAGTATTTTTCTTGCCTCTTTAGCATTTTATAGTTAAGATTCATATTTGAAATACTTGGTCATTTTATAGCCTATAAGATATGGTAGTCGGATTTCTCCATTATTACTTATTAAATACAGGTTTAGGAAATATCTATGCAGATATAAGTTAATGCTTTTAATGAGCAAATATATCAGTAGCTTAATACATTGATCTGTGCCTATATGGCTTTTAATAATAAATATATGTAGAGTAATGCTATCGGACTGCCACACGTATATTTTACCGGTCATGGTGATATGAGATAGCCAAGGTTTTCTTTGAGCCGATGAACGGGTATACTCTATAAAGACAGGGATTCAAAACCCACGCTCTATTATTTCATACACAAGCCAAGCTGAATGTGGATGTGTTGCTATAGGAATATATACATTACTGCTCGACAAAGGAGATTGGCCCATGTTTGCCAATGCTAATAATATAGCCAGCACAGGATTCAAACCTCACGCTCTATTATTTCCTACACAAGCCAAGCTGAATGCGGATGTGTTACTATAGGAATATATACATTACTGCTCAACAAAGGAGATTGGCCCATGTTTGCCAATGCTAATAATATACCCAGCACAGGATTCAAACCCCGACGCTACTGAATGCTGTAATTAGATTTCTTAATCATACCTGTTGTTAATTCTGTGGGAAATAGATAAGCCATATTTTTCATATAATTATTAATAATAAAGGGAAATAAAATTATGCTTTTGTCCATAACTCCTGCTGAGAATACTAACAATAAAATATAATATAATAAAATACATATATACTTTACTTCCCCTATGTATATAAACATACACATATATTTATTATATATATTCATTTGGCCTCTAGCTTAATATAACTAAGTATTGTGTTTGCTCTCCAAAATTGGCATATTAATTTTATGGTGGCATATTTCTTGATAAAATATTATACGTAATAATAAAAATATAACAACTCAATATAAAAATTTGTTTTATGCTGACACATAATAATACTGATTATTTACTATGTATGTAACTGTCATTTCTGGGTAATTGATCATTATTGTTTTGATTCACAATTGTTGGTGTCATGAACTCCAATATGATTTCATTATGATACACTCACATACACCTAATACTGATGTTCATTATGGTAATTGTTATATTTAATAGTTCATAACCTTGGTTGTCATTATTGACAGGTGATTTCTTGTAAAAAATCATATATTTATCCTAGGGATATCTAAATACTGTACCTTTATAAATAATTTATGGTTGAATATTGTAATTCTTTGTAAAAATCATATATTTATCCTGGTGATATTGAAATTCTGTACAATTATCAAAACTGATCATCAAACATTGTAATTGTTATTTTTGTTGGTTTAAATGTAACCCCATACATGGATCACGATCAGATCCAAACATGATTGTTATTATTTATATTTTCTAATGAATTGTGTTAATAAATTGTATATATCTATACCGTTGTCATGTCATTCCCTGGTTCATCATATCCATTCATCTATATCCACACTTGATTAAATCATATGTATGTATCCAAAACCTATGAAATATTAATAATAATAGTTTGAGCTATATCAAAGTATTTAGTGAGTATCTTAGATTAAATTAATAGAGTCTAGTGCATGATTGGCTAAGTTTGAATTGAGAGTCCTTGTTTCTACCCTGACCACCGGGACTGAAGAAAAATGATAACCATTAGTAGCATCAGGAGCGGTGGTTGGATAGTGAGATTTTGGAGCACTGGCAAATAGGTTAAAGCTTAGTGTTGTTCTGTGAATACCATATCCTGAACATATTGGGTTTGAAGTACTTTTGCTAGGTCTCTGAATCTTGTTGGCTGATCATACGATTCTGAACGTTACAGGATATGTATATTTTTTTTCCGGATTTGTCTCTGGGCGCCATGTCACCAACCACAATCCAATATATATATATATATAACATTGAATTATTTGTAGCAAACAAATTTTATTTATACTTTGTAAATATATAAAATTTTATTTTTTCTTAATACATTTAACAATTCATCTTGAAAATGTAACATATAAAACTACAATTAAAGCGCCATCATCACAAAGCTTCATTCAATCACACACTTATATATATATATATATATATATATATATATATATATATATATATATATATATATATATATATACTATATATATATATATATATATATATATATACTGATACCTTATATTTTGACTTTCAACAGATATAAATTTGTGTGTATATATATCTCCATTTATATAGATTATGTTTAGGTGATACTTCAAACTTGCTTTATATCACTTAATATAGATATTTTAATTATTTAATCTCTTAATGCTCATGCATTTGAGATTAATATTTCCACAAAATGAATAACTTCTCATAACTTTATTTCATTTGGTTGTGTATTCAAATATACTCTACTACAAATATGATTACATTTTTAAAGTCTTATTATTCACAGGTATTGTAATCAGACCGTCTTTTATAAAATAGATATACTTAGACACATCTTTTTATTTTTAGCATCTTTTTACCTTTATTTCAACTTCTTTGATTTGACCTCATATGAACGAACTAAAATACTTATTCTTATATCTGCATTATGTGAGTTTTATTATGTCTGACCCAATTCACTATGGAATAAGTAAGATGGTGAGGGATGAAGAAGACAAAAGAAGTAAGCAAAAAAAAATAATGAAAATTTATTTTAATTATACAATATTTCTCACAGCAACTTATTGTTTTTCTTATAAATATATGCTTGATTATTTGAAGGAGCATTTTGACTATATTGAAGTAAATGACAATTGAATTTGAAATATTTTATGCTGGATACTACTGGGTAAAGATTCAAACCTAAGATATGTGAAACAATAAAGCTTGGCATTCCATATTCATTGGTTAATGAATATCTATTACTTGATATATTTTCTAGCAACTATGGATTTATATAATAAAAATTCAATATTCTCACTTGTTTGTATAAGCTATTATTCCTAACCATCCTACTTTTGTCATGTAAACCTAAATATAGTTTTTTTTTTTTATTTTTATAAAATCATGCTGAAGTGTTGGTATGAGCAGTAATTCATGTCAATAGCATCTCATTTATCTATTCTAAATTAATTCATATTTTTATTAATTAAATCAAATAATTAAAATTAATAAGAATTAGGCAGATAAACAAAACAAATACACTTTCATATGTTTTAAATTTTAAACTAATTATATATTATAAATTGGTGAAATAATTTCAGTTTATTTACAATGTCATCTTAATAAAGTTGATATGCAATCATTATATAAGAATAATACATGTAATCTATTGGTAATATATGACTTTATTAATGATATTATTTACAGTTTTAAAAAGAAACTTTATTAAAACTCATAAACATTGCAAATCAATGTTTTTATAAAAATGCAATAATTATTAACCAAAATACAAAGATGAAACCAAGTTAAAATATTGATATATACATACAAAAAAAAAACTATTGGACTAAGAATTTTACTAATAAAAAATAGAAATTACATTTTTAGATTCATATGTATTACATCATATTACACTACACCCAAGTCTATATTTCACTGCATTCTTCATTTAATTTTTCACTTTCATTATTTTGATAAAATGCATCACATTATGAGCATGAAAATTGTGGCAAGGGGGGGGGGGGTCATATGCCTGTATAATTGTAAATTATTTAATACCAAATTTTTATTCACTCAACAATCATCAAATATTTGGGATAATCAGTTGTTATAATGATTTTAAGTTAATGCTCTATAAATGGTTAAAGGGGTATCAGTGGTCATCTTTCATAAAAATCAGTTATATTTAAATAAATTTATTATGTATCCAGTCTGTCACATAGATATTCTACATGCAAGTTAGTTTGACAAAAGTATTCTCCTTTTAAGCTTATTCAGTGATAATTGTTCATCATTATTATCATCATTTTTAAGGCAATAGTAACCAATATTTTGCCATCTATGCCCCAATTTTTCATATATAAGTTCAGATTCCCTTTCCAACACCTACTATTTAATTTTTGTATAACATATAATATATTAAAGGTAAGTAATTTTTTTTTATAACAAATGTTGTAATTCAAAACTAAATTGAAAACTTTGTGTGTGAAAATATATTTGTAAAATAATATAGGCGCTATTGCACCTAACCACAAAGCTACTTTTTACTTACAATAAAATATATATTACTCTGCAAGCACTTTAAAGAGATGTGCTCTCATCTTCATAGCTTTGAGTGAAGTAATTATATGCAAATTATGCAAAGTTCGAAGGTTAATTACACCATTTCTTTGAGATCATGAAGTATGTGTCTTGCAGTTGATGGCATTGCATTCCATTGCAATGAAGCAGGCCTCCTTAACTTTTTTTTACATCATACCTTTCTTTGCAGACCAGATTGACATCTTATGGTTCATACTGGTGTCCTGTTAGTGTCTGATGAAGTGCAAAAATGGAATAATGTGATGGATCTGACTGAGCTTTGATGTATGCATATTTGTGTTGTAGTAATATGGTTTCTATTGCTGCCTTGGTTTTCCCATAATATTGTTTTTAAGTAAAAAATAGTTTTGCAGTCAGGGGCAACAGCACCTATATTATTTTACAAATAACATATGTTAGAAATTTTTCTACAATATATTCATAATTCATATAATAAAACAGAAGCAAAACTCCATAAAGTAATGCCACCCTTTTGCTTTAAATCCAAGAAAGTTTGTGTGTAAAATCTTTATCTAGTGCTTATTCATCAAATATCCAAAGACTAGTTTCTATTTGGTTGCCTTTAGCAGTAAGAAGTATTGGAACGGAGAGCATGGCACCTAGATGTTATGATCTAATTCAATCCTCTAGCAGCCATCTTTTACTTTTTAGTTAACTATAAAGCTATGAGTCCATAATAAAAACACAATTTTCTTGATCAAAGATCACTCACTTATATAGTCATATAGATCTGAACCCAATTTAGTATCTATACATTTTGGTGATTAAGCACGAGATAGAAATTTTATGCACAAACTCTCTTTCATCCATTGATTACTCTAGCTTATACTGGGCAGTCCTATTGTGTGGACTGTTTTTACTAGATAACATATAATGTTTTAGAAAAATGTAAAAAAAATTTCCAATTACCGAGTATTAAATCATAAAGCAGTTATTTAACTTTCACTGTTTAGCAAGAAGCATGATATTCTGCATCACTAAAGTTGCATCAGATGCTTTTCAAATTTATGATATATGATCATAATTATAAAGAGCATGCCATATGTATTTTATAGAATAATTGGTCTATGATATTTTAGATGTTAAATGATGTAAGTTTATTTCTTTTAATGCATAAATGGCAATGTTTTTAAGAGAGTAGTATTTAATTTGTTCTTTATACATCTAATTAAAATAGATGAGTACAATACATTATTAATATTTATAATATAGGGATTAAATTACATCTTAGATAATAGTGGTGAAAATTCACAGTCAGCATATTTTTGATTCAGTTTTTTCTTTTTGGTGAAGGAAATCACTTTTGTAATTGTTCCAATCTTTTATTAACATTATCTTTTTACATAAAGTAGATACTGTTAGCATGTGTAAAAATATCTGGCATAATTTAATAAGGGTCTTACTATTTACTTTAGTTATAAATATGATTTATATCTTATAATTTGAAGGTGTGCATTGTACTAGGGGAATGAGTTAGCTAATTTAAGATATTTTTTTCATTAAGATATAAAGTATTAGTTAATTAGACTGTTTTCTAATGAATGTTTAAATAAAAGTATTTTAAGTTGTTATTATACTACATTAATGCATGTATAATGCATATTTTTAGAAATTTTAACTTGAGATTGTGTCAAGGAAATCAAGCTGTCAGATTTTAAGATGAATTAGTATTAACATTTAATAACCACTCTTTTTACACTTTAAAGCAAAATATATTTATTAATTTTACTGTTTTGACTGTTCCTAGCTGTCTTTATCAGATCTACAAAAATTTAAACATTATATCAATACAACCATATTTCATACATATTTCTATTAAATTGTTACAATTTTACCAACTTAAGTATTAACATCACTTTATTCATAAAACTTACTTTTATATAACTTTAAAATCTACTTTATCCTTTATTTCTATTCTTAATTACTATCATATATATATTTATTCACTTTTTTCCTTTAACATAATTTTATAAATTCAATGTAATATTTGTGAAATCTTTTTTATATTACTCTATTCATATATTTACTATTATTTTATATATTACTATATTCATAAATTTAACTGTATTTTACATTTCATTTATTATCTTAATTTTTAATTATCTTATTTCATTTCTTAATTCCATTTTACCCATATTTTATTCCTCCTTCTTCCATTTACTTATTTTTATAAAATTATTTTGTTATTTTAATTTTTATATATAATTTTATTTTTATTACATACCTTATTATCTACTAAAACTTTCTTTCATCCACCATTTTCTATCCCATCATACACCATAATTTCTTTTTTATCTATATACAGCTCCCTCTATTATATATTATACAAACTACTTATTTATTTTATTTCTTATTAGTTTTTACTGTTTATTTTATTTGTTTTTATACTAAAATAGTTTTTAAACCATTTTCTCTATTAATATTTGGATTTATCTTCTTTATTAAAATTACCTCCCTTATTTTTTTATCCCTCCTACTACTTGCATAACTTATTATTCTAATATTCTCTTTTTCTAGTTTATAACCTATCACCATAAAATGCATATATATCAGTGATCTTCTATCATATTTACATTGTTTTAACCTAGTATATATTAAATTTTTCATCTCATCAACATATTTATTTGTAATCCATTTATCCTTACATTTTCTACATTCTATCTCATAAACCCCATTTATATATTTCTTCTTCCCACTTATATACCCATTATCTAAAATATCTATTATTTTTTTTATTTTTTTCACTACTTTATATTTAATATCATTTTTAAATTCTTTATTAATTTTTCTAATAATTATTTTAATTCTCCTTACTATACTACTATCATTAACTTTTATTTCTATGTAGTCCTTCTTTTCTTTTCCCCTTATCCTTTCCCTCTTTTTATATAACTCTTCTATCTTTTTTATATTCTTTTTTATTACCTTTTCTGGATATTCATTTTTCTTAAAATCATTCTTTATTCTATTTATTTCTTTATCATATTTTTCTTCTTCATCACAGTAATATTTTGTTCTATATAGCTTAGAACTTATAGCATTAATCTTATACTTTATATTCATATTAGAACTCCAATTCACTGCATTTATAATACCCATTTTTCTATACACTTCTATTTTTACTTCACATCTTTTCTAATAATATTCTTTCTTTATCATTATATCTAGATACACCAATCTATTATCATTCTCCCATACTGTTGGAAAATGTATCTTCTTATCTATTTTATTTATTCTATCAATAAATCTTTTTTATTTGTCTCTCAGCCCTATAAAATATTAACAAAAAATCATTCACATATCTTTTAATTAATATTGGTGCATTTTCATCCCCTATCATTTGATCTTCCATATCCTGCATATATATCTCATTCAATACCCCACTCAATGCACTCCTTTATAAAACCTTCCATTAAATTCAAAGATTATGTCTTTACAACATATTTTCATTATTTTTTTTACTATCTCCATAGGTATTTCTATTTCCCTTTCCCTATCTTCCTTATATTTATTAATTGCCAGATTAATTGCTCTTACTACATCAATATTTGTATACATGGACACTACACCTGTCTTTACTATTGCCAATCTATATTTACTATATTCTTTTATTTTTGTCTTAATTTCTTTTACTAATTTTTTATTATTCTTTATATACATTTTACTTTCTCTATTTACATATTTTCTGAATATCTTTCCTGACCATTTTGATACTCTACCATAATATGATCCCTTTCCATTAATTACTGGTCTTAATGGTATACCTTCTTTATAAATCTTTGGCACTACATATATTTTTACCACTTCACAATCCTTAGTAACTAAGTTTTCTAACAATTCTCTATTTACTATTCCTTTGTTATATAAACCTTTAATCATTATATATATTGTAACATAATTAAATGTCCATCAAAAGATATTATTACCATATCTGAGTCCAAAATATATATATATAAGATCATAATATTTAGAATAACACGGATTTCTCAAGTAAACACTATCTCAATAATTATAAGCAAATTATTAATAACAAGTATTATAACTCAGGTATATGAAATCACGTGAGGTGAATACACTAGTAATTCAATAAAATATAACTCAGATATACAGACAGTAATCTTATCCACTTTCATTTCTTGGTTTGATGTTAAGTGCATGTTTAAACAAATACTAAGTGAATATGGTCTAGCAGGGCGCCACTAGATTATCTGAATCTAGACACGGTTATATCTAATAACCTTTCACATGTACCGGGTTTGAATCCCTTTTTGGTACTTTATTTCTAATAAAAATGAGAGATTTTGCTTTTTGAGCCATATCACTATAAGCACTAATATTTAGGTAAAAGTAAAACATCTATAAACCAAAGTGGAGTATATTAGACATAAATCATTTCTCAGATCTTAGCATAACAAATGTGTTTCAATATTTTTATAAGTTTACTAGCTCAAATTATATATAACTAATTTAGGATGGCAATTCACTCATCCTTGCATGAAATAGATGACGGGATGTGGTTAATAATACTAAGAAATCACTAAATATTATAAAATCAATATTTATTTATGGCCTTTAAACAGTTAAACAGCTCATTAATTAAAACGTTGATGACGATGATGATGATGATAATAATAACAATAATGACAAGGGTTTCAACTACAGCTCTAGGACTAAGCTTAAACATAAAACTAAATTTTATAAAGAAATTCATAATTATTGCTTAATTTTAGCATATTTACTTATATCTTAAATAACTAATATTCAACCATTGATGATGATGAATAATCACACTTAACAAAGACTACAGTTAATGAAATATATACGCCTCGTTTAATAAAACAAACTAATATTTATTACTACATTTCTAACATATACATAAAAATTTCTAGATAAATATGAAAATTGACATGAATAATAATAATAATAATTGATTATATAACAATCCTCAGATTAATTTTAAGTTCTTCCCCCTTTCCCTTCAAATGTATTTTGTATTAAGTTGGACGTCACATTGCCCATGATTTTCACTCCATGAGAAAAGTATTTCAAGAAAAAAAAAATATTATCTGCTCATTAGCACACATACTTTAAAAATCTAACATGTAAATAGAATGTAAAAAAAAAATGTTAGTAGAATTGAAAGAGCAAGTTTTAGAAAAGAGTTTTAAATCATTATCTCCCCCTCCCTTCCAAGCGCTGAAATCTATACTTTCTCAAGACAAAATAATTTAATATTTTAACACCACCTATTATTTCACATTCACTCACAATTATACACATATAAAAATATCATTATGTATGTGCATGTTTTATCCCATAATAACAAAATATTATTTAAAACCAAAATAATAATAATATATTAGTTAAAACTAAAATCATAACACCATAAAAAAAAATTGTTTTACACATTAATATTTTTCATAACTGTAAAATTAATAAACAAATAATTTTGATACATTCAAGATCATTTATGAAGCTCAAAGTTATTATTAGTAAGACATTCTTGTTTTTAATCGATCTGAATAGTCTTTAAAAGTTCTTTAAATAAAATATACCACTTTATTGCTAAAATGTTTATTAAGACTCTGATATCATAAAGAAAATAGATATAAAAAGTCATATTACTGATCTTTTGTTTGTGGTGAATTTCCAAGGGTTCAAACTTGTCTTGTATAATGTCTATATTTCTGCAGCTACCATTTCCGTTTTATGTGGGAACAATCTCTTTCTTGAGGTGTATAACTATTTGATGATGATGACTCTATTGAGGTTATTTGCTTTAGTGGATAATTTGGAAATCATTATATTAATTTTTCTTCTCTTCCTGTCAAGTGTGATTCTTTTTAGTGGATGAAATACAGCAGTTGTTTTCACATTTATACATTTCTTGAGTTTAAAATCAGTTGTTGGAACAATTAATTGGACTTGATTATTAATATTTATCAGTAGATTAATTCATCTTTTATCGAATGCAGGTGAATGCTTTCTTCCTTCTATTAAAAACAACATCTTATTTCTCTGGTCAGTTGAAAGGTGTAGAATATTATTTTAGACACAACATCTTTTCTTTCCTCTATGAATTGCAGCTTCCTCCAGATGGTCAGCAAAAGATGGGACATACATATAATTTTTCTAGCCAGCCATTTCTTATATTTTCAACATTCAATTTAATAGTTTAATAATCTGAACCATAATCACCATAAAATAATAATTCCAGACACTTTATATATCCAATTTTTAGCTAACTTAACCAATCAGAGATAGCGTCACTTGCTATTTTTGGACAAATTTGTTTTAATTAGATCTCTAATTTATTTTCAACTAAATTATTTTTCAACTGAAAAGTTTAATCCTTTTTCCAGACACTTTTGTTTTAAAAAAATAGACTTAATCCTTATTTCCTTTCTTTTTTTTTTTTTACATTTAGGTAACATTTCCAATCTTTGAGCTTCCTTCTTTAGATCTTAAGATAAGACAATTTCAAAATTAGAGCTCTCACCCATTATAAGCTCCCCAAAGTGACAAACAATTATTTAAAAAAAACAAAATTGCTACAAAGATAGATATCTGATTAAACAATTTCCTCTTTTAACATAAAGTTGTACAAAAAAAAATAATTTGACAGATTTAATCCTTCCTTTTCTTTCAATATTTAGTAAATGTAAATTTCTGTATGTAATGTACACACATCCTTCATTCTTTCAAATCATTTATAAACTAACATTAAATAATATAATTGCTAGCTTAGTAATTATAACCCTATTATTTAAAATTAAATCTGTAACTTTTAAATCCCAATTACATTTATAGAAAAGCAAAATAAAAGCATAGAATAAGATATTAGAATTGATCAAGCATAGGTTAGTTTTAAAGAAAGTTAAAATGTGGCATATTTGAAATATAAAACAATTAAATAGTTTACACATACATTGCCTATACATATGCATTATAACTTTGCTTTTTAACAGAAAATTTAAATATTAAATGTGTGTGCTGCTCTTTTTGAGATTTATTAACACACAAACAACTAAAGCACATAATTGTTGGCCCACTCTCTTTCTATCTAAAGCTTTTAGAACTGGACCTTGTAGGGTTTGAACTTGGATGCCCTACAGCTTCATTTATGATTATATAAAAATGTGATGATGATTTTTGGTTTACCTTTTCTACATGCACATTACTATAAATTTAGCTAGTGACTAAATTGTAATGGCACAATATATTTTTATTATTCACCCTGTATCATCTTTCTATATCTTTGTAAAAAATTCTTTTTCTAACATTTCTTCCATATTTTTATATAATCATATTTATATATCATAACTAATTTCCATCCTTTATCTCATTTAATAAACATTATTTCTCTACCATATTTCTTTTTTATTTCAATAATATCATTTATTTTTGTTCTTTCTTTTTTCTCTACTTTTTTACCCTTTACATTTTTAATTCTATATATCAGATTGTTTACTTCTTCCTTTAACTTTTCAATCCATTTTTATCATCTTTATCAATTATACTATAAACATCCTTATTTTGATAATAATATATCCCATATTTTTCCTCCATATACTTCTGTAACATTTTTTCCATTTCTACCTGCACCTCCACTATATCTTTTCTTTTATTATTTCCATATGGAACAAACTTTATTTTTTTATTTATCATTCTTATTTCTTCTAATTTTACTTTTGTCAGATTACATACATTGTTTACTTTTCCTATTTCTTCTCTTTCTTCTTTTTTTCACCTTTCTGCTCTTCTCTTTCCTTTATTATTTTATCGAATTTCTTTTCATGTCTTATTCTATTTCTATTATACATCATATCTTTCTTCCTATTATAATATTATTCAAATATTCCTTCTTATTTTTTAGTAATTCTATTAGCCAATTGCCTTTCTAACTGTTCTATTTCTTTATAAATTGTTATTTTATTTTTGTATCCATTCTTTATATATTTTTTAATAATCTTCTTTCCATATTCATTATCATCTCTCTTTTATCCTTCATAATCTTTCTTAACTTTCTCATTTTAATAAAATTTGGTATAACATCTTTACTTGAACATTCCTTCATAAACCATAGATTAGTCTTAACATTACTTAATCTTATTAGCAATCTCCATCTTCTATTCACCATTCTTGATACTTCTTTTTTTTTTACATTTCTTATATAAATTATAAAGTTTTTAACATTATAAATATTATTCAATTCAATTGTATCTTCCATAATGTCCAAATCTTCCTTCACCATTTATCCATGTATTATTTCTTATATTATAATATAATCTTCAATAGTTTCTCTTCCTCTTTTTTTCTTTATTTCTGCTTTTCTAATATATAACATATAATAACCACATTCCATTCTTTTTACACTTTAAAGCAAAATACATTTATTAATTTTACAGTTTACTGTTATTAGAGAGTCATATGTAGTTTAAAAATAAATCTATAGAATATGTCATGGTAACATAACAACATAAGAATGAGCTCTTAAATGTATTCATACATGAACACCAAATATTGCAAGTGAAAAGAGATCTGGTAATGATTTTCTGATGTCAATAGATTTTAGCACTCATAAATGTAATGAAAGTTATGTAATTTCTTAATAGAGAAAATATAAAATCCAATTGAAAGTGCACTTGAAAGCAGATATAAAATATATTTTAAAAATTGTATAATGTTTTTACAGATAGTGAGTTCTTAGAGAAGATTGTTTTGCTTTAAATGAAGAAAATTCAGTGGTTTCTGTTACAATAATAATGTTGTAAAAAATTGTACAATGAACACTTTCTCACTAAATTAAGATTTGTATCAAGAAGTCAAATGTTATTATGAAGACAACATTGTTATGTTGTGTAAGCCTAAGTTACTAATTTCATTGATTTATCTGATTGTTTGCACACTTATCAGTGAATATATTCTGTATTTATTATTATTTTTCTAATTATTCTGATACATATATATAATAATTTTATCCATAAGTCTGAAAATCTGAGTTAGAAAATGAAATAATATTGTCATGAAAAAAAAATTCAAACTGAAAACTATGACTTTACATTGATTGACATGGGATACAAATGCATAAGCATTTTCATGACCTTTCTGAAAAGCATGTCATCAAACTAAATGTGCAAGTGCAATTTATTTTTATTAGCATAAGTTTATATTTGATATTTAAATTTATTTTCATTCTTACTATGAGTCATAAAACATAATTAGAACATAACTTCAAGAAAAAAATATTCCAAGGAAGAAAGCGGAAGTTCTGTAAATAATAAGTCTATATCAATGTTCAATTAAATTTTATTAGAGTAAGTTTATTTACATTTTTATTCTATGATTTAAACATTGGAATAAATATAAATGGAGATGTGAAATAAAAGAGTGAACTATAATTTCTATTTATTTCCATTTATATCCCCTGTATGGTTTAGAGAAATAAAAATTGGCAGAATCTCAAGCTCAATGTTTATGGGTTGCATCTCTTTTTTTTTATCTTTTCCAATGTTTAAACTTCAGTCAGATCTTTATGGAAACTTCTAAAAATGGCAAACTGTTTGATTTTAGGATTATTATTTTGAGTGTGTAGATAGTGTAACAGTTTAGAATAAGTAACAGTGTTTTTTTTTACAGATGAATTTAAAAATATATTTATGATACAGGTTTACTTGGCTGAAGATATACTTATGGAGAAGAAGACTGCTTACATGAAAAAGAGTAGAATTAAAGAATACATTGTAAATAAAATGAATTGATTGTAGTTGAAATAATATGCTGTCATATGGATGTGTACACAGTTCACTATTAGTAGGCATGTTATGTTGCTTTTAAGCAGATTTTGTGGATTAAATATTCATTATAGTAATGGAGAATACTGATTCAAATTTCTAATTATGTATAAAGACATATGAACAAACCCATTGATAATAATATTAGATTTTTTACAGTCATTGTGTTGCACTCTATGTAACAATTTTATATTTCCTTGTATTAAATTTTATGTAAATAAAATGTCTGGATGTGAAAATAAATATATTATTGTATGCACATGAGAATTTAAACAAATCAATTTGTCTTGTACAATATTGAAAATTAAAAGAGAAGGCAGCACATATAAAAATATATTATTCATTAAAAAGTATAATTTAATGGTTAATAGATCAGTAAATCGTGTGATGATATGAGAACTGATAGGCTGGACTCTAATCTAGAAACCTTTAGCTCTCCAATTCATCATTCATGCAGTGAATTTATTAAATTTGACAAGTTTAGCATCACGGTATTTAAAAAAAACATTTATACTCGACTTACTGTAAAATTGATAACATTTCTTAATACTTGAAATATTATTTTTAACTAATAGTAGTATTTAAAAATGTGCCAGTAGTTGATGTTTTTTTTTATGTGTCATAGCATCGACCTGCTGGTTCTCAATGCTTGTGATGAGGCGGATAGAATGCAGGATCAACCTCATGAAAGAACCTCATGAAATATGTATATATTTGGAAAACAGAGTAATTTATTTTGGGTTTTTTTTTTAGTGTGTGTAAGGGTGGAGAAGGGGAGATATATACGATTTAGAACGGTAAGTAAAATATTTTATAGTACTTTTTATGCTTTAATGTTATCCTTTACATAAAAAAAACTTATAATATAGAAAGTTTTTGTGGTATTCATTACCAAACTAATTGAATCTATGTAGTAGTATATTTAAAAATTAATTGTTGACTTTTTTATATAAACAATTAAACTTAATATTTACTAGCTTGGAAACATGCTGACAAAATTAATACCAAATAGCAAAGTTTGATTAATTATATAATGAGTCATTATATATGTATATAAATAAAAAAATTTCACAACTTATAGATGTATCTATACAAAATTTTAATGAGACGATTTACAAATTTATTTAAATAGACTTTTTCTTAGTATTAAAGAAGTTAGACAAATAAATATTGTTCAAAATTGTATAATTTTGAATTGCTGAACAAATATTTAATTGATTTCTTGCTTAATTATATTATAGCTGTATTTAAAATAATATGTTAAGATTTTCAATGTTTATATATATATGACAAAGCACATGCACATCAATGTATGAAACTTTATACTATATATATAGATATCTTTTTCATTATTTCTCAAATTTAACTCAAAACATATTTATATATATATATACCACACCTTTACCATCAGAAGCCTATTGTTTTAAAACTTCAAACACTAGCAGACTAGGGATTGGTGGTAATATTGAAATATATATATATTGTAACGATATATAAATATGTCGTTACATTAATTTAAAATAAAAACTTAAAAGTTCGCAAACAAAAGTAAAAAACTAAACGCTAAAATTAAAGTGTTTGTTAAACGTATATACATTCGCACAGAGGCCAAACTTTAAAAATATTTTTAAAAAAAAAAAAAAAACAAATAAGTATTTGAACGTACTTTTTTATAAAAAAGTACAAGATTTAAAAATAAAAACAGGTATTAATTAATGTAATCTGTAAATGGAAATGATTGTTTATGAATTATCGAAACCAAACTGGCCCTTGGGCTTTTGTATAACTAAAATGATGTGATGAAAGATAGATAAGAAAATAAAAAGAAATTAGCTTGACCAATGGAAGCACTAAGCCTTGGCTCGGACCCTAATGAAAGTGATGGATTAGTGACGTTTTGTTGATTGAATCCGTGTGGATAATATAAAAAGGGAAATACAGTTTTTTTGGACAGTTCCAGCATTTTGTGTTTGAGAGATGGGGTAGGATGCACATACCACACTCTCTATAAAAAAAATGAATGAAAAGATTGTGATACCTTGAACCAGCTATTGCCATCTCCATAACATTATCTTCCAATGGAGGCATCGTGGGAATTAAAAGCAGAAACCTGGACTCTTCTACCATAAACTATACGGACATGAACTCTAAATTTAAAAATAATTAAGAACTTTCGTTCAAGCTTATGAACTTCTATCTGACTTTTTTTAAGTTTAAAATCAAATTAATAATGTTTAATTTTATATGTTTTCCGATTGATAAAAATTATTTCCATTTTTTTTTTCTTATTGTATAAATTATTTATTGTTTAAATTTTAAATGATGAAATTTAGGTTGGGTATAGACATTGCATAGATTCGTTAGTGGTTGATTATGTTGAAGTTTTCACAGTTGATTAGAATATAGGATCAATGATATTAATGTGGGCATCTTACGATGAATGCTATGGGGCCTTGTGTATTCCCTTTTGCAATTGACGTTATCGATGATTTTGTATTTTGATCGATTGTGTTTAATTTGGATGTTTTTGACCATGGAATCTGTGCAGCTGATCTATACTCAACATTTTAAAAACAATTTTATAAAAATAATCTGTGCGAACGTATTTAAATGTTAAATTTAATTCGGGCGTAAATTCCTATATAGTTTTGTAAAGTTATATTAAGGGAGGGTAATCTTAGGTTATTCATTTCATAGTTGAATTGGTTCAATGGATTGGATATATTTGTGTAATTGTTGATGTAGTATAAGATCCGCTACAGGCAGGATTATATATATATGCCACACACCTTCTGTTTGCCTATGGATGGGTTTGTAAGACGGCAAAGGACCGCAGTCCATTCCTATGGAGTTTTATGTTTATTGTTCTACTTGCCAACAGATGTAACATTCCTGTTGGTGGAGAGACAATGTCTTCTCTAATTCTACTTACTGATCAGATGTACATTCCTGACAGTATAGTATTTTGTGTTGTCATATTTTCATGCTACATTGAATACATAAATGTATCAGATGGATTGGCGCTGGTTTGATTGCGAAATTTGTTGCCTAAGGTTAAATCAGGAAAGAGTATTTTCTTTTCAAATGCAGATCTATGTAGTCTATTCATACTCGACTATCTAAATAAAATATTAAACTCATTGAAACTTAGTTAAATGTAAAATTAAAAGTTAATATAAAAATCTAAAATGTTAAACTTATTCCTCAAATTAGAATGATTTTATATGTGCATAAATAAATATTTTTATGTGTTAATTTCTAGCAGTGGCTTTTATTTATTTATATTTAAGATATAAATTAAGATATAGATTTTTATCTCTGTGTCTCCACTGAGCTAGTGACTTGGGCTAATGATCTGAATATTCAAATAAAGTGAAATCTTAACAGCGCATGTCTGCCTACTCTATAAATTTTTCTAGGTTTAAATGCCTAGATGGTGCTCTGTAGAGCAGATATCGTAGTTTGCGGTTAGATTCGATCTTCACTTTCATTTCGATCATTATAATATATATGATAAAACAATATTCTAGACAATGATGAAATTAAAGTTAATATGTCTATGTGCCTTATATATCATACTTATCAGTATAAAAATCTTTATCTAATTCTTGACTTAATTCTGCTTTTTTTTATGGCATGAGAAAAATTCTGGACATGATTATTGCCTTTAGAACTATTAACATTGTACATAATAAATCAGATGACAATATTTATATATGATGAAGCATCCATGTACACTAAAACTTTCAAAAGTTTAATTAAAATTCAATTTTAAAAATTCACTTTCAATTTTTTTGCCAGCAGTTGAATTGTTTTTATATACACAAAGAATGAATATGACTAACACCTTCTCAGTTGATTATAAGAAGTTCAAACAATGCTACAATCTAATTTACAGTTAAAATTTTTAAGAATGTTAAAAGGATGTGGAAGATAAAAATATATTGGTAATGTATTGTCTATAGTTAAACTAATCAGTCAGGTTAGAATGAGAAATTCAAATTCATTATTTTTTGTATGGAATTACTATTTTTTTTTTTTTTACCAAAAGTTGAATTGTTTTTATATATGCAAATAATAAATTTGACTAATGCATTTTTGGTTGATTATAAGAAGTTCAAGCAATGCTAAGATATAATTTACAGTTAAAACTTTTAAGAATGGTAAAAGGATTTTGAAGATAAAAATATATTGATAATATAATCTCTGATTTTCAGATATATATATATATATATATTAGGTGGTATTATGTAAAAATTGTTGTGGCAAGTGAAATAAAAACATTATAAAAAAAGAAATGTGCTTCCAGTCCTAAAAAAGTCACACTTTATCTCTGATATATATATAAAGGCCTGATAAATGCTAATTCTAATAATATTTTGAATAATAAGTTTGATAAAATTGTACTGAGCATGCTCTGAAATTTTAATTACTATTTAATAGTTTTTTTTTTCATTATAATAATTGTCAGCCATGAATATGGTGGCATGCATTAAATGTTCTTTTGGCTGTTTACATTTTATAGTTCATTTATTCTGTTCTGCACATTGATGTGTATGTGCATTTGTCTTGTAGTTCAGAGATTGTATACAAGATTTAATTTATGTTTATATCTATTTATCCATCTATATATATATACAAAGTTGTTTATTTCTCAACTTCAGCTTCTGGAAAAAGTTTAAAGTGACAAATAATGGAATGACCTTTAGATGTGAAGGTTAAACAAAAATAAGTTTTGGTGTTTTAATATTGTTTCTTTTTAAGCGGTCTTTTTTATTTTCACTTTGAGCTTTTTGTCTCATGTTCCCATCTTATTATCTTTAGGAATTTAGGTTGCAAAAAGATCTTCATGAGATTCTTATGAAATGGATCATTACTTTGCACTAACTGTGAAAATGATAATGAATATTTGTGAAACACGTTTATTTTTATTTACAGATCAAAAATTCTGATTCTAGTATATATAAATATTTAAAATATGAGAAGCCCTCAGCAATAAAATAATAGTCCTCAGCAAGATAAATTTATCAAGAATATGTTGTTTCAGAACTGTATATGGAAAAGCATTTTTTCTTAGCAAATAATTGCATGTTTAGTCTGCCTCATTTACAAATCTTTAAAAAAAATTACATTGTAAAAATGGCCTATCTATTTAAAATCAATTCAATTATAGTAGTGGTACAAATAAATATAACCATTATTTTTTCTAAATATAGGTTTTAACATGCAAATCTTGCTTAGGGGTGGATCTTAAATTCTGAATATATGATACTTCTTATAGCTAAGTATTTCTAAGGGTTTAAGAGATAATTAGTCAAACTAATTGTTAGAACAGATAAATAATCAAAGGATTTTAGAAGAGCATATACTCAACTGAAAACAACTGCTTAATATTATTCTTGTAACTTGATATTTTTTCATTTTCTCTGATTGTTTGGATGTATAAATAAAAGATTTATGGTATTAAAATTACTTTGCATAATGGTATCTAAGAGGTTATATTTATCAGTGTTTATGCTAATATTAATGAAGACTTTTGTCTTTTTCTGAATATTTCTATAATAGTAATACAATTGTAGATTGTTCTTCTTGGAGACAATCCATAAATTAGAAAAAGCAATAATTGAGTTTGTAAATTCAAATGGAGAATGACTTTCACTAAATATCACATGATCACTATCTCATACTAGCACATAATTGTTATTAAACAATTCAAAACAAAGCAAAACTCTTCATATGGTAGTGCCATCTTGTGCCAACAAGAGCAATCAATGGATGCCAGAAGTCTTGTGCATAAAATTCCTATCCAGTGCCTACTCATCCAATACCCCCATACTTTTCTGGCTTGTGGCCTTCATCAGTGAGGAGCCTTGGATTCTCATAGTTTTGTAGTTAAATAGAATTAAAAGGTGAGTGCTGGAGGGTTGCATTAGATCCTAAGATCTAGATGCAGTGCTCTCAGATCCAAGACTCCTCACTGATGAAGGCCACAAGCCAGAAACTAGTCTGGGGATATTGGATGAGTAGGCACTAGATAGAGTTGTGAGAATGACTATCAAGACTTTTTTGTTTTAAAAAAGGTCATCTTGAAGGAACTTGGATTATTTTCCATTCAAAACATTGGCATCATAAGGATAACTTTACAGTTAGGAGTCAGAATGTAAAAGAAATCAATATCACATTAGTAGTTACAAGTGCATATCGGTGGTCAGATCATAAAAAGATACTTCTAAACTAAAAATAATACTTGGATTTAAATTATATTTTTAAAAGTAATAGAAAAATTGGCATTAGTTCTTTATAAGCAAATTGAAATGTTTTAAAATTCTCAATAGTCAAGTTTAGCATATTATCAAGACAATGAGTTTTGAAGAAATGCATTCTTTTGCCCACATGTCATAGCATTGGCCAAAAGGCGAACTTGCAACAACCATATGCAACCAACTGCTTGCTTGAAAGATGGCTGCACTAACCTCTCAGCTAACAACGATTGACAAGAAGTGCATTTTATATACAAGTAAATCTGTTTTTGAATTTATTTTTAAAAAAAATCTTGATTTGTTTTTTGACTATCACTATATTATTAACATGATGTTATCTGCTTGAATGTGTGAATTTCTAAACAATATAGGCATTTAAAGGCAAAAATTCAACAGCAAACTAGAAGACTTAATGTTGATTGGTGATGTAGAAATGCAAAGAAGATAGTTATTTTCTGGTATTGGTATATATATTTTATTTTTAATGAAGTAAAAATTATATAACATAATAAATAATATTGTAATCCTGTTAAATTAATGGATGACACTTTTATATGATTTTAATGATACTTTGAACAGTTATATTTGTTTATGTTCTGAATAAATTCTTTAAAAATATTTAAATGAGTTTTTAAATAATATATCCATATTATTTATTTAAATGTGAACAGAGATATACAACTTGATGAAATCGTAGCAGTTATTTGTAATCTCAAAAAATGAAAGGTATCTCATTCTCAGTGAAAAATGGAAGAATTTTAAAATACCTTTATAATATATTAGCCCTCAGAGCTATTTTTTTAAATGTATTAGCCTAAAAAATTGTACTATCTGATCTTAAGGATATTTATATTGTTCAAATTCAAGATTTTAAAAAATAAAATCAAAAAAATTGAAATAATTGTTTGGAGTACCATTTTTATCCATTAAATGAAAATATTTGCAAGGATTTAACAGAATAAATTGATTCCAGCAATAGATAAATAATTGTTAGAAAGTCTATGTGTTAGAGAATAAAGAAACATCATAAGCATGGTGTTTGTATTCAAGCAAATACAAAAAAATGTCATAATAAATGTGTATGTTTACATGCTCAAGATATCTGACTCAGGTAATCAAAACCAATTATGGTTCTGTATTAATATAGTTTACTGATCTATTAAAGTGAAATGGTATGGATAATACTAACAAATATTATGTTTAAAATTAAAATATTATTATTATTATTATTATTATTATTATTATTATTATTATTATTATTATTATTATTATTATTATTATTATTATTATTATTATTATTATTATTATTATTATTATTATTATTATTATTATTATTATTATTATTATTATTATTATTATTATTATTATTATTATTATTATTATTATTATTATTATTATTATTATTATTATTATTATTATTATTATTATTATTATTATTATTATTATTATTATTATTATTATTATTATTATTATTATTATTATTATTATTATTATTATTATTATTATTATTATTATTATTATTATTATTATTATTATTATTATTATGTTTCAAAAGGCCTTTATTGTCTCAAAAGAATACAGTAATGGTTACATAGATTATGTGCTACAAGTTTTCCAGTTACAACCAGGTTACAATTGTTATTACAATAATCAAGATAACATCTTTATAATATATTGTCTTAATTGAATGTTACAGATTTGTTCATTATAAAATAAAGTGTTCAGAATATTATAGACAGTTGCATTTCAATAGTTATTAGGTGCACAGATGTTACTGAAGCTATTACTGGATAGGGATGGGCTCTGTTCTTTTGCTTTATTTCCTGTTTTATTATTTATTTATTTTTGTTTTTCCCTTGTTGGTACTCCATATTACTTAGTCATTATTTCCTTGAATATGTTACAACCTTGCTCTGTGTTTAAGCAGAGACCAGGTAGCTGCATAGATGTCTGGACTTGTTATCAATTTGTCCCGGATTTGTATTTGCCGTAACTTGTGTTCAAAAGTAGATGGATGTCGCCTTGTGTTATTTCCCATTAGGAACGTACATCTTGTGCACCATAGTGAATATAGAACAAAAGTTGCTGCCCTAATCAGTGGTATTGTTTTACTTTGGAAAGCCATCATTACTTGTTCCATTGTGGTTTTATTTTTCCTATACGTGTTGCAAAGTATAATTCTTACTTGTTCCAGACCTTTGCAGTGATACAGTAAGTGCTGGACAGTTTCTTCATTCTGATGGCATAAGCCACATAAAGGATCCATGTCTCTATGTAGTCTTCTATGTAGCAGAAAGTATGTGGTTGGGAGGGCATCTAAGTTTATTTTAAGGATAAAATTGAAAAATTTTGGTTCTAACTCCCATTTCTTGTATTTTTTAATTAATACTTTATTGTTTATTTTTAATAGTGGTAATATTTGATTGTTGGTGGTATGTTTCTGCATTAATTCATAGATTTACCAATATTTATATTTTTCTGTCCATTGGTTGGGGATTTTTCCTATTGCATTGCAGTGGTATATTGCCGATTGAATGAGTGAGTCTTTTGGGGGTGGTCGATCAGTAGGTGTTATTTTAATTAGATGTTTTAATTTTATAAATTGATTAATTAAGGCAATTGTTGTATTTCTTTGTTTTTGCATGTGGAAAATGTTGAGGCTGTGTAGGCCAAGGCCATTTTTTATTAGTGGTCGGCTAAGATTTTTAATTGATATGGCCACTGTTTTCCTGGCCCACATAAGTTTACAGCATATGGAGTTAATTTTCCAGATGAAACCTTTAGAAAAAACAATTACTGGCATGTAGTATGTTATTCTAATCATGATTAGCCTGTTGATTAGTAGTGTCTTTGCATATATTGATAGATATGCTTTAGACAATGAATTTGCTATTTTTTCAACATCTTCTTTGAGTTTGTTTTGTGTGTGACAGCGCATTCTTGTGGTGCCCATATAAAATGGAAAACCCAGAAAGGGATTTGGTTTTCCCTGAAATATGGACTCACATGGTTTGCCTGAGAATATATGCCAAGATGCAGATTTTGCTGTATTTATCTTTAGTCCATAATTGGCTGAATATTCTTCCACTATCTTGTTCAACTGTGGTATCTGCTTTTTAGAAGTTAGAAACAACCTGACATCATCCATATATGCCAAACATGCTATTTTTTGTGTTGATCCTGGTATCTGTATGCCTTCAAAGGATTGATTTATTTTTTTAATTAAGGGGTTAATATAAAAAATAAAGAGTAGGGCACTTAAAGGTGAACACTGTGATAGTGACTGGGTGGGGTAGAAAGAGGGAGAATTTCTACCATTAAGTGTTATGTGTAGCTCACGGTTTATTAATAGGTTTGCTATTATATATAGCATGGATCTGGGGATGTCCGTGGTTTCAAGCATCTCTAGCAGTATAGATATGTTGACAGTGTCAAAGGCTGATGCTATATCCAGTTGTATGACCAGAGGGCTATATTTTTTTTATTTCTTACAGTTACCATTATGGTTTTGAAAAGTAGAGCTGCTTGTGTAGTTGAAGATTTTTTCTTAGCATACTGAGTATCAGAGATGGAAGGCATCAAAAATGGCTCTATTTTTTCTTTTATTACCTTTTCCAGTATCTTCATTGGAAGCGGTCCCATGGATATAGGTCTTATGTCTTCAAGTGCAGGAATTTTTTTATTCTTTTTATTGTAAGGTACTATTGCTATGGGGTACACTCCCTGTACACTCCTAATTTCTTGAGCTAGATGGTTTGCCAGATTACAAAGATATTTTGAAGTGAATTGGCTAAGGTGTTTTAAGACAAAAAGTGGTATTCCTGGGCTTCCAGGGTGACAGTTATTGTTCATTTCATTCATTTTTTTAATGAAATCATCTGCCGTGAATAAATTTTCATTTTTTGGTGGTCCAAATATGTGTGCTGTCCACTGTATTGGTGGTGCTGATCGCAGTTTGTCTCTAAAATGTTCAAACATTGGCATTATTATATTTTGGCCAACAAATATTCCTCTTTGGGTTTGTATGGCCATTGGTACTTTAATTTCAGGTGCACTTCCTAGGGCCCATTTTATGTATTTACATGACAATGTGTGTTGGTGGTTGATGCATAATTTGGTTTTTTTAATTTTTAGATACTCTTTTAGGGACTGACAAGCCTTATTATATTCTTGTGTTAAGTTTCTTATATAATTTTGGGTGTGATGTGTAGGCGTGATTGCTGTAAGTTTTTCATGTATTTTATCAGCATATTCTAGTAGCTTGGATGGTGATGGTCTATTCATTACTATGTGGTTTATATTAAATGACAAAATATTGATAAAAGCTTGGTATTGTTGTATAGGGTCTAGTTTTATTTGTCTTAGTTTTTTTAGCATTATATAGGTTTCAGAAAAGATAAATTCTGGGGTTGACTTGGGAAGAAGGATTCTGATTGTTTTTGTTAGTGGTGAAATGTTAGTTTGCATTTGGTTTAGGTTAATAGTTATTATTTGTGCAGAGTGATCGGAGAAGCCCGATGGTATGAGGTTTATTTTTATTAAGTGATGTAGAGTCGGTGAATAAAAGCATAAGTCTATCAGTGATTTAAACCGACCATTATGGAATGAGACAGCATCCTGAGGAAGAAAACCTTGTCCACTCATTACTGGAACTTGTATTTTGTGGAGCCATTTTTTAGTAAATTCCAGATACGATGTGTTGAAGTCACCAACCAAGATGGTGGGATCTGCTGTGGTGGCTAATCTTGAATTTATTGACATGATTATTGTTTCAATTCTTTGTTTATTTATTGGCATATATACAAAAATTACATTGATTGTCATTATTTTGTGACTGAATGTATTGATTAGGAGATTTGAATCAATGTAAGTGATTTTGAAAATTTGGAATGGACAATGATTTGCAATTATTAAAGCAGATCCTGCTGATGGTGATGTTGCATCTCTGGAACCTGCATAGAATCCTTCAGTACCAAAGTATTTGGATGGGTCTACTTGTGACCCTGCATAGATTTTGGTTTCTAGTAGACCTGTAATGTGTGGTTTGATTTGTTGTATCCAGTGTTTTACTTTGTATATTTTTTGGGTTGAATTTAAACCCCTGATATTGATTGCAGCATTTTTTATTTTCATTCTGATTATATATATATATATATATATATAATCAGAATGAAAATTTACCATAGATAAATATATATATATATATATATATATATATATATATATATTTTTTCTTTGGTAAATTTCCTTTGATCAGTAAGAAGGCTTTTTATTGTTTTGAATTTTGTTGAGTGTCTAATTCAATTATGTTATTTTTAGTGGTAATGTGGCTTTGATCAGTTAGTATTTTTTTACTAGTTTTTGTATTGGGTTGTGCTTCTGATTCATCTTCATAGTCTTGATTAGTATCTTCATCAGAGGTTTCAGTAGTCTGATATGTATGCTCAGAGTTGGTGATTACATCTTCTTCTGATCTTACTTTAATTTTTTTATATTTTTTTTTTGTGGCCGGCCTGGCTTTCTTTTTTGCTTTTTTTCTATTACTATGTTTTGTGGTATATCTAGTGTTATTTTTTGTAAGATTTCTGTGGCTGTATTATTTCTAATTGTTGGTTTTAGTGGTAAGTTGGAATAATTGTTGATGTTTTCATTTTTGTGTGTAGAATCATCTTCTTCCATCTGAGATTCTACATCTGTGATATTTTCATATTCCTTTATTTGTTCTTCACTGTTTATTTGCAGATCCTTATTTGTTTGATCTTTTATTTTACTTTGGGTGCTTTTCAGTTTTATATTTTCTCTTGTGATTATATTTTGATTTTCAATTTTTTCTTGTGATTGATTACTATTGATGAGTTTTGTTGTGCTGTTTTTCCATTCTTCATTTTTATTAATCTTTTCCATTGTCAAGTTTAATGGTTCGTTCTTATCTTGTATTGTTAAGATACTTTGTTTTTCCTGATTTTCTTGTTGTTGAAGACTTGTATGTATCTTGCTGCTTTCTGCATTATTTATTATTTGGTTTTGAGTTGCTTGGTTTTGTTCTGGGATTTCCTTTGTTTGCTGGTCACTCCTGTGGTCTTTCCTTGTGTGGCAGTCTCCTGCCAGATGACCTCTTTCTCCACATGCATAGCACTTTGGCCTGAGTCCTTTTATTTGAAGTGTGAGGACTGCTTCTTGATCAATAATCTGGTTGGGGATTTCTTCAGGATTGATGTTTTCTTTTAGTTTGATTTTGAAATAGAAGCTGTTGGTATGTATAGGGATTGGAGTATCGTTACAGTAGATAGGCTTGATATAGATTGCCTGACCATAAGGGTGAATTAGTTTGGTAAAATCTTGTATGCTATATCCAAAATATGTATTTTTCAAAATGCCTGTGTAGTAGTTTTGTATATTTTTGTCAACCACCACTAAAGCATAACTTTCTAATTTCTGGACTTTTATTTGAAATGCTTCACATTGATTTTTGTTGTAAAATTCTATAGCTAAATATCTGGAGTTGGGATGTTTTCCAATAGTCATGATGCTATCCCATAATACTTGTGTTGTTAATTCCTTAAATAGGAGTTCTCTTGGAAATTTATAGAGGGATAAATTTTTGTCTGTAACTGCTAGTATTAACGACTTGTTAGAAAAAAAAATTTTTAAACTATTAAATAATTTTGGGGGTATGGTATTATTAAATCTAGAATTAATATCTTTTATTTCTTCATTCGTCCAGTTGATCATTGATGGTTCTAGCTCAAATTCATCACCGATATATATATATCGTTTATGTCGGTTTGATTTACTTTTCTAAATCTAGATTGACTTAAATTGGTATTTTTTTTATTATCTTGGTGTTGTATATTAGATTTTGTAGCATTTGCGTAGGCTTTTTGATTCAATATTATATTTTCCATTGCGTTGAGCGTTTTTGACTATTTGACGCGTCAATTTTAAATCTTGACTCCATGTTTATCTTTTGATGTTGATTAAATATAATTTTAAAAAACGATGAATTTCTTACCTTTTTTATTTTAAAAGCACTTCAAAAACATTTACGATTGTTATCTAGATTGAGGAAACTTTTTACTTTAAAGATTTAGTTGAATTCCTTTTGTCTTCCAAAACTTTTAGGTAACAACGTTAATCGGGTTGTTCCATTTTTTAGACAGCAGGACCGCAGTTTTATTATTATTATTATTATTAAAAAATAAGAGACATTTAAAATATAAATGGCTGATAAACTAAGATATGACCATCACTATTTTTGTTTTGATTTTTTACTTTTATGATAGCAGTCATTGGCCCAATTTATAGAAAACTTCATGAACAGATAACTGAATGCATTAGAATAATATTTTTAAACCATGATGCCACAATGGTGCTCAATAGTGCAATAAGTAACACCATGGTATTTTTTTTCTAGTGGATATTCAAAATTAAAACATAAAAAATTAAAATTAATTTGTGGATTGATATAAGAGAGAGATATCCTTATGCTTTAGTCATGTTGATCCAATTTTCTACTATTTATATATAAAATAATGTGGAAGTACTAAAAACCCCAGTGAACTATATATAAACTAACTGTCAGTAAACATAATTAGACCTTTTCTGCAATATATATATATATAGACCTTTTCTGCAATATATATATATATATGTCTTATCAATAGAAGGACAACCCCTAGAAACCATGAGAAGTCCCTAAATTAGACTATACTGTGACTTTATCTAGGTATAATTTGATGTTCTTATTGATTTGTAAGTTATGTTTGATTAATATTAGCAATTGTGAGATCCACTCAATGAATACCAAAGTATTCATTCAATGGCATAAGAATACCAAGACATTCCTCCTTATTAATTATCTAAAAATCCCCAATTTGTTTTTATAATGGGGTATACCAATAAAAAAGCAGAATATATATATATATTAAAATAACAAAAGAAATAGATAAAATCAATTGAGGGGGAAATCAGATAGTCACACTTGGTAAAATATAACATTAAATGTATTATTTATATATAATTTTATTAGAAAGGATTTAAACCCAGACTTTTAAGCTCCTTTCTGGCATTTACTACATCTTATGCAACTGACATACATGACCAAATACACATGAAAAAGATAAATGATGTAGTAGATGACAATTGGGATCTTGAAAGTCCAAGTTCAAATTTTCTCTAATTACATCTAGCTTAAATATATATATATATATTTAAATAATACAATTTTATTATAATTATTATTTATCATTTTATTATTGATTACACACTCAAATTTATAATCACAAATTATTTCCTAACTTTATAATAATTTTATTGAAAAACTGTATACAATTTAAACTAAGAAATACTTTCTAACAATTATTTATACTGTAATTATATACAGCAATAAATTCCACATGTACAAGATATGTAAAAAAGTACAGATATCACAAAAACAACAAGTTGGAGATTGCTATTTAAAAAAAAGTTAAAAATACACATTAAGAATTTAGTTTTTAATTGATTCAAGTGAAAAGAAATTCCATGATCAGAGTAACATAAGAATGCTAACTTGATAGACAAAGTCATTTCTGAGATTAATTTTTCTTTTGTAGTTAGTTTGCTAAACTTATAAAAAGGTAAAAAATAAATCCCTTCTTCAGTAAAAATGACCATGGACTCAAGGTCTCATGTAATTAAAAATGTCTTAAACCAGTCAACAAAGGTCTGAACAATATAATAGAAATAATGTTGTTGTTTTTTTTTTTAAAAAAAAGAAATAAAAACCAAATATTTTAATAAAATCTTAAAGATAAAACAAAGTGAGATGTAGCAATATAAATTGAACAAAATTAGAAATGTTTACATGTTTAATAATGCTAAATAATGTGTATTTTTATATCAACTTATATAATTACAATTATTCTTGGACACCAGTCACTATGGTTAACAACTACTTCAATAATAAGTACTCACATCTATAATTTTCACAGTCGTCCCATTCAACTGTCAAGGTATAATTATAGGAACCTTCTTACTTATAATGAATGTGGCTTCTCTGTGTGTATTGATTGACTGGGGTGTTTGACTCCAGTAAAATTTATGCATATTTGGATCTATAATTGAATAAATTAAAACCAGGCTTTTTATCTTGTTGAATATAATAATTGCGCTACTGTTGTAAATTCATGAATTGATCATAATTTTTTTTAAATATTTTTGAATGCAACATAAAAAGACTTCAGTTTAGCAATTAATGTTCAAAGACATATTATTTATTAGCCAGTAATGAAATAAAAAAATCTTTAGTGATTTTTTTTATTTTTGTGGATCAATTTACATTTTTTCGTTATTTTGTTTAGATTATCTTCAACAGTGAGGTACTTAATAAACTATAAAGTAATATATGCTTAGTTATTTCTTCAACTATATATTAGTTACATTCAAATTTACAAATGTTTCTTCATCTGCATAATGAAATTGTAAGTTAAGTTCTAAACGGATTGATTTTTTTTAATTAGCAAAGTAGATATTTTTTCATCTTGAAACTTTGTGAACAAACATTTAAATGATAAATGTGTAATTATAAATCATATTTGTAAATATATATGTAATGTTACACCTTATCATTCAGTAGTAACTGTTGTTAAAATAATTGTTCTGCCATCTAGTATCAGTATTCAACAATATATATATAATAAAGCACCTTAATAAAACTTGATAAAAGGCAGTCCATTCTTTTATTTACATGCTATTGCATACTGAAGTTAAATGGCATATATATTATTATATTAGTAATAACTATAAAATAAGAATCTCAAACATTATATATATATATATAACTGTGATTGATCATAATTATATGTGTGTATGTAATCATCATTCTGACTTAATTGTATTAAAGAAGTGAAACATGAAATGGACAACAGTGTTTGTTTGAAGATGCTCTTTACATTCTTAAACTGTATATCATGATTTTTATTTTACAATTGCAAAAACATATTTTCATTGGATTGATCAAATGAAGTGAATGAAAACTAAAAAACTTTCTAAAAGTAAACAATAGGGAAATGTGTTTTGGGGTGTTTTTTTAATGTGAGAGGCAGACTCCGAGATATAAATATTATTTTGATAATTGGAAAATTACAACAGTGACCATGATTAAATAAAGTGTTGACATTTTTCAGAAAAAAAAAAACCTTAAAAAAATAAAAAATTAGCATATAATATCTGTGGATAGACTTATGGCTCACATTACTGATATATCATAAGAAAATTCACTCATAACATTTTTTTTTTTTTTAATTTGAAAATTACTACTAATTAATATATAATAAATGTATTTAAACTTACTCCTGGTACAATTGGTCCTTACATTAGCAAGAGAAATTAAGAATATCAAATAGGAGACAACTTATGTTGCGATAAAATATGGTAAAGACTTTATGGTCTCCAATCCATATAATATTCATGAAGATAGTAATGCAGCTATTATGAATAAAATCAGAGCAATCTATATGGGTCCTTTTTGTTTTGAATATACTCAAAAAGATTACACATCTAACAAAACATCATGTAATTCTTGCTTACACGATACTTCCTGATGCAAATTCTATTTTTCACACTTCAATTGTTCCATTTGTGAAAGCTTGAGAAATCAATAAATGCAAGATAATTGTACTTATGAGATCCTTATCTAATAATGTTCAGTCAATGGCTGTAAACTAGAAACATATATTGATTATCCAAGCTTACACTAGGTGGCAGAACTGAATAGTGAGATATAGAATTGAAATATATGGTATAAATATTAGAAAACAGCCTTTGCTAGAATCTTGTATAGGAATCGAAAAATTTTGTTTGTGACATTGCTAGAATACGCCATATATCCTAAAAATTGAGATGTAAACAGACAGGTAAAAACTCTGCAGTATATGTAATTTGCATAAAGGGGGCTTTAAACGATGGCAGATCTAAATGTCAAAGGCAATCAATTTTAAAACTGACACTAGGTCACAAATGCGTTTTTTATGTTGTCTGGATAGAATGAAAAATTACATTAAAAAACTGATAAATACCTGTTGAACTTACATGATTAAAATTTTAACAAATCTATTTGTTATATTTGCAATATATATATAACTGTACATCAAAATTCATGAAAAATATTTATTCAATAAATAGTATGTTTTGTTTTTTTGTTTTTATAAATAAAATTTAAAAAAAAAAAAAGGGGGGGGGGCATATTTTTAATTAAAATTTGCGAAATATGTATATAGTTACTACTTTTGTAAAATATTTTTTGACATTTTTTTGAGTGAGTAGAACTCACAGGAAGCTTTTTTACGCACAAAACAATTTGACAGTAGTTCAACAACAGGGAGGCTTCCTGGTGTGTGTTTGCTTCATAATTAGTAAAGAAACTCCATCATTATCAGAAACATGACCAGATTCACCTTAAAGATAAGCCTTCCATCGCTTCTTAAAGTAATTGTTAAAGGAGGAAAAATGTCAGGCAAATGATTTAAAATATTTTATTAACCGGTTTTCTATTTTCTCAAATTTCTGTAAGGGGGCACATCTAGTCAAAGACGTACTTATTATGAGTAATACAAGTACCGGTATTTTTCTAATAAAAAAAAATTGTATAATAACAATTGTTTATTCAAATAGAGTGAAAAATGATTTGATAATACTGTAAACTTAAAAATTATCGTTTTAAATTTGAATAAAATGATAAATTAACAATAACACCGACAAGAAAATAGTTTAAATAAATCGTTATCTAAGTAAACAATTATTCTTTGCCCTAATCTAGGCCAGCTATTAACCGCTCATATTGTTACAAAGTGAAAAAAAAAATTGGCCAATTGGATTTGTTTATTAAAATTTATAATTTAAATAATGTAGAAACATAAGGAATTTACTTATACGGAACATAAGTAGTAATTTATTACTACGTTGTCTATATATATATATATTTACGTTATTTGTATATTACATATAGCTAATATTGAAAGTGCGGTATAGGCTATTTTTATTCTATAAATATCATTATAAACAAAAACTGTTTTGTTTTTTTAAAGAATTTATTTAATAAATGGTTGGAAAATGAAATATTTAATAATATTTGCAATAATATATATATAAAACGGATTTAAAAAACAAACAAATACTATTTTTTTGTTTGTTTATTGTATATGTTGCGCGCAAACATATAAATAATTCCTTTGGTTTTAAGTAAAAAAAATATGAAATATATATATATATCACCTATTTAACATAAAAAGCAAATTTTCATGAAAAATATTTCTGTTTATTTAAGCACATATACTTATGTATCTATATTTTTGCATATATTCAGAGTTAATATGTTTACAAATATTTATATCCATAGTTTATTTAGATGAGTATATATATAATCGCACATGCACATATATAAATATTTATATTTAATAGGATATCGTTTTTGACTACAGGTTTTTTGATTATCGGTTGTTTTAAAACAACGAAATTTCTTTTTTTTTTTTTTTTGAAAAACCGAATTTTAAAGAACTTTCTTACAAAACTTTATGGAATTCAATGTAACAAAAGAGATAAGTAAATTAATGCTAAATAATTAATTAACAATTATTTATTAACTAATAGTAATTAAGTAAATAATTAATGGCAGAAAAATCGCAATTCGTTAATGAAACGAAGTACACAAATTAAAAGAAGGAAAGATAAAAAGTTATGTTAAATTTTAAAGAACAACCATGAAAAACTAATCAATTTAATCAATAGTGTTAGTTTTTATAATAAAACAACTATCAAATTTAAAAAAAAAGGAAAAACGAAGATCCAACATCCAATATACTTTAAAATTTTAATTACAAACTTTTTTAATAATATTTATTGAATAAAATATCTTATGACTAGTAATTATCTTGATTAAATAAATCTTAAAAAAATTGTCAAATTTCAAACATGTTAAGAATTTCTTTAGATAGGTAACACGTGACTATCCACATAACAATTGAATTATTGGAAAAGTGCTAAAAATGTTCACTACATGCTCATTTGCATATCTGATAAAGAATGCTAGCTTCTTTACTCTTTTCGAATTGTTGGAAGAGACCTTTACTCTAAAACAAGCTATTTTAAAAAAATTACCTTATATAATATATAAAAACAATATAGTTCAAAAGTATATAAATAGTTATCACTATTATTTATTTGATTCAGTTTTTGTATATATACATATATTTTCAATATTGATTAGACTAATTGAAAATATTAGGATAATAAAGATATATCATGGATTTGGTGACATGCAAACAACTCTTACTTATAATTAAGAGTGCATATTTTGTTGCTGTGCAGTCCTTTAAACAGGTCAATTTTTTCTAGTGTTTAATTAAAAGTATTCTAATTAACACTGAATAATTAATAACTATGAATACTAACTAAAAAAAAATATTGAGATTTCTTATAAGTTTTTTTTTTTAGATTTTAACTCCTATCCTTGGATTATGCATGCAGTTCATGAAAAAAAAATAATCATAATTCTTAATCTATCTTTCAAATTCTTACCCATCTTTTTTTTTTTAGGATAATCTAACAATATATAAAGGATACACTTCATCTAATTTGATTCCGTAATTTCGCTATTTCTTAACAATTTTTTTTCATTCTTCAATTTTTTTTAAATGAAAGTATGCACACTTCAATTTCTCTTAGGCTTTTTTTTTTTATTAAAAAACATTAGCACAGTTTTGACACTTTAAAAACCTTCAGACACATTTATTTATTTATTTTTAATCACCTGCTTCTGCTCGATATAAAACTTTGAGACAAAAGTTAATCAGGACTTTATTAATGATCTAACTTCAATAGCCTCAGAATAAACTTTGTATTTTATTTCAAATTTTTTTATTTTTAATTATTTGTATAACAAAAAAACAAAAACAAAGAAATTTGTAATAAGTTATAGAAGAAAAATAATTATCTTTCATTTAATATATATATAATTAAATATGAAATACATACAGTGGCACATATAATATAGATACACTCATTAATATAAATTTAGAAGAATAAAAAATATTATTTAATGTTTTGTGTCTTTCTTTAAAAAAGATTTAAACACTTCTAATAAATTTTATAAAAATATAAATAAAATTTACGTTTTAAAACAAAATATTTATTGAGATTTAATTCTCGTGTGGGAAGCGTTTGAGCTATCACTATCTTGTAAAAGTTTGAAGTTAGTGTCATACTATAGGCTCACTTCACGTTTGTAATCATTATAAATTTAATTCCATCAATTTTTAATTCATTGCAATCATTATGAAACTGATTTTAATTAACTCTTTGATTATTTTTTGATTATTCCTACTATGAGAGTAATCATGCTAAAATATAAAAAATTGAGATAATATGGCATGCAAAGGTTATGTGCCGCCCGTACGCATATAATAAAGTTATCTTTCCAAACAAATTATGAAAAAATTATAAAAATAAAAAGTTAATTCGAATTTCCAATTTAAAATATTTTATTTTTTAATACAGTAGGTACAAAAGTTTCAATATTTTAAGTTTATCAATAAATATCTATATATAAAATATTTATCATAAATTTATAAATATATGTGTGTGAATGATTTGATTCTTATTAGTTTCCATAATAAATATTCATTTTAAATTTATATTTTATATAGTGAATAAAATTCTTTTTGAAATAAAATATGCAGTGCTCATACATATGTTTGTATATATATATATGCAATCTTGATTTGCATCCAGATCAAATTTTTGGCTGATAACTGCACTAATAATTATACCATTAATTTATTTTCTATATATGTACATACATACAGTTTAAAATAATAAAGTTTGCATTAGACTTTAATATCCCAATTAAAATTAATAACAAAAAAAAAGAGTTATGGAAAACAGTAATTATAATAATAGTAATGAAATAAAGGTTAATACTTTATAAAATTTATCATTAAGAGGAATATATGTATAACTTGATTGTACAGTAATGCCATCAATATTCACACTTTTACAGCTTTTTCTAATCCAATACACTATTTATTTATTTTAATAAACAGTCTGCATTATCATAAAATGTATGCATTCCACTTAATTACTTGTCATGTATAATGATGAAGCAATTTCCTTATGAGCAGTATATAACCATTTAAGTTAAAACGTAGAGCTCCTGAATAGCACCTTATAATCTAAATTATAAACTTCATAAAGAAGATAACCAACTCCTCTTCAAAAGAAAAAAAATACCCATTCATCAGAGGAACATTTAAATACCGGAATCTTTCCATTTGATATGATAAACAGAATTTAAGTACTGTGAATATGTACAGTTGTTGTTAAAGCTTAAATATATTCAATCAAATATCTATTGGATGTTGTAATAAGAAAAGAAGTTTATCATATTCCACTTTGAGATGTTTATTTATTATCTAAAATTGTTTAATATCAAATTTTAGAACCAACAATACACAATCTTCAAAAGCTAATCTGTAATTTGTGGTGGAAAGATTCCTGAAATGAGTATATATATATATTTGAATACAAGTATATTGGCTTTACAGAACAAGATATCTAGAAACGGATTGAACTCATATTTTCAAACTTTCTATAGCTATCCACTTCATTTATACACCCAATACACATGACCATATACACTGAAAAACATAAATTATCTCCAATATATGCATTCCATACTGAACTAGCACTCGTCAGTTGGACCAGATCATCATCTCCCACATACATATATATAATCAGTGCACATTTTATATTAATATAGCAAACTGCTTCAATTTTCTCTGCCCTCCAACTCTTCAGTCATCCATATCATTGAGGCCTGTCCACTAAAGTATGAAAAATTGCTAACTTAATATAAACTGAGCATTGATCATATATATGTGTAAGAGATGATGACCTGGACCAACTGATGAGCGCTTGTTCAGCATGAAATATGCATGTTAGAAACTTTATCTTTTTCACATATATGTGGTTGTATAAGATGGTGTAGATTGTTGCTGGGAGCTTGAAAGTTCGAGTATATATATATATATATATATTGAGAGGAATGAGTCTACTCTGGGTCTATAGCTTACAAAATTATGGAGTACAATTTAGGAGTTCTGTGAATAAATATGGTTGATTACATATATATAGATGAGTGAGTGTTTAACCAATTTACAACACACTTTCAAATTACATAATGTCTATAACTGAGAATTTTTTCCTCACTGTGGAAAATAAAATAATAATAAAAAATAACTTTCACATGTGAATATCTTTTTAGAACTTTAATATATATATATATATAATCTACATTATTCTTGCATTTAGAGTTGGTATTATTTGTTGAGATAAGTTAATAATTTTATTTAAGCTACATATAACAGATGATCTAAAAAAGCAGACTGCATTTAATTTGTTCAATTCACAAGATCTTGCGTTCAATTCTATTATTCAGAATATTTACTTTAATAAATTAATTATTGAACTATAAATTATAAAGGGACTCTTAATTTTACTCATATCACATCACTTATAAATTATGAATGGCAAAATGCATCTTACTGAGCTTTATTAGACCAAAGACAATTGTATGTTAAGAGTCAATTTTTTTTTTTAATATCAAATCTGGCAAAAAAAAATGTTCAGTATAACATAAAGTCATTTAAAGTCATTCTTTGTCGTGATATTTCAATGCATTTTATTTTTTATTATTAAAGATGAAATTATGCTGAGTAAACCTTAGTGTCGACACAAATAAGTGCAAAAAAGTAGCATTGCAGATATTTAATTCTTTGGTTTCTTTTAATCTGCAGACTTCTTAAAATAGTGATTTGTACTAATTGTTAAATCTCTGAGATCATTAAATCACAAAAAGTGTGTGTGTTTAATTTATAGATATTAATAAGTCTGGAGTGAAATTATAAAATTAAGAATGATTTATTAAATATGGAATAATTAAAGAGAATTTGGACACAAACTTTTAATCGCCTTTCACTCGTTCATTCTATCTTATACAACGAATACACATAACCATATATATATATATATGAAAAAATAAATGATCTCCAATACTTATATTACATGCTGAACTAGCAGTCATTACTTGGTGTGAATCACCATCTCCCCCCCCCATATATATATATATATAATCAGTGCTCAGTTTATATTAAGATAGCACATTTACAAACTTAAGTAGTCTAGCTTCAATCCTCTCCACTCTACACATCTTCAGCTATTTATATCACTGAAAATCAGATGATGGAATGCTGAAAGTCCTTGCTGAGGATAATATAATTGTCGCAGCAATGTTGACCTTAAGTTAATATGATCCTTCACATGTAAGATCTTAACATGCCCATTTAAATATGCAAAAGAAGGATGGGCAGAGTACATATTGAATATATGTAATATTTGAATACATATATAGTGTACATACCGTCAGCTAGAAGTAATTAATAGGTATTTGAACACAGACTTTAAGTCATTCACTCTAACTTATATAACCAATGCACATGACCACACGTATATATAAATAATATAAATGATATCCACTATCCATAATTTGTGCTGAAGCAGCATTTATTAGTTGGTTCAGACCACCATCTCCCTCACATACACACGCACACACAAACATACCCACATATATATTTATATGATCAATGCTCAATAGATCATTTATATTTTTCAGATGTATGTTGCCATGTGTATTAGTTATATATGATAGATTAAATGACTGAAGCAACATAAAAGTATGTGTTCAAATCCTCTTTAATTACATCTAGTAGAGGGTATATACACTATACATGTACTTAGATATTAAATATAGAATAGTAAGCATTTTTAATGATTTTTGTGATCATAAATATTATTAGGTATTGGATAATAGTAATAATAAGTGGAAGAAGAGGAAAATTAGTAGGAATCATAATAGCAATATTTCTCATGATAATAGTAGTAGTAATAATAGGTAGTAGTGGTAATAGTAGTAATAATAGTAGCTTAGTAATAAACAATATATTGCTCAAACATTATAAGAATTTCCATGCACACGTAGTTATATATAGCTAGTGTGATATATAGGCTTTAAATCTAGAGTACACAACTCTATCATTGAATAAACCATGCAGGTATGAATATAATATATGAATGATTATTTGAGCTTTTGAAAGAAATGAAATGGATATAATGTATGTATTAAGATTCAATATAAATACATTCATAAATGAAGAACTTGTAAAAGGCAGACTTTAGAGTGTTGATGAAAATTTTAAAAAATGGCAATGTATTTGTCAACTATAAAAGTAAGTAAAATTTTGCATTATACTTCAGAGAAGAACTGTGGTTGATTTTTGAAATTGATAGGGTTGAGAATAAAAATTCAGAAAACTTGTAAAAATTGTATTAGCAATTTTGTTTTGTTGAACTAATGCATCAGAGTATAGCAAATATTTATTACTCTGAAATTTTGTTACATTAATAATTAATTTAAGTATTGATTAATTTTGTTTTTTGAGAAATAAATAACTAAATAATTTTCTAGGTGAATTTTAAGGAATATCTTTGTGCATGTGGATAGATTCCAGTACATGACTTACACCATTGAATCAAGGAATCTGTTTTAGTTTAAAATTTTTAGTGCTGTGATGATAGTAATTTGATACCCAAAAAGTTTGTTCTTAATAGACCATATATGATGAATAGCGACACTAAGATGAAAATTGTGAGTTTCTAGCAGGATTAAAAGCAGCCGTTTGACGAAAAATACACCCTGTTTCCATATCTTACTGAAATAAAGAAGTTGGTAACTATGTATCAGTTTTAAAAACAATTCCTTTCTATTAATGAGATTGTCATTATTGTCCAAATCACAAATGTGGTTGGATATAATTTTAATTTATAAGGTCAAGATTAATCTGAGATTTTTAACTGACTAGGCAAGCAATTTCATTGTAAAAAGGGTGAATTATTGATTCAAAAGAATTGATTTAAATGCTTTTTTTCTTTGATGATGTTTAAAAAAAATTAGAATAATAACCTCAGAAACATTTTCTAATATAACCTTTACAAATATTTTTTTAAATATGTATTTTTAAAACTAATAGATTTGGCATTATTTGAAGTTCTTATAGAAACATATCAGCATCTATGACAAGCAAAAAAATATCTTTGCTAGATATAAACATTTAACTATTTGTTATGCTTTTCCTATTACAATACAATGTATATAAATTTCATCTTTTTAATGATCATCATTAATGTAGTATCATGATAATGATAGATTATTATAATCGTGTCAGCACTTAAACACCATACTAAACAGTGCAGATAAAATTATCATAATCTGATCCTGTCTAAATTGTCCATAAAAAACAACTGCTTCTTCAGGAGTAAAGATTAGCCAAGCAGAATAATAATATAGTATTTCCCTGTAAGAGGTTGGGAGTTCTTGTGATTTATTAATGTTGATTTAACTTTAACTAAAAATAGTCAGGAACTCCTTTCCTGACAAATAATGGTACAGTTATCTAAATTGGGTATTAGTGGTTATTAAAAAGAATATGATAAAAAATTCTCAAATTTGCCTAACATGATTTCAAAGCCCTAGTCATTGTCAAATTTATTTAGAAATCATAAGTATAATATAAAATGTAAAAGATATATAGTGTTTGAATGTGATTACCTTCCGAGGAAATATCAAAGAAATTTGTCAATATCAATGTACTAAATGATATATACAGTTGAAATGCATTTCAATTTGCAGTTGCCAATATAACCATATTAAAAAATGCCAACAAAAATATACAGATCTGAAACAAGAACAACATAAGGTAGTGAATGTTAAAATAGAGCTAAAACACATTAAAATCTTAGGAGTTAGTGAAATAGGCAAAATTGATAGATTTTATAGAAATAATGCATTTTCTAAAATTCATAATGTAAAAGACAAAAAGGAAATGATATATTTTTTTTATTATCAGGAAAAATATTTTAATTACCATAATTGGATATAATTCTAAAATAATTGGATTAATAACAGTAATGTGCTAGCATAAGAATTAGTGATCATGTAATGTTTAGTGGTTTAACACTAATCCTGCCTAATAGGATCGTGTTGGCTATGGTTGTTAAAGAGCCAAAGACACCAAAATGTATGGGAACTGAACTGGGTTCAGACTCATATGACTATATAAGCTAGTGAGCTTAGATTGAAAATATTATTGTGTTTTCAATTTTATTCTTATAATTTGGTAGTTAAGTAAAGATAAAAGATGGCTAATGGAGGATTGCATTGGATCCTAAGATAAAGCTCCTCACTGACAAAGGTCACAAGCTAGAAATTAGTCTAAGGATATTGGATGAGTATGCACAAGCCTTGCACTGAATGGCACTGCTGTATGGAGAGTTTTGCCTTTGTGCTAGCATAAAAAATAGTGATCATGTGATGTTTAGTGGTTTAACTACAATTCAATTTAAAATATTGTCAGAGAAATATATAAACTGATATAATTTACAGCCAAAATATTATTTGTGGTTAATAACTATAATGTCAAAGAATAATAATTGATATTTTTTGAGTTATTAACATTTTCATATTTAATACATTAAAAAAAATCAAACACTGAGTACATACATGGATATACTATGATGTGAATCATAGGAATCAAATTGAAACACCCAAAAGATGACTGATTTTATTTTAATAGAAAAGCTATAACCAGAGTCATATAGTGGAATATATGAGAATTTAATAAATTATTTTCAAACAAAGCTAAAAAATATTAATAAGTTTGTCTAACATCTTAGATATAAATTACACAAGATACCTGTTGCTTTTAAGAATATCATGAAAAATATTTTTTAACGTTTAGAATAAATTAATAGTCAAATATATGGTAAACGATGAATGAAAGTAAAAGAAACAATTAGAAAATTTTGTAAAAAGAAATTGAATAAGGAAACTACCTGGAAAATAAATTTCAGAAAATAATAATAGTTATTGCAAAAAAAAAAATAGAAAATAGCATTAAAACAGCTAGAGATATTTCATTAAAATTAAATAGATAATTCCATAGAATATTCAAGAAAATTAAGAAACAATATTTTAACAATAATTGCAAAGATATTGTAATAGAAATAGATTTAAAAACAGTAGATTTATGATATAAAGAGTTTTGTTGGAAAATGATAATGGGTATATAAATAACAAATATAATATATAAAATATAGATAAAAATAATGTATAGCTTTGTGTAAGCAAATATCAAACCAAGACACCTTTTTTAAATAAAGGAAGGTGAAGCCATCTTTATAAAATATTACTAAAATTAGAATTCATACCATTACAATAGAAAGTTTTAAAAATGTTAAAAATTAATCAATAAAGTTAAGCACTAATCAATTTGCATCACTCAATCTACAAAGAATTGCTACTTTTCTACAGAGTAAAAAAAAACAAACATATATTTATATCAAAAAATAAGTCTTGAATTCATTTCAAAATACAATACCATATGTAAAACAATATGCTAAAAAATTATCAACACATATTAGATCCTTACAATGAAAGATTAATTCCAGTTGTATAAGTTATTAGTAGTAAAGGTTGAGTATCTAAAGATATCAATGAAAGACCAAAAAATATTTGAGTAAATAAATATTTTCTTAATTCTAACAACAATCTTTTCATTTACGTGACAACATTAAATTATAGAATATTTTTTTTAAAAAAAATGTTTTATTTTTCTCAGTGTCTCTTTATACAATACTAAAACCTATAATTAAAAGAGTTTATATTCAATCATATTATTTTTTTATGTAAAAATGAGCTAGAGGATTGTCTATAGTCACACTGTCTATTCAACTTGTATATTGAATATATGATGAAGGAAGTCAACGGAGGGAGAAAAAATGTTGATTCAATATTGGTGGGAAGAGATGAAAAACATGGATCTAGAAATGCTTGTGATGCCACAAATAGTGATGATTTAAAAACTTCTACACATTTATTAGAAAAGAGAAAACTGAATTAAAAAGATGGGATTCTCTGCAAAATAAATGATGAGTATAAAAATGGTGGCAGTTTTACATACTTAGATCTTTCATTAGCAACAAAGGATTTAATCATATAAAAATTTATCACTTATGAATGCTGAAAATAATAATATTGAAAAAAAAACTTTTAAACTATTTTAGATAAAGAGATATTTATGATATTTGAAAAAGAATTATAAAAATTGAGTAACAATGCTATTCTACTGTGATGCTGGAGAAGGCATAGATAGATAGGAAAATCAACATCTGGATACTTAGTCAGATGAAACTTTATTTGAACTTGAAATATAATTCTACTTTAGACATACTATGAATAATCTAATTGGTTAAACAAAAATAGAGGTGACAAAGCAAGTACTATGATTAGCAGTGATATGAACATATTCACGATAATGAGAATGCATATATTTTAATGATGATAATATGTAAGATACTACAATTAAAATAGCTATTTAAAAGAAGTTGTAGTATTTAATTAAATATTTTATGTACAACTGGTAGAATAAAAGCAACAACTAGTGAAGTGTTCAAGTTTTGGGACATAGTAGTTTACAATAAAAGCAAAATTTTTCTGGCATGTATTTAATTATTTTCTGAGATTGCATTAAACTGATCATCAAGGTATTGAAATAATATGAAATCTATTAATCAAATTTGATATGCTCTTTTTTTAAATCATTCGTTTTGCTTACAGACTTATTTGTGTGTTAAATAGATTGTTTCACATAATTGATCATAGGGTTAGAGAAGACTTTTGACTGCAGCATTAATTTTCAGAATCTTGATGCTCTAAATTTTTGTTGTTTAAGTGCAAAACATAAATTGAATTAAATATTAACTATAAGCTGTCAGAAACTTCAAAAGCAAAAGTGGGGGGAGGGGGGAGATGGGTGGTTTCAAGTGCAATTTTAATGAAAAATGTAAATAAATATATTTGAACTAATTATCTATATAATATTTAGAGATTACTTAGTCAATATTAAATATTTACTAGATAAAGATGTATGTATCTATGACATTTAGGTTAATTTAATAAGTTGTGAGTGTTATGTATATAGGATTCAAATATGGTAGTATAGTAAGTAATTTTCATTTTGCACATACTTTGAAATTTGTGATAGCATTGGAAAAGTAAAATGCTAATTGAATAAGTTTATATCATTGAAACTGGTAGAAGATACAACAGCTATTAATCTCATATATAAAAAATAATTTATTTAAAGCTTTTCATACATATTTTTTGTTATTACAATGGACGGGTTGGGTTTAGCATTTTATTGATAAACGAAGAAAAAAAAAGGCAATTGAATTAAAATGCAAGAAACTGGTTTGAATTCTTTTTTAAGTGAGATTCAAGTGTTATTAAAATGATTATATAATGAGATATATATGTTAGGTTGGGGAGGAAACCCCCAATTTCTGGCATTTTGCTTTTGTAAAGATATTTGATAATGTTAATTAAGTTTAAACTCAGCTTTCGCCATTGATAACTCTAATCTTAATAATGTTTTACATTATTCATAATGAAAGTAAAGAGTTTATAAACATAGCAACCGATTGTAAATACATACTAACTTATGACATTGGAAAGCATTACAAGATTTCCATGTAAAATAATATTTTTCACAAAACATAAAATCCCTTATGATATTTGTCAGTAACAAGTATTCAAAATGAAGAATCATCATCTATTGCTTCAAAGTATAATATTGTTGTCACAAATAAGCCAATTTGACTGTTAATTTATCAATGCTGAGTTGACTCAATATTATAAAGCTTGACAAGAATTTTGGCATTTGTTTAAACTCATTGGAAAATAGTGAATACTTTCTTTCAGCTTAATTCACATCAGTGTTTCAGTAATATATCAATAAAAGTTAAGTGCATTCATAATAAAAAATCATATAAAAACAGACATTTGATATGCATACTAGTCAAAGTATATACCTAATCAATGATCTATCACATCATGTTGAACATCTTTTCACATAACATCACTTGGTATCAAAGAAGAAACTAGATTAAATCAGTTTTGGAAAAACAATGGTTTTGAAAATAAGTTAAAAAATTATACATATTGAAACAATATGGTATATTGTATTTTTTAATATATTTATCATATGTGGTTGATCACATATTAGATATTAATTTTTGATCTGAATGCTAAGTAAAAGATCCATTTCCATAATAAAAATATTAAGAAAACACCAAAACTTTATTGATATTATCCAGTTGAAACATTGGCATGAGATGAAGTGTGAAAAGGAACTTGTCAAATTGACAATGTTTATAAGTAGATGTCACAATACTATCCATACATTTTGGTGTTGTGCCAATTCATAAATGATAATTTTGTCATTTTGTGTGTGTTGTAATTGTGACAATAATATTACAGTTTGAAATATGTTATCATCAATATTGTGTTAAAGTATCATAATTAAAAGTTTATAATGCTTTTTCAGTATTACAAATTTATGATAATTTTTTTGTGAATTCAACATTTGGTATTACTGCTCCTTACATTCTGTCTACTTCAGCATATAATTAAAAGTGTGCTGAAGTTGTGGTCTGAGGTAAAAAAATTACAAAATAAATTTTACATTTTTATTAATAAACTTATTTGTTTGTGTTTTCTCATTTTTAATTGATAATAAACCAATAAAATAATTCTGATAAAAGCATTGAAATATGGTTTGCATTTTCATTTTTATTGATGAATCCAACATAAAGATATTCCTTAAAAATAAAGCATTATAATTATTTGAGCTGAAAACTGAGCAATTGAATGTGAGATGATATTCATTGCATTGGACTGAATTATAGTTATATGAAACATTAAACCAGTGATCAGCTTCAATACTTTCACAGGATAGATCAATATAAGCTTTAGATATTATATGTTCCTTGTAAACAATGTTTGATATAGAATAAATTTCTATGCAGTTCATGTAAATCTAAATTATTTTGTTTAGAATGAAATTTTTCATATTTCCAACTATTTTTGCCATATGTTGATGGATATTCTATCAACTGAAAGGTAGATATATTTATCCAAAAAAAATATATTAAGTAAGCATTATTAATAGTTATTAAGTTCATTCTAGTTTATATATTTTAGTCAATAATAATATTATATGAGACAGTGATATCATAGATTATTTTCAAGAATTTTATATAGCATATAAAAACAAAATTTCTCGTTTTGCAAATATAGCAAAATTTACATCAGAATAATCTTTTATTTTGAAAAAAAAAAACACAAGAGATTTACTATGTCTATACAACATAGTGGTAAATTGATTTTTGTATTTAATAATCATTTCTATCCATATTTACCCATAAATTAGTATAATCATTTTTACCCCACAAAGGGAAAAAAAAGAAAAACAAAGATATATAAAAAAACATTGACGATGCGAACTACAAAAACTATTGCAAAGATTACAAATATGTCCACATATACATTACTTCTTAATTATTTAGTTTGTTTATTGAGATTTTGTTCTGCTGTGTTTTAGCTTCTTCTGCATCAAAGTCTTCAACATCTTGTCTAATTTTAACCTTACATTATATCTTTTTAAAAACATTTTTTTTGAATTGGATAACTCTTTATTGCTTTATTTTAGAGTGCTTTTGAAATAGATTACATATTGTAAATTAATTAAGCTCTTGTGATAAAATAACCTGATTCAATTTCATGATCAAATATTTTTAAAAAAATTATATAACCCTTCATGCACTTAATCTTCCCAATCAATTCTGATTTATTTTTACAATAGTAGATTTTATATCACCACATTCTATAAACTGAAGAAATATTGTTTGTTCTTTATGATTGGTCTATCATAGTTTTAGATTCTTAAAAAGGATTTTAAAACTTTTCTAATGTTTCACTCATAAGGGATCCAAGACTTACTTTTATATATTAAATTGGTAAAAATAATAGACTTATATACAATTAATTTAGGTTTAGTAAATGACTATGATGAAACAACATATTTTAGCATGTTAACTGACACCGTAACACACACATGTAGTGGATTTCAATATTCAATGCATTTTTCTATTTAAAAATTTATTCTGATATTGAGATTGATTCATATTTTTTAGTTGAAAACTATTGAACTAATTTTTTTTCTTTCGTCATTGACATTAATGAGATGAGTTTTATGAACATCTTCTGCTAGCTTTTATTCAAAAATTTAAGTATACTCTATATATCATTCTTTAAAATGCATGCACACCACCATTATCACTGACATGAACCAACTTAAATGAAAACATTTACCAAATGTATATGACATTCTCCCAAAGCAGTTTATAAACTATTTCTAAAATTACTGTGTAAAAATTGAAAGCAGAGATGGAGTTTAATATAAATCTTTTTTATCACTAATTTTTACACTGATCCATAGACCTTTTATCATTCATAATAACAATTTATTCTTGTGCATCATTAATAGTGTAAACAATATGAGTAATCTTTTATGAGTATCCAGATTAATTTTAAATACTGTCATAAATCTTATTAATTGATTCAAATATTTCAGATAAATCAATAAACGATTGCAATGCATATAAATTGTGTCTTTGCTCCAAATTTCTTTTTTTTTTCATTTGCTTGGTATGTCTATAGTAATTTTGATTCTCTAAAATCTCACTCAATTTCTGCTGATCATTTAATGACTGGAAGTAATTTATTTTATAAAATCCTTAAAAATGTTTTGATGTAGTGAATAAACATTTTTATTCCATGACAACTATTGGAGTTTTACGCATTGTGTTTATAAATTAGAATGATAGAAGCATTCTTAAAACCATAAAATAAAATTTCCATGGATCCTTATTTTCTCAAAATGCCAAATAGTTGTAGAACTAACATATCACCACTATATTTTTTAAACTTCTTTAAGTATCCCATCAAAACCAACAACCTTTCTTTTCTAATATTATACAGAGTTGTTTTAATTTCAATAAGTCAAATATTTGCTTTAAATTACAAATAATAAATAAAGATAATGTTTTAGATGTAAACTCTTCATAACTTAATATAAAAGTATATTATAATATTAAATAATTTTTAAGTATTCCATTTTTTTGGAAATATTTTTTCTTTTCAGCTAAAACATGATCATTATAACATAAAAGCATGCAATCCAAGCATTTATGATCATTATAATATAAAAGCATGCAATCCAAGGATTTATAGTGACAATGATATAATTTTGAAAGTCCATGTGTTGTTTTCTATGGATTAAGAAAAGTAAAATGACTATATCTTCTTTGCAATTTTTATCCACCAATTATTTTCATATATATTTTCATTTACTGAATTTAATAGTTTATAAAGCTTTTCATTTAATTTATTATTATTTAAAAGAAAAAATGCCACATTTTCAATAATATTGTCTCTAACAAGAGAATCTTTATCAGTAAACTATTGAGAATTTTTTATGTGTGAATTCAAGAAAACAACTTACTTGTATTTTACACACTCCTTAAAATAATTTCATGTGCTATTAATATGTCAACAATAAAAACCAAAAGTAGTAATTTTTATGATCATTTCTAAAAACAAAATTGTTTCATATTAAATATTAATAACCATTAAATACTAAATTAAATAAAATTTAACATGAATAGAATTTTTTTTCAAAAATTAAGGCACATCAAATTTTGTATCAATACATTTTTATTAAGACCTCTTTATTATTGTAAACACTAAGTCTATGGTCTATCTAAAAACATGTATGTATATCCTCTCACTTAACAGAACATTTTTTGCATCCTGATTCACTATGTGAATGTAATGATGTATGTACTTATTTTTTATAATATCTTTCTGTCTAAATATATAGTCAATTTATGTAATATATAAAAATTTAATAACAAAATTAGAGTTTCTATTGACTCTACTATTATTATTAAGAACATTGCTATAAAATTTATTTATCTTAACAAAGAAAAAAAGTTGTTAATTTTATGATAGCATTGATATATTGGCATTATTCAACAAAAAACTTTTTATCCCTGAACTCTCTGAATATAAGTTTATAGCCTAAATACTAATAAACAAGAAGTCAGATTAATAATATGATAATAGAAACCACTGTCAAAACAAGTTTAATACCTTGTACTGCTACATCTACAAACTAAAATAAATATCAATTTAGAAATTCACAGCAAATCCAATATTATGCAAACTTTTTTTTTCACTTTATGGTCTGCATATCTGAAAATATCAAATCATTTATTTAGGTTAGTGAAACTTTTTCCTTGGAAAATGAATTTTACAAAAAGCAACTATATTAATGCTGAATCTTGAGATGTTGTTACCTTTAAGTACAGTCCTTCACTTAGCCTTTGACTGATTGTAGCAACAGTTTACACTCTTCATTACATTTATATTTAGAAAAAAAAAAATTAAATAATTTTATTCCTCCTCTATTAATTCCATTACTATAACTTATTTTTCAATTATTTCTATTATTTGTTGAGTACAGATTTATTTAAAAAGGAATCCCTAAGAATATAATATGTTCTAAGTTAAAAGTACACATAATTCAGTTCAAAAATTATTCATTATTGATAACACTGACTGACTTAAAGATCACAATTAAAGATTCTCTGCCCATAAATTTGTCATATAATAATTTTCTGAATGACAATGTTTTGGACCCAAAAACAAAATGAAGAAATGACAAAATGATTATTCCCAGAATTGCCATTTATTGTGGATTTAAAGGCTGTAAATATAATTGCTCAAGCAGATCCTTTTATTATTAGAATTAATGACTGGAGAGGATCTACATGTGAGAAACTTGTAATAATTGGGTTACATACCATATAAATGACTGAAAACAGTAACATAAATAAACACAGAACTTTGCCCCAAAATACTATTAGTATCAATTGCATTAGTCTATGTCTGTTTAATTTACATCTTATTCTAATAGAACGTATTTGTTTCAGAAATCAGCATCTAACAGTTGTATAAGAAGTTACTTAAAATTTACGAATTGGATGTATCTCAAAATATGATTATTAATTTGAAATGATGCATTTAAGTTTAATTTAGAAGTTTTATACCAAAATTTGCATTAATGGTTTAGATATTTTACTAATCTCTAACTTTAAGAAGCATCATTTTTGCATATCATATTAAGAGAGAAAAATATATTAATCCAATGCTTTATCTCTCTCTCTCTCTCTCTCTCTCTCTCTCTCTCTCTCTCTCTCTATATATATATATATATATCTATATATATATATATATATATATATATATATATATATATATATCTATATATATATATATATAACAAACTAACCAAAGGAAATACATATAAAAACAAAAAAAAAAGACTTATAAATCCAATAAATAATATTATATTTCAACCAGAGGACTGGTTTTCATCAGAAAGAAAAAAAATACACAGTATATATATATAATAAATGATGCAGTATATATATATATATATATATATATATATATATATATATATACTGCATCATTTATTAATCTCTGATAAATAATTTTAATTTTAATATGATGCAAAAATGTGAAAGTAATGTTTCAAATCCTATAAAGTACCTCAAAGATATTATTTCAAGATTCAATTTTTGAATTACTTTCATGGTAAATCCATTACTGTTTCAGCAGTATGATGAGGTAAAAATATGTTTTATTATTTATCTTTGTATGAAATATTTAAATTTGCTAGTGAAATATTTTCTGATATTAACATAAGCATTTCTGATGAGATACATAATTTCCTTTCATTTAGAATTGTATTTTCTAAATTTATGTTACAGATTATTACTGCAAATGTACTTATGGGTACAAAAAAGATGGCCCATAAATAGCTTTGCATGTTCAGTAGGCATGCATCACCCAAGGCCTATTTATCATGGATCTGAGTACATGTTTTCTGAGAATCATGTCTTTATACTTTACACATTGATAAGACTTTATATTACTAGTAATGGTTGGTGACCAGACATAGCTATTATTATGCATTGCTTTTTACTATAACAGAATGACTCTAGTACCACAATTCTTGAACCTGATTTTATCTCAGAATTAAAAATCAACACTTTGCTTCACATTGCTAAGTATCCTTTATTTATTATTAACATACATATCCCAAAATTATTTTAGAATACTTAGGGATTTACTTTGATTAACCTTTACTATTTCTTTTAGTAGTTGCTGATAGTATGAGTTGATTTTTTTATCATACGACCTTCAATATGCTATTTAATAATTCTGAATTTATTTCATATACATAATTTATTGAGACATTTGAAAATGTAGAAAGGTATATGTGAGCTGGATAAAGCTTCATTTTTATATTCAACTTTGAAGTCATAGCCTGATAACAGATTTATATAGCATATCATTTTTGGACTCTAATTTAATTATTAGCCAAGATTTTCAGTAATGGCTTGCAATTGATGAATACCCTGAAAACCCATTCATAGAAGTATTGATTAAATTGTTTGTCTCCATAAATGACAATCAATGTCTTCTTGTTTAATTGTTGCTTTTATTTTTATGTTGGGCAATACCCAATGTGCAAAATTATTCACTGTTAGCATCTATTTCACATTGACACATTTGTTGTCAGAATTATCCTGTTTGTTATTGCAATGGATTATTAAATTATCAGATATTAAAATGGATTTTATTTTAATAAAATAAAAATCATCTCATGTTTTTCTTCAGCCTAATCTTTTTTTCCTGTTTTTAGTATTTCATTAAGAGAATGGATTGCATATATATTCCACTTAAGACGATTTTAAAAATAATTTTCTAGCCTTTTATTTGTAATTATTTCATGTTTTTAAGTTGTAAGCACTTTTAATAGCTTGCATATTTCAAAAAATATCCACCCCTGTCTAGAAATGATATGTCCTATAAATTGTTGTCTCTTGAAAATGATAATAAAAAATTGTTACACACACTTTTAGCCTTTTAGTAATAATTCTATAGCTTTCATAATCAGGGTGTTATCAAAGTATTAAATCACATCTTCCATTTGTCTAAATTACTCAATTTTTTAAAATATATTTGGAATAATCAGTTGCAATTAAAGAGTCTGATGTGTGCTATAATTGTCAAAATCTTTATTGTTTTCTTCATAATTGATTGTGTTTAGCAAAATATGTACTTTTTTGTGTAGTGCCAATATTTCAGCCACCTTTAGAACTGGATTCACTATTGTGGGTCAATCACTGTAGATTCTGCTTTTTCCATTTGATTTTGAAAGTACAACAATAGAGGTTTTGAGTTTTATATTAATGTTAAAATACTAATGTTTACTAATTCGTGTAATTTCACGATCTATACTGCATAAATAATGCAATATTGTGGTTGTATACTAGTTTTCCACAATTGTAGAGATTTATTTGTAAATGAGCTGAAAGGTTCTTTTTTAAAACAAATTTGGAAATCTGCTAATTTCCTCATTTATTGTCACTTTTGTTTTTTGAGGTTTAAATTATTTTCACCTATTATTAATGTAATCCAGAACTGTGTATAATGGAAGGATTTTTAATCTGGTCTTTAATATTGTTTCTGCATTTAAACTACTTTAATTTTTATAGAATTGCATTAATGTCCTGAACAGCAACGATAGTCTCTGTCAGGCATGGATAATTTGAGGAATTAAAAATCAACATTCATTTAATCAATTTTTGTGGTATTTATCATAAACTTTTACTTTAAGCATAATTTGCCTAGGACTCTTTATATTGTACATTTTAGAAAATTATATTCCCAATCTGTACACTGGATTCTATGTATATTTGTATTCCACTTTCTCATTTAATCCAAATTAATGATCTGCTTTGCACTAATTACACTGTTTATTTTTTCATTTATATTTCAGATCAGATATCCTAACTCATTGATGTAATAATATTCCATTATTCATATAGTTTAGCATTTTCAGAATTTAGTGAATATTCATTTGTGATATTTTATTAATAATGGTTGGCTAAGTTCTATTAAATTGAATTTTTTAAGTCATTTTATTTTGATAGCTTTTGCATCCTAAATGCTTTCACTGTAAATAATGTTAAACAGCTGTTTCTAAGCTTATTAGCCAACATTTTTGTAACATTTGCATTAAAAAAGCTTCCTTTGAAAAATTCCATTGACATAATTTCTTGTCTTTTAATGAATAATTATTTTTTCTTGCTTGACTGTTATTAAAATAATGCAACTTCCATATTATGGAATTTGTTTTGTCTTTCTGTTTCATACTTCTGGTTAGTTATTTTGAAGACTTTTTGCCCTGCAAAATAAAATTTATAAGAAACAATTTCTCTATTCTGTAGTAAACGTGCATAAGTAACATACGCCGGTAATATATAAATACAAACCAAAATTAAAGGAGACTAAGAAAGTTAATTTTACTAATTTATTACAACAATATTGAACTTGGTAATATTCACAAGCTATAACTACATACAAAGAACTCAACTTCCTAAATCACTTGTAATGAATTCTAAATCTATTTTAAATCTTGGTATAAATGTCACTTAAATGTTGACTATGGCTTATCATATAGATAGTTATTGCCATTTTTCTTCTAGGTCGGCATTCTTGTATAGATTGGATTTGACAATGAAGTTCCTTATCTATCTCAGCTGCTTCCCTCTTTTGTTCTTTTTTTTCTTTTTCTTTGACGTCTATATCTTAATTTCTTATCTTTTCTCAGCAATATAGTTAATAATTAATAATGTTAATTAGTTTTTCTCAAACCTATTTAATCTATAGTCTATTATATATGATCAATATACTTCATAATATAGCTAATTTTACTATATTTTATATATATGTCCATGCATATTATTTTTAATTTAGTCTTAATTAATAGTCTTTTTTTTATATTTTAGTATAGTTATTAATATATATATAGACACACACCCAAAAATTAGCAGTAAAGAGTTGAAAAAGTAAATGTTATATTATATTTTCTCAATGTTTCCATTAATACATCCATTCACCCACCATCTGCCATCCAGTAATTTCAGAAGAATGTTAATTACTGAATAGCATCTTAATTCATTTAATTGTCTATTATCTAATGACATTTTTTAATTAATTAAAAATAAAGTATACCAATGACTTTCTTTTAAAAATTGTTTCAGTTTTATATTAAGAATAATCTTTTTTTTAAAAATGAGTAAATCACATATAAATATTTCTAAATGTTTTGTCTCTTTATTATAGTCATTTTAAAACAAGCACACTAATATTTGTTGATAATTGGATTAAGAATTGTAAATTATATTTTATCAACATATATTAAAATATTAATTAAAAATATAATAAACCCTAAATCTTATAAAAAATTTATCAAAATCATTAGCAATATAACTTTTAATTTGATAGTAAATACTTTATTTACCTTTACTATTTCAAATTATTTTTTAAATTAACAAAATTTAAACATTACCTCTATCAGTTGTATTTATATGTAGGACTATTTCCATTATCTAATATTAAGTTTTTTTAGAAAATGTATTGTTTATTTAAATTTTTCCAATTACATTCAGCTGTTAGTAATAACAAACAGGTTAGTATATGCACAACCTGTGAGCTATTATTAACAGTTAAATGTAAGTGAGAAAATGTAAATAACGTAAATTTTTTCTAAAGACATTCAATACTTAATATTAGATAATGGAAATGTTTAATATACAAATACAATTAAAATCCCGTCATCGCAATTCTTCAGAAAAATGTTACCCCTTTCACTCTTGGATACAGTAGTTCCTGGATTGCATTCAGGGCAGTCTATTCCTATGCTAAAACTTGGTGTAGATATCCAAACAGCAAAGCCAATTGTTTATTCTTATTATTATTTTTGTTTAAACATTCAATTTTATTATTTTTTAATGTAGTATATTTTCATATTGTTTTAATTACATATATAAGAAAATAGGTTTTATCTCTTTTTATGCATAAAATTTATTTTACAATTTTATTAAAAATCTTAACCATAATTTGAGCTTTTATTTTATCTTTATTTTTAGTTCATCACTTAATATACTCTAAAATATTTTAATTAATTATATAAATTGAAATCCAATTTCTCTCTCGTTTGTTTTTAATTTTTTATTAATTATTTCTCATTTTTAATTATCATGATTTCATAATTCTGATGCATATATATTTGTTTGCTTTTTAATCTTGTTTTTAATTTATTATTAATAATTTCTATGTAATTTATGTTATGTTTTTTTTTACATTCTAAACATTTACTTTTATTAGAAATTAAAAAAATTAATTATATATTTTATTATTATTTACTAAATTATTTGTATTCATTTTCTAACTATAACAATTTTTGTTTCTTTGATTTATAAATATTTTTTTTATCATTTTATTCATTTTTCTCCTAATTATTTATTTTTATAGTTTTGATTATTTTTGTTTATCTTTTTTTGCATGAATTTCACATAAAATCACAAGCAATAAATCGTTTTTTTTTTATTAGTAGTTTTTAAACATTTTTAATGCATAATTATTATTTCTTCTTTTTGCTTTTTGTTATTTCAACTTTTTTATTAATTTTTCATTTTTTATTATGTTTTATTTGTGATTATTGATTAATATTCAATTTGCAATTTGATAAAAATAATCATAAAAATATATTTTATGAAATTTTTATATGACTTGATAATTTAACTTATACATTTAGTAATTAAAAAAGAAATGAACTCTTTATTCTATAGTTATCAGAGCAAGTTTGAATAATTATTAATTCTCAGAAAGTTATGCCTTTAAATCCCTATTGTCAGACAAGTTCTGGTGGTCGAGCGGTTAGCGGCAGCTGCTTTACAAACAGTTGTCCTGATGCTATGACACATAAGAAAGAAAATAATAATAAAAAATTGGAAGTAAGTTATGCATCTAATAATAGCCAGTTGATTCCATTTTACTAATTAATAATAGTAAAAAAAGTTAAGAGATAGTTTCTGTATTAAATTAAAAGTAATAGTTGTATTAATTTTTAATTTACTTCTTATCCTGGCTGTACAGAAAACAGTCCACCATATAATGTGATCATGCATAAAAAAAGAAATTTCAAGTGTGCTCCAGTACTGCTAGTTCACATGTAATTTAATGATAAAATAATTGCTGAAAGCTTCTTAGAGATAGATAAATAAGTTTTTCAAATTCAGAAGAAGATGACACTACAACTGAAAAAAATAAAATATAACCAGTTCATCAATAATATTTCATTGACTTCATACTTTTTAATAAGGGATTCATGACCAATATTGTATTGGAGAAATAAAGTAATTATGAGCATCTTTTCCATTCATAAGTATTGCTATGAATTATGTCCCAACTTATTTGTCATTAATATAATAGTACAGCCAACATATAGCCAACACTCTATTTGGACTGACCATTGCATAATGCCACAAAAATATGTGCTAATAACTTATTTATCATCTAATGGTACAAACAATATGTGAGCCCTAATTTATTTATGAAGAATTATACAAAACTCATGATATCCAACACTAATGACCAAATGTAAATATATAAATAAAGAAAGGAAGCAATAATGGTGGGGTAAACAATTACCTAGGCAATTCAATAGAATGGAATGATTGAATGGAAGATTAGTTAAGAATAGAAAATAGAACAATATACTAAAGTAAGATAGAGCAGAAAAATTCAATTAAGCAGTACTTGTGATATGACAAAATAACTACATTTTGCATATAGAAAGAATCACTCAAAAATTATAATAAAAGGAAATATTTTTAGAGGTAAGAAAAATAAACTAAAGTGGTATAAATGATCGCAAGATCCAACTTAAGAATGGGATGGGATAAAAAACAAGACCCATAGAATCCACAAAACATCCAAAATTAAGTCAAAATAAAGAGGTAATCCCCTCCCCCTGATGTCCACTATAAAAATTAATTAGAAGATATGCAGAATGATTTCAAGAAATAAACAAAAAACAGGGATCTAAGAAAAGAGGTATTTCAGAAAAATGAGAAAACTGTGAAACTATAAATATTATAGAAAAATCTACAATTAATATTAAAATGTTAAAAAATCTCAAATTGAGTTAATATTGTTTGAGGATTGTATATAGTGTAAAAAAGCCTATAGAGGTAGCTCAAATTCTTACTAATAATTAGTGCTGTTGTGAAAATATTTTAGCAGAAGATTGTATTTACTTAGAATACAATAGATGAAGGTTGCACAAATACTGAGAGAACTAAAATACCTTTGGTAAATATATGTGAAAAACAAAGAATGGGAAAACTATCACCCTGGTAATTGACTTGTGAAACAATGATGAAAATTAAAGATCAAATTCAGGGGGGGGGGGATATCCTGAATCAGCAGTATTTTATTTTTCAATAAGCAATAGCTAAAATATCTTTACTTAATATCACATCTTAAAGTTCCAATACAATTTGATGGAAATGTTACTTAATTCAGCAGCTACCTAAACAATGAATCCTAATTTTAAAATCCAAGACTGAAAAGTCAACACTAAAACACAAATTTTATGAGAACTATATATAAAATAGTTTTAGGTAGAAAGATAAAAAGTATTAGAAATGAAAGGCTAAGAAAAGTAAAATTTAAAAAGTAAAAATGGGAAATTATTATAGAAATCACCTAATACACTATAGTATCAAAAGAGAAAGTTGTAAGGTTGAATGGATATATACAAACAAATTTGAAATCAAATTAAAATGAATCAATTAAAGAGAATATATACTTTAATCCTAATGAATTTGTTTTCACAATTATTTATCTGAATATTAATAATCGTTGAGATAACTATCATTTAGAATATCTGTGACAGTATTGATTGCAACAAATCTACATTAAAATCATCAAGCATTGTTAGCCAAGAGGTCAGCGCAGCAGCTTTGCAAGTGAGCAGTTGGTTGCAGATGGTTGTTGTGGGTTTTGAGCCGATGCTATGACATATGGAAAAAGAAAAAAAATGGCCATAATGTTATTATACTATTATAATAAATTATAATGTAGACATAATTCTGCTTTCATTTGATAGCATTTTCTTGAAATTTACTGCCCAAAATATGCTTGTCTCTAGCTGTAAACCAATTAACATTACATGAAGTCAGTTTATACTATAATCTTCTTAAACAAACTCATATATTTTGTTCTGCCACCAATAATAAATGTAAACAATCAGCAGATACTACAAGTAAGCATTTTATCTTTTTTTAATCATATGTATAATTTCAAAAGTAATCCAGATTTTAATTATTTTGAAAACTTGTAATTGTATTCATTAAATATATATTATATAGATGTATTTTACTAATAGTATATTTATGCATACCCATGTAAGCAGTCCCATTGCTAGAGTTATGACTGATATGCTACCCTCGAAGCATTTTCATTTTTTACACAATTATTATAATAGCAAAATTTTCTTAAATAATAAAACATCAAAATTTACATGTACCCTATTTGATTGTGTACCAATTGACAATTTCTCAGAATTCATTACTTATATTTCTATAATTTAGCTTACAAAATAATAATGTTTATTTTTGATATCGTTAACACCAATAGTTTATATTTTTATTATTTTTTCTTTAAACTATGCCATCATCATTTAATAATAAAACAATAATAAACTTCTTTTCTTTTTTAAAAAATATGGTTTCAAATGATCTTTTATATATAAAAAAATCCAATAGAATTATTTTTTTCCTTTATCTTTTTAAGAAATTTATTTATTTACTTGTAAATTTATTTATTTGTAAGTATATAAATATATTTCAATACATTAGTCATGGTTCCAACATTTCAACTACCTCCTTTAGTCATTATTAAGGATTTTGCTTTTTGTCCTCAAATACTTATCTTCTTTCTTTATATTTTTACTACTTTTAAAAAATAAAAATGCTTAAAATAAAATACTTCAATGTAATTTATTACAAATTATAATAGTTTAAACTTATTAATTAATTTGGATAAATACACACATGTTCAACATATTTTCTTTCTTACTGTTAAAGATGCAAATATTTTTATACATATTTCTAAATCAAGTGAATCTCTTAGTTGATACTCAATTTAATCTTTTTTGTAACATTATAGATAATAAATAATATTTACTAATGTTTAATTTGAAAATGAGTATTCACCCATAATTTCTGATATAGAAAGTGTTAAAAAAGTCTAATTACAGAATTGAACCGGCAGAAAATATATTATTTTTGTAAATATATTCTAAAGCACTTCCAGATTTCACTTCAGGCTTTAAATATACTTGCAGAACTCTTAGTTCCTCTCCATTTATATCAGACATCTTATCAGCTGAATCTGTAAGTTTTAATTGTGAATCTATGCAATGTTTATTTAATTGTTGGCTATTAAGATTTGATTTGATTTCCAATGACCTACAAAATTTGGAATGTTTATGTTCTTTTAACATTTCAATTTTTTCTTGCACTGTATTAATTGTTGTATCAATAATCGGAAAGAAAAAAAAGTTTTTTTTTTTTTCTGGATCTGCAATACTTTCCTCTATATCTATATAATCAAACATACTTTTCTTTTTGTAAATCTTAGATATCCATATTTTAGGATATTTTGTATCTGCATTGATGCATGAATAAAATGATTGAAATGGTCATCACATTGTAATTCCATAAAATATTTTTAAACTTGCTTTAACGATTCTAAATTGGACTAAATGGTTTCTTCTGATTTTTGTAATAATTTGCTCATTATATTGATCTCATTTAGTATATTGTGTCAAATTATAAGGGAACACAAAAATTTAAATAATTTTATTTTTTTATTGAGCAAATTTGTCATAGTACTAGTCTCCACCACCAATTTGAGTTTTGAGAGGAAGTACAGTTTTTATTCAGCTTTCTTATCATGTTTCTGATAATGGTTTGGGAGTCAGTTTTGGTACATTTTTTAAAAATGTTCCATCTATGATTCAATGAAAAAACACATATAATTGTTGTATCAATTTAAAAAAAATGTACTGCTTCAAATTTTTTTTTAGCAATTATTTGGAACATTCTAACCAAATTTGTACCAAAACTGACTCTCAATCCATCATCAGAAGCACAATAGGACAGATGTAAAGATTTTGTTAAATGCCATACATTTTCAAGATAGATATTATATTATTAATATTATTGTTCAATAATGTTGTGATATTATTGTGTTTCTTATTTGTATAATCTTTGTTGGGTTGTATCTATTGTTGTTTTATTTTCTAAACATTCAAAATATCTGACATATTCTCATGTTTTTAATATGGTTTGTATTGCACTTATGCCTTTAAAAATTAATGATACATGTCTCCAATTTTCATTCTTTTCATACTGACAATATTGTCTCTATTAATTTTTCCTTGTACATTCAACATGAACCATAAAAAATTTAATGACTCTGAATATAAAAGCCACTAGCAATGTACTTTTTCTTTATTATTTCTAAATGAGAACATTTTCTATGGCATATATTTTATAGAAATTTGTTTTTGCTCATTTGTTCTAGATAATTTTCAATAAGAAACTGAATGTCTGTAAGACTTCATTAGTGGGCCACTTATAAAGATCATTTGACATCAATACAAATTGCACATGACTACCAATAATTTTGACTTCTATAAAACTAATATGTTGATCAAAGTCCTTTTCTATTTTCTCAAATTTTGTTCACTGCCTAATTAGTCTTTAGCTTGTTTTTATTGAGAAGTTGAAGGAAAAGCTTTATCAACTGAAGTAAATATACTTACACTATGCCTTGATAATTTATTATCACTTTGGATGTTGTTATTAATCATAAAAAATGTATTTAAAAATCCAGCTAGTTGTTTTTGTTATCCAATCATATATTGTTTTTGAGGCTATATGGAGCACACTGATAAGTATTTTGTTTTTCATTCAGTCGTTTTCAAAATTTGAGTAAAAATTTATAACTTAAAATATTTTAAAAACAACTTACTTTAAATTTAAACGTTAAAAATATTAGAAGAGCCAAATTGGCGACGGCAAATGTCTCTATGTTGTTTATCAATGCTAATGGAAAATATTTGTTTATAATGTTTATATTAATAAAAAACACACAATACAAAAAAACATTTATATTTAGGAGTTAGACTAAACAATGATACAAATATTGATATAAAGTGTTCCAACTACCAACTAATATCGTTGTAATGAAAAACGAAATCCATGTGTCAATAGTGAGAATATCTTATAAAAATAATAAATACTAATAATATAAATTGAAAAATTTTTAAATATTTTTAAATGAGGGTTAAAATAATAATTAATATATTTTTGTCAACTCATTAATTCATCTACCTGCATGCCTTGCACACATTGCAAAACAAGGCGCATCACCCCTATTTATAAGCAAGTTGTAAAATATTGTATTATATATGCAGATATATATATATAAAGAAACAAAATACTTGGTGTTTTTTTTTGTTTCTTTGGACTTAGCATTTTTACACATAAATAAAATTAAAGAAAAAAGGCTGTTTTTTTTTAAATATTTATTCCAGGCAGTCATATAATTTATTACAGCAGTATCATAAAAAAAAGCTTCTTGGTGGCATAAGTATTATTTATAGCAAGGGAAAACTGGAAAAAATATTTTAGTTGTTTTTTTTTTAAATTTAAACAGTGCTTCTTACTCTCAGTTTTCTAATTTATTTTGTTATCTACGTGTCTTTGAGTTTTCTCAATGATAAAATTAAAAGCACAGAAAGTTTGACTTGACACTTCATATTTACTTGTTTAAATCAAAGTATAGTAATTTTCTCTTCTGAGAACAAACTATAAATTAGAAATGCAAGAGCTAACTAAAAAATTATTTTATTAAGTTTATATATGTTTATTTAATTTTGGCTATTTATAGCAGTCTTTCCTGAAATATTTTATATTTTATGTGTATATATACAAATAAAATATTATAGTAGATTATCAAAGATAACACCAGAGAGAATTATAGTAAATCAGCCTCTTCAACAAATCTTCAGTGATGACTACTGAAAAAAAAAGGTACTATTTGTCATGCTGTTGGAATATTGGATATAAAATAGTTTTTATTGTTTTTATAATCATTTACAGATTGGCTATAAACCAATTCCATTAATATATATTTTTTAAAAAAATACTAAGTTTGTAATATTAAAAAAAATATCCTAATTTCATATGCTCTAGAATAGATTCCCTTTTGTTCAAGGAAATAGCAGACATTAAACTAATCACTACATATGAGAACCTTAAAATGAAGTTTATTATTTATATGTAAATTAACTGAAACTTTCTAAAAGTACTGTAATTATAATACTAATTTTTTATAATAAATAAATAATACCAATAAAAAATATTCATTTAATATTTCAAAGCAATGATCTTTTTCTACTGTCAATTTCAATTTGGAGCTATTTTATATATGATTTTTTCCCCCTTTAATATCATGAATTCCAAATACCAATGTATGTGTGCGTATGTATATTGTAATTTATTTTTATTCATATAGGAATATATTAGATTATTAAAGGTTTTATTTTAAATAAAAAATATTAATCAAAATTTAAAAAAAGTTTGTAGATTGGAAAGTGTTCGTTAAATAGCTATTTGTTTTTTCAGCGTAATAACAATTTCTGCTATTCTTTCAGACTGTCATGGAAGACATTTTCTTTTCTTTAAGAATTTTTTTTCTCCTCAGTAAAGATGGTCAATCCATTATACAAAAATTCAATTTAAACAGTAAAAATGCACTAAAAGACTTAAGAAATTGAATGTAATTCTCTTTTTTTCCCTTCACAAAGTGCACAAAATTTGGATTCTCCTTAGGACTCCTCTTTAATGCATGATTCCATTCATAGCAGTACAATAAAGCTTTCAAAATAGGAAGACATATCAATGTTAGGTAGAATTTTTTTTTCTCACAACTGAAAATAGATTCTATTACAAGTTATTGTGTAAATGACAGCTACTTTTCTGATTCTAAAGTAAATATGCTATTAAAAAGTGAAATGTAGTAAATTTTAGCTACAGAAGTATTCAAAATAAACCCCTAATGATGCTAATAATTATATCGATTTTAAGATAAGATGAATTTGAAATGGAGGAAATAGAATTAATTCTAAACATAGAAAAATTGAAATCGTCTTTTAAATGTGAATTATTAATAATAATAGTACTAATAACAATAATATTAATAATTAATTTTGATATACAAAAAATTATTGAAATAAAAAAGTTAAATATCATATTGTTCCCAATATTACTTTAATTATAAGCACACATTTCTGAGCGTGCAAACTCAGCAAAGAAATTTATCTTCAAAGTCAAGCATTTTTCTGAAAAAAATGAAGAATTTCCAGGAAAACTCAACTTTTAGTAATTATTTTTATTTAATGAATAAAATGAGTCCTAAATTATTCAATCTGACATGTTTGAATATACTAAAAATAAATACACAAACTTCTTATTTTCTTCCAAAAATGTATTTTCGTATATTAACTAATGAACATATGTGTATAAATTCACATATTATCCACTTTCCATTTTCAAGGATCTACAACAAAAATATATATATCTTGACATAATACTCTAAATACAAAAATCTATTTCTTATATTAACATTAACATGTCAAATCCATTATAATAAAACTTATTAATTATACATATACATAACTATATTTTTAATTACTTCTCCCTCCCTCTATTTCCTTTATTATAAAACTTCCTTTTTACTTGTATCAAGTATATTTTTTCAAAAAATATTAGAAACCATCTAAAACACCAGCAAACAACAAACTATTTATATCATTTAACCCACTCCCAAATTACAAATTTATTTATTCCTTTAACTATTTTATCTAACTTTCATACCAATTATCTACATTCCCTATCTATACTTTTAAATCTATTTAAAACTAATGTACATTTTTCTCTATCCTTTAACAATTTACTTAAATACTATTTGAAAATTCCATATTAATTACCAATTATTTTACATTCCTCATCTACAACATTAATTCTATTTAAAACAGGCTTATATCTTTTTATGTAAAAATATTCTTTTATCATTCTTCCTCTGTAGTTTTTACCCTTTTCCAACATTTTTATATTAAAATTTTTATGTCCAAATTATTTATAATCTATATACATGTTGGGATTTCTATCATCTAAATGTTGTTTAAACCTATTTTTTAAAAAATCTATTTTTTGTTGTACCAATGTGTAATACATTTTTTCCTCCCACTTACAATTCAAACATTCTATATTAAAAATTCCATTCATTTTTTCCATTTCTTGATATTCTGTTTTATTATTTAAATTTCCTAAATAAATTTATTTTTATATACAGGTTTAAAAATTAATCTACTTTCACCTTTATATTTATTATTTATGTTCTTCATAATTTTTTTTAATCTCAAAAAATGTACTTCTTGAAACATTATTACTACTATATATTATACTCTGTATATATTTCTCATTATTTCTCTTTCTTAGTATTTGTGAAATATTTTTTATCACATAATTTATCTATAACGTTAACAGGAAAATCATTTCTATACCTTTCTCTTTTAAATTATTAATTTCTTTTTTAAATAATTTTTAGTCAGAACATAAATTTATTGTTCTATTTATTCTATTATTAATAATATTTATTTTATGTTCATACTCAATATCTGAACCCCAATTACATAACAACCCATAAAAGTATCTTTTCTAAATACCCTTGTTACAATATTAACCTTACAATTCTTTATAACCTTTTTTAATCATAACATTCATATAATTGATTACATTATTTTTTTCCTTTCCATAGTAAATATAATATTATCATCAATTAAATTAATATACTTAACAAAATGTTCTGATTTTGTATAATTTCCATTGAACACTAAAAAATAATCATCCACATATCTAACACAAAATACAGGTTTATATTTTGTATTACCAAAATATTTTCCTTCAAAATCATTCATAAATATTAAAGCTAACAACCCACTCAAGCTATTACCTATACCCAAACCCTCACATTGCCTGTAATATATATCATTGAACACAAATACCACATCTTTACAACATTATTTAATATTTCATATAATTGATGACATTCCTTTTTAATATGTATATTATTATCTTTAATGTACATTTCCATTATTATGTCAAATGTTTTAGATGGTGCTGTATTTGTATACTCACTACATATATCAAGTTTAACAAAAAATATATTCTTATAATTATTTTCCTCCAAAACTAAATTTAAAATCCATAACAAAATCATTTGAATTACTCACATTATTATCGTTTTTTATTTCCCCATATTTTTTCAATTTTTTATTATATAACTATTTCAATACATTTTCATAATACATATCTACAAAACTAAAAATAGGTCAAAATGGTATCCCTGGGTTATGAATCTTAGGTACTCCATATATTTATATATATATATATATATATATATATATATATATATATATATATATATATATATATATATATATATATGAAAATAAAGTTTTTTGGAAAGGAATAAGAAGTTGTTTATGTATTTATTTCTAATATTGGAGAACATATATATTTTAAAAGAAAAAAGCAGTGGGTTAATTTGTCATTGTATAATGATAATATTATGGTGTAATATATATTGTGAATATATTAACTATAAATAGGAAATGTGTTATAGATATAGATTAAGTGATAGAAAGAGGCTAATTATATATTTACAGATGCAAACTATACTTGTGTACATTGATGACAATAATTAATATTAAAACAAATTATAGTGTGAAAAAAATTTTAGTTTAACTATAAATAATATAATTAGTTCTTGAAAATTTATTTATTTGTTGTAATTGTGTACACTTTTTAATACTTTACCAGGATTGTGATTCAACTCTGCCATTTCAAGTACTCCACATTTTATGATCCCCTGAACAATAAATCATTCAATTATTATTTTTTTGTTTATTTATAAAAATACCCCTAATAAAGGTACTTTCTTTTATAATGTAATCTCTTTTTTTTTGTTAAATTGGTTATAAAACCTCAAAAAAATAGTTATAATATTTAAAAAGTGTAATTAATATGAATATACACATGTATGTCACTCTCTATATTATTTAATTATTTTGATTACATTGCATTTTGTTATTTACTATTGTTTATTAATAATTACATCATTATTATATCTTTGATCTAAAGTAAACAGTTAAAGTATGCAATGAGTTTAAAATAAGGGTTATGCATTGTAACTACTCCCATGCAAATCACCTGAAGATAAGTGTTTGTTTTAATAGTAGTAATATCGGTCATGCATTAAATCAAATGACTGTAGCAATAATTAATAAAAATATGAGTAATCATACTTAAACAAACAACAATTTATTTCCCATTCACAGTTGAATGATGATATTTAAATATGAAATGTATTTTGCAGAAATTGGTTTGTTTTTTTTAACATAAAGGAATAGGTGATATGATATAGGAAGTGCTCCTATAAGGTATAATAGTTTCTTTTTTTATATTCATTTCTAGTGTCAGCCATTATATACTTTCAATTTTTCAATAAACATTTAATTAACTGACTGAATATGCATAATTAAAAACAAGACATACTAAATAATTTGGCATTAAATAGATCATATTAGTCATAATATATAAAATATAAAGTACTTTCTTGTTATAGAGTTTTGTCAATTCTAATGGCAGATAAGCAATGACATATGAAACTGTAATGATTGATTTTTTTTTAACATGTAGCTACTTCTGAAATGATATATAATCAGCACTTTAAATATTTAATATGGCTTCAATGCATATATATATATATATATATGTTAAAACGAAGATTTGCACGGGTTAAATATATAAAATACATATTTTGCGGGTTCATCCATGTTAAAAACTTTTAATATTAATATACTGATGTTTCGACTTGGTCACAGAAGCCATCCACAGAGTTATAAAAGGTAGAAAGACGGTTGTAGAGGCGCTACAATCACTGATTTGAATAAAATGTTAAAATTCCACCAATGGCAAAAAATGTTAAATTTAGGAATGTTTTTTAAAAAAATCTTTCCAAATAGGAGGAAGTTTGCATGTATCATCTCACTTATTGATACAATCTGGCCTTTTAAGTATCTCAATGGCTTCTCTAATTTTGCATTGGTAGAGATTATCACATCTGGATATGATCCTGGTACTAGAAAAATCAATTTTATGACCTGAATCTATAGTATGGAGTGAGAGTGCTGATGATGATGAGTGTTGTTTAACTGCATTAGCATGCTCATCTCTCCTAACACTGATGTGACGATTACTCATACCTATGTAAGAAGCTTTACAATTTTTACATGAGATTTGATAGACACCATGAGATTCAAAAGGGATTGAATTCTTAGGCTTGGTTATTATATTGCTGATCTTTTGATGAGCAGAAAATGCTGTATCTATATTATAGGGTTTTAATATATGTCCGATACTGTCTGTAGTTCCTTTTACATATGGAACACAAATCCTAATAGCTGATTTATCATCTTTTTGTTTCCTATTTTGTCTATTTTGGGCTTGAAATAAGGCTTTTTTTATAAATTTGTAATTATAACTATTTGCTAATAAAACACTATTAATATGATTTATTTCTTCTTTTAGATGTGTCTCATCTGAAAGGTTAATTGCTCTATTTAAAAGAGTTTTGGCTACAGAAACTATCTGAGTTGGGTGATGATGAGAATGGAAATGCAAATATCTGTCTGTCTGTGTATCCTTTCTGTAAATAGAAAAAGATAAACTATTTGGTGTTCTGGTGACTAGAACATCAAGAAAAGGGAGTTTTCCATCAGACTCTGTCTCCATTGTAAATTTAATATGAGGATGCATATTATTTAAATGTAAAAAATCATTTAATTTATTTTTTCCATGTTGCCATATGACAAAAGTGTCATCTATGTATCTGAGCCAAATGAGAGGTTTTAAAGATAATGATTCTAAAGCACAAGTTTCTATATATTCCATGAATAAATCAGCTATTACTCCTGAGATAGGTGAGCCCATAGGAGTACCAAAAACTTGTCTGTAATGCTGTCCATTGTATACAAAATATGTATTTAAGAGACAATGTTTAATTAAAGCAATAATATGGTCTGGTAAATTGCAATGTTGTGAGATTATATTTAAAGCTTCATCAATTGGAATGTTTGTAAACAAAGACACGACATCAAAACTGACCAGAATGTCATTAGCATTAATTTTTAAACTTTTTAAAACAGAAATAAAATGAAGAGAGTTTGTAATATATGATTTAATAGATGGGATTGTAGGTTTAATGAAATCCGATAAGTATCTGGCTAAAATATGAGTTGGAGAACCTATTGCACTTACTATTGGATGAAGGGGAGTATCTGGTTTATGAATTTTTGGAAGTCCATAAAATTTTGGACAGACACAAGATTTTTTACAAGGGATTATTTTATTTTTTATCTCTGTTTCAATAGGTGATTTATTAATAATAGCTTTTGTTGTTTTTTCTAAATACATAGTATGATCTCTTTTTGATAGTTTATAAGTTTTATCATTAAGCAGATCTAAAATTTTATTATGGTAAATGTCATTACAACTGTGGCATTACCTTTGTCAGCTGGAAGTACAACAATTGATTTGTTCGATTTTATATTATTTAATGCTTGTCTTTCTTTCTTTGAAATATTATTTTTAGGAAGCTTAGCTTTTTTAAAAATATTACAAATCTCAGCTCTAGCCAAATCAGCCGATGTAGAATCAATTTATCGAGAGCTGATTCAACATTACAAACAATTTTCTCAAAAGGTATCCAGGAAGGTGTTAAAGCAAAATTGAAACCTTTTTCTAGAACCGAAATTTCATTTGTTGAGAGGGCTTTCCTAGATAAATTATAAACGGTTTTTTGATTTGGATAAATAATGTTTTGGGGATTGTGTTCTAATTAGCATTTGCAATTTTTTCTTTTGCTTTGCTGTTACAAATTCCGAATCTTTAACCGATCTGAAAACTTGCAATACGATCAAACCTAGTCCACAGTAAAGGATGTATTTTATTACTAAAGAATAAACGTAAATGTAGCAATACTTTATCAATTTTGTCTAAATTTTTCCGACTTTCTTTAATAAAAGAGTTTAAAATAATATTGCTAGTTTTCCTTAGAATTTTACTAACATTATAATTGTTCTTGTGAAACACAATTTTACAGCAAGTGGATATAACATTGTGATTTTTGCACGCTAATAAAAAAAATAAATTATAAAGTAACTTACATTTCTTAATCCACCTTCTTTCAAATATACGAAGCTGTTTAAAAATTTCCTCCCCATAGAGGTTAATAATGTTAAAACGAAGATTTGCATGGGTTAAATATATAAAATACATATTTTGTGGGTTCATCCGTGTTAAAAACTTTTAATATTAATATACTGACATTTTGACTTGGTCACACAAGCCATCCACAGAGTTATAAAAGGTAGAAAAACAGTTGTAGAGGTGCTACAATCACTGATTTGAATAAAATGTTAAAATTCCACCAATGGCAAAAAATGTTAAATTTAGGAATGTTTTTTAAAAAATCTTTCCAAACAGGAAGAAGTTTGCATGTATCATCTCGCTTATTGATACAATCTGGCCTTTTAAGTATCTCAATGGCTTCTCTAATTTTGCATTGGTAGAGATTATCACATCTGGATATGATCCTGGTACTAGAAAAATCAATTTTATGACCTGAATGTATAGTATGGAGTGAGAGTGCTGATGATGATGAGTGTTGTTTAACTGCATTAGCATGCTCATCTCTCCTAACACTGATGCAACGATTACTCATACCTATGTAAGAAGCTTTACAATTTTTACATGAGATTTGATAGACACCATGAGAATCAAGAGGGATTTAATCCTTACGCTTGGTTATTATATTGCTGATCTTTTGATGAGCAGAAAATGCTGTATCTATATTATAGCGTTTTAATATACGTCTGATACTGTCTGTAGTTCCTTTTACATATGGAACACAAATCCTAATAGCTGATTTATCATCTTTTTGTTTCCTATTTCGTCTATTTTGGGCTTGAAATAAGGCTTTTTTTATAAATTTGTAATTATAACTATTTGCTAATAAAACACTATTAATATGATTTATTTCTTCTTTCAGAAGTGTCTCATCTGAAAGGTTAATTGCTCTATTTAAAAGAGTTTTGGCTACAGAAACTATCTGAGTTGGGTGATGATGAGAATGGAAATGCAAATATCTGTCTGTGTGTGTATCCTTTCTGTAAATAGAAAAAGATAAACTATTTGGTGTTCTGGTGACTAGAACTCCAAGAAAAGGGAGTTTTCAATCAGACTCTGTCTCCATTGTAAATTTAATATGAGGATGCATATTATTTAAATGTAAGAAAAAGATGATAAATCAGCTATTGGGATTTGTGTTCCATATGTAAAAAGAACTACAGACAGTATCGGATGTATATTAAAATGCTATAATATAGATACAGCATTTTCTGCTCATCAAAAGATCAGCAATATAATAACCAAACCTAAGGATTTAATCCCTCTTGAATCTCATGGTGTCTATCAAATCTCATGTAAAAATTGTAAAGCTTCTTACATAGGTATGAGTAACTGGCACATCAGTGTTAGGAAAGATGAGCATGCTACTGCAGTCAAACAACACTCATCATCATCAGCACTCTCACTCCATACTATAGATTCAGGTCATAAAATTGATTTTTCTAGTATCAGGATCATATCCAGATGTGATAATCTCTACCAATGCAAAATTAGAGAAGCCATTGAGATACTTAAAAGGCCAGATTGTATCAATAAGCGATATGATACATGCAAACTTCCTCCTATTTGGAAAGATTTTTTTAAAAAACATTCCTAAATTTAACATTTTTTGCCATTGGTGGAATTTTAACATTTTATTCAAATCAGTGATTGTAGCGCCTCTACAACCATCTTTCTATCTTTTGTAACTCTGTGGATGGCTTGTGTGACCAAGTCTAAATGTCAGAATATTAATATTAAAAGTTTTTAACACGGATGAACCCGCAAAATATGTATTATATATATATATTGTAACAGGATGGGGAGTATCAAGGGAGAAAAGTAGAATTGAACTGGGGTGTTGGAAACATCATCATCACTCCCAGGCCATTTAAAATGAAATATTTACAAAAAGTATATTTAAGTAATATGTAATATTTTATATGATCATGAGTTTAGAAAATCTCTGAGAACATTGAAAGATCCGCCAGCTAACTCAGAAGAGCAACTATAATAATTAATTATCAATCAGCATTATAAATAAAAGTAAGTATGAGTACTCAAGAGAAATAACCATCCATCATCATCATTGATGGCAATAAACAAATTAGTACAATAAATCAGAATAAAATCAACAGACCATCTTGTGGCTGGATTAAAAATGGGTCTTCTTTAGAACAGGCTAACTACTGAGCCTTTCCCACCTTAGGAAATTACTTAAACATAACTTGGATGCACCAGCTTAGTGACCATCCATTACAATACACCATAATCGGAAATCGAAACAATAATGCTGGGACATTTATAAAAAGCTGATCATCATTAATGATCTGGCCATTTGTACTGGCCAACTATAAACTTAACTTTTAAATAAGACTAAAATAAAATAAAAGATAATAGTGCATGGGCTTTAAAGAATATCATCTTATGCGCCAACCAGGATGATGATTGATCATCTCTGGATGCCCCAAAGTACTAAGTACACATCCCCATTTATCCATGTCCAAATCTAGCTCAGAGAACACGATCTATTACTGTATGTGACCAAGAGATGATAAAAACAATTTTTAACAAATACAAGTTTATTAATAACAAAAAAATAAATGATTACGGTCTTATAATGGTTCTGATTTTGAAAAGTATACATTGAGTTACATGATTAGTAAATTAGGTTTATTTAAAACCCATTCAACACACAGGCATGTGGCTTGATACAAAATAAACATGTTTGAATTAACATTTAATTTAGAAAAATTATCAAAATTTTACACATAAGTGTCTATCTGACATGCATTGTTATTTACAATACAATTGACATATATATGCACACATATGTGCGTGAATTTTCTGATTTTGATTATAATACAAAATTTTAAATGATCACATTGACATTTAAATAATTACTATTCAACATTTAAATTGTTACATTGATTTACATATATGTGCACACAAACACACAATTTATAATATGCAATTAATATTTTTAAAAAAATGAATTGACATTTAATCCAAAAAAAATATTAAAATTTTAATTATATGAGTGTGCATGTATATGTGTATATACGCACCCTGACTTTTATCTATTTCAACTCATTACAGAAATATTATATTTTTTCATAATTAATTCATTTGGAAAACACATAAATTTCACACTTATACGCATAAAAATCAATATTAAAAAAAAATCATTTTAACAAATTCTATTATAGATTTCTTTAATTCTTTTTTCCAGAGGTTAGAGAGCTGTTATTAGGTTACCTCTTAACAAATTATCAATGTCTTTAAATTTAAAAATATAGATTTAAAAATGTCCATCAAATTAAATATTGAAAAACAACTCACTTTGGTATGCAAGTTTATCTGTGCTTCTCTTCGCATATGTAGACACAGCATCATACCTATAACTATTTCTTTATTCAGCTGCTCTCTTGGGCAAGCTGTTTTTGGTCATTCCAGGAAATTATCATCATCGGGTATGGTTGGCTTTTTTTTCTGTAGTCAGTTCCACTTATACTTGGATTTTGTAAGCTTCAGATCAGCAAGATGTTTTCCAGAACACTTTTAAGGCTATGAATTATAAAGAATCTTGACCCATTTCCTCCATGTAAATTCAAACTCCTCCTGTGAAATGTAGAGCAGGCACTTCCTTGCATTCTTAAATCTTCATGGCAGTTCTCTTGATAATTATACTAGCCATCTTTGCAGCTAGCTTTACTATGGCTATTTTCTGCTACAGTTATCAACTTTTCACAAAATACTTAAGCCAACTTTATAGCTAGCTCTTCTGCTAACTCATATAAAACTGCCAGCCAAACTGTTCTCTTGGAACTAATTAGTTATCAGCCCTTTTATAGAATCATCTAAGGTGATAACAAAACCTTGATAAAAACGGGTTTATTTTTAGCTTTCTAATCCCTTTGAAAACATATACATGTTTTAATTAATTAAAAAAATTTGAAAAACAAGTATTGGGTTTTTACATTTCACAATCAGAATAATAATTATAATAATACAATATTTATATTTATTCAGACATTTTTTAAAATGTCAATTTCATAATGAAATTTCATTATAAACCCAGAGTTATTTAACCCTTTACTTATTATTATTTTATTTTAGGAAATATAAAAAAAATATCAACAAAAATTTATTCGGTGTTTATTTCTACTTTTCCTTTATTTTACTTATATATTTATGCACACACACTATATTAGTGCGTGCTATGTAAGCCAACTGGTTACAATATATATATTATAACGATCCAAACGAAGTGGGAGATCGCATCGCACCGCACCGCACTACCAAAGGGCGCCATCTAGGCATTTGAGCCTAGAAAAATTTATAAAGTAGGCAGATACGCGCTGTTAGGATTCCACTTGATTTACATATTTAGATCGTTAGTCCATTGTCACTAGCTCAACGGAGACGCAGAGATAAAATTTTATAAATCTTATATCTTAAATATAAAGAATAAAATAATAAAAGCCACTGCCAGAAATTAACACAGAAAAATATTTATTTATGCACATATAAAATATTATTTAAATCCGAGGAATAAGTTTAACATTTAGATTTTTATCTTAATTTTTAATTTTACATTTAAAATAGCTTGCTATAATGTTTAATATTGTATTTAGAGGGTCGAGTATGAATGGACTACATAGGTCTGGATTTGAAAGGAAAATATTCTTCCCTGATTTAACCTTAGACAACAAATTTCGCAATCAACTGGCGCCAATCCATCTGATACATTCATGTATTCAATGTAGCATGATACGACAACACAAAATACTATATTGTCAGGAATGTACATCTGAACAATAAGTAGAAATAGAGAAGACATTGACTCTCCACCAACAGGAATGTGACATCTGTGGGCAAGTAGATCAATAAACTAAAACTCCATAGGAATGGACTGCGGTCTTCTGCCGACTTACAAACCCATCCATAGGCAAACAGAGGGTGTGTGGCGTATATCTATAATCCTGCCCGTAGCGGATCTCATCCTACATTTACTAATTACACAAATATATCCAATCCATTGAACCCATTCAACTACGAAATGAATAACCTAAGATTACCCTCCCTTAATACAACTTTACAAAACTATATAGCCATTCGCGCCCGACTTATATTTTAACATTTATATACGTTCGCACAGATTTATTTAAAAATGTTGGGTATAGATCGATTACACAGATTCCACAGTCAAAAACATTTCAAAATAAACATAAACGATCAAAATACAAAATTATTGATACCGACAATCGCAGAGGGAAACTTATAAGTAACCCAATAGTATTCACCATAAGATACTTGCGTTGTCACCAATAACTTAAAAGACATCCGAATAAATACATTTTAGATACTCACCGTAAGGTATCATTATTTATCGAATGTCTATATATTTTGATCAAATATGAAAACCAAAATATAATTAACCGCAAACGAATCCATGCAAGCATCTATAAACAACTTTAAAAATTTAATACATTTTAGTTAAAACATAATATACACAAAAAAAATGAACTGGAAATGATTGCTTAAACATTTACATAAAAAAAAATATCAATAATTGAATTTGCATTCTTTAAGTCAGATAAGAGTTCTTATTTTCAGTTATTAATTACTTGCAATTTTAGGAAAGTTATTAGATAGATACAATAGTTCATACTTTATGGATTTAATAGATTGAGAAGTCCATCTTCGTGATCACTTTAGTAGATTTTGTCCTTCTTTGAAATGAAACTGCAACTTGCCATGCATTTGGTCAGGAACTGTCATCCAGAGGCCTCAGCTGGTTGTCCGGAAAATTAAATTTATTGCAGACTTCCACATCGTGAAAATCTGCAATATAGCTAGTTATAACGATCTATTCATAGTCAGCTCTAAGATAACAATTATAATAATAATTTGGCTTTCTTCAACGAGCAAGACGTCACTAATCCATTCGTGTTTCAGTTATGGTCTGTGCTGTCATTTTCGTGTTTGGATTGGTCATTTAATTCCTTTGTATTCTCTTATCTGACCATTTAATTTATTTTACATGCCTCACGAGGTAGTTTGCTTTTGAACAATCATTTAATTAATAAGACAATCATTTCCATTTTCTAAGACTATAGAAATCAACATTATTTCTATTTTTAAAATATCAATCTTTATATCTTTACTTTTTACAAAAAAAAATTACTTTCAAATATTTTTATTTTTTAAAAGTTTTTAAAGTTGTCCATCATGCGATCTATATATATTAAACAACTTTTAATTTTCAGTTTTTTAAGTTTTTTTTCTTTTTAATAAATCAAATTTTATTTACGATCTTTTTATTTTCATTTTAAAATAATGTAACGGCATATATTCCGTTACATATCAGTAAACTTCCTCAAAAACAAAAACATTAAAAAAAAAAAAGAATTTACTTAGTGTTAGTAATGACGTTACACAAATTGATTATACTAATTTTTTTTTTTTTAAAAGACAAAACTTTGGTTATTAATGAAAAGACATAACTTTGGTTAGTAATTACAAGAAAAAATGCTGACTATTCTTTCCTTTTCACCCCAGCTGAGATTACACCTCCTCCCTCAAGTGTTCCCTTTTCCCTACATTTCATTATTAACTTAGGCAAGTCAAAGAAGTTACGTGATTTTAGACTTTTTTTTTTTAATTAAATTATGATTTATATTAATTGTTACATTTTATTCCTCACATTTATTTCTACATATACGCAATTTTCTTACTGGCAGTACTTTTTACACAAACTTCATAACTTTATATAATACAAACAATATATTCTGATTTCAGAAAAAATATTACGGGCTTCATTTTCAATGTATATACTCATTTTTAAAGAAAAATCTTACAGGCATAATTTATTTTTAACATTCTCAGGGCACTCGTGGTTTATTAAAGATCGTGCCACGTTGGGAGTCCATTTTAACGATTGGGGAAGGAGACTTACGTAAACTGCACTACAGGGCGCCATCTAGGCATTTGAACCTAGAAAAATTTATAAAGTAGGCAGATACGCGCTGTTAGGATTCCACTTTATTTACATATTTAGATCGTTAGCCCATTGTCACTAGCTCAGCGGAGACGCAGAGATAAAATTTTATAAATCTTATATCTTAAATATAAAGAATAAAATAATAAAAGCCACTGCCAGAAATTAACACAGAAAAATATTTATTTATGCACATATAAAATATTATTTAAATTCGAGGAATAAGTTTAACATTTAGATTTTTATCTTAATTTTTAATTTTACATTTAAAATAGCTTGCTATAATGTTTAATATTTTATTTAGAGGGTCGAGTATGAATGGACTACATAGGTCTGCATTTGAAAGGAAAATATTCTTCCCTGATTTAACCTTAGGCAACAAATTTCGCAATCAACTGGCGCCAATCCATCTGATACATTCATGTATTCAATGTAGCATGATACGACAACACAAAATACTATATTGTCAGGAATGTACATCTGAACAATAAGTAGAAATAGAGAAGACATTGACTCTCCACCAACAGGAATGTGACATCTGTGGGCAAGTAGATCAATAAACTAAAAACTCCATAGGAATGGACTGCGGTCTTCTGCCGACTTACAAACCCATCCATAGGCAAACAGAGGGTGTGTGGCGTATATCTATAATCCTGCCTGTAGCGGATCTCATACTACATTTACTAATTACACAAATATATCCAATCCATTGAACCAATTCAACTACGAAATGAATAACCTAAGATTACCCTCCCTTAATACAACTTTACAAAACTATATAGCCATTCGCGCCCGACTTAATTTTAACATTTATATACGTTCGCACAGATTTATTTAAAAATGTTGGGTATAGATCGATTACACAGATTCCACGGTCAAAAACATTTCAAAATAAACATAAACGATCAAAATACAAAATTATTGATACCGACAATCGCAGAGGGAAACTTATAAGTAACCCAATAGTATTCACCATAAGATACTTGCGTTGTCACCAATAACTTAAAAGACATCCGAATAAATACATTTTAGATACTCACCGTAAGGTATCATTATTTATCGAATGTCTATATATTTTGATCAAATATGAAAACCAAAATATAATTAACCGCAAACGAATCCATGCAAGCGTCTATAAACAACTTTAAAAATTTAATACATTTTAGTTAAAACATAATATACACAAAAAAAATGAACTGGAAATGATTGCTTAAACATTTACATAAAAAAAATATCAATAATTGAATTTGCATTCTTTAAGTTGGATAAGAGTTCTTATTTTCAGTTATTAATTACTTGCAATTTTAGGAAAGTTATTAGATAGATACAATAGTTCATACTTTACGGATTTAATAGATTGAGAAGTCCATCTTCGTGATCACTTTAGTAGATTTTGTCCTTCTTTGAAATGAAACTGCGACTTGCCATGCATTTGGTCAGGAACTGTCATCCAGAGGCCTCAGCTGGTTGTCCGGAAAATTAAATTTATTGCAGACTTCCACATCGTGAAAATCTGCAATATAGCTAGTTATAACGATCTATTCATAGTCAGCTCTAAGATAACAATTATAATAATAATTTGGCTTTTATATTTTTATTAGTCTCTTATCATTAGATCTTGAGATTCAACGAGCAAGACGTCACTAATCCACTCGTGTTTCAGTTATGGTCCGTGCTGTCATTTTCGTGTTTGGATTGGTCATTTAATTCCTTTGTATTCTCTTATCTGACCATTTAATTTATTTTACATGCCTCACGAGGTAGTTTGCTTTTGAACAATCATTTAATTAATAAGACAATCATTTCCATTTTCTAAGACTATAGAAATCAACATTATTTCTATTTTTAAAATATCAATCTTTATATCTTTACTTTTACAAAAAAAAATTACTTTCAAATATTTTTATTTTTTAAAAGTTTTTAAAGTTGTCCATCATGCGATCTATATATATTAAACAACTTTTAATTTTCAGTTTTTTAAGTTTTTTTTTCTTTTTAATAAATCAAATTTTATTTACGATCTTTTTATTTTCATTTTAAAATAATGTAACGGCATATATTCCGTTACAATATATATATATATATATTTGAATATTTATAAATACAGTAATCAGAATATCTTAAAAATTTTGTCCACTTAGGAGTGCTTTTGATTATCATCATAGTCTTTGTCAACTAACATTTTGAAAGGCTAACCTCAGCACAATTCTATGATCTTAATGTTTATGCCAGTGTCACTTAAAATGGCAGGTTTGAAGTCTTTCTTATTTAGATATAACAGTCTTCGCAAATATTCATCAGATAAAGGCAAAAATATTGAAATATATACAAATGAATTGTTAAATGTCCACTCCATACGTTCTTGTTGTTGCAGCTGTTATTACTGTGTGTTTATTTATATAGTATATGAACATGGATGGGATGCTCACCCACACACATTAGCCAGTGTGGTGAGTTTATTGGCTTTTTACCTATGAGTGTAAGATCAAGAAACACCATGGTCTTTTTTCTCAGTGCCTGATAAGGCAGAATGAATGTTTCTGTAAATGATAAATATTTTTCCAATACATATATACAATTATGACAGACAAAAATAAAGCATGGCCCTTATTCCCAGGAGGCTGTAAAGTCACCAACCAAGGCAGCGGTTGGTGGCTGAAGGCAGAGGGTGCTAAGAATCTCCTGATTGCGGACCCAGGCTGCCATTTGATGACAACTTTTTATTTAGGTACTTACAACTGCAGATCACTTTCAAGTGAAGGAAGATTGCAAGAATTAGAAGAAGAACTTTCTTATATTAAATGGGATATTATTGGTCTTTGTGAAGTTAGAAGAAAAGATGAAGAGACAATTGATTTAAAAAGTGGACATATATTCTATTATAAAGGCACAAATATTGGAAATACAAGTGGAGTAGGATTCATTATAAATAAAAAGTGGAAGAACAATATTGTGGAGATTGATGGTGTATCAGACACAGTGGCAAGATTAGTTATACAACTTAATAGCAGATACCAAATGCAGATAATTCAGGCTTATGCCCCAACAAGTTCTCATAGTGATGAAGTAGTAGAAGATTTTTATATGGATGTACAAAAGGCTTTTGATCAGAGTAAACAACATTTTCAAATTGTTATGGGAGACTTTAATGCTAGAATTGGTAAACAAATGAAAGATGAAAGTGTTGTAGGTAATTTTGGTTATGGTAATAGAAATGAGAGAGGACATAGACTTGTGGAGTTTGCAGAAAATGAAAAACTTTATATTATAAATTCTTTTTTTGATAAAAATGTTAAAAGAAAATGGACATGGAAGCATCCAAATAAAGGTACAGCAGAATTGGATTATATTTTGACTAACAGGAAAAACATATTTCAAGATTGTAATGTTCTTAATAGATTTGACACAGGAAGTGATCATCGATTAGTAAGGTGCAAGATACGTGCTAATGTAAAACTAGAAAGACAAAAATTGTTAAGAAAAACAATATTTGCAGTTGATATTCCTAATCTTCAGAAACATTCTAATGAATTTAAATTAGAACTTACAAATCGATTTCAAGTATTAGTACATTTTGAACATGATTCAGATTTGAATGAAATTAATATGAAAATAACTGATACACTTTTAAAAACTTCAACAAAGATAGCTGGTAGAACAAAGCAGCAATTGACCAATCAAATTTCTACTGAAACTAGAGAATTTATGAAAAAACGAAGAAATATGAAGATATACATAAATGATGCACTAAAAAGAATTGAATATCTCGAATTTTGTAAAATGGTGCAGAAAACAGTTGAAAATGATATAAGAAAGTATAACTGTGAACTAGCAATAAAAGCTGTAGAAGAAAATAAAAGTCTTAAGAATGTAAAAGAACATTTTGGTATTGGTAGGAAATTTATATCTGCAATAAGGAAAAAAGATGAAATTAATACTAAAAAGAGAGATGACATCATGAAATTGGTAGAAAAATTTTATCAAGAATTATACAGTAATAAAGATCAAGTACCTCCTATATCTATTACATCTTCCGAATTGCCCAGAATTTTAAATGAAGAAGTGAGAAATGCAATTAAATGTATGAAGAAAGGAAAGGCTCCAGGTAATGATGGGATTATAATTGATATATTAAAAGAAGCAGGTGAAGAAAAAAAATTTTTTTAGCAAATTTATATACCAAATGTCTAAATGATAAAGATGTACCGGATGATTGGAAGAATGCAGTAATAATATTAATATTTTAAAAAGGTGATAAAGAAGATATTGAGACCTATCAGCCTTTTATCAGTTTTATATAAATTTTTTACCAAGATAATTACAACTCGTCTACAGAGAACATTGGATTTCCACCAACCAAGAGAACAAGCTGGATTTAAAAGTGGTTTTAGTACAGTAGATCATATTCAGGTACTGAGAAAAGTTATAGAAAGGACAAATGAATATGAGTTGTCATTATGTTTTGGATTTGTAGATTATGAAAAGGCATTTGATTCTATAAACATTTTTTCAGTGATTAAAGCATTGGATCATCAAGGTATAGATCTATGATATTGTCATATTTTAAAGAATATTTATAAAAATGCAACAGCAACAATTAGATTACATAATGATACTGGGAAAGTCAACATTGAGAAAGATGTAAGACAAGGTGACTCCATATCTCCAAAACTTTTTACAGCAGTGCTGCAAGAAGTATTTTGTGGATTAAAATGGGAAACTAAAGGAGTGAAAGTAAATGGAGATTATTTAAGTCATTTAGATTTCACAGATGATGTAGTTGTTTTTGCAAATAATGCTTCAGAGCTGCAGGAAATGTTGCAGGAGTTATCAGATGAAAGTAGGAAAGTAGGACTAAAGATAAATGTTAAAAAGACTAAAGTAATGTTTAATCGATTTGCTCAAAATATGAAAATAAAGATTGATTATGATGAATTAGAAGAAGTTAACAGTTACAAATACCTTGGTCAGATTATTAATACAGATGGAAACATAATGGAGGAAATTAATCATAGAATTAAACTTGGTTGGAGTGCTTTTGGTAGAAATAACTTGATACTAAAAGGAAATATGCCTATGTGTTTAAAAAGGAAGGTTTTTAACAAATGGGTTTTACCAGTTCTTACTTATGGATCTGAGACTTGGACACTCAATAGAAGAGCAATACAGAGACTTCATACCACTCAAAGAAGTATGGAGAGGTGTATGTTGGGAGTAACAAGAAGAGATCAAAAATGCAATGTATGGGTGAGAGAACAAACAGGTGTTACTGACCTCATTGAAAAAATTAAAAGATTGAAGTGGAGTTGGGCTGGCCATATTGCTAGAAGAGATGATAATAGATGGACAATTGCAATTTTAAACTGGATTCCAAGAGATTGTAAAAGACCCAGAAAGATACCACATGTGAGATGGATGGATGAAATAAGAAAGTGTGCAGGGGTGATGTGGAGAAGAGAAGCTAAAGATCGGAGAAGATGGATTAAACTTGGAGAGACCTTCATCGTGCAGTAGATTGATAATGGTTGATAATGATATATATATATATATATATATATCATGCTATATATATATATATAGATATATATATATATATATATATATATATATATATATATTGTGCCATTACAGTTTAGTCACTAGCTAAATTTATAGTAATGTGCATGTAGAAAAGGTAAACCAAAATCATCATCACATTTTTATATAATCATAAATGAAGCTGTAGGGCATCCAAGTTTAAACCCTACAAGGTCCAGTTCTAAAAGCTTTAAACAGAGAAAGAGTGGGACAACAATTATATGCTTTATTTCTTTGTGTGTTGATAGAAAGGTAATACACACATTTAAACTTTTTAATATTTAGTTTTTCTGTTAAAAAGCAAAGTTATAATGCATACATATAGGCAATGTATGTGTAAACTATTTAATTGTTTTATATTTCAAATATTCAACATTTTAACTTTCTTTAAAACTAACCTATGCTTGATCAATTCTAATATTTTATTCTATGCTTTTATTTTGCTTTTCTTTAATTATAATTGGGATTTAAAAGTTACAGATTTAATTAAATAATTGGGTTATAATTACTAAGCTAGCAATTATATTATTTAATGTTAGTTTATGAATGATTTGAAAGAATGAAGGATGTGTGTACATTACATACAGAAATTTACATTTACTAAATATTGAAAGAAAAGGAAGGATTAAATCTGACAAATTATTTTTTTTGTACAATTTTATGTTAAAAGAGGAGTAACAAGTAGTTTGATTGATTCAGATTATTAAATTATTAAATTGAATGTTGAAAATATAAGAAATGGCTGGCTAGAAAAAATATATGTATGTCTCATCTTTTGCTGACCATCTGGAGGAAGCTGCACATCATAGAGGAAAGAAAAGATGATGTGTCTAAAATAATATTCTACACCTTTCAACTGACCAGAGAAATAAGATGTTTTTAATAGAAGGAAGAAATCATTCACCTGCATTCAAAGAAGATGAATTAATCTACTGGTAAATATTAATCAGCAAGTCCAATTAATTGTTACAACAACTGATTTTAAACTCAAGAAAATTTATAAATGTGAAAACAACTGCTGTATTTCATCCACATGCTTGACAGGAGGCGAAGAAAAATTAATATAATGATTTCCAAATTGTCCACTAAAGCAAATAATCTCAATAGACTCATCATCATCAAATAGCTATACACCTCAGGAAAGAGATTGTTCCCACGTAAAACGGAAATGGTAACTGCAGAAATATAGACATTATACAAGACAAGTTTGAACCCTTGGAAATTCGCCACAAACAAAAGATCGGTAATATGAGTTTTTATATCTATTTTCTTTATGATATCAGTCTTAAGAAACATTTTAGCAATAAAGTGGTATATTTTATTTAAAGAACTTTTACAGACTATTCAGATCGATTAAAACAAGAATGTCTTACTAATAATAACTTTGAGCTTCATAAATGATCTTGAATGTATGAAAATTATTTGTTTATTAATTTTACAGTTATGAAAAATATTAATGTGTAAAACAATTTTTTTTTATGGTATTATGATTTTAGTTTTAACTAATATATTATTATTATTTTGGTTTTAAATAATATTTTGTTATTATGGGATAAAACACGCACATACATAATAATATGTTTATATGTGTATAATTGCGAGTGAATGTGAAATAATAGGTGGTGTTAAAATATTAAATTATTTTGTCATGAGAAAGTATAGATTTCAGCGCTTGGAAGGGAGGGGGAGATAATGATTTAAAACTCTTTTCTAAAACTTGCTCTTTCAATTGTACTAACATTTTTTTTTACATTCTATTTACATGTTAGATTTTTAGAGTATGTGTGCTAATGAGCAGATAATATTTTTTTTCTTGAAATACTTTTCTCATGGAGTGAAAATCATGGTCAATGTGACGTCCAACTTAATACAAAATACATTTGAAGGAAAAGGGGGAAGAACTTAAAATTAATCTGAGGATTGTTATATAATCAATTATTATTATTATTATTCATGTCAATTTTCATATTTATCTAGAAATTTTTATGTATATGTTAGAAATGTAGTAATAAATATTACTTTGTTTTATTAAACGAGGCGTATATATTTCATTAAGTGTAGTCTTTGTTAAGTATGATTATTCATCATCATCAATGGTTGAATATTAGTTATTTAAGATATAAGTAAATATGCTAAAATTAAGCAATAATTATGAATTTCTTTATAAAATTTAGTTTTATGTTTAGGCTTAGTCCTAGAGCTGTAGTTGAAACCCTTGTCATTATTGTTATTATTATCATCATCATCATCATCGTCATCAACTTTTTAATTAATGAGCTGTTTAACTGTTTAAAGGCCATAAATAAATATTGATTTTATCATATTTAGTGATCTCTTAGTATTATTATAACCACATCCCATCATGAGTGAATTGCCATCCTAAATTAGTTATATATAATCTGAGCTAGTAAACTTATAAAAATATTGAAACACATTTGTTATGTTAAGATCTGAGAAATGATTTATGTCCAATGAACTCCAATGTGGTTTAAAGATGTTTTACTTTTACCTAACTATTAGTGCTTATAGTGATATGGCTCAAAAAGCAAAATCTCCCATTTTTATTAGGAATAAAGTACCAAAAAGGGTATTCAAACCCGGTACATGTGAAAGGTTATTAGATATAACTGTGTCTAGATTCAGATAATCTAGTGGTGCCCTGCTAGACCATATTCACTTAGTATTTGTTTAAACATGCACTTAACATCAAACCAAGAAATGAAAGTGGATAAGATCTACTGTCTGTATACCTGAGTTATATTTTATTGAATTACTAGTGTACTCACTTCACTTGATTTCATATACCTGAGTTATAATACTTGTTATTAATAATTTGTTTATAATTCTTATATATATATATTTTGGACTCAGGTATGGTAATATCTTTTGAATGAACTTTAATTATGTTACAATATATATATATATATATATATATATATATAATAACATATATATATATATATATATATATATAATGTTATTCGGGATTTTAATATGAGATATAAAAATAAAAATTTTAATAATAATATTGATCTTCCTGCTAACAAAAAACTATGGATATCAATATCATATATTTCGAATGATCAAGTAAATTTTATAAGAAAGATTTATAAAGGTATATGTGATATTGTATTTTACACACCTCTTACATTAAACAAATTAATAAATAATTCTAAAGATAAAACCTCATTTATAAATAAAAATTGTATCATTTAAAATGGATATGTAGGTGTGGCAGTGAATATATAGGTGAATAGAGATATACATTGGAAACAGAACTAAAGAGCACTTGCTGTTGTTAAAAAGTGTTCAGAAATTGAATCAAAATGCAAAGTAGATAATAATATTTCAGCACTCCATTTTTCACAACCATAATAATTCATGTATTTATGATTTGAATTTCAATTACAATAATGTTAAAATATCGCAAATTGAAAAAAATGATAACAAAAAAAAAAATAAAAGAAGCTATGGTAATAATATACAAATACAAACATGATTTAATTAACAGACAGGTAGCAAATATTAAGATCACAGAATTGTGGAAAGGTTAGCCTTTCAAAGTGTTAATTGACAAAAGACTATGAGTATAATCGAAAGTGTTCCTAAATGTATAAAATTTTTAAAATATATCTGATTACTGTATTTATAAATATGCAATTGTACAATTATGTATATTTCTTTGAAAAAATACAGACATCAAATTATAATATTATTGCATATATGTATGTGTGTGTATTTTAACAATAAAAAGTTTCCCTACAGGTTTTAGACAACATGTTATTACTGACAAAAAATGATGATAAAATAACACTTATTACTATTCTTAAAATTGAAGCACCATTTATAATAGGATAAATTGACAGTATATTTTTCTTTTAATGTACCATATATTTGTGATCCATTTGTAACAAGTCAGATATAATATATCCATAATAAAATGAACCTGTTTAATTATGCCCTGAAAATTATAGTCTCATTTATAATAGAATAAATATGTGTGAATGGTAACCTCTGTTATGGCTCTAATCATTTAGGTAGCATGTAAGATATCAAAAAGATGCAATGAGAAATAACAACTCTAATATAACCTGTGTAAAATATAGCTCAGTCAATGGTCACTCTAGTAATGGAATGAAAATAATTCCTGAAGTTGGACATCATTATAAATGAATAAACTGTAATTCAAATAAAAATAATACTAATTTTATAATAACCTGTGAATAATAATATTGTTCATAATAGAATAAACATAATATAAAAATTAAATAAATACCAATCAATAAATAATTATTCAGTATTTAATATAATCCTTTAACTAATATATCTTTATAAACTCCTATCTACTGAGTTTGAACTACTACTATATATAACATTAAAATTATATATTAGAAAATAACTCAAATTTATTTTTTTAAATATAGCTATTCTCTAACTCTACCTATCTATCTGTACCACTTATAAAGGTCCAATATATAGTCATGAAAAAGAAAATAAGACACTATAATAATAAACAATAGAAACCAAGAACAATATGACAATAACATTAGTTCAATTACATTTCTTCTTGTTATTCCTTTTAGAGAATTATAAGATATATAAGTTATAGATAACATTAGAAAATTGAATGCTCAAATCTTGAGGAAAATATATAGCTTATATGAACATTTTAAGTTATTTACTGAATGGTTACAAAGCATATTGCCAGAAGCAATTATTAAAATTTAAACCAAAAACATTCCTAACAAACTTAAGTATTTACATGAAATAGTCGAACTGATATAAATATTCATCTGAAATAAAAATAACTAAGACATTCTTCGAATACATATCAAAGAACAGATTATAATATCAAAAGATTATCTATGTACAATTTTCCGATGGAATAATTCTACTAGCATAAAAACCAATGAATGACAAACACTGAGATAACATTATAAAACTTTATTTATATTTTGATTATAAATGATCTTTACCGGCTAATTGAATATTGTTGTAGGGTAAGTTTTTTATCAGCCTCTACCAAAGACAGTGTGATGATTTATTGTTCAACTGCATGATGTTTGTTTCAAAACAAAATTGTATGATCTATCGTAACATCGTGACAGAAACATTGACAGTTGTTGCAAATCAGAAATAATAATTGCCCAGTTCAATGCTTCACATCAATCATCATGAAGAAGCTTCAATTTAGTTATGTGATAAAAAAAATTTTTTTATTGATTATGTATATGTTGGTAGACTTTGTTTTATACTTTTATTACATTTGTTTACCTTTGTATTTGGAAATCAGCATTTTATAAATATGGAAGACTCCATTGTAGCTAAATTTGAAAAATGCGGGGAAGAAAGTTGTTAGTTTAAAAAATTTTTCTTTTAATTTTTTTATATAAAATTTAATAATTATCCTTACATAGTGAAATGATATTTGTATGATTATTATCATATAGCTTTATTACAATATGGTTAGAAGTAGGATTTTCTTTATTTTCTAACATATTAAATTATATATTTGTTACATGACAGAACTTACATGGTTTATATATTTTTATTAACAGTTGGTAATATGTGTTTATTCCATTTGGATGATTAAAACTTTTGATTGAATGATAGAAATGAAGAAGAAAATTGTTGAAAAGGACTTGAAATATTGGCAACAGTTAAATGAATTCAAAAATAATATCATTGAACAAATAAATATCAAATGCAATGAAATATATAAAATTCAAAAAGTTTTTGAAAATGAAATACATGAGAATCAAGGGCAGTTTGGACCAAAATCCAAAAGAGGTTACAAGAAACCCACAGAAAAATAAATCAACTCTTAACTGCACAGAATCACAAAATAGAGTCACTAGATATGACATTAAAAATCCTTAATCACAACTTAAACAACTAGAATACAAGATGACCTCAACCCTTCTCATTAAACTAGTGGATAGTACAGCTGCAACATCAGACTGAATTGGCAAAATAGAAGAAAATCTTCACCCCAGAATAATGGCAGTCGAAGTAAAAATGTGCCAAAGAACTACAAACAAAGAAGTTTTACAACAGAAATTGAAGCAATAACACAGAAAGATAAAAGAAAATGGAATAATAGAGAAAATCACTTGAAAATTGCTTTCCAGGATCCACAGAGATTGAGTGAGACTTGTCAAGAATCATCTCAAACAAATCATATGATGCTTGAAGAGGAAAATTATCCTTTTAACTTTAATTTAGAAGGGTTAATCCCAAATATTTATCAACCTAACCCAGAAAACCAGATGATAATTGTGCCAACAAATACCCCAGATAGAAATAGGATGCTTAACCACCCTGCCAAACAAGTGCAATTAACCAATTTGTAAGATTAAAAAAATTTAAGTGAGCCACTAATGGAATCCCAATAAAGCACATTAAAAGCCTAACTTTGTACTTTTCAGTAAATAAAAATTTATCAGTACAGTGGGAATCATTATTTCAAGTGTGATTTACATTTGACAAATACCAAAGATTATTAGTATAAAAATTCTGGAATAGGGATAAACAAAAAACACTACACCTTTACTTCGCTTAGCGATTGTCTACTTAGCGATATTTTGCAATAGTGATCATCATCAATTTGTACCCACTACTTCGATATACAATTGATTATTCACTATAACAATCGAGAAAAATTAAAAAAAAAAAAAAGCAGCCATCTTGAATTTTGCATCACTGATGATGTCAGAGATAGCTATATTAAATTCATTTTATCCAAAAGCAAAAGTATATTATTGTAATATGTATACAGGTAATGACTTAGCTGTAATTGTATACACATACAATATTTTATTCATAAAACACTTAAAATATCTATAATTACTGAATCTATAATACTGTGTACATCAAATATAATAAATAACACAGCAAATGTTCATCCACTTTTTCTTTTAAAATATGTATATATGTTCTACAATAATATCAACAAATTAAAAATCCTTCTCCTTTTTCTTTTCAAAAACTTTATTTTTTTATCTCAGTACTGAACATATACAGTATATATATATTTATATAATACAAAACTCCAACATTTCAACATTGATTTGTAATTAAATAATGTAAAAGAAAGAGTAATAAAATATAGCAGTGGGAGAGAAATATCCTTGAAAATGACTGTATGAAGATAAACAGTTGAAACGTATTATATAAATAGTGTATATACAATATATATATATGTTCAGTATTGAGATAAGAAAATAAAGTTTTTGAAAAGAAAAAGAAGGATTTTTAATTTGTTGATAATACTGTATACAAATACTCCAATATATAAATACAGTACATGACAAATAAAATACCATCATCACAAACTTTTAGGAAAACACTAAATATGAATATTAAACTGCGTGTGTGTATTTCTTAAGTACGACTATATTATTTTTATAACACCTGGATAATTATGTAAAAATAGTTATTGATTTTGTAACTTCATTAATAAACATGTTGTTTACACTCAAGATGTTTCAAATCAAAAGAAAAACAACATTTTAAAATGCAAATGTCGAATTAGAAAAGTTTAAAAAGAAAAACAGATTGCATTTAATTAATAATCTTTTTACTCAAATGGGGGGGGGGGCATTATTACATTACTAAAAATATACAGTAAGAAAAATAAACCTACCAGTATGTTTTAGAAAATTAGAAGTTAGATTTTTTATTTTTAAAACAAGTTTTTTTTTTTTTCTAAAGTTGACTACTTTACAATAAGCATTAAGCATTTTGTTACTGTGGAGTACAGTACTAAGTCTTTATGTTCAATTAAATAATTAATAATTAAACATTGTTTTTTAATTTGAATAATTTCACATAAGTAATAAATATAAATGTCTAGTAGTAATATATACTGTAATACAAATTTTAAAAAAAAGCACTTCAGTATGGATTTTTTTTTCAATACGATGAAAACTGTGGAAGAATATAAAAACTTTTAAATTCAAATTTAGTTTCACTTTCTCTTTCTTTTTGCTGTTCTGTACTTTTTAAAGTGAAAATATGCATTTTTTTCTTAGTGATATAAAACTTTTCTTTTTATATACCGTATTTAGTCATCATTATCATGAAAAAATCAAGAAAATCTTTGAGCTTGGAAACCAATGTAGATATTTTACGTCGACTGGAACCGACCAATTTTTTCCCATAGACCCCCATTATAATTACGTATTTTGTATACAATATTCTTGCTTAATGATAAGTTTTGGAAGACCAATTGCCATCGCTAAGCAGGGTGAAGGTGTATTATACAAACTATTTCAGGAGAGATATAAACCAACATGCAGAGAGACTTTAACAAAATTTTTCCACTGCTAGGTCACAAAGCTAAGGATTCTTAATACCTACCATCTAAGTGAGAGTGAAATTATATGTATAATAAAAAAGAAACCCATCTTTTAAAATTGAACAATCACTATTGTGTACCAGTGCTAGGAATATTGAACAGATAACTGAATTACTCAACAGTATAGATATGAATAGTAATAACATCAAAGAGAACCCCTGAGAAAAGAAAGAAACAAGCCACAGTAAATGCAATATTTTATAAAAAAATAAAGAATAATAATGCCAATCATTGTAAGGGAAAATCCATACAAAGAAATCTGCCATACTTGTCACCCAAAAGAAACTAGACAAGTGTTGAAAAAACTATGACTAGTCAACTTCATAGTCCAGGGAAATTCCCAAAAACAGGGGTTAGTAACTATACACCATCCATTAAAAAAACTAGGAATGTACTTGAGGTTAAGTTCCTCACTTCAAGAAACCAAAATAACCCTGAGGAACATAAAAAAAATCCCTGTCCAAGAGATCACTAATATGATGTGATCATGGGAAAATAAAACACCTAATTTTACTTTACAAAGCTGCCCCATGATATAAGTTTCATTTGAGGGCTTGCTAAAGTACTGGTCAATTCAGGCAGCCATATTTCATTGATGTCAGACAAATTCTGTCATGAGATTCTGACCAAAAATCCCAACATTAAGACCCTTACCACTGAAATACATCCAGATCACCACTGCTAATCGCAGGAACTAATACAAAAGCAAATCTGGGTTGAGATTAACATTGGCAAAACAATAATCTATCATATGTTTTTAATACTGAATGGCTTAATCCATGATGTTATCTTAGGGGCAGACTTTTTACACTTGAACACATGCATTATGGATTTCTCTGACAAAACTGTTAGAATAGATGATGAAGTCTTGGAAATCACATTGCTTCCAACACATGACCTACTAGAAGTTGATTGTATTATATCTAATATTCCAGAAGCACTCATAGACAGTACAGTCACAGAATCCAACTTGCTTGGTAGTGAAGATGCATTGAAATTATGGTTTGTTATCAGTAAATTTAGTCTGGTTTTTTCAGAGATACCAAGAGTGATAGATTGATTTTAAGAGAGAATTAAGTTAAAACATGGCCAAACATTTCAACCCAAATAATATCATATTCCATACCAGTATTGTGAAGAAATATCCAAGAAGTTTAATAAAATTTCTGGATTGTAGATTCATTACCTGGATTGTAGATTCATTTCCAAGTGCTCTTCACCTTACTGTAACCCAGTTGTAACAATGAAGAAGAAAGGTGGGTTGAAGAGATTTTGTTTGGCTGATAGGCAACTAAACAAAATTATTGTCTCTGACAGAAATATTCCACTATCCATACACAAATTATTTGTGAAATTTGGTAAACAAGGTGTTTTCCACTTTTGTTCTAACATCCAGCTATTGGCAGATTGAATTCCACCAAATCATCACCAATATACTGTCTTCCAATATAAGGTTTTTGCATATCAGTTTAATAGAATGCCTTTTGGATTGATAAATAGTGGTACTGTTTTGGTAAGATGCATAAAATGACTCTATCTCCTTAGGTTAAACAGATGATAACTAATTATGTGGATGAAGAAATCATTGCATCTACCACAATTGAAGAATACTTTCAACACCTAACCATGTTTTCTAAAGAGTGCTATTAGAAGGGCATCAAAATTGACTTCAAGAAAAGTACTGTTTCCAACCAGGTAGTTTCTTAGGGTATAGTATAGGTTACAATGGGATAAGACCTCATCCAGAAAAAGTCAGTATTATTCAAAATTATCTTAAACCATCCAATACAAAACACATTCAATCATTTTTAAGTCTGTGTAACTTTTATAATCATTTCTCCCAGAAATGTTTAGGCCACAGGAAACTGTTGCTGAAATTAATTAGAAAAGATAAATGTTGGAACTGAACCAAAAAACAGGACAGAGCATTTAAAAAAATTAAAACAGGTTTTTAGAGGAAACCATGTTAGTCTTCCCTAATTTTAATAAACCATTTACAGTCCAAACAGATAGTAGTGGTTTTAGATTTAGGACAATTGCCAACTAAGTGTCCTCTATTTTATCAGCTGGCTCCTGAAAGGTCCAGAAATAAATTACAGTTACTGAGAAGGAAGAACTAGCAATAGTGTGGGCCTTCCAAAAGTTTGACAAATGCTACTCAGATCAGAGGTGATAGTGATCACAGATCACAAAAGACTCAAATTCCTGAGTCATAGTTATCTGACCAATAGTCATCTAGTTAGATGCAGGTTGCTGTTACATGAATTCAATTATATCATATGATACTGCAAAATAAGCAAAATTGTCATAGCTGATGGGCTTGGTCGAAACCCACATAGGTCAGCACAGAATAATTTGTCAGTGGAAAACACATTCCAAAAATCAATATGATAACTATTAGTAATGTAAAGAATGATTTAAAGAACTTATTACAATTACAACTGGCAGATGCTATTTGAATCAAATCATGAAAGCTGTAAAAAGAGAGAATGTTTTGAATGTGTCAAGAAACATTATATGCTATAAAATAGAGAACCAGGTCTTGTTTTACAGTATAATGCAGATAAAGATGAGTGGAGAGTAATCATACCTAATGTATTATGTATCTCATTATAAAATATATACAATGTTTATATGGACACTTTGGTCCCCAAAAAAACAGAATACAGTTTGAGACCAGATGAGATTATGGGCCATTGCCCTCATTTAATAAAAAGAAATACTTATTAGTCACATATGATCTTTTGTCAAAGTACATTTCAGCTTACCCAATACCCCAAGATAATACCAGACATATGATAAGGGTATCAGACACCCTCCAATTTTTAAGAATACAAAATCATAATACCATTATGACAGACCATGGTACATCTTTTTTATCAAAAGGGAAAAGATGGGTGAAAAAATCTCAAATCAGATAGGTGCTCACATCCATTAGGAATCCACAGTCAAACCCCTCTGAGAGCATAATGCAGGAACTCAAACATTTTGTTCAGCAGCTTATCTAGGGTATGAGCATAAAGAGTGGATAAGTCAAATGGAATGTGTAGTCAATTACATCAAATGGAGTGTAAATGAATCAACAGGATTCATGCCCATTAGATTACACTTTTACCACACTTTATTTGACAAATATAAACTTTCCAATTAAATATACTGAAAATGAACCAGAAAAAGACGTAATGCAAGCATTCATACAACTATTGAAAAAAGCTGACAGAAAAGAGTAAATATAAAAAAGAAAATACCCACAATATGAAGGTAGGAGACAAAGTATTTATTAAAATGCCTCATCCAAGCAAACCAATAGAGGGTAAATATCAAATGCTTTACAACTAGTATGAAGGATCTTTCACTATTGTTGAACAGTCTTCTCCAAATGCATTTTGTATAGAATAAAATGGGGTAATAAAAGAGATATATAACTCTCAAAATTTAAAACCGTATTTTGGTTGAGTAGTCTCAATCAGAATTTTAAATGGAAATGAGTCAAGGTTAAAAATAAAATAAAAAATAGAGTTAGTCAACAGCCAAAACTTAGGAACAGATCCATACTAAAGGTGGACACTCTAACCTTTAGTTAGTCCTTTAGGAAACCCAATAAGCCTCAAAAAGAAGTAGGGTAAAAGGCTAATAGGTTGACTATGTGCCTTATACAGACATATTACCAGTTGATAACATACCATATCAACATCATAATAAAAAAGACCCTTATATAAATCTTGTTTTGCTAAGAAACAAGGTACACAGAAATAAATTGAAAAGTAGTGTTGCTATAGGCAGGAAAGAATCTAAATTAGATTGAATAAACTGCACATCCCTTCTTAAAATACCAATATTCCAATGCTAATCTTAAATCATGCATTTTGAGTGAGTGTCACAATTTTAACATTGAAAGGAATGGAAGTTGTAAGGGTAATTTATAATCTAACATTGTCACTCCCACCACCAAACCCAGCTCAGTTTAATATTTTAGTTGATAACTAAATTAACTTACATTATCACATATAAACTAACTATACAAACATAAATACATACAGATACAACAAACATGTATATTCTCATGATCACTCTGGTTGATTACTCTGGTTTTGTTCTATAAATGAGAGATTGAAAAAAATGGCTGAGAGAAATAATGTTATGTTTGTGGATGTGTGGGATTGTTTTATTGGAAAGAGAGAGTTATATAGTAAAGATGGGTTGCATTTAGGAAAACAAGGAAGTGAAGTTTTAGGGAGTTTGATTTATAAAGAATTTTTTTGGAAAACTTATAAAGGGGGGTATGTTTTTAAATTGTAATATTATTAAAAAGAATGGATGGAATATAAAAAGTAAGCAAAAGGAATTTGATTTTGATATAAATATAGATATGGAGAAGGAATGGGTTTGTAAAATTAATGGTAAGAAAGTAATTTATAAATGTAATGGAGAAGAAAGAATTAAAAGAATTTATAAAAGAGTAGTTAGGAAAGAAGAAATTGTTAAAATTGGGTTTTTTGAATATGCAAGGTGGTAGGAAACCAGAAAAGTGGATAGAATTAAATAAAACAATTGAAAATGAAGAGCTTGAAGTATTAGCAGTAGTGGAAACACATTTAAGAGAAGAAGAAGAACCTATTTTGGAACAGTTGGTATGGCAGGGTATAAATAGAAAAGAAAAAGAAAAAAGGGGTGGTAGTATAGGTGTTATATCAAAAAAATATTTAAATATTGTTAAATGTCAAGAACACTTGCGTTTTGAAATAAGGTTGGTTAGACAAGAATGGATGGTGGCTATAGTTTATATAGCTACTGGAGATAGTCAAATTATATTGGAGTGGAATAGTAACATATACAAATGTAACATATACAAATGTTTAGTTAAGGATATACAAAGTTTTAAAGAAAAGGGGAAGAGAATAATGGTTATAGGGTATATGAATGGACATATTAAAGAAATTGATGATGTAGATAATAAAAATGGACAGCTTTTGAAAAAATTTTGTCAGAAAGTGAATTTGAGTATTGGAAATTTATTAAATATTTATGAGGGACAATACACATGGTCCAGAAATAATATATTTCACCCAATAGATTATGTATTGGTAGAGAAAGAGGGAATAAATAAAATACAGAAAATTAAGATATTTGATAATGAAGAAAAAGTATGCACTAGTGATCATAATTTCATTGTATTTGAAATGGTTAGTAATGTGATGGAGAATAGAAATAAAAGTAGAAATAATAGTGAAAGATGTGGATGGAGAGTGAATGATAAGAATAAGTTGGAAGAGTATAAAATACAAGTTGTGAAATAATGAAAGAGTGGGTTGGGGATGAGTATAAGGATTGGTGTAAGGAAGTAAAAAAAGTTGCAAATAGGGTTTTAGGTGAGAATATTGAAAAGAATAAAAGTAATAAAAAAATTTAAATTAGTAAAAGTGTAAAAGAAAGGAAAGAAGCATGTAGAGAATATAAGTGTGCTATTAAGAATAAGGAAAGTGAAAAAGATATTAATGCTAAATGGGAAAAGTACTTAGAAAAGAAGAAGTTGGCTAAAATAGATAATTATAGAGAGAGAATGAAATTGAATAGTAAATTGTTGGAGGATATTAATAAAAGTGGAAGAGATGGAAATAAAAAATTTTGGAATTATATTAAAAGGGGAAATGTAGGGGAGAGAGAGTTAGTATTACTAGATGATGAGGGAACTAAGTGTAGTTCTAGAGAAGATTTAGAGAGAATCTTAAACAGTTATGTAATGAATATAGAAAAGATGTTAGATGTGAATGATAGAATGTTAGAAAATATGAAAGAATATAGTAATGGGAATATTAGCTTTTCAGAAAATGAACTAAATGAGGTAGAGAAGAAATTGAAAAGTGGGAAGGCAAGAGGTTTAGATGGATGGGCAGCAGAGATGGTAATGAATTTAGGATATAAGGCAAAAGTAAAGTTATTATCCTGTTTTAATAAAATGGCACAGAATAGAGTTTTCTCAAGTAGTTGGAGTAATACAAGAGTAAGGTTATTATTTAAAGGAAAGGGTAAGGATCATAGAAAGTTGAATAATTATAGACCGATAGCGGTAACATCAGTTTTATATAAAGTTTTCTCGTATATGGTGGCTAGTAAAGTTGTAAAATGAATGGAAGGGAATAATGTAGTGATGGAAATGCAAGGAGGTTTTAGATTAGATAGGTGTATTGGAGATAGTTTATTTGTAATTACACAACTTATGGATATGAGTAGGAATGCAGATAAATAGTTATATATGAATTTTATAGATATAGAGAATGCAAATGATAGAGTAAATAGAAATAGATTATGGATAAGTTTAGCAAAGTTGGGAATGGATGAAGCTTTAATAGATATTATTAAGAAATTATATGAAAATAATAATTATTATATATATATATATATATATATATATAATGATATATATATATATATATATATATATATATATATATATCATTTAGAGAATATAGAATCAATTAAAGTTAAAAATGGTGTGGGACTAAGGCAAGGATGCCCTATGTCACCTATTTTGTTTGTGTTGTATTTGAGTGAAATAGAAAGAGCAATAGAAAGATTAGAAAGAGGGATAGAGATAACGTTAATAAGTAGTAAGGGAGTATATATTTTGTCAGGTCTTTTTTTTTTTGTGGATGATATATTTTTGTGTGCAGAAAAAAGAGAAGATATGGAAGTTATGTTGAGGACATGTGCAAAGGTGGGTAAAGAGATGGGGAGTAAATTTAGTGAAAAAAAATCAAATATAATGATGGTTAATACTGAGGAAAGAGAAGATGTAGATTTTTTATTGGGAGATATTAAGTTAAGTGTGGTGAATAGATATAATTATTTGGGAATTATTTTAAGTAATCAGAAAAATTATTTGGATGAATGGGAGAAAAAATTGATAAATGAAGCAAAGAAAAGAAAGGGATTGATAAAGAAATTAACAGTATTTTCATATAATAAATATGATGTAGCTAGAATTATATGGAAAGAAGTTGCAGTAGCAGGGTTAACATATGGTAATGATGCATTATATGTTAGTAAAAAGATATTAGATTATTTAGAAAAAGCTCAAAGGGAAGTAGGAAGACATGCATTGGATGCAGAAGTATGGACAGCAAGGGAGGCAATTCAAGGAGAAATGGGATGGTCAAGTTTTCATATGAGAGATGCAAAAAGTAAAATGAAAATGTTTGGTAGATTGCAGTTTATGGATAATAAAAGAATAGCTAAAATAGTATTTAATTGGGTTATGAGTAAAGGGCAGGTAACAAGATGGGTGAGAAAGGTAATGCAGTATGCAAAAGATTTGAATAAAAAATTTATATCAGTATATTTGTACAAAAGATGGGATGATTGTGTTAAGAGGATTATTGAGTGTTATAGTAGTAAGGAATGGGATAAAAGAATAAATCTATTAATAAAGACTAGGGATTTAGAGAGATGGAGAAATGGTATGGAGAGTAAAAAGAGATTAAATATATATATAGAAATAAACAGAATATTAGGTGTGAGTTAATATATGATAATAGTAAGGAAAGTAGTTTATTGTTTAAGGCTCGAACATGATCTTTAGCTACAAAAGAATATACATGTAAATGGAAAAATATGGGTGATTTATTTTGTAAATTATGTAAGGAAGGAATTGAAAATATTAGGCATTTGTTAATTGAATGTAAATGTTTGAAAACAGAAAGGGTACATATAATGAAGTTGTGGAAAAATAAATATGAAAAGAGTGATTATACAGAAAGTGAATTAATGGTTTTTATGCTGGGTTTGGGAAAAGATAAGGAGGATTTAGATATAAAGGTTATAGAGTTGACAAAAATTATGTTGTGGAAATGGGATAGAGCAGATTATGGGTAAATTTATAGTGGGGAATGTAAAAGAAAGTGGCTAACAGGTTTATCTGGGCATAATTGCTGAGATATTCTTGACTTCGTTTAAGGAGAAGCCATAATACATCACATCACATCCTTTGTTTAAAACATATATATTGTTAACTATATTAAGAAAGAATCAAAATCAAACAAATTTGAATATCTACTAAAAAGATAGAAAATCCCAATTAAAAGGAAATGATCATAGTAATCATAATAATGTATATGCACATTATAAATTAATGAATATTTTTTACATTATTTTGATCTGACTTTTACTAAGTAAGCATGATAATGATCGACATTAATCTGTCACTAGATTTCCAAATACAGAAGATGAAAAACAAATTTTTACTACATGATTTTCTTTTGATTATAATTATAATAATGTATACAATAATAGGTGTATATATATATATATATATATATATATACACCTATTATTGTATACTTTTTCATGACTATATATATATATATATATATATATATATATATATAGTCATGAAAAAGGAAACAAACAATAGAAACTAATGATAATATAACAATAACATTAATTCATTTACATTTTCTTCTTGCTACTCTTTTAAAGAATAATAAGATATATAAGTTATAGAAGATAATATCAAAAAATCAAATGCTCAAATTTTGAGGAAAATATATAGCTTATACTAACATATTAAGTTATTTACTGAATGGTTACAAAGCATATTGACAGAAGCGATTATTAAAATTTAAACCAAAAATATTCCTAACAAACTTAAGTATTTAGATGAAATAGTCAAGTTGATATAAATATTTATCTAAAATAGAAAGAACTAAGACATTCTTCAAATACAAATCAAGCAACAATTATAACAGCAATAGATTATCTATATATAAATTTATGATGGAATAATTCTACTAGTAGAAAAACCAATTAATAACAAATACTGAGATGACATTATAAAAATTTATTTATATTTCGATAAAAAAAGATATTTTTGGCTAATTGAATATTGTTTTAGGGCTAAGTTTTTATCAGCCCCTACCAAAGACAGTGTATTGTCTGTTGCAAAACAAAATGTTATGTCTGAAATGTACTGATGGATATCAAAAGAAGAATTACAACAGGAGTTACATCATTAACCTTTTCCTTGAATAATTTTATTTTTTAACAACAGTTTTTTCATTGACCAAGTGAATTAAAGTTTTACAACTTTTGATTAGTCAATTACAGAATCAGCAATAAAAATATATTCATTTTTTATTATTATATTCATTTTAGATTCATTTGTATAAAGTATATTAATAATTTGTTAGATTATGAAAGTGAACAAAAGTTTTTTCAAAAATAAATTTCTATTTATATATATATAAATATTTGATAGTGGAAGACCTAAAAAGAAAGTTTGTAACAAATTTGAAAGTGCTGCAGATGTCATTGATTTCTTTCTCAATTTACATTCGTGTAAAAGTAAATAATTTTTTACTAAAATCTTATTATTTTCTAAAATAATTATACTTTCAGCATATTTTAGCAATATAATTTATAATATATCAAAAAAATACTCTAAACATTCATTTTCATTTGAAAATAAAATAAAGAGACTGGAGCAATGAAAATTGTTGACAGGTGTGAAAATTTTGATAAGTGCTGTTTTCTTTTTCAATTTACATTCATGTAAAAGTAAAGAATTTTTTACTAAAATCTTACTATATTATCGGCATATTTTATCAAAATTATTTATAACGTGTAAAAAAATATTTAAAAAATACCCTAAAATATTCATTTTCATTTGAAAATCACATAGACAGCTTGGGCCAATGAAAATTGTAGACAGGTGCTCTTCTTTTTTTTAAAATGTGAACCAACCAATCAGCTTCTAGGAAAGCCTGCCTTCTCCCTTTGTTGTAGCTTCTTATGTCAGTATTATTGATTTATTACTTGAAAAATAATTCTAGAGAGGGCAGCAACATATGATACATTTTAAGCTTTAAAATAAGCATAAAAACACTACTTTAGCACAAAAATTGATGTTTTTTAAGTGACATGAAGCCATGAATGTTGATTCATGCTTGTTTCTCAGGAAGGGTTAATAGACCTTTATGTAGATTTTATGACTTATTGTAAAATTTTGACTGAAACATTGACAGGTGGTGCATATCACAAATAATAATTGCCTAAGTCAATGCTTCATGTCAATCAACATGAAAGAAGCTTCAATTTTGTTGTGTGATAAAAAAAAATATTTTTTATGTATATGTTGGTAGAATTTGTTTTATATATTTTTTATTAGCTTTATTTACCTCCATATTTGGAAATCAACATTTTTTAAATATAGAAGAGTCCATTATAGCTAAATTTGAAAAATACAGGGAAGAAAATTGTTAGTTTAAACAATTTTTTTTTACATTTTTTTAAAATAAAATTTTGATAATACTCCCTACATAGTCATAGAATATTGGTATGATTATTATCATATATCCTTATTACAATTTGGTTAGAGGTAAGATTTTTTTTATTATCTTGGCATATTAAATTATATATTTGCTACATAACAGAATGTACATTGTTATATATATATATATAGAGAGAGAGAGAGATAGATAGATAGATAGATAGATAGATAGATAGATAGATAGATAGATAGATAGATAGATAGATAGATAGATAGATAGATAGATAGATAGATAGATAGATAGATAGATAGATAGATAGATAGATAGATAGATAGATAGATAGATAGATAGATAGATAGATAGATAGATAGATAGATAGATAGATAGATAGATAGATAGATAGATAGATAGATAGATAGATAGATAGATAGATAGATAGATAGATAGATAGATAGATAGATAGATAGATAGATAGATAGATAGATAGATAGATAGATAGATAGATAGATAGATAGATAGATAGATAGATAGATAGATAGATAGATAGATAGATAGATAGATAGATAGATAGATAGATAGATAGATAGATAGATAGATAGATAGATAGTTAGATAGATAGATAGATAGATAGATAGATAGATAGATAGATAGATAGATAGATAGATAGATAGATAGATAGATAGATAGATAGATAGATAGATAGATAGATAGATAGATAGATAGATAGATAGATAGATAGATAGATAGATAGATAGATAGATAGATAGATAGATAGATAGATAGATAGATAGATAGATAGATAGATAGATAGATAGATATAACAGTTGTTAATAAGTGTTTAGTCAATTTGAATGATTAACACTTTTGAATGAATGGTCATTTTCTATTTTACTAATATATAGAAAAGGGTATACCCCAAAGATAGAAAATCTCTACTACTAGAAATAACCTAAGAAACTATTTAGCATGTTTTTTTTTATATATACATGCAATAGTTAGTTAGTTCACAATTGATGCAATATTGGATTAATGATTTTTTTTATCATTATGTACTTTGCACATAATAATAATCTATTTGTGTATACCTATCATGAGGAAGGATTGATAAATGGATATATTTAAATATTTATGTTATAGGGATACATAATTGATACATTTATTTATATACAAATATTTTTTTATTGTTAAAGGGTTTTTTTTTTATTTTAAAATATTTTTTTTATTAATATTTTATCTCGATTGTAAATAAATTGTGTTAATTTAATCATCATCAAATGGTCAATGGTTTGCTAGAATCATTTCTTTTTCAATCATCACTTGATTATCATATACACACACCCACACATTTTTTAAATATATAATAAAATAATGAGATGATAAAATAAACCTTCTAATAGTTTTAAAACACATGTAAATATATGATTATATAAATATATCTAATGTAAATTTATCATTGAAGAGAGTTTATTGCAATATTCTACCTGAGTTTGAATTCTGAGGTACATGTGGAATCCAAAAAAGGAGATATCTATAGATGAACTCGCCTAAATTGTGTGTAAATGGAATGTCTAATAAAAAGCTAGCCCATTGAAAGTAGATATGATTCCATCATTCTTAGCTACCCACCTGAAGACCCTCAATCTGACAGTAGATAGATGTGAACCCCACATCATGGTAGTAAAAACTTTTACATATTTATGGACATCAACTTTATGACTCCAAATAATAATATCTGAACTGTTACAATTTATATAAGACAGTTTTTGTAGAGTTGGATAAGTAGCTATATTAAAAAAAAAACTAAATTAGTTTATTTTCTAGCATATAATTTTGATATTATAGATAGTAGGGGGTCAAACTCAGTAGGTTGGAGGTTATAAAAATATATTAGATAGTTGAAGCTCATTTTGAGATTAATTAAATAATAAAATGATATAATAAATTGTTTAAAAGATAGTATTAATTTTAATTTATTATATTTAAAAGATATTATAATGATAGAACAGCTTAATTATAGCAGTAAATAATTTATATTATACATTTAAAGTAATTATTTTATTTAAAATATTAGTTAAATCATAAGTTAATTTAATATTATTTTAAAATGTGCTGAAAGTATCACAGCTATAGTGAATTAGCTACATAAAAACTACCAATTTTTTTTATTGGTAATCTGTTACATGTAATACATTAATAATTTTATTTTTAATATAGATTTACACCATTAACTTTTTGTTTTTATATTACTCTCTAACAGAATAGCTTTAGTATGACTGCTTAAATTTAATTTTTTTTTCCACTCAGGAAATAAATTTCCTGAGTAGCAGATCATACTTTATCAGTTTTTAAAATTACCACTTTACATTATTATTTCATTTTTAGAAAGAAAAAAATTATTATGATATCTCAAATAGGATCAGTTGAAGAATTTTATTTAAGTTGTTCTAAGAATTGGCTTATATGCTTGAACAAGCTACATTTCTGAAGTCATTAGAAATTATAATGATTATTCAGATGATACAAAAGGGATGTTGAATATTTAAAGGAAAAATTAAGAAATCTTTCTGTAGAATTTTGACTCTATTATCTGATGGTTACTATTTCAGAGGTATTGGTTTTGCAAAAGATTTACATAATTTTTTATTAAAAAGTAACTTAATGTTGTTACTTAAGGATTCTTTTTTTTTGCAATAAACTTTTACAATTTTATAAATTCCATGTATTGAAATATTATTTTACATGTTGATATGATATTTCTGTTATACAGATTGCAACTTTATGAAGTAAAATATTAAACAATCAAATATTCCATACATTACCTTTAACAAAGCTCTCTTAATAGTCCTAGTAAACTTATTAAATAATATTGGTCTCAAACTATTGATTTTTTTTAGAATCTTCATATTTTAATTACTTTAGATGTGATATTATTCGATATTGTTGCTCATCCACCAAAATTATCATTTATATATTCAACTTTTTTTTCCTAGATTTATAAATTTCTGATATTTTTCATCATTCCATAATATTTCTATTTTTTATTTTAAAACAAAAATATATATTTTTTTATGTTTTTTGATTGTTTGGTATTTTTCATGATCACAGTGAAAGTAGTATTATTAAAGATATCTGAAAATTTTAAATTATTGGATCTGCTATGTGGTCTAAGAAGCTCTACATCTTGTGGTATTTTTAAGGTATTGTCAAAGTACTTGAATAGTTTTTCTGATCATTTAATAAAATTTTATTTAAACATTTCAATAGTACAAAATGAAAAAAAATATATGTAATTATTAAAAATAGCAGTATTTTCAATCTTAACAATTTCTTCAAACTCTCAGTCACTTTTTTCCTTCCTTTTTGTCATTAATCACAAAATCAAAATGCTTCCAAATGTATACATGATGAATGCAACAATTATGAACTTAACAGCAGTTAGCATAATGAAAACAAAAGCATTGAATTAATTGCATTTTATTATGACTTTAAAAATATTGACACACAATACACATACACTGTGTCTATTAAACAAGGCAAAACTCTCCATACAGTAGTGCCACTCTGTGCCAACTAGAGTAATTAATGAATGCCAGGAGGCTTGTGCATAAAATCCCTATCTAGTGCCTACTCATCTGATATCCCCAGACTAGTTTCTGGCTTGGGCCTTCGTCAGTGAAGAGCTTTGGATCTGAGAGCACTGCACCTAGATTGTTTAATAACAATTATGTGCTAGTATAAGATATGGTGATCATGTGATATTTAGTGGTTATACATTGTCATATGAAAACAGGCAAAACATTCTATACAGTAGTGCCATATAACTGTCATATGCTTATACTTTATGAATATTATCTTGTATTCTCTGAGTCAAGCCGAGATAAATAAGATGTGCTGCTTCATGTTTAAATGTGATATTTCTTTGCTTTATTTCATTGAACTATTGTAAGTTTGATATATGAAATAAATATTTTACAGAAGTCTAATGAAATAGCTATTCATCTTGCTTGATTGAGATGTTTAATAATTTTTCTTTATAATATATCAAAGTATTTATTTGTTGTATTATTGTAAAACATATGTACATGAAATTAATAATGAAGTAATGGTAGTATGAAATTAATTTACTTGTTATTTTCAGTATTGTCTTAGACTCTAAGGTATGAAAGTGCCTTTTCAGCCAATCTTTCAATATTTAACTATAGTAACTGAGTATTACATAGATTCATATTTGAAATGTTTTTATAATAAATACACAGTGTGTGTTATTTGGATCAACAATAGCTAAAAATAATGATTTGAAACATCCTGTATTAGAAGCAGAATACAAAATAATGAATGAACTGCAATTGAAACATATTATTTGTTGCTAATTAATAAAAGACATATATCTTTCTTTCCCCCATCTTTTTATATAGTAGCTTTAAGTTCAATTGAATGGTAAGCTAAAAAATAAAAAGTTTTATTCAAAAATAGATAATGTAATAAATTATAAGAAAATTAGCTATAATTTATCATATAAGGCAGGGGTGGGCAATTGTTTTGGCTTGGGGGCCACAGAGGTTGGTGGAGGGCTGCATCAGGGGCCACTTTGTGGAAGTGAAGATTAGCAGAGAGTGGCACCTTTTTTCATGACACAATAAACATACTGCTTTATTCCCTGTATTACCAAAGAAATATTTGTTTGTCCATTCTTCATTAAATACATGACATTCATCACCGATTTTACATTTTTTCGGAGGGTTCATGGTTTCACTAAAGTTGGAAATGTATATATTTCCTAATGCAAAGACAAAATTGAAAGTAACCAGATCAACTGGAAAAGCACTGCACATCATATATACACTGTGCATGTGTATTGGCATGGCCATCATAGTGGAAAATATGAGATGAATCTTCAGTCACACACAAAAAGGAAATCTCAGCTCAAGGCAGATTTTTCTGATTGTCTTGGAGGGTTGCATAAAACCTCTTAGCAGGCCGCATGTGGCCCCTGGGCCACTATTTTCCCACCCCTGATATAAGGCTATAATTTATAAGGACATTTAATGTCATCGAAATCGCTTAGCTTTGATAATAATTTTTATACAATTATAGCTTTTTTTTTTTGAGAATGGACCAGTGTATATATATTTATAATATATAGTTGTCTAAAAAAGTGTTTTAATTTTATAAATTACAATAAATGTATAATGTCCATTAATTAAAAACTATTGTAATATATATATGCTTATAAAATTATTATAAATTAATAAAAAATTTCTTTCATAAATTTTTATTCTTCTAACTCAGCTAATTAACTCAGTCATTATTAGCAAAATGTGGCACAGTTCAATACATATTTTTGTCAATAATAATTATTGTTTAAGTTATGGGAGCTACAACTATTTTCTACAGAACTTGTTAATGAAAACGTTCGTTTTTCTCGTACTGTTTTTCACAAAACTTTATATAATTTTATTGATCATTTATTTAGATATCAAAATTTGAATTACTTTTGCGTGAGTCACTTTTTTTAATTATATTTTTTAAAAAAGTCAGATTTGGTTATTCACTCTCCTGAAATATTTATTATATAAAAATCTTATGTTTAAAGTAAAATTGCTAATTTCAATTAAACAAGTCTCGCAAATGAGCAACATGACTGAACATATTGTCTCATGTAGTTTCAGAAATATGTGTATTATATATCAGTCAGACATCATAATTTAAATCTTGAATAACATTTAATTTTCAGTTAACTAAATAACTTTGTATGCTTATAAATAATTATATTAACTCTATTCATCAAAATATAATAACTTAAAGAAATAGTAACGGTGTGCAATCAGAAAAAACCATCTTAATGCATTTTCGTTGCTGAATATCTTGTCAAAAATGTCTTTAATTTATTAAATTTGTAATCGATATATGATGTATATAAACCAAAAAAAAAAAAAAAATCTAATTGCAAAAATTAAAAAATAATATTATAGATCATATTAGTCAATTACACAATTTAAAAGAGTATAGAAATAAAAATGCTTTTAAGAATAACGCATGTTAATATTGCATCAATAATGCTTATTTGTTTATTTATGAAATGATATTAATTGACGCAGACGTATATGCTATTGTTATTTTATTTTTTAATGTCTGTAGTACTTTTTAATAACTTTGTGATAATTTTTTTTTACCTAATTACAAATGATTTAATTTATATATATATATAAAGCCTATTGTATACTGTTTTTAAATTCTGAATTATTAACTGTAATTTACAATAGGTGTAATAGTAATACTGTCATAATAGAAGTATTGTAAGAAATGATTTTTCTTTCATAAACCTTTTTTTTTTCTTTTGTAAAGAGAAGGGAGAGAATTAATAAAGTATTTTAGTAGTAAAATGTTTTGGATAACATAAAGAGCAATTGAATTTTTAATTTTTAATAAAAATTCATTAATATAGATTTAAATATAAAATGACCCTACTTAGGATTTAAACCCTTACCCTTAAAAATGAATGCAAACAATAACTATTCCAACACTATAGTAATTAAAAAATAAGATAAAATAATCATTATATTAATAACTGATTCTTTATATTTTTTGGTTACATTTTATTTGTTTACTTAAAAAAACTAATATTATCTGCCATGAACTATAATTGAGGTCAGAGCAATTTCACCAAAAGCTAATAATACATTAGTTGGTCAGAAACCATTTCAGCTTGCAGTTTGAAGCATGTGGAATTTATTGATCAAAAAAGCATCTCTTATAGGAAAAAAAAAATGTATATATATATTTTTTTACAAATATTATCATTAATTATGCTTTCTTATGCATTCTTTTATAATATACAGAAATTAATTGTCTTAATAATTAATAAAATTTACGCCTATAAATAAAGTTTTATTAAAAAAATAGCTCAATACTTTTAAATATTTAAGAATTTGAAAATTATTTAAAATAATTTCTAAGTAATTATTTATTATCATCTATATAAATTTATTAAAATGTTTACCTGTATAGATATAAATGATATTGTGGTATTATTACGTGTCTGTGTGCGATGCCCACAAAATGAGGTTCTATATCTGGAAAAGGTGGACACTTTTTTTCAAGTTAAGCAAATTTAGGAATATAGTTAGATGGCCAGCCTACGGACAATTCAACTTGCATTACATTATTAATTAATAAATGAATTCTAAGCTAGAAAATAAAGCAAAATAATGTAAATGCTTACTTCCTTGTGCTTGACCTTGGATGAATGTTACTTTTCCTTTACTGTTTCTGTGTAAAGTATGCTGAAGAGGGGTTTTTTCCCCTATAATTGGCTAATTATAAACATTTTAGTTTATTTTAGTTATATATAATCTTTCTAATTTATACTCTTTATGGCAATGATTTGAAATGACCATACTAATTTATGGGTTGAGACTAATGAATAATGATGAATAAATGTTTATATGGAGTATATATTTTTTACTATTCTTTTCGTTAACCACATACTATATCATTATTATATAAATTAATTTGTATAAATAAATATTGTCATTTGACGGTTATGATTATTTATATTTATTCGTTTACCATTTAAATAACTAACATCACATGATCACTATCTCATACTAGCACAAAATTGTTATTAAACAATTCAAAACAAAGCAAACCTCTCCATACTGTAGTATCTGTGTTTGTTTTTTCCTATTGTTATACTATCATAACGGGAGTTTGTTCTTATTACTTTGTAATATGATAAACTTTATTTAAGAATAAAACATTAAATATATATAAAACATTATACATATATCATGAAGAATTCTAGCATGAAATACCAACGAACATGAGGAATTTTTGCATGAAATATTATTTTTAAAAATTAAATTAACATTTACCTATTTAAATTTTGATGTGATTTTATATTAAATTGTAAAATATTTAATTTAATGGCATTTATTATCTTCTCTGCTTATGGTGGTGGTGGTGGTTGGAGGCGTTAAATTAGAATTGCTTAATGTTTTTTTAATATTATTTTTTTAAAAATTGAGATAATTTTAAAATAGAAAAAAAATTATCATCTTATATATAATATTCTCTGCAACATTTTTTTTACTTTTATAGATATTTTTAGGCCTCTAACTTCTTCACTTTTTATCCTGGTATCTCTTATCAATTAAGTCAATACAGGGCTCAGTCATCATCGTCTCTTACACTGCATGACTTGGGGCAATGGTAATTGGGTTCACATCTAAGAATCACAACTCAGCTTTGTCACTTTTGTTTACTCAAACATCTTATAAACTCCGAAAATTATTCAATGTCTTGCATAGTTTAATGTAGTTGTGGAGTTTAGGCCCTGAAGCTTAATATCTATGGATCAAAATCACCAACGTCCCTTCCGGTGTTTGAACTTCACCTGGACAATAAATCATTTGATTATTTTAATTCGTTTACCCATCTGAATAAAATGTGAAAATGAAATTTGTGTCTGTGTAGTCACATTTTGATTTTTTAATTCTGATTTCGTCTTAAAATATTCACAAATGATATGTTAAATTGTGCTTTTATACAGAAATAATTTATATATATATATATATATATGTCTTTATAAATTAATTATATATATATATATATGTCTTTATAAATTAATTATACCACTATGTATTCTTAAAACATATGATGGCATACTCTGGAAAAACTTGTAAAATGATCTAGATAACAGTCATCCACTATGCATGATTGTTTCAATCTCTTCCAATAATCTTATTTTATATGAATTATATACATAGTTTTTAACGTAAGCTAATTTTAAATAATACTATTTCAATAAATACACAAATGATCTTAAATTCTTTTTCCCAGGTTAGAAATTGTTCCTTATAACTGTATTCTGCTTGACTATTTTCATAATTAAAACAATAGCAAATACATTTGCACAGTAGTGTCACACAATGCAAATTCTAGTAATCAATAGATGAAATATAAGAAAAGCAATCCTGTGTTCATTTTTATCATCTAGCATTAATTATTAATTGGCATTATATATTTTCAAATTTTGTTTAAACATTTAAATGTATTCAATGGATAAACAATAGTACACAGAGTAATATATAACACATCATTTTGAGTTGTACAATTCTCTTTCAATAAGGTATTTCTACTCTGACCATGACAAATACTATCAAAAAAATTGAACTTGGGACATTTGTATTTGTAAATAGTGAATTAAGATGCTATTTTGTCAAAGACAAAACTAATGAGTATATCTAAACTAGCAGACTGTGAATGTATTAATGAAGATGTATCCAATGAGAAAAAGACAAATGCACTATAAAGAAAAGAGTATGAAGAAGAAAATGTAAAGATTCTTATGTAATAATAGAACATAACCTCCTAAGTCAACCTAGTAGCATAATTTATAATGTTTAAAAGTCACTAATTAACATTGCCCTTAAGAAAAAAAAAGAAATGAGTAAGGCACTCATAGATAAGAATATGAAATTTTATTAGTTACTGGCTTTGACAGAATAGCCTACTTGTTAGAATATCATCTTAAATGTAATATTTAGAAATCTAAAGGACCTAGTTTTAATTCCTATGCTAATATTTACCATTAGTTATGACTGATATCTGAAAAAAGAAGTCAATAATATCACTCAAGACATTATATACTAAACTGTATCTATTGTTAACAGTGAATGTATATCTAAAGATTAAATAAAGTTTGAATTTGGAATTTATGAAACATAATATAACTCCATTACAATGCCAAAATTATAATTTTTCTAATAAGACCTCTAAGTATTTGAATAGAGTAACACTATATCATCCTTTAGACATACAATATCCATATTTTTTTTTATAAAAATACTCAAATTTAATTCCCTTGTAAGCTGTCATTACTATTAAAATATTGTATTCTGGACTAACTTATGTGTTATTACTAAATACAACTGATATATATATATATATATATATATATCAGTTGTATAGACTGTTACATATATATATATATATATATATATATATATATTGTAACAGTCTCTGCCTGCATCTCTATATGCATTGAGCATGACATGCATTTTCTAACATCAAGCAGCAATTAAGAAATATTCAAAGGCATCCAAAATATACATAACTATAATCATACCTTTAAAAGGTTCGTTTACTGCAACCTTTGCGTGCCACCTTAAGACAGAGATTGCTCCCCTCCCCAAGGGATATGATCATGTAATTAATAAATAGTTATAATCTCTTATATTTTCTTTTTTATTATATATAAAATCAATAGAAAAGTGAATGCCTAATGAATGATTCCCGATCCCGGTAAGTTTAATCCCTGACTAGCTCAATCAACTCATGATCTCGGGATGGTGGTTTGTTGCTTCATTAACAGAAAAGGTCAAACAATAATATCATTATCAAATACACAGCACAACGCTATACTTTAAAATTAGATGTTAAATTTATTTAGCCCTCTATGATTATATAAATATTTACAGAATAAAGAAGAAAATAAACACACACATAAACAATATTAATTAAAAATCAAGCATATAAATAAATTTTAAATAGTTTCATAAATGGGAAAGGAATGGTCTGAAATTCTTCCCTGCTTACACTTTAAACCCAAAACTTGGAATAAATTACTTATATAAAAACAATGTGTATTGGCCATGGTATACACGTGTTTCATAATAATAAAAAAATGATCCTCACCCTTCTACTTGTGATGATCTATACCTTTGTTTAAGTTAAAATAATGATTTAGCCATGAGTTAATGATATTTGAATCTTAAACATTCCATAATATGAGTCCTGCACATAGCGAACAATAATAATTATTTGGAACACTTTCTAACACACTTTTATTTCTTATGGAAACAATCCTGCACATAGCGGATGGAATAAATTTACTAAGGAAACAAATTTGTGCTAAACTACAATTTGAATCTTAAAAGTTCCATAATAGAAGTCCTGCATGTAGCAAACAATAATAATTATTTGGAACACTTTTCTACACACATTTATTCCTTATGAAAACTATCCTGCATGTAGTGGATGGAATAAATTTACTATTATTACAAGGCAAAACACATACATCCCATGACCAAAGCACCCAATTATTTCTATTTAACTATTTTGAAATATTTCCAATACTCCAATGAATTACATGTACCTTTATGTTAAAATTACAAAAGAAATATTTATAACTGAATTATGCAATTCATTGGTTCATTTAATAGTAGCAATATTAGTAAAATAACGAATTACTAGTAATAAGACACAAAAATAGATATAAAAACATAAATAATACTTCCCGAAGGCTTCATTCTTCTCTGGGCTAGGATTTTGAGGGTGATATATATCTGCTGTGCAGGTGATTACTTAACAGGGCTTCAATGGAGGTTGGCAAATTGTCCATAGCAGCTACACTTTAAGAAATAGAAAGTCATATCACTGGATGGCTATGTAGGTCTTCAAGCGGTGCGAATGTACCGAAATTGGTCTCCTACTCCATGTTCATTCTTGTGTCACTAATAAATCTTGATTCCATTCCATATTGCTTCCTTTCTTCTTTATTTAATTGGGCAGTATTGTTTCTCCCTTCAGTTAATACCTTTTAAAATACGTTCAGCTATTAATGACTCGTCCACTTGTTCAGCATTCCGAAAAGAATATTTCTTTTTACACTCATAATTCTGCTTTTCCATCAGTACACTCTGAAAACTATACTGTTAACTAAAAGAGAATGGGTAAAAGTGCCCGTGAGTATCAACGAATACAACCCAGCTAATTAAATCAATTTCACCTGACCAGCTTTTATATATCCCCCCCCCATTACAGGGTGTATTCTCTCATCCCCTCCACAAATTATTGCTTTTACATTTCTGTTTTTAATTAAATTATTAATCCCTGTTTTTAATTACTTAAGTCCAAACAATGGATTTAATTTTAGCTATCTCCTTGGAAAAAAAAATTGTCTTATGATAACTTTATCTTTTAATTAATTTCAGAATTTCACAGACCATTTAAATTCCAATCCCTTGATTTCTTTAAACAATAAAATAAAATCACATTTATTTAATTAAATAATTTTGATTGGGTGTCAAGCTGAATGACCACTGATACAATTTCTACATTTTTCTTCCAAAAACAATAAAACAATAAAAGAAAGAGGTCATTGGCTTGCCTGTGGTCATGAACATTACATTCTAAAAAAAAAAATTATAAAACTGTATACTTGTTGTCACATAAAAATTGTTTTTAAGTTTCCAAAAAGAATATTCAACAAGCAACAGAAAAAAAATACATTTGAGAATCTGAAATAAAATCAAAAAATCAAAATAAAACATGTTTACTGATAGGTTACTTGTGAATACATTTCAGTTTCCCACAATCATTTCTTTAATCCCCTGCCATATTTATTCATATCATAAATAGATAAAAATATATAGCATTTATTAACAGCAAAATACATATTTACATGTGGTGTCCACATTTGTTTATTTATAAGCATATTATCACCATTCATCCTATTTATTTACAATATTATTGTGTGTGTAAGCAACAGAGAAAATATACCTGCACAGACCACTCCTTTTATTATAATATTTACATTTGTTTGGGCTGCAACTATGCTTGCAGCCATCTTTGTGGCAGTCATTTAAGACTGACTGTCACAATACCCCCTCCCTTAATGAGACTTCTAAATGGTTTAACCATTTAAAGTCTATATTAAATTACTTTTACCTATATACAATATTATTGATGAATATACTAGTTCATTACAAATTTAAAATGAAATATTAGTGTATATATTCAACTATATACGAGTGTTATTAATAATGAAAATAAAAATCCTAAAGGATATACTAATTTATATCTCATACTAATGAATATACTAGTTTATTATGTATGTAAAAAAAAACATTAGTTTATACTTAACTATGTATATACAGTTGTGTCATTAAATAAGATGAAAATAAAAATCTTAAGGAATATACTGCATTTATGCTTTATCTAGGTGTCCATATTTTTCAATTAAGTAAATATAACATTCTACCTTTGCAACTAATCGTTAACATTGACTCTGTTGCTAATAATCAAAAAAACCCTGTATCTCATTGCTCCAATAAAATAACAAGCACTGAAATTTAAAACTCTTATCATTAAAGGTTTCGAATATTTAGATATTGAGAAGACATCATTTGAATTGCCCAACAGTAGCTGGCCATTGTCATCAAATAACAGTATTAGATATGCACCGAATAAAATTATCCACTGTGAGTTCCCTGGAGTGCGCTTATGCTTGTCTCCAACTCTAGGTATCTTTTAACCAAGAATCCTTCACAGTCCTCTTTCCATATGTATACAACCATTCACGATCACATGCACACACTGGTGCTATTTAGTAACTACGTCTAAAATTATTATGTAAACTTAATATCATTAATTGGAAGGGATTAAATCACTCTTGATTAGTTTAGCTAAGTCCAAGAGTTTTCCCATTGTGCCACTTGTTATGTTTTAAATCTAGCTAGGTGTATCTGTGTGTAGAGTGTACTGAGTTCAAACTCATTCTGGTACATTTTTAGTCACACATGACTTGAATGACTAATGAAAAAAAAAGACACTTCATATTTTATCTATATCACTAAAATTACAAGATCCCTGAGATATGACCAAAATTTATATTATAGATCAAAGACTTCTATAGACATTAGCTAGCTCAAATTTATGTATATTGATGAACAGACAAGTCTAACCTTATTAATGGCTTCTAAACAAGCTTTGCTGAAGACCATTACTGATATTGATGGCCATTCAACTAGGTTATTTAACTTAATTATTTATGTACAATTTAAAAGTCAATTATGATGATGGTAATAATGTCATAGTAATAATGATAATAACAGTGATGTTGATAATAGTAATAGTGATGATACCAGCCATAGCTTTATACTGAACTCACAACAATAAATTTATCTTTATAAACTCATAAGCACTTTTTAAAAACATCCATTGTCAAAATGGGGTTTAAGCTATTATATTCACTAGCATCTTAGAAGTTTACTGGTTTATTTACTAAATGACTTTAATAGTTAAAACTAGGATTTAGTAATACTAGTGATGACTTGAATAATCTATCACGAATTTATTTTGCAAGATATTCAACTTTCTATAAATCCTGGTATTCTACTAGATTATTTACTAAATATATTAATTATGTTAAACATTAGATTTAATGATTATAATTTTTTAATGATGGTGATCATAATTCATGTACAGTACGATTTTTAAACGGTGTTTTAATCAATAATACGATATTCATCTTTGATGAAGATGATCATGACCAAAACTCATTGGCATAACATAATTTTAGCCTTCTATTGTTGAACTATAATTATTAAAATTTGGTTATTATCAAGCATAATCCCTAAATGCTTAAAGGTAAATCAACATTCTAGTTTACTTAACATTTTGCGAGCGCTTTCTTAATATTTGCGAATGCTTGCTCAGTATTTACGAATGATGATTCTTAATATCTGGGAGCGATGATGATGATATTCATTTAAAACAATAGAATTAAGACAATAAAAATACAACACTACTTTTAATAAGAACTTGGAAACCAATTAAGATATATAATTATATTTTATTAATACTATTACTCTTTCTTTCTTTAAAATCAAATTTACAAATTAGATAAATGGCTTATTATTACATTAATTCAATTCAAAACTAACACAAAATTTTATATACAAGTTCGTCATTTTGGATATTTTAAAATAAGCTGGCTTAAAATAACATTTAAAAAAATATATTTCATGGAATGCTTACTTAAGACTTTCCTAACTTATTATATGATAAAAATAAATTTCATATGTAACTTGTGTTTTATATCACTTCCATTCATATGTAAGCCTTGCTTTATAATTTCTCATATTTAAACTAATTATGTATAACCTATTCTTTTGACGTGTTTGTATAAGCAGTTACACATGCACACATTCATTAATGTTAACATATATGTTTAAAATGTATACCCCTATATTAGAGATTAATACATAAATTACATATATAAAGAATATTCTTGCAACCTTTTAGCAAAAGAAAATAAAATACATTATATCAATTTTAATATGCAACTAGATAAAAAAAAAACACATTATAAATGCATATATTTATAGATTGCTCATTATCATAACAACTGAAGAACAATTAAAAAAAACATTTCAATATTACAATATATGATATAATAAAATAATAAAAAAAATAATGAAAATTTAAGTTTAAAGATTTAAACTGTGTTTGTGTTATGTTATGTGATATTGAGAATAACTATCGATAAACAAGCCTTTAATGTTTCTGTATCAAAAGAAAAAAAATAATGCTTTGAACAATAAATTAAGGTTTATTTTTAATAAGCAATAATAAAAGATCTGCTAAGGAAAGTTCATAGTTACCCGATTACTTTCACTTCTTATAGATGTCCCAAGTTTGAATTTTCAGACTGCTTGTCTTTGCTCCATTAAAAAAAAAAAAAGTTCTTGCAGATACTTTTAAGATAAACATGAATTAATTGACTTGCTTATTTCTTCAATTTTAAAATTATTGTTGATACTTTTGATAACGCTGAATTTGTTGACTGGCTTGCTTCTACCATTTCAAAAAGAGTTATTTTAAATACTTTTAGATAAGTATGAACTGGTGGATTTGCTTGTCTTTCCCATTTTAAACAGAATTGTTGTAGACACCTAGATGACTATGAGGAAAATTTTAACAAAAATTTGGTTGATAGCTTAATCAAACCTAGTTATAAGGCCTTTATACAATTTTCTTTTCCTCTTCCTTCCCCTTCTCCCTCCATCCAAAGGTAATGAGCCTATAATGGACCAGAAGCCAGAAAAGAAGCATTTCAAATAGCTTGTGTGGTTGGCTTTAAACTCAATCATTTTGTTGGCTACTATTCGATTGGTATATGAGTTCATAGACAGATTAGTGAGCTAACTCATGATGGGGATTTCAGAAAGCAGAAGAATGGTTTTAGCAATGCAAATTCATTATATTATACACAGCAAAATATATTAATATCATTTCATAGAATTGTTAATAACTTCTTCCAATAAATTCAATTTTGTTCCATTTTTCCTTCTTTATCTTAATCTTACTGGGAATTACTTATATATATGCATATCTTCATCTATACTGACTTTAAAACAAGACTCATTTTTTTCTTCCTCAACTTTTAAAGAGTGAAAAAAAAAATCAAATCGCTCACTCTCCTTTCTCCAACATTTAAAAAAAAACTGCTTGCTCGCTACATCTCTGTTTAATAATAAGGAAAAACTGACTGATCACTAAATATTGTTTCATTCGTTTTTATTGCGAATTTTGGCCAAAGAAAATGACCACCTGCATATCTTATCTTGAGATAAAAGATCAAAAAAAATCAGAGTTTGACAAGTTGATGTTCTATTGCGATTTTACAAGTAAATTAATAATCACGCTTTATTACATCAAAGCATCCCCTTTACAAAAATAATCAGACACAGATAACACAAACAATAAATCTGGCAATCTATAGTCATTAGCAATAGGTGTAAAAGCATTTTTGTTTTTATACAGACGTTTTCATTCTTTCACACTTTTTTGCACATGTACATTTTTTAATCTCCTAATCTACTAATCTGATCGCCATATTTTACACTTTCTTTCTGATATGCTTTATTTTAACAAAGTTAATGTTAAATAATTTAACACATTATTTAATAAGAAAATATAATAAATCAATATTAAATATTATTACCTTCTCTCTCTATAACTGCTTATTTATTAACTATTTATAAATTATATAATAATAAATACATAAATCTATATATATACAAAAGAAAAATTTTTTTTTAGATAAATAATATATCTATGTGTTTGAAATGAGTCATATACATACAATATATATATATATATATATATATATATATATATATATCATCAACCATTATCAATTCACTGCAGGATGAAGGTCTCTCCAAGTTCAATCCATATTTTCCTATCTTTAGCTTCTCTTCTCCACATCACCCCTGCACACTTTCTTATTTCATCCATCCATCTCACATGTGGTCTCTTTCTGGGTCTTTTACAATCTCTTGGAGTCCAGTTTAAAATTTCAATTGTCCATCTGTTATCATCTCTTCTAACAATATGTCCAGCCCAACTCCACTTCAGTCTTTTAATTTTTTCAATGAGGTCAGTAACACCTGTTTGTTCTCTTACCCATTCATTGCATTTTCGATATATATATATATATATTCTAATATTCTCACAGATAAATATATATCATTATATATTTATATATATATATATATTAATTCTAATATTCTCACAGATAAATGTAATAAAAATATAGTATCTAAACAGCTGACATTTGAAATGAAACATAAGCTATTTAGCTATTATATTTTTATTACATGAAAGCTTCCAGAAATAATACTATGAATACATATATAGCTTCCAGAAATAATACTATGAATATATATATATCATTAAAAATAATTTCAATATTTGTGGTCAAGTTGCAATCTTTAGTGTCCATATAAATATATTGAACCATAAATGAAGGTGGGATTCCATCTTTATTGTTAAAAGAACGTTGCCTTGACAGCAGTTTGAGATTGTTTATTATTACTGATATTAATAGAGTGGATTGTTTTTTAATGATTACTTATAAACCCATTTAGCCTTGAACATTATTGCACTTATTATTTAAATAATAGTTTGGATGCAATTTGAAAACTATAACTGCAGTTTGTATGTTATATTTGATTACTTATTATTAGTCTGCATTAAAAACAAGTTATATTGACCTGGTTAAGGTGGTTTATTTCAACATCTTTGTATCAATAATTTTAGTCTTTGTAGTCAAGTTGTAATTTTTAATGTTTATATATTAAACCATGAATAAAGGTCAGTTTCCATCTTTATTGTTAACAAGTTGCCTTGACAACAGTTTGAGATTGTTGATTATTACAATAATGGGATTATCTAAGTGTTGACTTTTTTAATAATTACTTATAAACGCATTTAGTCTTGAGCATTATATATATATGTGTGTGTGCACATTTCTATTTTTTTTTTTTAAAAAAATCATCAACAAATCTGCCTAACCATGGTAAAAATAAAGAATACATCATAATCAGAAATCTTCCTGCATTTATTTGTTGTAATATTACTTGAGTTTCATCACTGATGGTGATAATATACCCTCACAGGCATTAGTATGTTTTATATGATTTTAGTTATTTAAGGCAAGTATTTTTTTTTAAAATGAACAGCTATATATGTTGAATTGTACAAACTGTTTTATTACCAGGACTTTATTTAATACTTCAAGTGTAAGGATTCTGCTACATTTAATTTTATTAGGAGGGTAAAAGTTTTTTGTAAACTGTCACTTATGGTAAAGACAGATATTTATTGGAGAATTATTATCCTATAATACAAATAGGAAAAGAGATGGCTGAATTGTTTTCCTTTAGATTCATTCTTCTGTATAATATAAATGTAATGGTAAAGTGTCTTTTTGAGAAAAAGTATAACTATCATGTGAGCATTAACAACATAATAAAATTATAATCATTGTTCAAAGTTGCTAGAGGAAATTTTTAATAAATGTTATTTAAATTTTGATATCCATATGTTTTAAGCTTCTAACTATTATTATAATATTCCATAGCCCCAAAAAGTTTAGCACAGTGATAGAATAGTAACATCAAGAATTAAAAATTTCTAGATCAAGATTTAACCTGCCTTTCTAAAGATTGATATCCCAAATAATCTTCAGAACAACCAACCATTTCATGAACCATACTTAATAAGCATATTTGATAAATTATGGTAATATTTTTTTAAAAAATGGTGATGTTTTTAAAAACAATGCTTAGCTTTAGTACTCAGGCTATTGACAGGTGGTGAATAGTGGAATAATTTTCAAATATATTGGTGTACTGTGAATAGCAAAGATCATCTTTAAAAAATTCCTAATGATTTGAATGTTGGTTCATCAAAGATCATGCACTGTTTATGATACACACTGTGTTTTTAATCTCAGTTTTATTCTTCTTCAATAACATTAGTGTATTGCCCATTCAGTGTGAGCCTCTTTGGCCATCATTCACATCTTTACATTAATTGTGACCATTTGATTTGCATTTGTGCAATCATATATTCAACCTTTAACTACATACACTAAGTCAATTTTTTTAAAATTCAAATTACAAAAAATTAAGAAGGACCAAGATAGACTTATTAGGATGGCTGACATTAGTTGTAGTATTATCAAAGAAGCAATATAATCATTAGTGAAACACTTTGGGACTGAATTTCTGACATATTCCAGTTAGGCAAAGTTATATCTTTAGTCAACTATATTTAAGAATCTGCCTACCTAATATGAATATAAAAGGAACTTAGAAATTTTGTTTTAAAATTTACTTGCTCATTTATTCTGCCTTCATTGCTACACTTGATAAAAGTAACAATTGTATTAATCATAGTAGTGGTGCTAATGCAAAATGCAGTGGTAGGACTAAAGGTAAATACTAGATACTTCATTTCTAAATGTAAGTTTTTGAAATGTGCAAACAATGCTTCATAAAATCTCTTCAAGATTAAAATGATGTAAAGGGACAATCTAGATTTAAGATGAATATAGCTGCTATTATTGAAACTTATTTTGAAGTGGGAAGCAGATTAAAACAAAAGGAGATAGGCTAAAAGTTTTTACAATGGGAAGATTAGACAATGAAAAAATGCATGGTGTTTGGATTTGCTGTAAAGAGTAATTTTAGTATTTTTTATTATTGTAATTTTCATTGTGGAAATAAAAAGCTACTCATGTTAAAACTTGTTTTGTGCAAAGGTACTAGTGATAATTTTTATTGCCTATTCTCCAATCTTAGATTCAGAGAAAGAAAGTCATTCCTTTCTGAATAGCATTATTACAGATATTTTTTCTTGTTCACTGAAACACTAATGTGTGTATTGGAACAATTAGTTGACTTTGGTCATAAGTTATTGAAAATAATTGGTGCCATAAAATCAAATAGTCCATTATTATTGAGTTTTTCCTCCAATATATGGTTTTATTATCACAAAATATTTTGTTTAGGTGGAAAAACATGAGTGATTCCATGATCAAAACAATAGGATTTAACACATTATCTTAAGTTAAAAAGCTACAAAAAAGTTTGTTATATGAGTTCAGATAATTAGTTGGATCACAGATTAATATTCTCCAAGATTAACATAATCGATGCATTTTTCTAATAGTATTTATAAGAAAATTGTTTATTCTTTAAAAGATCCTGGCTATATATATATGTATGTGTGTGTGTGTATTAAATTTCAACAACTATTAATCAATAAAATTTCTCATTTGGATATCAATAATTGGCACATTATTGAAGCTTATAATTATTTTTAATTTGTTGTGAATACAAGTAAATCTATTCCTGGGTTTACTAAAACAAACACACATTTTTTTGCTAGGAAAAATTATAAATAAAATATTGAATTTCATGATAAAAGTAAGAGATCAAAAGTAGAAATTTAACAACTCACAAGAAGACTCAAAAATGACTGGTTGACTTAAACAACAAAAAAAGATAGACATTTTTTGATTGTGGTCACTCTAGATCTTTTCTTGATATATTGAAAGTAACATATAAACCTGAGAAATGGCCACAATTCTATTAAATCTAAAAATGATACTCTCTTAAATAATAACAAATTATATTTTGAATACGTTAAATAAGTATTTTAATCATCTTTTGAATAAAGGAACAAGAAATGAGATGTTGACTTTTAATGTTATTTATATTGTATCCATTTTACCAAATCATTTATATTTGGACAAAGATATCCAGTCCTATATATATATATATATATATATATACTGGATATCTATAGATGTTAAAAATAGTCCTATATATATATATATATATATATATATATATAGGACTATTTTTAACATCTTGTATTAAATATTGAATGTTTTTAGAGAAATAATAAGCTTTTTTTAACCAGTTCAAATACATTCAACTGTTAGTAATAGCATACACATTAGTGTATAATACCAGAGAGAGTGTACTAACATGGAAATTAAACCTGATCTGTAGATTTATGAATATTAAATTTTAATTTAACAATCTAATCAATTGAACTATTATTTTGGATATAATTATACTTTAAAATTCAGTAATCTAAAGATTCAGGTTTAATTCCAAATTTAGTACTGTTACTGGTCAGCCCAGCAAGCCTGTAAAAGGAGTGCAGCAATACCATTCAAAATATTGTGTTATATACCAACCGGCATGCTATTATTAACAAGTGAATATATTTGAAAAATTTAAAGTTTAAAATTTGTTGTAAAACATTCAATATTTAATATTAAATGATGGAAATAATCCAACATCTAATTAAAAGAATAATGCCACCACCACAAGCCTTCAGACAAATCCATTATGGAGATATGTTATCTTCAATAATGTTGTTTTTATTAGGAATAGACTCTTGAAGTTGTACCAACTAATCTCAGGAACACTTCTAATGAATCAATTTTGAAAGATAAACAGGTAAACAATGTTGAAATAGTTTTTGAGAAATATCATTATTATGCATTATAGCAACAGTGCTATCAAGGATTTTGTTAAATAGGTTCTTTCTAATCATATTCAAATTATTAACAGAGATTTAATGTGATTTTAGAGAATCAAGAATCATAATAGAGATGAGTTTTGTAAGCAGGCAAATTCAAGAAAAGTGTTAAACACAAAAAAATGATTTAAATAGTGTTGTTTATTAATTTGATTAATGCATTTGATTTAGTTAACCAAACAGATTTATGAAATTGTTTAAAATTAGTTGGTTGTTTATCTCAATTTATTCATATTATATAGCTTCTAAATGATAAAATGAAGGAAAGTGTTATTATTATAGCAAAAAAAATCCACACAATAATACTACCTAGTGTTGATTTAGTAATCAATAGATGCTAGAAGGTTGTATATTTTAATCCCTATCTGGTACTTTTCCATCCAATACTCTCAATATCATTTTTATCTTGTCTTTCATCAGTGAGGGACCCTGCATGTGAAAGCTGTGCACCTAGATCTTTGAATCTATTGCACTTTTCCAGCATCCACCTTTTACAATTTTGATTGACTATAAACTATAACAGTATCAGCCTAAAGTAAAAACTTAATAATGTTTTCAATATAAGTTAATTCACCTATATAATCATATAGATCTGAATCCAATTTGACAATAATATATTTTGATATCTTTAGTTGTTCAATAATGACAGTTATCGCTGCTAGTCTTTAGCAAGGATTGATACTGTACCATTAAACATCACATGATCATCATTTTTATGATTATACAAACTGTTAAATACACTCCAAAAAATTTTACTGTGTAAAAAAAAATTGCTAGTGTTTTAACAGCTTCTGTAAGCATAAGGAAATAGTTATCATGTGATATCTTCATGGTTTAATATCTATCCTTGCCAAAGATAGAGGGGAGACAGTGATTATTAAAAAAACAAAAATATCACAATATATAGTTGCTGAGCTGAGTTTATGCCTGTATGATTACATAGGCAAAAATTAGTTTGGATTAAAACATTATTGTGTTTTTAATTTAGACTGATAGATTTATAATAATCAAAGTGGTAAAAGGTAAGAAGGATGCATTAAATACAAAGATCAAGGTGCACTGTGTCCAGTTCCAAGCCTTCTCACTGATGAATGCTATAAGCTTGAAATACATCTAAGGCTGTTGAATGGAAAAACATGGGGGGGGGTGATTAAAATGCTCAACCTTTTGCCACCTAATGAGTTTTAGGATTTATACTAAGTTGGGTTAGCATAAAAATAGTGATCATATAATATTTTAAGCATTAATATTGTAGCTAAAACATCTAAAGTATTTGATCTGAGAACGGGTGATAAACAAAGATGAGTATTTGACATTATTTTCATTTTTTATTGAAGTTGATTTTGGAACAGTATATTCAGACTTGATGAATAGAGATCAAGATATGATACAGATTTAATCTGAATTAATTAAAAGCAAAAACAAGGAATTCATCTTCTTGCAATTATGAATTTACAGTACTAAAATGATTGTTGGTTTAATCATCATTGTTCAAAAATCACAAGTTTTTTGTCATCTAATAAGAAAAGGAAAATTCTTAGCAACTTTTATCTCAGGTGATTATGGTTTGTTGAATGTAGTTTTCTTACTAGAAAGGTGGACTTGGATGTTGAAGTACAATACAGACTCTAATATACTGTTGGTTTTAATAAATAAAATGATAGAATGTTTTATCATGGAAAAATCACTATAGCAACATAATAGTTGCTGTATATAAACCTGCCATTTTAATTAATTTATTGATTGAAAATGATGAAGTAATATAAAGGTATTAAAAAGTTCATTTTAAAGATGATCTGTAAAATTTTAAAAATACAATGATAAAATCAGCGTTGTTAACCGAGAGGTCATCGCGGCCGCCTTGCAAGCAAGTAGTTGGTTGCAGACGGTTGTGAGTTCGCGTCCCGGCCGATGCTATGACATATATAAAAAAATCAGAAAATCAATCAATCAATAACTTCTTCAATTTTTTGGATATGACAATTTGGAATCCACTATATAGCCATATCTCCATTAGATTGGAAATGTAAAACAATGGCTCAATGGAAGACTTTCTAAATGAATGATTGTCAGGTCAACATGAAATGAATATTATTGGAGAAGTAGATTTAGTCTGCATTATAATTATCTCAAAGATATTCTGAAAGGCAATATTCATTGTTTCCTTTGAAAAGATATGATAGAGAATATATTGTAATGCGGCAATTGGATACGCTGTTGACATATTTCGTAGCAATAAATTTTCTGCTAAAGAAATTAAAAGCAAAGTATATTACTATGTTATATAGTAAACGTGAACGTATTATAGTTCACAGATTGGCTTGTATGGTCATTTACATTTCTAGAGCAAGTTGTTTTCCTCTTTCTTTTCTTTTTTTTTTTTTTTTGGAGTTAGAATGGCCATACTTTTTTATGAGGAGCTACTATATATATATAACACTTAATTCATTTCGTTTTTCAATAATCCAGACGTTATTTATTTATCTAGAGACAAAAAACGTATTTCCCTTAACAGAAAAATTTCTTATGATGAACCTTTATACATAAATGAGATATTAAGAATATTGATTGGTAAAATCTTCGTTTTCCTCTGAGGGGATATTCACTTTGCTGACTTCTCTTTAATTATATACTTTAAAAGCATGGGAAAGATTAATTAGATTTATGTCTGGTTTTGTTTCAAATGGCTAGTTATAGTAAATATTTCTGATTTAACATTAAGTCATGCTATAAAATATTTTAAAGTTTAATAAAACAGGTGTGTGCTTTAAAGCATTCTTCTTTAAAATAATGCTTATTTATTCCAGTTTTCAATCTAATATTTAGTGCTATATAAGTTGTAATGTCAAAATAAAAGCTATGTTAGCAGAAAGTAAGTAAGGAATGTGCAAAACAAGTTAAACTAAATAGTTGGACTGCTTATGCTATTTAGGTTTATTATACTATGTATAACAAATATTTCAAAGTAAAAACTGCTTTCTATTAAGTAATATATATATATATAGTAAAACTGATCAAAATTATATTTAGTAAAAATAAATATAATTGGATGGGTTATTGCTAAGGAGTTGACACGAGATTTGAACCCTGGAAAAGACAACCCAGGAATGACCGATAAATCTTGAGCTCCATATCTGCCCACTCCATAACTGCAAAATCATTCATATCACTGAATTTAACGTTATTCTACAACTAGCAACTTAAAATTTATATTCAATAACCTACTGTGTGATACACTTTTCATCAGAATAAAGACAGCATTTCCGTTCAATACCATATATTACTTTAAAAATTAGTATACCAACCCTTATATTATTAACTATTAGATTGTGTGAGACTTACTTTATCCTTCAGTAGAAATACTTGATATTTATTTATCAATTAATATTCTATTTTTTGTAATTCAAATGTTACTAAATTTTCTTATTCGATAAAAATCTTTTTTGTCTGAACCAACATAATATCTGGTAAAAAGAAAATACAAACAAAAAAGGTACTACATTACTTTGAAAGCATGCTAGGGGCAATAATAAAGCTAAATATTATTTTAAAAAATTACCTTTTCTGTGTGTATTTTTATTCTACCAGATATTGTATATTTTGTAGGATTATCCAAAGGCTAGATAACTAAAATCAATTTTGAAACTTGAAAAATCTTCAATTTTCTTAAAACAATCTAGTTCTATTCAGAAGGGAATGGTAGTTGATGAACTAAAGTACCAAATTTACGAATATGATATGTTACTTTATCAACAACTAATGTATGACATATATTCTTGCATACACACATCTACACAATGTATTAGAAGGACTTCAAAATATAGTAGTTAGCATATTTTTTGCTATGCCTATAACTTTGATTGATATCGAAATTTAAGTAAAACAATTTTTTAGGCTTAGGATTTTTCTTGATATATATATATGTCCATATTCAATATACTTAACTTAAATGAGGATTAAACATAAATGGAGAACAAAAAAACTAAATCTTCATTATCTGATAGTTGGTAATTATGAGGGATAATAATTTATTTTAACTCGTTCTTTGGAAAATAAAATCTATTCAAATGAAATTTGCTCAATAGGAAGATATTTGACTTTCTATATAAATGTAATTGTTCAAATATATCTATTCAAATCACAATTTATATATACAGCATTCTTTTGTGAAATTTGATCATCTAAATGAATTTATATAAATTCTGTTTGTAGATAAACTCAAATTATTAATAAAAACTATTAGTTATTAATGTGAATGTTATTATTGTCCATAAGACAAAAATTAAAATTTTAAATTTTTATTTAATATATTGGATATCCAAATACATTTGTGTGTTTATTATATATATATATATATATATATATATATATATATATATATATATGATACATTTGTAATATATTGTTATTGAGTGATATCGTTTAAATTACTTCCAAAATAAGGCTATATATATATATATATATATATATATATATATACACATACCTGTGCAAACAATATAATATATAAGGTATTTTGAGCTCAGACTTTCATATGACCTTCAACTCTCCACATTATCTAAAAACATGGATACACTTGACCACATATATGTCTAAAAAATAAATAATCACCAATATATGTATTTCGTGCTAAACCAGCACTTGTCAGTTGGTCCATATTATCATCTCTACATATATATATATATATATACAATAAGTGCTCGGAATTATATTAAGATAGTCAATCTTCATTCTTTAATGGACAAGCTTCACTCCACCCTTGAACTTCAGACATCCATCCTATTGAAAATCGAATGACAGAACACTCAAAGCCCACACTGATGCAGACATTCTCATCACACCCAGTTGACCAGGAGTCACTCTGCTCCCTCATTGTACAGGACATAATCCATTTAAGTACATATCGTCATGTAAACATCTGAACTCAAATACCCTATATATTACATTGATTGTACAGGTATATATATATATATATTGTACCAATATTGATATTGGCACATATAATTTTATCTAAAAAAAATTATTAAAATAATCTCTCATAAAAGAAAAAAGGAAAGTTAAATGTTGAAAAGTTTATTACAGTTTGTTTTCGAAAAGAATAAGAATCAAATAGCTTTCTATCATTAGTTTTTGAAATAAAAGCTGCAATTTATTAATCAGAAGGGGAGAGGGGTGTTTCATTAGAAAGGGTTAAACTAAAGATTTTATAAAAAGGAAGTAAAGTTTTTCTTAATTAATATTCGTAAAAATTAATAATTTAAAGTTTACAAAATATAAATCTCTTTTCATTCCAGTTTATTAGAATAAATGCATATATATGTGTGATGGTAAATAAAAATAAATGTAAGCTTGTTAATAAGAGATATAATAAATGCATGTTAAAATCATATTAAAAAACACAAGAAAATAAATATTGAAATGAAATGTATTTAAAAACACTGTGGTGAGCTACTAATTAAAGATATAAAAACAACATGTTTTATCATGGCTGCTACTAATTAAACAATCTTCAAAAACACATTGTCAAAGGATTAGTTATTAAAGGAATTTCGACAACATTTATTGTGGGCGGACATTAAAAGAAAAACAATTTGCATACACAAATAGCTAGATTTTTATCGGACATCCAATTCAGCCTAGTTTCCATTGACAGTCTTGTTTCAGTTCAGTTAACAGTGTAGTTTATATTATATATCCAGAAACAGAAATGCATTGCTGAGTGGCTTATGGGTAAATATACACTTTTTCTTCAGCCCTTTAGTCCAACAAGATCATCAAAACCTGCCTGTGAAATAATGTCTGCATAAAAACTCAGAAATCCTCCGTCAAATGTTCAACTGTCTCCAAGAATAAAACCAACATATTAGCATCAAAACTCTTCAAGAAATGTCAAATCTAACCGGTTAGATATCCTTTATTAGATATACTCCTTCAGAAGCGGCCTACAACTAGCAATATCCATGTTCCAAAAATCCTAGATAAAACATTTTATTATTCTCATTTTTATGTAGTAGCCAATTTTTTATGTAGTAGCCACTGTTGTAATTCGTAAATCCTACAGAGACAAGTAATTGGAACTCTTAAGCATGCATAAAATGAACTATTGATGTGCGTGTTTGTGAATGCGAGATAATTTATCAATGTCAAATATTATTTATGCTTTCATAAGATATCTATCATAATGTGTTAATTTAAAATGTGCATATGTTATATTAGTTAAAAAAATTATAAAGATGTTTAAAATTAGTAAATTAATGTTAGTTAATAAATTGTCTTTAAAATTAAACTTTATTTGTTGGTCAATTCTTTTTATAAATTCCTTTTACAATTCTTTATCAATTCTTTTAACCACTAATTATGCATAATCTATTAGTGTTTACAAACAGCTGAGCTAGTCATGGATGTTTAGGCATTGAGTTAGTGGTCATTGCTCAAAGCACATTATTTATTCATTCTTGGATAATTAACTGGCACCCGTGTTTATACACAAACAAAAAAGAGTGCTTTGAACTCTGGTGTTTAACTCAACAGTCAAGAGGAAGTTATGTCCTGGAAATGTAACGCTAGTTATATATTGTATAGCTATTGTTTGGACATACATATTCTCTGAATATGTTCTTCTCTGCCTAAGAGGCCGGTGTTTCGATGTCACATATTCAAACCCGGTACAAATGGCTATACCCAACTTGGGGCTGGACCTAAAAAACAATAGTAACTAAATACTTTGTTTCTTGTTTAAAAAAATTTTTTTTATACAAAAGCTAAATTACGTATGTTAAAATTGTTTAATTTTTAAAAAAAGAATTGACCAAAAACTTTTTTAAATGAAGAGATTTATGCTATTTACATTATTTAAAATAAATCATTATGTTAAATCAGAGACAATTGGGTATTGTGGGTGAAGCTGAAGCATTAGGATCAGGTAAAGGAAATGGATAAAATGGGTGGTCAGTGTGTGTTCCCATCTTAGTAAGAAAAATACATAAATAAGTCATATATTAAATTTAGTTTAATGTAAGCGCTAGTTTGAAATAAAAATTAAAATATATGGTTTCAAAATGGGAAAAGATATAGACCTGGAGGAATTAATAAAAAGAGTAGAGGCATTAGAAAAGAAACATGAGAATGGAAAAACATGGGTGCACATACATAAAATGGAGGTAGTAAATCAGCTGCTAAAAACAAAAGCTTTCTCAGGGAAAAAAGGGGAGAATCCGATTGATTACTTAGAAAGCTTGGAACGTTATTGCACCTTGAATAGTTTAAGTGAGGGATCAAGAATTGCCTTAGTTTGCCATCACATACAGGGAGAATCACAGTTCTGGTGGAATTCATTACATGTAAAACTGACAATGTTCGGTGAATACAAGTGTTCGTTGTTGGCAAACTATTGGGGGAAGGAGCTACAGGAAAAGGTTATGTTTCAAGTAGAGCAGGACAGGTGGCAGATTACATTTTTTCATAGACAAGTAGCAAAATTGAGACCAATCACAGCATACAAATTATCGGAGCAGCATATTATGCATATAGTTAGGCATGGTTTATCTGAGAAGGTGGAACAAATAATGATTGGCAAGAAAATGGTAGAGCAGACTGTTGAAATACTAATGGCATTGGACAACAATATGGGGATGGTAGATGGTCAGGATGAGGATGGAAATGCAGAAGTTGATTGTACGCAAGTAGCGAATTTGGTATGTAGTGGAGAAGAAAAAATGCCCATAATGGCACCTCAGAACTGTCCAAAGATAGAGATAAAGGTAGGGGGGATTGCAACTAGTGCAGTGTTTGATTCGGGAAGTCAGGTATCAGTAATGTCACAGGAAATGTTTAACAAAATAAGTGACATTGACCCAGAAATTAAAATATTTTCTTTAAAAACAGTATATGTTTGTTGGCTAATGGTAAAAAGATGAAGTTGGCATCCAAACAGGCATGGGTGAAATTACACATGGTAGAGAGAGAATATATGCATGTACTGTTGGTTTTGGAGGGACTGATTTACGAGGTTATATTAGGCTCGGATTTTATGTACAAAACAGGCTGTGTATTGGATTATAAATGAGGTCAGGCAAAAATAAATAATGTAATAATTCCGTTTATAAAACATCAAAAGGATGAGATAAATAGACAGAGTAATGCACAAAGTGCAGTAATGGAAAGAGAGATAGGGGAAAAGGTGAATGAATCAAGATGCGTAAATGACAATCAAAGAGACCAACTGAAGAAACTATTCAATAGATATGAAAGCGTATTTTCTGAGGTTCCTGGGGTAATCCAAGGGTATGAACACAGGATTAGTCTTAAGAAAGACCAACCATATCAAGCCTGTGCATATCCCATACCTCATCAATATAGATGTGAAGTAGAAGAACAAATAGACAAAATGCTTAAATGGGGGATTATATCTAAATGTTCATCTCCTTTCAATAACCCCATCGTAACTGTAAAAAAAAGAGATGGATCGATTCGGTTATGTTTGGACAGTTGTCAGTTAAATAAAATAACAATAGCTGATACCAATGCTCTGCCACCTATGAGTGAATTGTTATTGAAATTTTAAAATAAGAAAATATTTTCGATGATCGACTTAACTGCCAGCTACTGGCAAAGCAAACTTCATCCAGAGGATCAGAAATATTAACGGACATGCATATAATTTTAACCAGATTCCCTTCGGGCTAAAAAACAGTGGGGCAGGGCTTATACAATGTCTGGATCAAGTATTGTCAGATGATATTAAGAATTTAGTTATAATGTATATAGACAACATCATGGTGGTGTCGAAAAGTATAGATGAGCAATTTGCGCATTTAGAAATGTTGCTGGGGGGTGTGAGAACCAGGGGATTCGAATTAATTTAAATAAAAGTAAGATAATGACTGATGAGGTCAATTTTTTAGGTCATATAATTACAGAAAGAGGGATATTCCCTAATCCTAAAAAAATCCAAGCATTACAGGACTTTCCCACACTCCAGAATAGAAAACATATTAAATTTTTCTCGGACTCTGTAATTTCTATAATCGATTTTATAAAATTTTTTCACTTGACATGGAGCCATTTCTGCAGTTATTAAGAAAAGGGAAATCGTGGGTGTGGAATGAACAGCATGAGTGTAGTTTTCAGAGCATGAAGGCAGGATTTTTAAATAAAGTTAGGTTGCCATATCTGGATTTTGACAAACTATTCTTTGTACAAACAGGCAGCAGCAGGTTTGGATTGGGGGCTATGCTATTTCGGATGCAGGAAAAGGGACAGCACAGTGTTCTTTGTTTCATTAGCCATTTACTTAAGGGACCAGAAGTGAACTACACTGAAACCAAAAAGGAAGCCCTGGCTATTGTGTGGGCAATAAAGAAATTCAGGCAGTATTTAGTAGGCTCTGAAGTGGTAGTAATCACTGACCATAACAACCTCAAATTTATTAATCACAGCTTCTTGAATAATAGCAGGCTAATAAGGTGGAGCTTATTCCTGCAAGAATTTAATTACAAAGTGGCTTACTGTCGTGGCAAGGAGAATGTTGTGGCAGACACTTTAAGCCGATATCCGGTAGCTTAAGAACAACACTTGAGTTGTGACAGAGCATATATAGCTGCAACCAAAATATATAAAAAAAGTGGAATAGAAGATGATTTGCATAGATTAAATGAGCACCAAGAGGAAGATTACAATTGCAGACACATAATGGAGTATTTACGCAATCAGCCTGTAACAAAAACAGCCAACAATCTGCTGTGGAGGGACTGAAATCACTGTTGTTTAAAAGGAGGACTCTTACAGCATGTATTACAAAAAAAAACACATTATTCTTCCAGTCACCATAAGAAAGCAAATAATTAAATATGTGCATAACACTTATGGACATTATGGGGCAAATAAAGTGGAAGGATGGCTGAGTCATTGGTTTTACTGGCCAGGAATGAATGCCAATATTGCAAATGTGATTGGTAGATGCACCATATGTTCAGTAACCAAGCCTGCTAACACATCAGGAGTTGGGCTGCTGCAACCTATATATGCCCAATGCCTGAACAGCTTACTAGCAATAAACTTCTATGGACCTCTGCCTCCAGTCAATAAAATGAAGTATCTCATGGTAACATATGACGTGTTTTTGAAGCTGGTAGTGGCATATACAGTAGCTCAAGCTAACACAAGACAAACTATTCAAGTTTTGAGCAACAATACTTTAAAACTGTGGGAATTCCAGACAAAATTCTGTCAGATCATGGAACGTCCTTTATATCTAGCAAATAGAAGAAATGGACAGACAAGCATAGGATAAGACATATACTTACATCGATTCGTAACTCTCGGTCTAATCAGTGTGAACGGGTTAGGAGGGAGTTGGGGCATTTATTTTGGGTTTATATACAGGATGATCATCACAAATGAGTGAAAGAAACATCACAAATAATCAACATGATAAACTGGTCAAGAAATGAGTCTACAGGATTTGAACCTGTTCGGCTACATTTTGGAAGAAATATTCAATATCCGTTTTAGACTAAATTGCCAGTGGGGATAAACCCAATCAACCAGAGAAGAGATGCTAAGCAAGTACTTAACCGGTTAAGAAAAATGGGCATGCTATGGCAGAAGAGGCAGGGAAGACCTAAGGCCATATTCAGGAGGGGAGATGAGGTCATGGTGAGAGTTCATCTGGTGAGTCATTCTGAAAAACATATATACAAGAAATTCCAGCCAATATACATTGGCCCCTATATCATCAAGTAGCAATACAGTAATAATGCTTTTGTGATAGCAACAGGAATAGAGGAAAAGGGAACATATAATGCCCGGTCTATGAGGTTATTGAAAAGAGAAAAACAACCACTGGACAGGCAGTAATAATACTAAATGAAATTTAGGAATAATAATAATAACAAGGACGCTTTATTGAATAAAATATTTTTTCCCCACACACATGATTTTATTGATTTTTTTTAACTGTTTATTTACAACCATTTCTTCTTACTTAATAAGTAGGTCAAATGAATGATTTAAGAGTAACAATTATAGGATTAAATAAATGAATAAAATAAAAGGTTTAATTAAAGTGATCGAATTAAACAAATAAATAACATGTCAATAAAATAGAAAGAATAATAAATTAAGATTTAATGTTGTCAGAGATGAAATGGTCAAAAAATAGACGCATTTTACTCTCAAAGGAAGGGTGGTGTAATGTACCAATATTGATATTGGCACATATAATTTTATCTAAAAAAAATTATTAAAATAATCTCTCATAAAAGAAAAATGTAAAGTTAAATGTTGAAGAGTTTATTACAGTTTGTTTTCGAAAATAATAAGAATCAAATAGTTTTCTATCGTTAGTTTTTGAAATAAAAGCTGCAATTAATTAATCAGAAGGAGAGAGGGGTGTTTCATTAGAAAGGGTTAAACTAAAGGTTTTATAAAAAGGAAGTAAAGTTTTTTTTTAATTAGTATTCGTAAAAATTAATAATTTAAAGTTTAAAAAATATAAATCTCTTTTCATTCCAGTTTATTAGAATAAATGCATATATATGTGCGATGGTAAATAAAAATAAATGTAAGCTTGTTAATAAGAGATAAAATAAATGTGAGTTAAAATCATATTGAAAAACACATGAAAATAAGTATTGAAATGAAATGTATTTAAAAACACGGTGGTGAGCTACTAATTAAAGATATAAAAACAACACATTTTATCATGGCTACTACTAATTAAACAATCTTCAAAAACATGTTGTCAAAGAATTAGTTATTAAAGGAATTTTGACAACATTTATTGCCGCGGACATTAAAACAAAAACAATTCACATACATAAATAGCTAGATTTTTATTGGATGACCAGTTCAGCCTAGTTTCCAGTGACAGTCTTGTTTCAATTCAGACAACAGTGTAGTTTATATTATATATCCAGAAACAGAAATGCATTGCTGAGCGGCTTATGGGAATATATGCTCCTGCTTCAGCCCTTTAGTCCAACATGATCATCAAAATTTGCCTATAAAATAATGTCTGCATAACAACTCAGAAATCCTCCATCAAATGTTCAACTGTCTCCAAGAATAAAACCAATATATTAGCATCAAAACTCTTCAAGAAATGTCAAATCTAACTGGTTAGATATCCTTTATGAGATATGCTCCGTCAGAAGCAGCCAACAACAAGCAATATCCACGTTCCAAAAATCCTAGGTAAAACATTTTATTATTCTCATTTTTATATGGTAGCCACCGCTGAAATTCATAAATCCTACCGAGACAAGTAATTGTAACTCTTAAGCATGCATAAAATGAACTATTGATGTGCGTGTTTGTGAATGCAAGATAATTTATCGATGTCAAATATTGTTTATGCTTTCATAAGATATATATCATAATGTGTTAATTTAAAATGTATGTATGTTATATTAGTTAAAAAATTATAAATATGTTTAAAATTAGTAAATTAATGTTAGTTAATAAATTGTCTTTAAAATTAAACTTTATTTGTCGGTCAATTTTATTTATAAATTTCTTTTACAATTCTTTATCAATTCTTTTAACCACTAATTATGTATAATCTATTAGTGATTACAAACAGCTGAGCTAGTCGTGGATGTTTAGGCATTGAGTTAGTGGGCATTGCTCAAAGCGCATTATTTATTCATTCTTGCATAATTAACTGGTGCCTGTGTTTATACACACAAAAAAAGAGTGCTTTGAACTCTGGTGTTGAATCAACAGTCGAGAAGAAGTTATGTCCTGGAAATATAATGCTAGTTATATATTTTATAGCTATCGTTTGGACATACATATTCTCCAAATATGTTCTTCTCTGCCTAAGATGCTGGTGTTTCGTGGACACATATTCGAACCCGGTAGAATATATATATATATATATGTTAGATATTAAATAGTAGGTAGAATATATATATATATAGCCTGTATGTTAGATATTAAATAGTAGCTTGAATGTCTGCCCAGCCCTCATATATGTACTTAAATGGATTATGCCCTGTACATGAGATGTCAGAGTGATTTATGGTAAATTTGGGAGTGATGAGAATGTCAGCATCAGTCCAGGATTTGAGTGTTCCATCATCAGATTTTCAATAGGATGAGTGGTCGAAGAGTTTGGTGGAGTTTACTGAAGCCTGTTCATTAAAGTATGAAGATTGACTATCTTAATATAAATCTGAGCATTTATTGTGCATATGTATAGAGATGATAATCTGGACCAACTGATGAGTGCTAGTTTAGCACAAAATATGTATATTGATGATTATTTATCTTTTAAACATGTATGTGGTCAAGTGTATTAGTGGCATGAGAGAGTTTGGAGACTTGAAGGTCATGTGAATGTCTGAGCTCAAAATACCCTAAAAATATACTTTGTGATTTGAGCTCAACAGTTCTTCTAAATTTATCAAACTAAATTTTTATTTTTTTATTACAGTATGTTGAAATGATATTAAAGGTTAGTGGGAGAAGAGGAGGGGATGAATAGCATTCAGTTTTTATTAATGTAAATTGTAGTTGTCTCAAGTTTGTGATGTTTGAAGAAAACAAAGAATATAATATTAATTATTTATAATATTTAGCAAAGTAAATTTAATAAGTGCTAAAATAATTTTATAATTAATCATTTTTGTTTAACGGAATTTATATCTGATTTTTATGAGTAATATGAAAGCACTACAAAGTAAATACGAAATTTAATATAATGTTCCCCATAAAAAGTTATAAAACACTGCGGAGTTTACAATCATATTTATAAAAATAAATATATTAAACCCAAAATATTCTTTATGATATAATTTTGAAAAAAAAAAAAAACATTTTTAAAGAAGTTTTCTAAGAAAAGGAATACATTATTAATTGAAATCTTCACTTTATTAACTTATTGCTATATAATATGAATTAAGACATATAAAAAATGTGTGTCAAAATATTTCTTATTTGTAATTTCTTTTATTTTAAATGTGACTCCAAAGCTAAAATCTAACTGAAACAATCAATGTAGTAACATATGTGCTTAATTGCATACTAGTTTTTATGCTATTTCATTAAAAGAGTCATGATATTTTTTACCCTTTGTGATGGAGAGTTGCTCAAAGTAATTGCTCTTTTTTTGTTTTTAAAAACAATGATATATTAATGTTTGGAAACTAACAGTAGGCAGAGTCTGTACCTTACACATATATTTGTATATAGAGAGGTGACACACAATATTAAATATAAAATGAATGAAAATAGAATGGCTAAAAAAATACCAGTATTTGATATTAAAAGGTACAAAATTAATGAATCAATGAATATGTATTATTAAATATAAAATGATTATGGAAATGCATGAATGAATCATTATCACATATTAGACATGAATTCAAAATAAAAAAAATGGAATGAATAATTTTCACTAAATATTAAAACAAAGAATTGTAAAATCTTTTCATTTAGTTTTTAGCTTATATATTAAAACAAATTTTTATACACCAGTAATTTTATATATTTTACTGTTTTTATTATTATTATTTATCCAATGAAGGTGATTAAATAAAAAAAGGAATGAAATATATTGAATATGGAGTAAATATACTCCGAAAGTGCCCTTCACCTATATACATTTAAAGCGTATTATAAGTATTAGCCTATTTATCTAAACTTAATTATTCTTTAATAAAAATTGCTAATGTAATAACCAATTTTATAATCTTAACTAAAAAGTGAATATAATAATTTTCAAATACATTATATTTAAATATAGTTAATTAATAAAATTCATAATTTTCTATCAAAACATTAAATTCTGTTAATAAATCTTAATATTTGTTTTATTGTCATATGACTATGTATTATTTTTTTTTGCATTAATAAATATTATTTATTTACTTTAAAAATTTAAGATAGTTTTTTAGTTGGGAGATAATTTAAATATTATGATTAAGTCTTATATAATATAATATTAATTTAAAAATTTGACAAACATGGATTGTGTCATATACAAATATAATAATAATTAAAAAATTGACACACATAGATCTGTACGTATATATTTGTAATAAACTCTAATGAAAAAACATAGCAGTTTATAATAGGATTCTTTGTTTCACCATTTAAAGATATAATTTACTATATTTAAATATAATTACAGCATATATTCTTAAGTTATATGTAATTAGAAGAAATTTGAACCCAGACTTTTAGGTTCCTCTCAATCATCCACATTATCTTATAAAACTAGAACACATAACCACATATATATGAAAAAGATAAATGATCTTCAATATACATATTTTGTGCTGAACCATCACTCATCGAATTTTCAATGATATGGATGGTTGAAGAGTTGGAGAATGGAGAAGACTGAAGTCTATTCATTAAAGTTTGAAGATTTGCTATCTTTGTATAAACCAAGCACTGATCATATATATTTGTGGGACAGGATGATCAGGACCAACTGATGAGTGCTGTTTCAGCACAAAATACTTATATATGTTATCATTTATCTTTTCACATGAATGCGATCATATGTATCAATTGTATAAGTTAGATTGGATGACTGTAAGGTGCTCAATATTCTGGGTTCAAATCCCATCTAATTAGATATATTTCATGAAATCTTAAATTTTTATCGAAAGCACTTTTATTGTTTTTATTATTGTCCCATAATTATGATGTAAAAATATTAAAAGTCTACTTGGAAAAAAAAAAAACAATTTACTTGAGTTATATCTTCGAAATATCCCATTGCTGAAGTTGGAAGAAAAAAATGAATAGATAGTTACTTTAAATTTAATACATTCTTTGCTATAAAAAGACAAATAATTGAAGGATACGTAGAATGGAGTTACATACAAATGAAACTGTAAAAACATTTTGGATATGGATGATGTTTCAGACAGAAACTAAGATGTACACTGTATGCAGATTATTTAGATATATGTATTTTCATTGTTATAATAAATATCTCTATTTAAATGAAAAGATTATTGATGAATAGTACAAATATTATGTCATTGAAGGTTTTATAACTGGAATTGGAAAATAATTGAAAGATGGTAGTGTGTTAAATTAGAATTTAAAACAAAAATAAAAATTGACTTGCAGAATTTTCAGAAAAAAAACGAATCTTGACATTACAATGATAGTTTTTATTTGAACCACTTTATGAAAACTTTTATATATATTATGACATTTTGCCTGTACTCCAGTTATTCTTAGAATTCCTGCTGATTAGAGTCAAGATGTGAGTATTATATATTATTTATATTTTTTTTATATATATATATATATATATTATATATTTATTTTAATATTAAACAATACAAAATATAAGTAACAATATTTTAAACAAATATATACCAATTTAATTGGTATATATTTGTTTAAAATATTGTTACTGTATTAATTATTGTATTGTTTTGAATAGTTATATATATTTTATTATAATTGGAATACAGACATTGATTAATAATTTTTATATATATATATATTCAATGAGGTGGTTATGGTAGGAGTATAATTGTATTCACATAAAATGAAACACCAAAATAAAGAAATAAAAAGGATTTTAATGTGTATAATATAAATTCTTATTTTAAGAAAATTGCAAAATAAAATAAAAAACTTGGAACCACCTTAATAAAAATATATTAGTTCTGGGTTGTACTTTTATTAACAGAATATATGTAGATCCTTTAATATACTTAATTAATTCAACACAGAAAAAGGTTATGGTTAATAGGAGAGATAAGATTTTAAGCCAATAAACATCACATGATCACGTCCTCTTATGCTTGTGTATAAGCCAGAAACTAATCTGGGGATATTGGATGAGTAGACACTAGATGGGGATTTTATGCACAAGCCTTCTGGCATCCATTGATTACTCTAGCTTGTTGTGTGGCAATATATATATATATATATATATATATATATATATATATATATATATATATAGGAAATCACTATATATATATATATATATATAGTGAGTTTTTCCTGTTTTAACAACAGAAATAAGATTTGTGAAAATGTAAAACTAGAGATAAAATATATTTTAAAAAATGATATAAACAGTTGATATTTTTGATTTTCAGAAATATCCAAATTAATTTATGTTTTAAACTATTTTAAAATATTAATACACTTAAATGCTGATTCATTCTTAACTGATTCAGTAAGAAGATAACTGATATTCCACTAAGGTCAGCTACTCAGTTAGCAAATACAAAAAAAAAAAAAAAACAGCAATATGCCATTAAATTTATAGTTGAAATAATGCAACCTATAAAAAAAAGAAATATTCTAATATTTTTAAATGATCCATTAAAAGAGTTGATTATTAAAAATTATGTTATGTCTTAGTATTTTGTCTTATAATTCTAGCATTAAAATTTTTCATGACATTTAAAATTGTGCATGGCTTAATCAGGTTAATTCTTTATCAAAATGGGAACTTGAATGGTCAGCTTTTGATATATTTTATTATAATAAATAATTAATCTTACCATTCTATACCATCAACCTCCACAAAGTTGTTTTTCCATATTAATTTACAATAAATTTTATTTCAATTGTGCTTTCAAAATTTGTGGTTTTATAGTAAAATGTGTGTCCACTCATCAATTGTCTTTTCTTTTTTTTTTCTAACTTTACAAATCTTTATTTGATATTAAATAGTGTTTCTTTCAACTAATGTAGCTTTCTTCACTTAAAAATAGTCTAAACTTGAAACCTAAAGTTAAACTAGTGAATAAAATAATCAAAATTCCCACATTCAGAACTCAACAAGACTATGCAAAAAAATACAACTCTAAAACCCAACAAATGGTTTCACTGATACAAGCAGACTTTTCAATTGTGAAGGACTACAAAGATAACAGCATATTTATATTGAACATTACCCATGATTCCACTTACATCCCATATACCCTTAATATTAAAATAACTTTTAATTAAGTTAATTGCTTTAATATCAAAAGTTCTTTTACTATTAAGGGTGTATGAGATGTAAGTGAAACTGAAAATAATGTTTAGCATAAATATGTTGTTATATTGTAGTCCTTTACACTTGAGAAGTCTTCTTGTAGCAATAAAACCTTTGGTAGTGTTGTGTAGTTTATTTTCTTTGGCTAGTCTTGGTGAGTTGTGAATTTGGGGTAATTTTGATTATATGTATATACAATTTTACTTGTATTTATTAAAAAGAGTTAAGGAAAACATAAGAAATTATAACTGTAAATTGGTGAAGAAATTTTGCAGAAGAAAATAAGTGTTACAAGTATATCACAACAATTTGACATTAATATATATATATGTGATCAATAGATGGAGCTTTACCAAGACCTCCAAACAAGCATATTTGTTTACATAAATGTCAGAATCAATATTCAATATCTCTTTCATTTTGCTACACCCTCAGATCAGTTTTCAAGCTGATCTGAGGGTGTAGCAAAATGAAAAAGACAGTGAATATTGACTCTGACGTTTATGTAAACAAATATGCTTGTTTGGAGGTCTTGGTAAAGTTACATCTATTGATCATTAATACAAGCGATAGCAGGTTTTTATGTATATAAAACTTGTTTTTGTTTTTCATATATATATATATATATTAAAAAAAGGGATGACATCATGAAGTGTATTATAACATGTTATATAATAAATAAAAAAGCACAATAGTGTAATAAACATAAAAACTTTTAAAATGCCAAATGTTTTTTAAATGAAAAGATAAAAAGCATGGAATTACATTTTTTAAAACTCAAAATATTCCACAAAAGATTAACTTATTGTAGATACATGAAAAATAGCAGATAAAAAAAAAGAGCAATTTATTGGAAAATCTATATCCCAAACATCTAAATTGTTTAGATATATCAGATGATTTCAAGAATACAATAGTAATATTGATATTTTAAAAAGATGGAAAATAATATATTAGAAAATAATAACTATCAGTCTTTTAACAATTGTACATAATTTTTACTAAGATCAATTCAATCTTTGATTTTGATCTAAAATCAATCAAAAGAACAAAGTAGAATGATTTTAGAACAGTAAATTATTAAGACTGAAGTTCCAACGTCTCAAACAATAATAAGCTCAAGATATTATCAAATTCTAAAGAAAAACAAAATGTAGCAGAAATGATTATGTTACATGATGCTGCTAAGAAAAGTAGCATTGATTTAAATAATATATAACAATGTGATTTTTATGTCTCTAGATAGCTTTGTAGAAATTTTACTAACAGTTTTTTGTGTATTAAAATGGGAAGTAAATAAATTCAGATTTTTTAAGTCACTGAGATTTTAAAGATGATGTTGTTTATTCTTTCAAATAAGGCTTCAGAACTTCAGTAGTTATTTAAAGATGTTAAAGTAAAAGCTAAAAGAATTAAAGTAATTCTACTGTTTTTTTATGTAAAATATGAATATTGTTAATAATGAATTTAAAAAATTAACAACTACCAAAAAAGTTGATGAGATTACTAAGCAAATTCAAATATAACCGATAAAACTAATATTAAAATTGGAATATTCTTGACAAAAGTAATTTATCAATAAAAAATGTCTATGGGATTGAGAAAGGTTATCAGTAGATAGATCTATGAGTTCTTATATATAAAAGTGAGACTTGGACACCAAAAAAGGCAATACATAAATTTTTGAATACTCAAGCAAGTATAAAGAGGATCATGTTAGGAGTAACAAATAAAGATCAAATACAAAATATATACAAATGTATAAAATTTAATTGAGAACTTTTATATAATTGCAAGAGGATAGAGGGATTATAAAATTATAATTGTAAAACCATATTCATTGGAATTTATTGATTAAAGTGTTTGGAAACATTATTTCTAAATTGGAGAAAAAAAGTTATGTAAGAATATTTATCTCCGGAATGAATTGTTTATGTTAAACATAAAATTGTAAATATACTTGCAGTAGATATATTTTTATTATGTTGTATATGAATAATTTTCAGAATTGATCAAATCTAATAGTAGAAGAAAATAATGGTTTAATTAATAGAACTGAAAAATGTTAAAATAAAAGTAAACATAGTTGAGTTATTATAAGATTCCACAAACGCATATTATTTAAATAAGGCTTTACTATTAATAATAAATAAAGTTAATTATATCCAAAGAGTTATTTTGTGTTGTTAGATATATGGAATTATTTTATTATAATTATAACCTCTACTGGCTACGAAGAAAATAATCCAATATCAATAATTCATCACATAATAATGAACTATTTTTTTTTTAAACAAACAAAATATAAATCAAAAAGTATTTCTGGTTCATGTATACACTAAACTTTAGATGTAATTAGAGGGGATTTGAATACAGACTTTTAAGCTTCCTTCAGCTATACACTCCATCTTATATAACTGATACGCATGATTACATACATAAATGGCTGAAGAGTTTGGGAGTGGAGAAATTTGAAATCTATCTATTAAAGCTTACAGATTTGCTATCTTAATATAAAGTGAGCATGGATTATATATATATGGGGGGTAGAAGATGATGATTTGGACCAACTGATAAATGCTGGTTAAGCAAGAAATATATATATATATATATATATATTGGAGATCATTTGTTCTTTTTGCATTATGTGTACATAAGATGGGGTATATAGTTTAAAAGAACTTAAAAGTCTGAGTTCAAATCCTCTAATTACATCACAATATAAATAAATACAATATATGTCAATCCATTCCACAAGACTGTAACCTGTTTGATCTTCATAAAGACTAGTATGAAAACAGCAATATCATATAAGTAAAAAAAAAGGTGTAGAAAAATCTGGAAACAAGGATAAGGTCAATTTCTATTGATTGGTTTATAAACATTGCATATATATTGAATGGTGAAAGTAATATCATTTGAATCATCTTCAACAAAAATTATTTATTTTACAAAATAGTTTGCATACTTGTATCAAAATAGGAATACGAAGTACTAAAAATAGGATTTCTAATAAATTTTGTTTTAAAAAAATTATATGCACAGGGAAGTATAAAATTTTAAAACATGGTAATTTTAATAAAAGAAATAATGATAAACATTGTATTTTTAAAAAGGGAAAAAGTTGTTTATTTATTTACTATCTACTATATGGTAAAAAAAAAGAGAGAGAGACAAATGTAAAAAGAAAAAGAGATTTCTTAAGAAGAATGTAAAAAAGTAAAATAAAAAATTATGAATATAAAGATATAATAATAAAATATAAATATGTTGTGAAAAAAAGAGTTAAGATAACATAAAATTTTGGAGTGCAAAAAAAAAAAATAGTTTGATATTATAAGGCAGCTATAGCATCTGAATTTTAAAAAATATGTAATAATGAAAGGCTTGAGATAATATTTATTGTGACAAAATGTTTAAAGAACATTGTTTTAAAAAAATTATCCTGGCAGAGAAGAAATAAAACAGAGATTGAAGTGTGGGCTGCTGTATTAGATGAATGGGGAAAAAACAATAATAATAACATTCATAATAATAAAGGTCCATTTGTTCACAATCAAATCAGCATGCTCTAGTTTTTCATGCTACAAAAGTACTCAAAGTTTAAACCTGGCAAGGTAAAAACCTTATTATGGTTTCCAATGACACATGAAAAAAAAAATCAAGTTGCCCAATGATGGTTTTGAAAAACAATATGGCAACAAAGTAATCACAAGACCAGATACTTACCACAACATTACCAACACAGAGTTTCAAAATCCAAAGTTCATTCAAACATAAGTGAATTTTTAATATTATTATTGTGAAGTCCGATCTTTGTTTGGAAAAAAAAAATCAGTTACAAATTTTCCAGGAAGCAATTCACTTGCTAAATAAACAAGTTAATTAGCTCTGTTTTTATGCTTAAAAAGAATTTTAAATCTTAGTCTAACACAAGATAACAATTTACCTTTAATCAGTTGATTAGTTTACTTCCAACTTTGCATCACATTTTATATTCAAACTTCCAATTGAAATCATGTTACCTAATGATAATGAAAAAAAAGCCATCTGTATGACCAGTGTTTGTCGTCAAATAAATACCATCACAGAATTTCAAAGTCCAAAGGTCAGTCAGGCATACACATATTTTTAGTGTTGTTGTAGCAATGTCTGATCTTTGTAATAATAAAAATTCGATTTCAAGTTCCCAGCAATTAGTTCATTTGCTCACAACTACTTTAACAAGTTCTGGCTATTTATACTTATAAAGTAGTCAAAACCTTAGGCTAGCAACAAAAAAATCTAACCTTCATCTATGAGTGAATACTTTAAACTTTATTTAAACTTTTCAAATACAAACAACTTGTTAATAATAATACACAAATAGACAACACAGGTTAATAATTACAACAATTTGTTTGTATTTGGAAAGTTTAAATAAAGTTTAAAAATTTTCTATACATTCAACATTCACTCATAAATGATGGAAATAGTCCAACATATCACATCCAATTATATATTATCATCACAAACCTTCAGACAAACTAACATTATATACTTTTTTTCAATTGGTTGATAACTGATTTCAAATTTTGTGTTAAATTTTTCATTCAAATCTTCAACTATCATGAAGTTACTAGATAATTTCAAAAAAACAAAAAAACATGTCACTTCTAATAGTAATGCTGAGCCTAACTACCTATTTAGATTTTGTCTGGACACTCTAGCCATGAATCTCACACTTAAATCACATAAAAATCCTCATTTGACCACCACCTCTAATACAGTCAGTCCCAGAGTCTGACCAACTGACAGCAAACTCCAACTCAACAATTATAACCAATTCAAACATAGCTGTACCACCAACCCCTCTGGATATCAGGACAATCTATGCTTGGATCTCATATTTAAACTTCATCAAAAGCTTTACTAAGCTTTCACCTCTAGCACACAGCTAGATGCAGAATCTGATCCATTCACCACAAACTCCAACTTAACAATTGCAATTAATTCTAACATAGCTAAATTACCACCCCTCTCAACATTCATCTACCCAAATGCATGAGAAGACAGGCATGGCAATCCCACCAGGTCTCATTCCCACACCAATACACTTTCAATCCCACATTGCCAATGAAACCAGGAGAAAACCTGGCCACTCAATGAAGATCCAAAACCTTAAAAAAATAAAAAATAATTGGCATTGACTTTACACCAGTGCAGACTTCACAGATAATTGCCACATTACCATACAAATTTCTTGTCTTCACATATGTTACCAAGGCAACTCAACCACATATAAAACTAAACCTGGATTACATCAGTAGATACAAAAGTCCAGACCATGTAAAATTTATGTGACCTTGTATAAATCAATAAAACAGCTTTTACATATGTAAAATTTTAACTACAGATTACTCATGTAATCATAGCAATGCAAGCTATGTAAAAGCATATAACTAATCCACAGCATGTAAAATGTCCTGCAATTCTGTGTAAAATAATAAATCAACTTTTCTATATGTAAATCTACAACTACAGATTGCCCATGTAAACACAACAATCCAAGCTATGTAAAACTCTTATAACCCTCTAAGACAAATAAAGCTTATCATTGAAACATGATGATGATGATGATGATGATGATGATACCACCTCTACCACTATTACTACCACCACCACTACAGCTGCTACTACTATTAATGTAATTAGTCTACTCATTGAATATACTGATAGTTACTTATATAAGTAAATAGAGAAGTTACATTAATATAATATGCACATAAAAATGCCCACAATACCAAACCCACTAAGGGTGTTGAGTGTTCCATAATGAAATGGATAGTTAAATAGTTGAAAGGGTAAGAACATTGAAACATATCCATTAATGTTTTAGGAATTTCTATTTTAATATAAGTTGAGCACTTATTGTGCATATGTGTGGGAGATTATGATTTGGCCCAATTGATGAGTGCTGTTTCTACATGAAATAAATATAATGTGGATCATTTATCTTTTCCATATGTATGTGGCCATGTGTGATGATTGTATGGAATACAGTACAGAATGAATATAGACTGAAAATTCTAAGTTCAAATCCCTCTATATTTACTTAATAATAATAATGTTTAAAAAAACTTCCATAGATAGAACTAAATTTGGGAAGACAAGAACAGATAGTGTTTATATTTTTTATAAATATTTGAAATAATAAAGTTGTAAAGAAATAGACTTGCAGAATTTAAAAATGATTGACTATGGATATACAGGTTTTCAAGAAAAATCAAGAGGAAATAATGGTTAGAGAAACTGATATCTATAATAATAAAAATTGGGAAAAGGCATATGACTGACAGTGCATCTAGTATTATAAAATAAAGTATTAATTAATAATTAAAAAAGAAACAAGTGGAGTATGCAAGTGATTAGATTGTTGATAAATGAAATAATACATGTATTAATGATTATAGTTTTGATATAACTGAGATTGTTAAAAATATAGCAAAAATGGAATATTAATAGAATATAAATGATAAAAATAAATTGAATTTACATCAAATAGCTTTGTTGGATCTACATAGAAGGACTGGTATAATGATTCGCAACTAGAAGACAAATATGGTTTTAAATAAAATAGCCATAAATTAAATGTAGCAGGGAATCATAAAAGAAGTACAAAAAGAACCAGAAAATGAAAATATGCTATTAAACTTGAAAAAATTAAATAAAAATGAAATTAAGATTAAATAGAACATTTATTTAAATATACTAATTATAGGAAGACAATAAGATTGTCTACTAATTTACAGAAGAACATTAATAAAATGTTTAAGAAAAAAAGTAAAAAGAAATAAAAATACACAAAACATAGGAATACAATGGAAATAAAAAATGTAAATTTACCTTTAAAAAAAGAATACTGATAATAGGGTGTTAATTTTAAAAACATATAATAAAAATATTGAATTTATAAAGAATGAATTGATTTTAATGATAAAAAATTAAAAATAAAAAGTAGAGAGATTTGGATGAATACATAGCAGAATTGATACATCCAGAAATAGAATTAAAATAGTTTTATTGGAATATTTTATTATTTTAATACAGGAATAGATACTCCAATTATTCTAAAAATGCTAGAATAAAATTGTCATTTAAGACAAGGGTAAAAGTAATATATAGTTATTTAATCATGGTTGTACTAATTTTCATGGTATATAAAATACTGCATTATATGAAGATTGAAAAAATAATTAAATGAGTAGAAAAGAATAACACTTCTAAAGATACATAAGAAATTTAAACCTGCATTACATACAACCATATCTTATTTACAATTATATACTTAATGAAATGAATATAAAAACAGAAAAATTATATATATATATATGGCTTTTATAAAAATATATTGAGAAGATTTATGACAAACTGAAAAGAAATAAAAGATCCGATAGTAATTATTTTTTCTTCTGTTTTTTGTTTTTTGTTGTTGTTGTTGTTGTATGTACTATTTTATGGTAAATATAAGAGAAAATAGTAATAGCAATATTTTATCATTAAGATGTGCAATTTGTATATTAATTTTAAATGTAAACTGACAATTTTGACTGTTCAACATTCTTCCTCAGATTATGTATAAAAATGAAGAGTTAGAGCATTAAAAGAGTCAAAAATGTCAGCTCATAGTCAAAAATAATAAACCAATTTCTTGTCTTAAGCACATATAAAAGTGAATATGATTATAGTTTGGTTAAATATTAGAAAGGGTTGTAGTGGAGATTATTCAAAAATATATGAAAGTTATGACTGACATACAGGCTTATTATATACCTGTATCAACATTTGTAACATATAGGGTATATGAACACAGACTTTCACATGACCCACCATTCATCACTCTATCTCATATCACTGATACACTTGAACACATATATGTTGAAAATATAAATAATCACCAATATACGTATTTCATGCTAAACCAGCAATTATCAGTTGGTCCAGATTATCATCTCTACACATATATACCATAAGTGTTTAGATATATATTAAGATAGCCAATCTTCATACTTTAATGTATCTGAGCACTTATTGGATATATGTGTAGAGATGATAATCTGAACCAACTGATGATTGCTGGTTTAGCATGAAATACGTATATTGGTGATCATTTATCTTTTCAACATATGTGTTCAAGTGTATCAGTGATATAAGATAGAGTAGTGAGTGGTGGGTCGTGTGAAAGTCTGTGCTCATGTATCCTATATATTATATGAAAGTAATTATTTTTTTGCAATTAGAAAATATAGATTCAATGAGAATTAACTATATAGGGTGGGATTAAGGAAAAGGTGTCATTTTAAAAGTGAAGTTGATAATTGTGAAAGAATGTCAAAATATCTTCAATAAAAGACCAGGAGTTATTAATTTTACCTAATTTTTTATCTGCTGGTAATGTATTGCACACAGAAAAAATGGATAAATCAAGGCAATAATTTTGAAAACTTGTGCAAATATGGATAAAGAAATACAAAAAGTACAAAATAATGGCATTAATAGCCAAAGAAAACAACAAATTTTAAAATGAGAAAAAGGAGAAGAATGATTTTAAGAATTGAAAATATTATCTACGTGATTGAGGGGAAGGGGGTTATAGCTAATAAAGAAATTAACATTGTTCATACTTAAAATATATAAAACAGCAATAATTGTATGGAAGAGTACTATATATAACATATGAAAATGAGAGAACATTAAAAAAATCTTAGAAAACCTACATTGAAAAAAAAATCAAGAATTAATAATACTTAATATAAGTGTTCAAAAAATAAGACTCACCTTATTTATTTTTCCATTATGCTTACAGTATTGCATTAAAATGTATTTCTCTAATAATTAAATATTTATATTTAACTCTAATTAAATGTACTACTGTAATTCACTTTTGCAAAATCATATTTATTCGCATGTTTGATTGATTATCTTTGCTTCAATCTCGTAGATATCTTTTTTTCTATTTGTGATTAACATAATACAATAACCAATATATGTGCACATACCTTTGTATCATAATCAAAACATTTTTATTCAAGTAAAACAAATGATAGATTTCGTTCAGTGATTAAATATTTATCTGAATATTATATATTCTTGCCTTTTTTAACTCCCTTTGTATTTCATCCTAGAAGAATTATATTAAATAGTAAACTTAAAATACAAGATAAATTGAGACAAAGAATTAGTTACAAAGATTGCTATATATAATTCCAGATTGGAAACAGCAGGAAATTAAAGGACAAATCAATAAAATGTTACTCTAATTGGGTGCTCTTTAATCAAAGTTATTAAAACTGTAAAAGTTTTTGTACTAAAGCCAGTGTAGTTCTTTACTAAAAAAAAAAAAACTTGTTTATAAAGTCCATACTTATTTCGATTATTTTTAAAAATAAATTTTATAAAGTAATTTGTCAAATAAAGATATTTATTATTTATGTGTTATTTTAAATAATTTTTTTTTAATTTAACCTAAATGATAAACTAAACATAAAGTTTAAAATAATAGTAATTGAGAAAATATTAAACGTACAACAACAATATATATGTATTACGCATTTTTACACAATTGTCATAAATGCGTACGTATGAGATTAGTTGATAATCAATAAAGCAAGTCATATATAATGTTACATTACTTAGTTGATATATTGATTAGTTGATACATTTTCAAAAATAAAATAAAATAACTTGAAAATATCTCTATAGTGTCACGATTATTCTTTTTTTTTTACAGATCTTAAAAGTGGAAAAAAAAATCAGTCTCTACTTTAGAGCAGTTTTATGAAAAGTATCGCGCTGTCAACGCAGTTTATGGAGATTCAAATGTTCTTTAAGTCTAGCGCAGCTAGCTTTGCGAAACACACTCATAAAATAAGAAAGAATGACTGAGATTTTGCTCTGGTAAATCATGAAGTTGGAATGAAGGTATGCACCCCCCCCCCAAGAAAAAATCTGAAAACTCTTGACAGAATACAAAAATATTTTGACGTTTTCGTGAAGTATATAGTTTGCAAATATTTACACATACCGCGCATATCTATATATTAGTATTAACAATATATATTCTCTACTGTTTATTGCAAGGTAAAGGCAAATATTCAAAAAACATTAGCTATCTCGCAATCAACTACTGATTAGTAAAGGGTTATGGCTTTCTCTTCTTGTATTATATCTTAACTAGGAATGGAAAGAAATCTATTTACAAATCATCATAGCTATTTAATTTTTTTGTGAGTGGATTACCTTTAAAAAATTCTAGATCTGTTTAAGAACCTTCAGTTATCTGAAAAACTTCCAAGTTATAATCCAATTTAAACTCCAGGTCATAATCAGGCCAAGCAAATATCAACCACATAAAGTCCCCAATATATCCTGTAGTCATGTTTATATTTATAAATGCAATCAACTTTATATAATAGTAATTTATTTGTCTCAATAAAATATTTTAAGTTGAAATTATAAATATCCTACAATGTTTAATATCAAACGCAATGTATCTTTCAATTTGACAATTATAAATAAAAAATATGAAAGAATAATATTATTAGAAGCCATTTCTTTATTGTTTAATATATATAAATAGAAATTATTTTTCATGTATTTTAATGAAAGCAATTACAAAATACTATTTACTTGGAAATAAGGTGGAAATTTGTATTAATTTTAAAGATATAAAATATTGTGTGAAGATATAGCTATATATATATATATATATATATATAAGATGTGGAAAGAATATTGAGCAGAATTTGGAAACATGACATCTGTAGTGTATAAAGATGCACTTTTTAAATATGTTTATAAAATGTAAGTTGAATTATTTATTCAGTAGTAGAAAGAAGAAGGGTTAGTGAAACAAATTCAGGAGGAATTGGCACATGATAGAGTGATGACTCTGGAGATTAAGATCATTGAATCATGTTCCAGTATTGTTACTTCCTGTGCTTGAACATTGCAGGATTCCCTGAGAGAGAAAAAATATTTTATATGAGAAATCATCTGAATATGGTTATTTTAATTCAAAATAGAATATAAAAGGATTGAAAAATAAAAATAAATATGAGTTTTGTGATGGCTATAGAAACAAATACATTAATCCAATTATATACTTATACATCACATTCTGGCCATTTAATCAGTTTTATTCTAAGTGATAATATACAGATTAATATCTGATTATGTATTTGTTTTATAAAAAAAAAAAAGCATTGATAACATCCTGTAAATACCACATGCATTTTCCTTCTCTTCTTTCTTCATTCTTTATCTCTCAATATTACAAGATTTTTTTTCAAGTCTTAGCTTAAGATCATTTTAACATTATTAAGTTGGTATTCCATCTAATGTAATAGTGTATTGAAAACAAATAAATGCAAACAGGTTGTCATTTGCTTCTAAAATGACCACTGTCACCACCATTTAGAAGATGAGAATTAATTCTTTTCAGTCTCAATTCCTATATTTATATCCCTGGGTATTTAGCTCAATTTTCCGAATTTAAAAAATGGATTTTTATGAATACATAATCACATATACATAATTAGTGAGCAAATAATATTTAATTTGTGAAGCACAGATAGTTGAAAATTGAAATAAATTGAGATACTGCTAAATCTGTTTATGCTCATTACAATACTTATTGTAAAATCTTTGTCATGTGTTTAAGGTTTGTTTGTTATTTGGACAGCTATCATGACATCTGATTGGCTGTCAGATAAGTATTGTAATGAGCATAGAGAGATTTGTCAGTATCCTAATTTATTTTAATTATTGGGCAAATATAAAATGTTTTACATAAGGATAAATAATTCCTACTGACTCAAAATTATGTTAACAATAATATTAATACAACAAAATTAATAATAAGACATTGATAATATAATAAGTTAATAATATGATAACTGTAAAAAGTACCAAGAATAAAATGATAAATTAATAATATGACATATACCTAAGTTAATAAATCAATACTAATATATATTAAATACTAAACTTGATGAGTTCTGGTTCAGCAAAAAATACACATATTGGATATTATTTATCTTATTCATGTGTGTGGTCATGTGTATTGGTTATATAAGATGAAAAGGATAACTGAAGAAAGTGTAAAGGTCTGTGTTCAAATCCCCATTAATATATAGAAGTTATAAAACATATTTTATAATGATTAATTTGTATTCATATATTCATTTCTTATTCTATTTTTTTTAATTAATCTAAGATGGGTTATTTTCATGAATAGACTTAATACAAATTGGAATAGCACAAAAATGCAGTACTTATTAACTAATAAAAAGTAATATACTAATACAATAGAATAAGGTACAAATATTCAAAAACATAAAATAATTTTATCAATTAGAAATGTAACTAATTTAGACCATTTAAATATTACAAAATCTTTAAGGAAATGAAAATCTCACTTAAGATTTTATAGTGGCAAAGTCTGAACATACATTTATTGGTAGAACCATTATATAACATGCAATCTTACTAATGGAGATTTTTGTTTGATGAATAAATCTGTTGTCTTTGCTTTTGTCATTCAGAATCTTCCTAATAGATCAATTATGGAGTTTATGCAAGTTATCTTTGATAATAAATGCCATTACATCAAATTACTCACTTATCTTTTCTCAGATGAATTCACTGATTCATAACAAAAAGGCATTTTGATTTGACTTCAAGGAAGTTTTAATTTAAAGTCATTTTTCCATTGATTAATTAATCTAGTTGGTCAGAAAAAGTCCTACAACATTAAAGAGAGAGAGCTATCATGCCAATTAAATGGATTATACTACTGTTGATGAAAATATTCACAGAAAATGATACATTTTTTAATATTCAGTTTTATTACTGCTTATCATGCTTTTGATACAACATCAAACTATAAGCCATGAATATGATATGCATGTTTTATAAAAAGCATGCTAGGGAGTAGTAAAGCTGAGTATTTTTTAAAAACTATTTTTTCTGTGGATGTTTTCATTAACAATCATGGATTACAATAACTCAGAAAAAGGGAAATTACTCATAGTTGAATTAATATAATAGATGTAAATTCTTGACAATGTAAAAAATACATGATTTGATTTTTTTTTATAACCATTCTGCTATACTTTAATAATTTATAAATAATTAGTCTGTTTCTTTATGGAGGTTAACATTTTAACTTCTTTTAAGTTGAATCAAATCAATCTCTATCTCATCCATGAATTTAGCAGAAATATCTAGAATTATATAACTAATGATTCATTAATTTGCAATAATTGTCTCTAAGTAACAGTTAGATACTAAACACTTGAATAAATAGGGGAAAAATAATTATTTATTTATTTTTCATATCTGATGCTTACTTCATGTCAGTTGATTTCATAATATGTTACATCCTATTTTTATTTACATTGAAAAAAATATTTGCCTATAAATTATCCTTAGAGTTGTTTTAATAAATGAGAAATTTTTATCTTTATTTGATACATAAATTATTCTTAGTTATTTTTTTTAATAATTGGGAAAATTTTATTTTATCGGTGCGTATATGTTAAGTTGTTTATGATTTAAAATAATATATATAATTTTATTTAATTGATTTTTTAAAAAAATAAATAAATAAAAACATTCAAAATTTGGTTTAAAAATCATAACTAGGTTTTATTCATCCAATCAAAATTGATTATAAATTTCAAAGAATATAATTAACGCTGAAAAAAAAAAAGGATTAAATTTCAAAAGCAGAAAATTTTAAAAGAAATAAATAATTCACTCTATTGCCATTCCCCCCAATATATTTGTTTATTTTTTTCATAGATCATTATAAAAGTTATTTTATCAGTTTCTTACATATTATATAAATAAAATATATACAGCCAGCACATGATGTATGTCATTTTATTCTTTTATTTGTTGTATAATTCTATCATATCATCTATCAATCCTCATATTCTGTTTAGATAAATGCCTAATTTAAACTTTGGTCTAAAAGTAGCGTGAGAGCTATAAGACTTTATGTCTCATTTCCTCCATCACCCCTTTTCTTTAGGTAGAGCGTCTGCTTTATTTTTTTTTTTTGTGGTTTTTTTTTTATTGCCTTAAGATTTATAAAATCATCTTTTCCATCTCATTTCATTCTCTGTTTTTTTATATTTAAAATGGCTCTTTAAAAGTTCAAAAAATAAGCCATCTTTCCATGATTAAGATATTTGTGCTGATGCTTGATATTTTACTCATCTTATCAGTTGCCTAATTTATTTATCTTGCTGATGTTTATTTTTTCCCCATTATATTTCATTCTCAAATATTCAGAAATAGTTATTTCTATTGGTTATGTCTACTGACACTTATAAATCATGTGGTATGTGTAATTCTATTTTTTATGGAGTTTATTTTTGTTTTATTCAGATTTATGCATTTATTGTTAAAACAAACATTTAATCATAATCAAGGATTTTTGTCACAATAAAAAATTAATGCTTGAATTCATCTCTTAGATAATTATCCATATTTCAGATATTGCTAGGATAATATGTATCTCTCATAATAATCTGGATATATTTCCTATTTGTGAACTGGGCACAAAAAGTATAATTGAGTTAATTTACAAAATTAAACTAGAAATGGCATGTCCAGTAAAACAAACCTCTTGGTAAAGGCAGGAATTATGCATCTGACATGAAACAAACACAAAATTTTGAAAATTTGGCATCTTGTTGAAAAAGATGAGGAACAATGATATAATTGATTACTATAAAATTCTATCAATCAAAAAGTGTATTAAGGAAATATATTTCTCCACCATTAGTATGGCAATCTTCATTACATTTTCTATCTGAGTGACAAGATGTAAATTGAAGTTTAGCATTCCTCAGCAAGAAGAAAGCTCTTTCTTCCTTGGAACACTTTCAAAACTACAAAAGAAAGTCAAAATGCTCTCCTCAAAGTATTTGCACAAACATACATGGAAACTGTTCAAAATACCTTACCTACAAAATGACTCAAATCCTAATGATTAGTAAACTGTATAACAGATCAGAGAAACACTCAAATATCTGATTAATGTATAAACATAAATTCAAATGTTCTAAACACACACTATGTTTTTATGACCTATAATCTGACTAAACAAACATATCAGATCTCACCTCAATCTATACAAACTCTTAGATAATTTATAAGAATATAAACATTTATAACTATCATAGAAAACTTTTGTATATACCTATTATCAATAAATCTAAATTTTTAAATTAAAAAAAACACAACAATGATCTAATTTTCTATGATTGCACCTTTAGTACAACAAAATAAATGATAATTTTGAAATCAGCTTGGATTTACATAATCATAACCTTTAATGACTAAATAACTGAGAAACATATATCAATAAAATTCAATTTTCTAACCTGCAACAAATCATTGAAATGTCATTGCCTATCAATTTTTTTTCTGACTCTAGTTTTTACTCTTATTCCTATTTAGAATATGTCTTTAAAATGTAGTATTGTAAATGCCTTTTTCCCTTTCAAATTATAAATGCATTTTCTCTTTTTCTCTTATTTTATTGACAATTGTATAAGGGTCATGACATAAACAATTCTGAATTGACTTTTTTTACTTTTATTAAACAAATTGGTATGACATAGATTTAATACACTACTGGACTTACTATTTTTAACATTCAGGGCACTGAGGTTTCTGAAATATAAGTAGATGAATGCAAATTATGTTAATTTTTTTCCAAGAGTCGAATTAAAGTAGTTCACCACTTGTCTTCCTCCATTCTTTCAACAACTGTGATTAATAAGTAGACACATTTACATGGATTAAATTGTCTGGACTTTATTTTTACAATTTTACCACTACCACTTGGCTAATACAAAAGCTGTATTGTAAATCATCAGTAGGGCAGTGAGATATTTGCAGAATACAAAATATGTTTCTGGTATTTGCTTTTGAACTGGGTCCATAATCATATATTTAGTTAATCCATTCTAGATCACCACTAACTAATTCATTTATATTAAAGAGATAATGGATTCATGGATGTTGTGACTAATATTTTTTTATTCAGTTGTTTGGCTATTATCATATACATTGATCTAGCCTGTAATCCAGATTAATAGTTTGGTTTTCTTGCAAATCTCAAAGTTTCTCAATATGAAGATTGTCTGAAAACATCCTAAGACAATGCAATAAATTCTATAGCAGCTGCTCTACTTTTTTTATTTTTACAATGTTCATGTAGTAATGCAATATACAGTCATGTTCTTTTGTGTTATTGATGGCATTATTATCCTCCATATATCATTGTGTTCTCATCGTTTATGCATTTACATATCATCATTATATCAGTGTTGTTTTTATTATCGGTTCTCTTTGATATTCAGAGTTATTATATCCAGAATCTTGTGCTTGTAAAGTGAATAATGATTTTTCTTTTTTACTAAATCATTCATTGTCAAACTTACAGTCATTACAATTTGTGTCATCTATGCAAAACTGTTATTGAAGGTTTTATACTTGACTGCAGTTCAGGATATTAACTAAAACAATTCCTGAATTCATATAATGCTTGATAATATTATTAAATTTTTGATAAAACAGACTTCAGTGAAATAAGGAGCTGTTGATTAAGTAGCTATGATTCAAGAACTCAAGACATTTATGATTAGTTATAAAAATTCTTAGATACTAATGAAAACTATCATAGTTCAATTTTCAAGCTGCTAATAAAATAGATAATACTTGGCTGGCTATTGTCATGAATCTGAAATAGCATCACTTTCAGTCTGTATACACATAAAATGTTTTGTTGAAGTGTTTCTTTTTTTAAAAAAAAATTTCATTCCCATTGAACATTCTTATCATAAAATTAGAAATAGGAATTCCATATATCTCATGAAAGTTTGATAAAGTCTATAATAGAAGTTGCAAAATCCCTAAAATGATTGTGATTGGTTCATTTTTCTTATACATCCAGGTATGAGTGTATTACTCTTATTCTCATAATACAAACTAAAAATATTCTGAATATATTTTTATTTTAGCTGAAGTGAAATAACCAGTAGTGTTGTAATTTTTTGAAATGTATATGTTTAAAATAATTGCTTATGGAAAATAACTTTAAACCATATCTATGGTGAATGTGAATCAGAAACAAAAAAAGCAAATGTTTTTTTATTAAATCTTATAAGGTTACAAATTGTTGTTTGTAAAATTGATAAGGCATATTTTCCATTAATTTTTATGTAGAAATCATTTTTACTCTTGCTATTCACAGTTATTTTTTAAAACACATCATTTATTTTAAAAGTTATTAAAATTATTATATATGCATTTTTTAAGTTCTTTTATTCCCACCAGAGGTATTTATTATAAAACTTTTTCCTGGCTTTTTTACTAATTGATATCTATAATTCCATTATGAACAATTAGAATTAAACTCAGTATTCTTATACCTCACCCAAAAGTATTATTTATTATACACTGCATGTAAGTTGTTTAATCCTTTTTGTGATACGTAGTATTCTAAAAGATTTTTAATCTAACATGGCTAATTTAAATTGCTCCTATCAGATTTCATGCTAATCTTGATACTTTATTCAACATTTTTCCTTAACTTTTCAAAAGTTTACTTTAAATAACATTTAACCAAACATAGCCAACCTGAGTCCTATGTTACACTTACTACCCTTTAGGCTTGCATTATATTTTTATATCAACATAATAATTTACTAAGAATTCATTCATACACATTCACTCACACATTGTTAGAATTCATAACAAATTTCTTCTTATTTTTGTTATATAAAATTTATATAAATTTTCTGTAAAAATAAATATATTTTAACACCCTCAACATTAAATATGAAATTTGCAAAAAAAATAAATAAAATAAAATTAATGTCTCCTGACTTATGATAATAACATCCCATATGGTCTGCAGCTCAAAAACTGTGACCAATGTCATATTAAACCATATATAAATAGATAAATGTAGCAATAACTTTAATATTAGGATTCAGTTTTTTATTTCATTGTAATATATAGCATTATCTTCATTTAAATAGTTTTAATTGTAAATTCACAATGATTCACTATGATGGTCAAATATCCAATATAATTTATTTGTCCATAATGTTTCACAAACACATAAATAAATAATCAATCAAACAAGATTGAAATAAACAACTATTAATAAGTATATTTCAATATTGTTTGATTGATTATTTATTTATTCACAATGATGTTATTAGGTAACTATCAGTTACTATTTTCAGACCAAGCTAAATTATAAACATAATTCTAACTATTACATGAAGTAATCCAAATTATTCCTTTGTTATATCATAATTAATACATGCAATATTTCAACCCATATATAAATCTATATTTATATACTACCTACCTCCAATTATTTGTTATATTTTAATACAACTTATCTTCCAATTACAGAAACAGTATAAACTGAATAAATTCTAAATGATTTTTTATTTGTTTTTATAAAAGTCACTTTCTGTCAGTCTTAACTTTCTACCATTTTTTGTTGGAATATTTTTTATATGTTTAGATCTAAAATTTTTGACACATTTAATTTTAAATCTTTAACTACATTTTAATCAGTAAAGTTAACAAACAATTTATCTTCACATTGCCTTTAACTTATGCTGCCCATCCCAAAAACATTACATTATTTATAAATAAAAAAATAATGTTTCTTAATTTTAGTTTAATTTTCTGTTTATACAATTCACAGAACATTGGTCAAAGTAAATTTTTTATATTCATATTTTAATCTAATTTGTAGTCTATTTTCTAATAATGTGCTACATCTTTTTGTGTTGTGTTTATGTATATATGGGATTATTGTTTTTTAGTTAAAGAACACTAAATATGTAATTATAATTACTTAACTCTATAGTGTTTTCCAGCCTCTTAATTAGTTATTCTAAGCACCTTTAAAACCACATGATTAATTAAAATAAAATTTAATGGAATGTTTAATTACTCTTAAACACATTTATCTATTACTACACATATATTTCAAGTCACTTAATATTTTAGTAAATATATGTAAATATATTTTAACTATCAATTCTTTTCATTTTTTTAATAACATTAATAAAGAAAAATTTTAAATTTCTTTGAAATGTTTTTTTACATATAAGAAAAGCAATATTGGATTACATATATTTTGGATCTTTTTTCATTTTCTCTTTATATATTTTAATTAAAATTATATATACATATAACATCAAATACTGTCTATCACTATACTAAATAATGATAAATAAAATAGAAAATTGCATAATATTACAATACTAGCCAAAAAACAAAATTTTATCAAAGTTTTTTTTCTTGGCTATGGCTTCATATATTAATAAATATACCATTTCATACAAAATTCAACAAGATTTGTTGAATTTTACTTGGAAATGTCTGTATGCTAATAGATAAAACCATGATTTTCAAAGAATTTCAGTAAAATTTTATTTTTTTTGAATAATATTGTAATTTTATATGATTTGTTAAATTTTACTTGAAAATTTATTTGTTAATATTTTTAACTAGTATTGTAATGCTATATAATTTGTTGAACTTTACTTGAAAATATCTATTTTTTAGTAGATGAAACCATAGTCATAGAAGAATTTAGTAAAATTTTATTTTTGGCTACTATTGTAAATGTTCTATGATTTTTTATTTTATTATTTTATAACATATATACATATATGTAAAATTAAAAATAATCATTTTAAAACAAAGTTGAAATAGACAACACACTATAAATAAAAATATTATTATTATTATTTGCTTCTTTTTGAACAATTACATGATCAATTGCTCAATCACCTTACAGCAATTTCCACCAATGGGTATTATTTACATTACATTACAATAAATATAATTATTAAAATACTTACATTAAATGTAATTAGTAAAATACAAATATGTACATAAAAATGATTAAACTTATTACAGTCCCTTTTTCCCCTCCATAATATATATATACAAATAATCTAACAAAAACAATAATAATAATTCCTTCCTTCTAGTTTTAAAATTATAACTCTAGTATTTCAAATAATATAGCAATGCCCATTTACCCCTATTTGTGTTGGACTTTTAAACATGTTTACACATTTGTTTATATTTTCTTAAATATACAAAGTCTCATAACATTTTCTTTCACTGTAATTTTTAACATACTTTACTACCTGAATAGTTTTTTTCACAATTCTTTTATCTCTTTCCATGACATTCTTTCTTGTCTGACCTATATATTTATTGTATTGTTAGATTATTGGAAACATTAGAGTTATAATTTTAAAAGTAGAAGGGAGGGATTATTATTGTTGTTTTTTTTAAAATTATTTGTAAATATATATTTGTTATGAGAGAAAAAAGGAATTGTAATAAGTTTTATCATTTTTAGATACATATATGTATTTTACTAATTATATTTAATGCATGTATTGTAATAATTATATTTATTGTAATGTAATGTAAATAATGCCCATGGAGGGAGGGATTGCTGTAGAGTAATAAGTTATGTGATTGTGTAAAAACAAACATCTTGAAAAGGTTCCATTAAGGAATGAAAGTTGGATTGATATTAAATAATATTTTTATTTATATTTGAATTGTCTATTTCAATTTTGTTTTAAATTGATTATTTTTAATTTTATATATAGAAAGAAACATTATGGACAAATTTTAGCATTGAAATTTGATCATTTAAAGTGTACATCTATGTAAATAAACTATTAAATATATATTAACATATTTTTATGTATTTATATATTTACATGGTAACATTAATATTATTTTTCAAAATCAAATGTAATCACTTTAAGTTCATTATTATTTAATGGCTGAATTTTCCATTAATGTATTTTTTTGTGGTTGTTGTTTTGTGCGTGTGTAATATTATATTCTATATTCATTGACTATTAAGCACATATCCCAGAATAAACATAGCTTACTTTTAAGTAAAGCTTTTCATAAATTAAACAATATTTATTTTTTATTCTGCATATACAAGTTATTTAAAATTTCATAAACAAAATATTATTAACTAGTAAGTTGATATTTAATGTAAAAATTTTGTAGTATACAAATTGAAAAAGTTATGTCTTCTAAATTATAGATTACTACATGACGATTACCATGTTCTAATTATATATTTTTCTATTTTCACTTATGCATTAAATAAATTCCATATTCGTAACCAGGTAAAAGTATCATAAATAATTAAAAATAATAATACAGTTTATAAACAAAGCTCTTACTTTCCTAACAATTTTTTCTTTTATATATTTCATGTTACTCCAATCAAACTTTCTTTTTATTTATGTTTTATATTTTAAAAGTGTTTAAAGAAATATACACAAAAACATAAATATAGTCACATTTATTCTAAAAAATTATTCAACATGAAACATATTAATATAAAATATATATTAATGATTTGTTTAAAATAATATATTTAATATTTTTTGTATTCTGTAATTAATTAATTATCATATTTTAAAATATAAATTATCTTATACTAAATATATATGGCAAATCATCATCTCTTAAAAATATTTCAATTATTTTATTAGAAACATATCCTCAAGGCAATGATTCCTTATTACTATTCCATGACTTTCGTTTATAGATATTGACAATATATGATATAACATTTTAATGATCTTTTATTATGAATGAATATATATATATATATATATATATAAATTCTTAACCATAACCAAGCATAACTAACCTTAAAATTATTGTCAGAAAATGTATATGTAAATATTTTTAATTGAAACACAGAGCTATAAGACAATTCAGATCAAACAGAAGAGTATTGATCATTCACTATAAAAAAGAGTATACAATTACAATGTGGTACAATCAACATCTCTTATAAGTGAATAATTTTATCTTCCAACTAAAAGGAAATCCACTGTTTAACTTTATCATTAATGTAAATCATGTAAATTATTATGCACATTAAATTCCTATTATGTGTAAAATTTGTCTATTGAATAATTATAAGTTACATCATATGATTGACTCCTCAAGAAACTAAGTAGTATTTGAATAATATAGTAAAAGGATAAGCACAACAATTTTATTCAGCCTTTGAATCTTAAACCAACACTCTCTGTGCTAAACTTTTTATGACAAAAATAATTATATTGTTGATGGCTTGGAAGATTAATAACATCTGAGGTCACATATATTAGGATTATTGCAACTGTTCTATTAAATTTACTAACATCATATATATTTCACATTCTTCAGTTGGAAATTAATCCTGGAACTTTTATCATTTGCCCCTGGGGTAAACTACAGAGATTATGACTAATTTCTAGTTTTATCAACTCACTAATGTTCATTAACACTGAAAACTATAATGAATTGGAAGCTCTTGGGATTATTGATTTTCTTTTTAGTTGAAATTAAAGACATTAGTTATTTTTTTATTCCATTATTTTATTTTTTTAATTGTGACATTATTTTCTCACTTTTATATTGAGATGTTGGAACATACATGGTTGTGTATTGTTTGTGAAATAATTAATAATTTCTGCTTTCTAATCTTTTTTTTTCATTTAATCTTTTAGCATTTTTTTTTTTTTACCTTTTATAGTTATTTACTTTTTTATATAATCTAAGTATCAAGAATCTCTTTTCTTATTAATAATTATCACAATGAGATTGTGGTTTAGTGCAATGTCATATACATCTTTATATTTAATAATATATTCAGTTTCCAATAGTTGGGAGTAGAATAAATTGATGCTTGAAAATAAAAATGAGACAATTTGCTACATAAATATTTTTTATGTAATAAAGATATATAAGAGAAATGTTGACCTGACCCAACTGATAAGTGCTGGTTCAGCACAAAATGCATATTGGGGTTATTTGTCTTTTATCGTATCTTTATTTATATGGAATTTTTTATGACATAAAAAAGAATGGAGACATATGGAAGTTGTCTAATCTATGCCAGTATGTATGAGAATGTATATATTAAAAATTCTTACTGGCTCTTTTATGTTTTTATGCTATATGTGGCAGAATGATCACTAATGAATCATTTTCAAATAAATTAAGATGGGGTTTTTTTTAAAAAAAAAAATAACAATGCCATGTTTGAAAAACCTTATTTAATGATTTTCTTGAGTAACACAAATGCAGAAAAATCTAAAATTCTTAGATATTGTAAAATTTTTTCTATTCTAGTAGAATGCTCATCTACAAGCAGAAATGGTGATAATATCATAATAATAATCAGGTCAATACATATAATAATGATGATAATAAAAGTAAAGAGTTTATTGTTGTTCAAACGTAGATGAAAAAAATTACGAACTTTTCTTGATAAATTTTTTTTTTCGGATCTAAATAAAGAACGAAATTAATCACTGAGAGAAAAACTTATCTTTCAAAAAAAAATTAACAGTTCCAGAAAGATGTTCAAAAAAAAAAATAGGTGAACAGATTAATAAATAGATTGAAGATAGCATGGATCTGATTTTGTTCATTAACTTTATATTTTTTAGGCTTGGAATGTTCAGATATACTGATTATAATTAATGATATTTAAAAAAATATTTATACAATGATTATTGTATTTACTTTATGTTCCATTATTAGAGTGAAAAAATTCTGAGAAATAATGTTTTGACTTATCATGAATAATGTGCCAATACTATTAAAAGACTATTATTTTTTACTTGGAGATTTTATTCACATATTGATAGAACCAGTAAATTATGGTATACAATTTTTGAAATAATGGTATTGGTTCTGTGAAGTTATATAATATATTTTTACATTTTTATGTATGAGAATTGACTTTTATTTATTTAAGAAAAAACACTATAAAGAACATAAACACATGCATGTTTAAAAACAATAATATCTTAAAAATTAAATTGTTAGAAATAAGAATCTTTACATGATCACCATTCTTTATGGCACTACTGTATGGGGAGTTTTTCCTCTGTGAAAACAAGCATCTAAAGCAAGTTAGAATGAGTGCTTATGATTGGAGGTTATTGGGCAGTTCAAAATTTTGTTCACCCTAAGTTTAAGATGATAGATGCACTAAAAAAAGATTTTATCTGAAAAATATTTGAAAAAAATGTGGTATTTATATTTTATTAACAACTGCTTCTAAAAGTAAATTTCAACAATGCTAAGTATTAAAATTGCCAATTTGGGGTTTTATGTATATGAATTCTTTTAAAAAGTATGCTATTGAAATTAATCACTATGCTATCATTTATTAAAAAATATTAATTGGTCCTCCAAAATTATTGTATTACTATTAATTTCATTAAAAGAAAATATATTTCATTATCTATTCAGAAGAATAATGAAATGAATGTGAAACTTAATGTAAACAATATAAGGACTTAAAAACAGAAACAGCAATAAATAATAATAAAACATGAGAGAATATTGGAGAGTTACAACAGTAAAGTAGACACAATTGTTTAAGGATTATGCTCATTTTAGATCATTTTTACTTTATGAAATTAAAATATGGACCTGAATAAAGATATATAATTATATTGGGTCAGTGGATGAAAATCTCTTTATAATTATGATAGTATTCTAAACAGATGGAAGAAATATTGTGGTTACTTTTTGAATGTGTCTACAAAAACTGAGATGATTTTTAATAACACCTATCTATTTATTTTTTTTAGAACTGATAACATTAAAATAAATTTATGTAATCTTAACAATTAAAAAGTTCATAATATGGATTTTAAATATGAAATAAGTTTTAAATTGTGGAAGGATGATTCTAGCTTCAAAATTACAATTTTTTTTAAAATTATACAGACACATGAATTGTTTCAATTTCTAAAAATAAAGGTGACAAAAATGTTATACAAATATTATGAAATCTTATTGCTATTTTCTACAGAAAAGTTTATTTTAAATAGTTTATTGAATAGATTAGTTCCAGTTGTAGATGAATAACAATGAAAGTCTTTATGTTCCATAATAATTATAGTTTTTATTGCAATCCAAATGAAAAATAAAGATGAGCAAAAATACAAGGTATACACTGATTTAATCAATTTGTCAAGACATTGAATTCAGTTAATTGAAAAGATTTGTGACAATGTTAGAAACTAGTTGATTATTTACTAAACTATTTCATAATATACAGCTTCATATAATGGTATAAAAAGAAAAGTCAATGATGACAATTGAGAAATGGATATTTGAAATAAAACTGTTGATAAAACAAAAAAATGTCTTGTAGCTGCAACTTTCTTTTATATTTTATGGCCATCTCTTTATAGCTTCATGAAAAAAACCATCAAGATAAGATTTTAGTTTGATACTATAGTTTTTAATTAAAAGCAAATCAAAATTTTTAATTTTTCAGCTTCCAGATTTGGAACTGGCTGATATCTGTGATATTTTTATCAGTTTAAAGATTTCAGAATATATCACTATTTTAAACGTAATCTCTAATTATATTGAATTATTAATTAATGTTTAAAAAGTCATATGCTTAATCATCCATTATTAATTTTAGAGTATGTTTAGAAATCTTGATAGCTTTAAGAGTAAAAGGACAGATTAGTATGATGAACATTGACTCTAATGACTGTTTTAGCATATAACAATTTAAAAGAGATGATATTTAATTTAATCTGAGATGTAGATTACATACTATTGCTCTAGGAATTTTTTATTTAAATATGCTTCATGATATTTTGACATTATGACAAGAAGATCTCACAACTTATTTAATATTTTTCAGCATGCAAGATATGATAATATAAATCTGTAGTTTTAATGACATGTTTTTATTTAATTGGGTATGTGAAATGAATAAATAAATAAAAATTAATATTTAAATACAAATATATTGTTTATACTGAACTTAATGTAATTAAAAATGGGATTTGAATTCAGACTTCCAAGCTCCTTACAGCTATCCACTCCATCTTATACAATTGATACACATGACCACATACACATAAAAAGATTAATGATCTCCAATAAATGTATTTCATGCTGAGCCAGCATTCATCAGTTGGTTCAGATCATCATTTCCCACACATATATGTAATCAGTCCTCAGTTTATATTAAAGTAGCAAATCTTCAAACTTTAATAACAGGCTTTAATCTTCTCCACCTTCTTACTCTTCAACCATCCATATCATAAAAAATCTGATGATGGATCACTCAAAGTCCTAGTTAATACCAATATTATTGTCATATCCATATTATCTTATATATATATGTAATATTATAATTAACCTTTCAACGTATTAGTTGACAAAGACTATGAGGATCGTTGAAAGTGCTCCTAAGTGACAATTATATTTTTTGTACTTTTCAAAATTTTTGATTACTGTATTTACTAATGTTTAATTATAAGATTTCATATATTGATTTGAAGAAATACAGACATTGATTTATAATATTATTGTATATATATATATATATCTGTGAGAGATGATGATTTGAACCAATTGGTGAGTGCTGGTTTAGCACAAAATATTTACATTGTAAATCATTGATTTTTTTAGATGTACATAGTCTGTGTTTTACTATATAAAAAGAAGTGAATAGCTATCGGAAGCTTGAAAGTCTGAGTTCAAATCCCTTCTAATTAAAAACAGACTTTGCAAACATAATATTATTGTTAAATAAAATGTAGTTATGAGTAAAAGTAAATTTTGTTTCCATTTAAACCATATTATAAAAAATGTTATCTTGATTATTTTTTATTAAAAAGCATATGATTGATGATAGAATTATAAAGTTTGCAGTAGAAGCAAAATAAAAATATTACTAGGATTAGATTTAATAATCATTTCAAATGTCATCTTTAACTTTTTTTTAACCCTTTTTGTTTTCAGATAAAAACTGACACCTTATTTGTTCTTTAAAGACTGATGATGATGATGATGATGATGATGATGATAATGATGATGATTATGATGATAATGATGATGATGATGATGATGATGATAGGAATATTGTTTGTTGTAGTTGAGTCTTCGTATTAATTAATATGAACAATTCTAAATTATCAGAATAGATAAAGGCTGTATTAGTAGAATCAAAACAATATTCAAGAAGCCCTCATCATCAAAGTTACATAGGAATACATATATCTTCAACAACTACATTTATTAAAAAAACAGTAATTAAATTGTCAAAATTCTTAATTTAAAAAAAAAAAATGTAAAGTAGGTCACATTGTAAATTCATTGTCTTTTTAAACAGAAAAACAGACTCTTTTTACTATCTGATGTTTAGTTATTAGATCATTAGCTTCCAAAAGCAATCATAGAAGACTGACTGTAATATAATATTGTGCATACATAATATATGAAATAATTAATAATATAATGATTCAAATATTATATGAAACAATGAAGAAGGAAATTATTCTTCACGCATGTGCTATAAAATTGACAATATTCTCCTGTCAATAAATGTTTTAAAAAACATAGGTGATCCACCTATGATTAGAGTTTATTGTTAAAATAATCCACCATTTATTGATCATCCTTGAATTTATGTCTTGATCTTATTGCATACCTAGTTTTGAAATTGACTTGCGCACAAGTTCAGATTATATATCACAGTAAGAAGAATGTTTCCATTTTGAACTCCTTGTGACACTGAACCTTACTAACTGGAATATATTTAATAATTAATAGTATAGTGATTTATAAATGCATGAAATAATGTTGAAGAAAACTACTCCTCACACATACACCATAAAATTGGCACACATTCTACTGCCAATTAATGTTTTAAAAGCATAGAAGAATTATCTATGCTTTTAAAACATTTATTAATGAAAGAATGCATGACAATTTTATGGCATATATATAAAAAATAGTTTTCTTCCACAATTTTCAATATTTCATACTATAGTATATGTATATATTTTATGTAGAAAATCCAAACATCCAATCAATAGTAATAAGTAAATTAGCAGTTAAATAATTCCTTTAGTAGAAAGTCAGATTTTTAAAAAAAACTTATAAAAACTTATATTATTAGATAATCAAATAAAATGTTATAAAAACATATTTATAAACAACAAAACATAACACTTATATTAATTATATAAATTCGGCAAATTTATTTTTTGCCCTTTTCAAACATGTCTTCCAAAAAATACTACGACTACATATACATAGCGACATCTATGTTAATACATGATAAGTAAAAAATAAAAGACAAAAGAATAAAAGAAATATACAACTAGTATAAACAATTCATATAGAACAGCTGAAACTGAATTGGACAGCCTATATTATCATATAACTATACAACTCTACATAATTTAAATCTTCTTTGTAAAATGCATTCAAACAATCATCCACATCAGTTATCTATCCATTCTTTTTCATCAACCATTTATTATTCATTCCAATAGCGTCTTATATATATTCATACAATTAGTTTTATTATACATAATATAATTTGTTTCATATAATCTCGTCTATTAACATCTTTATATAATTTAAAGCCCTTATACTATCAGTACAATTAATTTTATGTCCAGTTTGCAAATAATGAACATATAATGCTGACTTATCATCTTTCCTATCGATAGCACCATTATGTTCCTTAGCTCTTTCGCTCAATTGCTTTGCTGTCTGCCCATAATAAACCATATTACAAAATTTACAAGTAATTTTATAAACCATTCCCTTTTATATTGTATCTCATCTATTAACCTATAATTAGTTATTAACTTATCAGTTTCTACTATCCCTCCCACATTATTTTTCTCCAAATATTTTTCCTTTTTAGATAAAATTTTGATACATTAGGTAAATATGAAATTTTTATCCATTTCTTCTTATCTTTATTTCTTTCTTTTTATTTCCTATAAAAATACTATTAAGTCTTTCTCTTTCATATCTTGTTAATTTTTGATTTGCAATTTCATCAGTGTAAATTTATCTTTTTATTTAATTCTTTTCTTCATTTTGTCCATGGCTGCCTTGAATCAATTGGATAATTTTCTCATTTATCATCTTTACAAATAAAGATGAAAATTGAGAAAATTATAAATGAAGGAGATGGATCAAAGATGAATGTAATAAAGAATTAAATATAAAAATGAAATAACATGTAGAAAGTGCTAAATGAAAAAGAAAAATTTAAACAAGATTATGTAAAATGGATATGGGATAAGACATATAATAGTATTTTTATAGGAAATATAAAAAGCGAAATAAGAGAAATGATAATAAAGATAAGAAGAAATGGATAAAAATTTCATATTTACCTAATGTATACAAAATTTTATCTAAAAAAAGGAAAAAATATTTGGATGAAAATATTAATGTGGGATGGGCCAATAGTAGAAACTTAGATAAGTTAATAACTAATTATAGGTTAATAGATGAGATACAATATAAAAGGGGAATGGTTTATAAAATTACTTGTAAATTTTGTAATATGGTTTATTATGGGCAGACAGCAAAGAATTGGCGAAAGAGTAAGGAAATAATGGTGCTATCGATAGGAAAGATGATAAGTCAGCATTATATGTTCATTATTTGAAACTGGACATAAAATTAATTGTACTGATAGTATAAGGGCTCTTCCGATCTAAAAGATGTTAATAGACGCAGATTATATGAAACAAATTATATTATGTATAATAAAACTAATTGTATGAATATATATAAGACGTCTATTGGAATGAATAATAAATGGTTGATGAAAAAAGAATGGATAGATAACTGATGTGGATGATTGTTTGGAATGCATTTTACGAAATGAAGATTTAAATTATAGTAGAGTTGTATAAGTTATATGATAATATAGGCTGTCCAATTCAGTTTCAGCTGTCCTATATGAATTGTTTATACTAGTTGTATATTTCGTTTATTCTTTTGTCTTTTATTTTTACTTATCATGTATTAACATAGATGTCGCTATGTATATGTAGTCGTAGTATTTTTGGAAGACATGTTTGAAAAGGGCAAAAAATAAATTTGCCGAAAAAGGCTTTTTATATAATTAATATAAGTGTTATGTTTTGTTGTTTATAAATATGTTTTTATAACATTTTATTTGATTTCGAAGAATTAGTACAACATAAAAAACAAAAAAGAAAAAGGTATTTTCCGTTTTCTTCTGTTTTAAGTATTGTTAATTATTAGATAAATAATAATCCAGTATAATTGATGTCATTTTGTTTCAGGGTTCTTCAAACATTTTTTAAAAGTACTCAAAAATTTTATCAATAGTGCAGCTCCAGCCATATTAACTAGTCATTCTAGAAATTTCAATATGTAAATCTATATTGAGGTTATTTTTATTTTCTATTTTTTTTATTTGTATGTTTTGTGATGTGATGCACTGTGACTTCTCCTTAAACGGAGTCAGTAATTTCTCAGCAATTATGCCCAGAGTTGATAGCCACTTTACCTTTCCTTTTCATTCCCCACCCTAAGTTTTCACATAATCTGCTCCAACCCATTTCCACAACATACAAAATTTGTATGGCTACATGGTTCAATTTGAAACTAGTTCTGCTTATTGAAAATTATTTAAACAATTTTTTACCTTATGTATATATAAGAAAGTTAAGTAAAAAGTAAAATATTTCCAAGTTACGAATCTCTTGGAGTTTTTTTTTTTTTTTTAGATAAAAAGTTCATAGCAAATATCAAGATATCCAATTATTGGTTATAAAATGTCTATTAGTGTATTTTTAGATTAAAAAAACAACAACTAAAAAGCCAGGCCGCCTATCATTTGACAAATCTAATGAATAATGCCTTTTTTTAATTAATCCTTTTTATGAGGGGGATGAGGGTATTAGAAATGCTTTAATTCTGCAAAATACTATTTAAAAATCTGACTTTTCTATTCTCATTATATTTATTAAACATAATTCTGAATAAACTATGCACACTTATTAAAAATTTTGAAATATAGCTAAATGTGTTAACTAAAAAAAAGTATATATATACTTTATAACGTATTCGAAGTGTTAATAATGTTAGATATATACACAATATTTTTTTTTCTTTGTACATCAGTTTGATTTATACTATAGATTTCGTAACTTTATTGTTATAATTTTAAAATTTTTTTATTTAATTATATCCGAACAATTTAGTAGACTAATACGTATAGTTTTATAATAATGATATAAATTTTCATTTGACTTGTAGTTTAATATTTTCAAGTAGTGGAATTTTAAGTTATCAATTTCTTATCTGAAATATATAAATTTATATCTTAACTGATATTTTTCTTCTTTCTTCATATTTAATGCAATTAGCTGAGGTGGAGAAACAGGAGCCTTAATTAGAACGTTTACCATATCAATTAGTCAGGCAGGTCTTAGAACAGTTTGACTGATAGCTTTGTTTAAACTTCAAATATGAAACTTCCGCAGACTGCTTGCAGGCACATTTTTATCACCATGGCAATTGATGGAGACTGACCACTGGATATTAAAGACATGTGGACAATTGAATTATTGTTTGTAGCAGTGCTACCGATGCCCAATGGTCAGTTTTTGTAGCTGGATAGACCAGCTGTGATGGCCGAACAAGGGTCAGATAGAAAGAAGCTGACCCCAATTTGTATATGAGGAGAAAAGTCGCTGCCGGGTGCTTGTATTGATGGGGCATTCGTTTTTGGCATATATGGAAAGGATTAGTGTAAGGGAGAGGGGATTCCTTCCTGGGGCAGTCTCTGGGCATCTTCTATGTCAAGGAATAACAAGTGGCAATAGAAGGGGATGGGGGTCACTGCTGCAGGCGAGTGCAGTATAAATTAAAATCTATCCATGAGATAGGGATTATTATATTGATTAAAAAAGAACCCCTCCTTTCTCAAGTCTGTTTGAATTTTTCTCCTCATAAAAATATTATCATTTCTATTTAGAGGAGTTAATACAATGTATTAGAATAAAATCTTAAATTGAAAGAAACTTCGCTTTTATTAATTTAATGACGTAAAGTGCTCGTTAAAATATAAGATGTATCTGCGATATTGAGATGCTAAATAAATTGTGCTAAGGCAGTCGCAAGAAATGACAAACTGCTACGGTCGATAATTATGTTTTACCATTTGTTCATAAACCTTACTCCCTATTTTTTGCCTTTTGAGATTATGATATACAAATGTCTTGTACAGATAGTTTATGGAAGTAAGGGTAAAAGTTTACTCCATTAATTTAAAATGCATTTAATTATACATATATATTATCAATTTAAATTATAATAAACTTCACATGCTTGTAATAATATAAACATACGTAATTATTACACATAAGTAAAGTTTTATATATATTTTATTCTCTGTTATGATAGAAATACTTATATACACGTGTTACCCCCCTCCCCACATATATATAGAAAATTGTAATGCTTTGCTGAAAAGTTAATTATTCTTTACAATATATTTACATAATGGTAACATGGTAAAATATTTTTAAAAAATTGATTATAATATCTTGCTATTAATTTTAATGAACTTATAAAATTAATCTAGCTTAGCCATGAGAAGTTATAGTGAAATATTTTGGATGATTCCATTGGGGGTGGGGGGCAGCTTTTTAAATGAACAGAAATTTTATTCTACGTTATTATTTTGACTTTCATATATCACATGATCTGTCAAACAATTTATTAGTTTTCCTAATAATTTTTATTATTAGAGTTTCAGTTCAAAACCCTTAATCTCTTCAATCTGCTGCTCCAACTTAGTCCATACAGTAGATAATAATAACATAAAAAGTAAATCATGTTTAATATAATTGATTATAAATTCGCAAACTGTTACACATTTTTAATGAATTAGTCATAGTATGCATTTACAATAGCAAACTCTTTATACAGTAGTGTCACCATATGCAAGCCTTAGTAATCAATGAATGCAAAAAGTTTGTACCTAAAATCCTTATCTAGTGCCTATTCATCCAATATTCCCAGATTAATTTCTAGCTTTTGGCTTTGATCAGTGAGAAGCATTGGATTTGGGAGCACTGCACTTAATTCAACCTTCCTGCAGCAACTTCTTACTTATTTAGTTAACTATAAAGTTAGGAGACTAAAATAAAAGTAGAATAATGTTTTCAATCCAAGTTCATTCACTTGTATAATCATATAGATCTGAACTCAGTTCAGCATTTATATTTTTGGTATCTTTAGTTTTTAAATAAGTAAAAGGTGACTGCTAGAGAGTTGCATTAGATCTTAAGATCTAGATGTCATGCTGTCAAATCCAAGAATCCTGACTGATGATATTGCCAAGATAAAAAGTCTGGGGATATTGAATATGTATGCATAAGATAAGATTTTATGCACAAAACTTCTTGCATCCTTTGATTACTAAGGTTTGCACTTATTGGTACTACTGTATCAACAGTTTGCTACTATTATTAACAGCCTGAGTAAGTAGATGAAATGTTTTGATAGTTTCATATAATACCTTTGGTAAAAAATAAAAAAATTTTTTTTCCCTTTTGAAAGCATCACAAAAGCTTTTTGCCAGAACTTCAAACAAAAAGTCAATTATTAAATAATATCTTATTGTCATGTTTGGATAACAGTTTTTCTTGCAATCAAAGTAAAAAAACAAGTATCAGTCTATAAGATAACATTTTGTGCCCAATCAATTACAATATACACAAACAATTAATAAAGTTTTTTAAAACTAATAATATAAATAATAATTATACATTTGTTATTAATTGGAAACAAAATTTATGAGCATGTGAATTTTGTTATTATGAAACTTTGTATACCTTTTTCAACTGATCAATTGAAATTTTGCTGAGATGAAACCATCAAAATTTATCATTTTAGGAATGCACTGCTACTTTCACAATGTGTATGCCGTAATTATTTGAAAACATTAATATTTTGGAATACTAAAATAACCAGTATCAATTCATGTTCATTTAAAAATATCATCAGTTTAAGATTTTAAAAATAAATTTAGAAGTAATTTTTTGGTCACAATTAATAAAAATAAAATAAATATAGCTTTTAATTTATTTTTAAAAATTTATCTTAAATCAAACTAGATAAACGTATTCAAATCAAAATAAATTGACAGAATTCATATATGTTTATATATAGAATTTGCAAAACAAACTCTTAACAAGCTTTGAGAATACCCTCAACCACAGACTGTTTTCTGTATCTACTGGTCTGGGGTTGAGGGTATTCTCAAAGCTTGTTAAGAGTTTGTTTTGCGAACTCTATATATAACATTTGTAACATGAGCTTTATTAAAATTAGGTCATGTGACATCTGACTTGATTTTTTATCAATTCATATATGTTTGAATGGGGTCATTAAAAAATGTTATCTGCAGCTGTACAGAATATAATTATTATAAAAACATTATATCCATCAAATTTTATGAAACAATGATATTAAAGCAATAGGTTGCAATCTTTTCTATGACAATGATATTTTGTACTAATGAAAAATATCATTTTCTAATTCTATATATTATGTTTATTGTACCAACACATTCAGCAAACAATTGTATCTTTTTTTTGATATTTTAATTAACTAATCATTTTTATACATTAACTTTTAAAATGACTTTAACACATTATATTTATTTAGGAAGGTGAAAAAAATTCAAACATAAACTATGGATAGCAATTTTATTGAATGGTTTAGAATTGATTTTCACTTGCATGACCTTTTTTGAAAAGCAGATAAAACTACATAAAGAAGGTGGTGGGTTCTACATCTATAAGTAATATCCCCACAATTTTGATAATGGTGAATAAATTTGAATATAATAAAATGCTTTTTGACTTTGGAAATATTATATTTACAATAATTTTATTTAAGAATATATCAAAAATAATTAATGTTAAAGGTTATTTTAGTAGCCCTTAGTTAGTAAAGAGCCTAGATAAAAATAAAGATTAATTGAATAGGTTATTTCTTGGGAGTTTTCAAATAGATTGTACACCAGAAGAGACAGAGGTAAACCATAATCAATCATCTTGTACTCCCGAGTCTGCCATTTTATCACTATACCAATACATGAATGCCAAGGCTTGATCATTATAAGCCCCTTATATCATTCAACATCTCTGGACATTAATTTTTGCAATGAAAATTGTGTGTGTACACATATGTGCTATTACTTTAATTACATGCATAACAATTTTGACCCCAGTCAATTTTTATTTTTTGCTTTTGCTTTCTGAATTCATATTTTTTTCTCTTTTGAAGTTATGATATTAATAATCAATAATATCAAGAGAAGAAACGTAATAGTATATTATAAAAATTACATTTAGGCATTGTTGTGAAGTAGTCCCATATTCACTTATCATGACGTAATATAGATTCAAGTCCAGTCTGATAAAATCTTTAGTCTTTTTCAAGTTACAATATTTTTTTCCATAGCCAAAATTAGTTAGATATTTAATTTTGATCAATAAATAGGTATATAATTATTCTTAATTAAAATATAAACAAAAATGGAGGGGGGAAATCACTCAAAGATTCATCATTTAGCAACTGGAAGAACTGTTGCAGTTTTTTCACTAAATTTTTATGATCTTCAATCTGCAATAGCTTATTAAAGGATTATTTTATCTTATCTTCAGATTGTATCAGTTGCAAAGCAATATACATAATTGGACCACAAGAGTAACTAAGTTCTGGTTACTTTTGGGGTATCAGTTTTAATAAAAAGAATAATAAAAAAAGAGTAGACAAGTAAATTAAAAAAAGATTTTTTTATTTTTATTTTACAGATTGAAAATTTGCTTGTATTGTCTTTAAATTTAACATTCAGTGTTCAAAGTTTCAAATTCAATTATTCAACATTTGAAATTAAAATATGATTAAGAAAAATTATAACCGGAATCTGCTAACATTTTTAATATTGGAAATGTGATCACCTGAAGGATGTTAACATTTATAATAATTTACTTATGTACTTTATTATTTATTTATATTTTATAATTTGAAATAATAGTGTGTTGATATTTTGTATGTCTTAAACATTAAGTTTATAAGAAGAATGTAAGCAAGTTTAATCGATGAATGTTATTGCATGATAAATATTTTTTTTGTTATTTATTAGTTTCTCTTCTCATAAATTCTTACCATCTAAATGTAATAAACTGTAATGTGAATGAATTTCTTATATTAATATTATTTTAATAAAATAATAAATTAATTTTGTAATGGCTCATAAAATAAGAATTCATTCTCTACCAAATTAGTCATAGTAGGGTTCAATAATGATGATCATGTAGAATATTTTTCAATATTTGGCAGTGCTCTGGTTTAAACCTAACATAAATTCTTAATCCATAAAGGATTTAATTTTCCATTAGTTAATTAGAAGTGACTTCATTGTCTGGAAATGTGACAGTGGTTTATAATATTCATATAAATATAGATTAGTCTCGCCATTAGTATAATTTATAAGTAAACTACATTATATTTCTTTCCTATCCTGTATCATCTCTGAGTTATTTTGGATTTGAGTGTGAAATCACAAAAAGTTATATTTTTTGTATTAAACATTAACTTTTTAAATATTTTAGGTCTGTTGCATTTGGCACTTAACATGGGTGCTCTCATTTATAAATTCCCTAGATCATTGCAATATGTAGCTTTTAAAAACTTCATTCTTCTGCAATACTAAATCAAATAAATATTATGAAATTTTATAGATTCAAATGACATTTGCTTTTCCTGTCATTATTAATACCATTTATACACCTCAATACTTTTTTATATTTTTATAAGACTGCTTTTTATATAAGATGAATAAGTTACATAGTTACTCCTTAGGTATCATGTGATGTTTAAGCACCAAAACTGAATAAAATCTGATTTAATTAACTTTTATTGTTTATCTCCTCACTGGATAATTTATCCAAGAACTTTAAGATTTTGAATCCACCACAACCATACAAGAAGTGTGTTTTTTTATTGCTGAGACCCAAAAAATCAAATATTATTATAAAATGTATTTATTTTTTAAAGAAATGTCATTCCAGCTGTCAGTTCCATAATACCATTTTTATTGTTATTCTATAATTGTTTTGTTTGATTTTACAGTCATCTTCTTGTCACTAATCTGATAACTTTAGGATCTTTACCACTAGTTAGTAATATATAGATATTCACTTATTAATTAATCATGAACAGTTAAGTGATTTAGTTGTGAATGGGCTGCCTAAAAAAATCCTAAGCTAACTTAGATTATTAGTTTAGCAGACAATTACATGAATCTTTCTGAATATCTATTTATGAGGCAGAAATTTTAAATTGAGATTATTTTAAAATAAAAATTTCTAAAATTATTTTGTTTTATCTTTAATAAATAAGTTTATTTATATTTAAAAGTTATAGCAATCATAAAGCCAAAGAAAATTTTATGATATCTAAATATTTACATATAAGTTGCTTGCATAATTCTAGAAATTTAGAACTGTCTTTTAGAAAGTCAATTAGTCCCTGGTGATTAAGTCAGTTAACAAATTAGAAGATTCTACAGCTAATGTTTTAAACGTGGCTGTTAAAATTTTTAAGCACATTACAAAGAATTAAAATAATAACCGAATTAAAATTATTAAATTACAAAGACATATCATGTGAAAGTCATTACAATTAAAATGAAAGTGGTATATAAATTATAAATAATTGTAAATAAGTTTAAGGTAAAAAATAAATAAATAAATATGTTACCAAAAAAAAAAAAGAGAAACTTCTAAAATTCAATGGTAATTTGTATTAAATCCTTTAGTGGTTTTGAAAAAAGACAAACTTCAAATGAGTGTGATAGTATTTATATTCACTTAAATAAGTATTAGACAGAACATGAGCACAGCCTTTCACATGACCCACCGCTCTCCACACTAGCTCATAACACTGATACACCCGAACACACATATGTCTAAAAGATAAATTATTACCAATATACGTATTTCATGCTAAACCAGCAATAATCAGTTGGTCCAGATTACCATCTCTACACAAATATTCTACAAGTGCTCAGATATATATTAAGATAGCAAATTCTCCAATTTAATGGACAGGCTTCAATCTACTCCACACTCCAACTCTTCAACTGTCCATCCAATTGAAAATCTGATGATGGAATGCTCAAAGGCCACCCTGAGGCCGAGATTATTGTCACACCCATGTTGACCTAAGGTCAATCTGACCCCTCATGTACAGGACATAATCCATTAAATACATATCCCAAGGGACAGGCAGACATAAATATCTCTATGGAAAATAACCTATATTTTAAAAAATAAGCAAAAATTCCATCTAAGTAAAAAGTTTTTCTTGAGCTAATAAATGTTGGAATTCATGAAGACAGTATTTTTTTTAAGGTAGCATGTAGATATAATTTTAAAAGATACTATTTTACATAATTTGGTGCAGTAGTAACAGAATCTGGAATTCAAGGTTTGTAAATTAAGGACCAGCTTTGTGATTTCCGATGCTCATATCTTTTAAAAGCTTTTAAAGCAACAGATTATTTTATTATTATTATTATTTATTAAAAATCTTTTGTTATTAATGCTGGAAGAATAATCTATAGGCATTTATAAAATTGTTCTTAATTGGAGAAATTATAATGAATATAATGCAATCTTTTCAAAATCAGTGTGGGAGTAGATTTTCTAGATTCTAATTCTTCAACCAAAATTTAATAAGGGAATTATTTAGTTGTTTCTTGTTTAAACAAATTAGCATTTTTGGTAGAAAGCATATACAAGAAAAAAGGTTGTCATCTGTGAAAACACTTATCGCTTGATATAATGAAAATATTTATAATTGCTTTTAGTTTAAAATACCTAAAGAAAGTTATGGTTTGGAAATCACCTACACTAAAAATGGATATAATAATGACAGGCTAAAAGTCTCTTTTTGATTAGGCTATTCAACAATTATGAGGATTCACAATTTAGCCCAATAAAATAAAAATAAAAATGTATCCTAATAAAGTTGTAACATGTGTATACAAATGACAAAGCAATAGCAGCTCTATTTTATTTCTACCTGTAATAAGCTTGACTAATTATTAATGACCAGGTAGTAGTGCATTTGAACTCTCATCCACTGACTAGTCTCTTGCTTTTTCCATTATTAGTGAAACATGGAATGCATTGCTGGAATTAATGCAGTTATGCATCTAATAACCACCTTCAAATTAATTTTACTATTCAAGCTAAAAGTCTAAAATTTAAAACACTTTATGGTTTTGAACCAAAACTAACCTTGGATGGTTATAAAGAATCTGGTTCAAGTTCAATATCCATATGTCTTAATACCTCAGGCTTTTTTTAATTCTAAGCACATTGTGTTACCTGATCAAAAAATATCAACGAAAATAAATCACTTAATTTCTTAGCTTACACTCATATAACATATATAGTCATAAGAAATAATTACAAAGACAAAATACTGTATTTTATATTTGAATCTCAAATATTTTACTGTTAAATCGGTAGTAAAATATAAATTAATAAATCATAAATAATTTTGAAATTTGAGTTTTTTTTAAGTAATTATTGTTAGATATTTGTTTCTTATTATAATATTGTTATTTTATATATATTGAAATTATAATTGTTTAAAAACATATTCTAAAAATTAAATTATGAATATATATATATATATATGAATGTGTGTTGCATGTGTGTGTGCATGCACTTTTATATATTTTGAATATTTGTATATATATATTGATTAATAAAATATTTTAACTATGTGAGATGGATGAATGAAATAAAAAAGTGTGCAGGGTTGATGTGGAGAAGTGAAACTAAAGATCGGAGAAGATGAATTGAACTTGGAGAAACCTTCATCCTGCAGTGGATTAATTATGTTTGATGATGATGATGATATAAGAATTCATTTCTTTTAATCTTGATTTTTTAAAGCCATATTTTTAAATTACAAAACCTTTCTTCAATAATTTCAATATATATTTCTATGAATATATATTTTTATTCAGTAACTACTATTTTTTTTTTAAATATTTGAAATAAGATTTTTAGTCAAGAGTATTAATATTAAAACTGATGTTAGGAAAATATTTAGTTAGTCATCACAAAAAGATAAAACAAAAAGGTAATATTAAAGTAGTTTGATTATAATCTTTAGTTTAAGGTGTAAGTAGTATTCAAATATATTAAATGGAAAAATATTTGATTAGCAGAAGAATACTCCACCATTTTTCATATAGTTAACAGTAAATCAAGCTATGAGAAGAAAAAGTAAAGATAGTCAATCATACAAGACTAATTCAGCTAAGAACTTTAAAACATAACACTTCTAAAATTATTCATTGAAGTCATACAAATAAAAGTTACAAAAGTTTCAAAAACATAACATTTTCGAAGATTCTATACATTTTGAGTCTGAAAAAAAAAATCTCCTAGCAATTATTAATTTGACAGGAAAAACATCAAAAGGAAGAGTCAGATCTGATCTTATTTTTTTAAACCCACATGAGATTAATGTTTAAATTAATGAAATAATTTATTTAAAAAAGATGTGGAATTGGTCAAATATTTTACAATATATATTACAGTTTATCTCTCAAATCACATCAAACTTGAAGTTTATCATAAATAAAATAGTGGTTAATGGTACTGCAAGTAGCAGACATAAAGGAGCTGAAGATAACCTCAATTATAATGTGCATAGTGATGTATGTAGATAAAAAAATTACAGGTTAGTAAAAATAGACTTAACATCAAACTTATATCATAGAATAGATGTTCAAAAAGGAAAATCATTAATTTTAAAACCCTCTAAGGTATTTATATATGGCAATCCCCATTAAATTAAAAAAAAAGAATTTATCAAAGTAATTGAAAGTTAGTTTAAAAAATGAAACTATAAGGACCCTCATAGATAATATATACAGTTTTTACTGTTGCCTTTAAAGCAATAGCATAGTTGGTTAGACCATCATCTTATGTTTAGTATTTAGAAATTTAAAGGTAATTGGTGCAAATCCCATGCTAGTACTGTCATGAATTGGGTCAGAAACACTTGAAGAATAGAAGAAAATAAAATTAATTTGTGTGCTTTTTATAATAGTTTAAGATATTTGAAAAGTTTAAATAACATTTAATTTTTAAAAACATATTTAACAATAAAGACTATACGATAAAAATTGGCCATATTTAATTACAAATAAGCAGGTTTAATATGATTCTCAACATTGCAATTATTAATTATGAATCACTGATATTTTAAATATTGTTAACTAAAATTTACTAAGTATTGTAAATAATTAAATTATTAGTATATTACAAATGTAATATGTATACATTTTTTTTATATAAAATAAATTATATTAAGAGCAAGTTATTTACAAGTACTAACATATATACAAGAGGGGGGAGATGTGTACATTTAATATTAACTTCACAATTCAAAAGTTATAGCAAAATGATTTTACTTGGTTAAAATATTTGAACACTAAACTACAATAATTCATAACATGTGTGACTTCAATGTATCATTTTTTGTAACAATAAAATGTACCAGACATGAATATAAGATAGAGTTTTTTAATTATTTTTAACCTCATTTCAGTAATATAGCTGTCTAGAAACAAAACAAGGCAGTTTTTGTATTTGTTTTTACAATATATATATATATAAGATGGAATGGATATCTGAAATGATCTCAAGTCTGTATTTAAATCATATCTAATTAATCTAAATTTCAGTATATATATATATATTTAAATATTACAGATTCATCCTAAATTCTGCCTATCCTTCATTTGTGTATTTAAATGGACATATTAAAGTCCTATATATGAGAGGTCAGAGTGACTTAAAGTCAATATGGATATGACAGCATTATTGACATCAACAAGGTTTTTGAGCGTTTAATTATCAGATTTTCAATAATTTGGATGGCTGAAGAGTTGGAGACAGGAAAAGACTGAAGTTTGAAGATTTTCTATCTTAATTTAAACTGATCACTGATTATATATGATAAAATGAAACAACTGATGAGTGGTGGTTTTACAAAATATTTATAATGATAATTTATCTTTTTTGCATATATATGGTCATGGGTATTGGTTATAGAGATGAAGTGGGTAGCTGAAGGGAGAATGAAAGTCTGTTCAAATCCCATATATATATATATATATATATATATATTTCTATAAATATATATATATAATATATATATATATATATATATATATATATATATATATATTATAAATATTTTAGAAAGGGTTTTTTAAAAAAAAAAAAGCCAAATATTCTAGTGTGCAACTATCTCACACACTTCATTTTATTTCATTGTTTGACTGGGTTTTTTTTAATGTTTTATTTATGTCTCCAATCATCAAAAGCTATTGAAAAATATATGACCAGTATATTTTAATTTCTTTTATATCTTTTTCAATGAGTAATAATTTTAAAAAATAAATAATTAATTTAATATTTTCTAAAATCTATATTATTTTTAATCATATCTGTGATCTGTGAGGGTTTTTTTCCAAATGATTTATTTAGTTAAGCCACTAAACATCACATGACCCACTGATTACTCTGGCTAGCACTGAATGGCACTACTATCTGGAGAGTTTTGCCTGATTTATTTAGTGATGATTTTTTTCTGGAGAAAAATGTATTCTGCTACATCTTATACTATAAATTTTGTATGGCTAAATATTTTTATTTACTAATGGATCCTGTAATTATTTATACTTGAGATTTCCTTTATATTTATAATTAAGTAAAATTAATTTACAATAAAATTATAATTTAATTTTTATCAACAAAGTAATACATTTTGTAAAGAGATTAGTCTCTAACTATGCATTAGAAGGGTTGATGTTTCAAACTGCATGAAAACAACATGCAGCTTATATTTGGATTCATCTCTACAGTATTTGTCTAAGAACTAATTAATCTTGAAAAAGTTGTGATCAAAAAATTTACATTGGAAATCACATGTATCTGAGAGATACATTCTCTAATTGTAGTTGCTGATGTGCAAATAAATAAATACACTGCATTTTTTGCCTTTATTACATTTATACAATAAAATACATACTTTTTTTTATTTTCAGTTATATTCTATATATTAGTGGACAAAGAAATATTAAAACAAAGGTTGTTGTCAAAGGTCATATATATCTGAGAGATGTCTTCATTGTGAGAACAAGTACTCCCACTGAATACATTTTAATTTGTCAAGATGATCATGGTATCATTGAAGATATGCTGAAAGCCAAACTCCAAACATTGCCAGATAAAATACACCCCGGACTGCATTCTATACCACACTTCCTGTTAGATCATCTAAGCCACTTCACAATTCTCATCCTATTTAAAATTACCAACCATTTGGCACAGGAGAAAAGAATAATCCCCCACCTATATCTTATTGCTTTAGTCCCCTTCCTAAAGAAGCATGAAGATCCCCACACCTCAAAAACATTTGGCCTATTTCTTTGTCCCCACTCATCATTAAAATCCTGGAATCTATCATAAAAGATAAGATCCAGGATAAGATACTCCAAAATATATCTTCTTCCCAATTTGTGATGAAACATTCTTCACCAATTTTAGCCATTGGTCAAGTTAAAATATTAATTGATTGTGTTAGACAACAGAGAAAGCAGGCTGTCATAGCTATCCAGCTTGATTTCAATGTAGCATTCGACTTTGTTAACATCAGTACTCTTCTAAACCTGCTGAAGGGCCATCACATCACAACCTTTATCATACAGATCATAGATAACCTCATGTCTAACAGAGAAATTGCTGTCTCACTGAATGGCAAGCTCTTTTCATTTTTCCAATTTAACACATCCATTCCACAAGGCTCCCCCTCAGTGCTCTTCTCTTTATAGTCTACATTGAACCACTGTTGAAAGCCATCCAACAACAACTACCTAGTGTCTATGTACCAAGACTTGCAAAATTGATAAAGCTCATGGCTTATATGGATGACATAATTATCTTCCTCCCTTCAACAACTTATTTACCTGTTATATTCCGTATTGGATCAATACACAGCTGACCCTGGTCTCACCATCAACCCATTGAAATCAGTTATATGGAAGGTATCCTCAGGTCAGAAGATTGTATGGCCTACTTGTGTGTTAACAGTAGACCAGGTATTCAGGTTTACCTCTTGCCCAGAATAATGCTATCTTATATTTATTTATAATCATGTAATTCTTCTTTATATTTGTAATTCTAGCTTTCCTTTTCAATTTACCATGTATACATAATTGTCACTGTAAACATTGTACTTGTTTAATAAATATTTGAAGAAAAAAAATACTAAAAACTCTGAAAAATTGCCTTATTATATTTATATAATAAAATACACAATTTTTCTTTTTTATTTTCAATTATAATCTAAATATTATTTTCACAACTCCACCAACATTGACATTAATGCCTACAGTATTCTCAGATACAAATTTCTATCAAAGATCACATATTCTTACAAAATATATACTATAACCAACTGATGATGTAAACTTTATGGTTTAATATTTGTCACATACAAATACACAAAAATTATGACATTGAACATATGCCCCCCCCCACCGATATATGTAACAATATTTAAGAAAAAAAATGATTGTATTTCTCAGATTAACTCCAAGCCTGAGGAGATTTAAAGTCAGATAATAAAATTAGAAATGGATTCAGAAGTAAAAAAAATTTAAACATATATTTTTAATATATATATTTTTTTCACTTTAAAATCTTTAAAATGCATTAATACAAAAAATTTATGGCTTATATATGCATTTTGGCTGATTATGTGAATATCTCTATTAACTTTTTTATTACATAAGATTTAATCATAAAATATCTGTTAATAATTATGTCATTATAATTTTAACTTTTATCTATTTTTGTAATACCAAAATAACGAATAATGATATTTTATTCAATTATAATAATAAAAATGCATAGTATAAATAAATATATATGCATTTGTGCATTAAAATGGAAATTTTTATAAATGAAAAATACGAATACAATATTATATTTTCCTAAGTACATATAAATATCATCGATTATTATTACTACCATAATACTGATATTTTTAATTAGAGCTCACTTGTCTATCAAATGGATAACATGAATAACAGAATTGGTGTTTCTAAAATTATTAGAAATAATAAAAATATATTGCAAATCATAGACCATTTTAAGTATTTAAAAACTGACGTGTAGATATTATAATGTAGTACAAACACAAACAGAAAATTTATGTAAACATCAAAACTAAAAATGAACAGATTCAATTTCATTTTAAGTTTGTTTGTTTTTCTAAACAAATTAAGATATATTTATGACTCTATCAAATTCTGCTTTAAATTCTGGTATTAACATCTAGTTATTTTGACTGATAATGGTGTAATAAGCAATGTTGTTTGTTTATTAACTATTATTTTTAAAAATAAAACAATAAATAAATTGAAAGTTTACTTGCATATTTTTTTAAAAATAATCAACCACTTAGTGTGCTAAAATAATTCAAAATCTTTATAACCAATCAAAAAATTATTTAAAATTATGTTTCAAAATCTTCACATGAAATCTAGACTGAAGAATGTGAATTCTCTCTGGTTATATTCTTATGTGAAAAAAAAACAATGGTCTATCTTTTGATGTTAGCAACTAAGATGCTGATCTTTGGATAATTTTTTTTTTAATTTTTAACATCAATAAAAGCATTACAGTAAAATCTATTTTATAAAAATAAATGTGGAGTATTATCACTTAGGATAATGTTAATAGTATGAACCAAAATTTTGAGAAAACTTTACCAATTTTTATTGAAGGTGAATGTTTACAAGTTAAATATTTTAATGTGTTAGAGATATTCTAGCTATGAAAATCACTAATTAGACCTTTACTCTCAAGTGATCCAAACAGATTTTCTCCATTAAAATTTATATATTGTGATTGCAGTGTCAGAGAAAATCTTACAATGAATACCATGTAATGCATATAAATGCTTTTCCATTTTCTAATTGCTAGTTTATAATGTGTTTAGTATCTTAATAAAATTTTAATACAGACAAAATTTATGTTGTGACCATTATCCAAAATATACAGTGCGACTGCAGCTGGTAATCAATGTTTTATCATTTGCCATATTTATATTAATATATCGATATTATATCATGTTTATTTATGCTTATGTAAGAAATCGTAGTTTTAATTGATATATGAAAACAGCAAAGCTTCCATTCATATTAAATATTTTATAAAATAGAATTATCAATGTAAAAATTATTGCATTATTTATCTGCAACTTCTTATTTAAAACTAATCTTTTGTCTATTTTGAAAGTATGTGCCAGAGGTATACTTTTCTCTATCAGCATTTTTAGCAATGCTAACAATGGAAAATATAATCCAATAATATTATTAGTGTGATAATACTGTTATTAATACTACTAAAATCAAATAGAGAACACAAAAAATGTATTAACTCATATATATATACACACACACAGAAAGAAATTTGTTGTAAACTGAAAGAAGACCTTTTGTTCCTCTTGGAGGATTTAAAGGAAACCAAGCAGAGCAAATTTTTAATGTCCACTATATACATTCTTATCTTGCAGCTTTTATTATTATGTGATTATTCATATAATATATGAACATGGATGGACTTCTTATCAATACCCATTAGCTAGTGTTCTTCTGAGTTTAAGATCAAGAATCACCATGGTATTTTTATCAGTTGCCTGATAGCTCTTAACTGAAATATCAGTTGACAATTCAGAGGCCCACGAGGCTGTAAGTGATTAGCCAAGGCAGTGATTGGGGTTGAAGGTGGAGGATACTAAAAATCTGATTGTGGACCCAGACTGACATTTGATGATGACCTTTTATTTAGATATTTACAACTGCAGATCACTTTCAAATGAAAGAAGATTGCAACAATTGGAAAAAGAACTGTCTAATATTAAATGGAAACATAATTGAACTTTGTGAAGTTAGAAGAAAAGGTGTAATGACAATTGATTTATAAAGTGGGCACGTACTGTTCAACAAAATCACAAGCATTTAAAATACAAGTGGAGTAGGATTCATTATAAATTAATAAACAGAAAAACAACATTGTGGGGATTTATGGTATATCAATCAGAGTGGCAAGATTAGTTATTCAACTTAATAGCAGATATCAAATGAAAATAATTCAGGTTTAGACCCCCAAAAGTCCTTATTATGATGAAGAAGTAGAGGATTTTTATATGGATATTTAAAAGACATTTGATCAGACTAAAACACATTTTAAAATTGTCATGGGAGACTTTAATGCTAGAATTGGTAAACAATTGAAAGAGGAAATGCTGTAGATAAATTTGTTTGTGGTGATAGAACAGAGAGAGTACATAGACTTGTATAATTTGCAAGAAAAAATATATATTATAAATTCTTGTTTTGAAAAAATATTAAATGAGATTGGACATGGAAGCTTCCAAATGAAGGTACAACAAATTGGATTATATTTTGACTAATTGTGCAAGATTGTAATTTTTTAAGCAATCATATAATTAATGAGATTTAAGATGCATACGATTAAAAATGAAAACTTATATAAAATAAGGCATTTTAGACTCACTCTATACAAGGAATGAATTTACTTTATGCAAGGATCAATTTATTGCAATTTATGATGTTCCAGATATTAAAATAAGACTAAGATATATGTTTGCAAGAATTCCAATTTAGGTGATCACGAATTCCAGTATTGAAATTGCACAGATGTCTGGAACTCAAATCGCTCTAAAAGTAGAAACAAAATCTCTGTAATTCCAAATGCTGCAGAATCTTCTCTTGCAAAAATAGTTTCTTTATAACTATACATAAAGAAACTTGTTTGTGTGATTAATAATGTATGTTTTAATAATAAATAATAAAGTAAAAAATATTATAAAATATATTTTTATTAAATTTGTCAGATTTCACTGATAATTATTAATATTAAGCATTAAATGTAATTATTATTTTTTTATTAATCACATTGACCAAAAGATGCACCTATTGGTATTTGTAAACTATTCACTGTACAGCCTGTGTTGGTACTGTTTCTGTGTAAAAACACAGAATTATACCGCTTTCATGGCTGAACCTATGACTAATATATGAGTGATCATTAATATACGAGTAGATCGTATGTAGTGGTTATAATATGCGGCCAATTTTTCCACGTATCAATAAAACTACGTCTACTAACAATACTATGATCATATAGTTTGCCATTGATTTCATTACGGGTTGAAATTTTATGCATATTGACAAAATTTGTATTGTCGCTAGAATTTAAGATGAGAGTGTGAGCATTGTCATCTTTTTCAAGTCTTTATTTGTTTATGTTTATGATTTTCTGTATTTCCCAACTGAAAGATTTTTGCATACTAGTGATTTTCAGCATATTATTGATATTTGTCAAAATTTTTTTTTTTGCTAATTTTGGCTTTTTTGGGGGTCAAAAAAGACAAAATAAAATTTCTCAAGCTCTCTGGCAGATGATTGGAGTTGTTTGCGGAAAAATATTGTTTCTGTCATGACTCGGACGAGAGTTGAAAAAGAATAACAAAATGTCTACCACATTATTATATTTGTGGGACATCCCAAACAGAGAAAGTGAGGCGGTTGCATTTTTACAAGCCCAAAACATCCTGCCATTCGTTACAGTTGATTTAGTTCAGTCATATGTGGTTAATAAATTTATTTTCTGGAAAGAATTTGTGTTTTGTTTGTGATTATTTTTATCTGTAAATCATGTAATTAACACCCAAAATGACAGTGTTAAAAAGGGGTGGCATAGTTTGTTGGACATCTCTTGATTGATTGATTATTTTTTTAAAAAAAAAATACTTCTTCCTTTGACATACGTATTCATTCTGTTTAAAAGCAAAAAGAGGTTTTATTTTTGTTGTTGTTGTTTTAAATCAATAAACAGCACATTAAGTAGATTTTAAAAATGAACCCGAGCTAATTTTTGTTGCTAAAAAAGAATAAAAATACCGACGTTTTATTTGTTATGAAAACAAAAAATCTTTAACAAACTTGTACGACTCTTAAAATAAATAAATAAATAAATCTCACAAAATGTAACAAAACCGGTTAACATACATATTTCTGTGTTAAAAAAACAATACCGCGATTGACTTTTTGTTTTTGACATTTTATTTATTATTAAAAAAATCACAAAATCAAAACCCGCCGCCAAAAAAAAAAACCCCGTATTTATAAATCTAAGAGAAAAAAGAAGTCCCATTTTATTTATTATTATTAAAAAAACAAAAAATCAAAACCCCGTTTTATTTGTTATTATTAAAAAATCAAAAAAAATCAAAACACGTTGCCCAAAACAACCCCACCGTATTTATAAATGTAAGATAAAATACCAAACAATATCTTTTCATTTATAAGCAAATATGGACATCTGAGGTGGAGTTTGTCGGACAGGTTTGAATTTTTTTTTTGCTAAATCAATCAACAGCAAACCCCCGCATTTTTAACATAATTCAAAAAGAAAGTGTCGATTCTAATTTTAAATAACAACAACAAAAAAAAAAAAGAAAGTTGTATGTAAAGCAAATTGTGTATATTTGAGATATTCCAAAAAAAAGTTAAAACTGTCCCTTATACTTTGAAATGTATCGAATCCAAAACAACAAAAAAAAAAGACATCTGTAAAAAAGAAACAGTAGATTTAGAATGGAAATCCCCCCCCCCCCAATAAAGACATATGTCAAAATTATTTACTTTTGAGATCCAAAAAAAAGGTCAAACTGTCCATTATAGTTTTAAATTTATCAAATGAAAAACAACAAAAAAAAATAATTATGTCCAAAACAAACAACATTATATTAAAAAGAAAAAAAAATTACAGCCGTATGTCAAAATACAATCTATTAGATAAAAAAAAAAAAAAATCTAGCAGCCCAGTAATGTTATATCGCTCTGTTTTTAACTAGAAACAGCACCACCAAAGGCTGCACTGTTAATAGTTTACAAATACCCACCTATTATTAATATTAGCCAAAAAATATTCATACCAATCGGATTTATTACATCAATCTTAACATAAATATAATATAAATTCTATTTTTATTATTGAATGTCTTATATGTATGTATAATTTGAACTTTACCTTGCATTACAACATTTATATATCAACATATTTGCAAAAAAAGAGGTTATTCCAAAAAATAATTTGTGAATAAAATAAAAATGAAGTTTTAAAATTCAAAAAAATATATAATTCAATCATTTTATTAGATATTCAGAAGTCTTTGTAACATTCCAGCACTCAAGCAGCAGACAGTTTCATTACTTTTACTAAATTTATTTATTTATTTATTTGTTTATTTACTTGTTTTAAACTTTTTGAGTTCAGCACTTCATCTCTGTTGTAAACTGTACCAGGTTTTTACATAAAATGTTTTTCATTTCAATAATAATTTATTAATAATTTATAGTGATTGCATCTTGATACAAATAAAAATTGTAAAATAATATAAATATATTAATGTTCTGTTTGGCATCTGGCTAGAATGTATTTTGGGAACATGACTGTTATACCACTTATGTGGTTGGGTATAGTGAAGAAAGTTTGTATAATGTGTGAGATATTCAGAACTTGTTTTACATGGTTAGATTGTTTTATATAGGCATAAGCTTAAAATTGCCTAATCTAAAAGACTGAGTTGGTTGGAGTTGAGAAACAGGAAAAAGATAGTGAAATTAATGTCCAGGTGTCATCAAAGGCTTTACTTGATGCAAGGAGCTGATCATGTTTCTTGACTTTTTTGAGTGTTTGGTAAAACAACAGTATGACTTGTGGGGGTGGTAATTACATGAGTGTTTTGCATCTTACAATCTATATAGCATAAAGGACAAAGGTGGAAAGTCTTATTATTGAAAATGTTCCATTACAAATAGTGTTTTCAAGTGAGAGAATCATGTCAGTTCTTATGTTGGAGTTGAAGATGATCATATCTTTCAGCATTTTAAGTCCTGGGCATGAGTGTATAATTTATCTTCATGGGAGCACAGACCACATATTGAGTCGATGCTAGAAAGACTTCTTCAGTGATGAAGAAACCAATTCATGGGAAGTGCATTAATATTAATTTTAATAATGAAGTCAAGGAGACTCCATCTTTTGAAGTATGTAATTAGTCTTTGGTTAGTTATGTTTAGATTAGTTTTACTGGGCTGTTGATTAGAGTTAATTTGACTGTACACATCACATAGAGTGATTTTTTGGTCAAGGTTAGTGAGCATGATCAAGTTATATACTTTTAAGTGATCTACTAGTGATGATATCCATGACTTGGTAAAAGGCAGTGGATGACCAGTCGGTACAATTTTTTCAATAATGTTGGAGTTTCCGAAGGAATGGATAAGATTATGCAGAGTATTGTTGTTTTTTTGTAATATGATTGCCTGTATTGAGTGGAATGATAGGCCATTGTAGCTGTGTGGTCATTGTCTACATCACAAGCTAATTTCCACTGTCCTTCTCCAGAGAAGTTTGGTTTTTAAGTGTGATTATGAAACGAATTTGTAAAAATGTTGCTTATGTAAAAAAAAATTGCAGAAAATAATTTGACTTTATTGATTAAACAAAAAAATCCACTTAAATTAAGATTTAGATTTCAGTTTTCATTCAAAAATGTTATTCATATTATTTGTACCAATGTCAAGTTTACCAGTTTCTTGTCTAGTTCTTAAGAATTTATGACTATTATTTAAAGTGAATGATCATTACTTGTAATCACTGAGTCTGGTAATAGGTAAAATGGAAATTATTATTTCCTTATCATTTCTATTAAAGTATTGCTGTAATATTAATGCTATTTCAATGTATTTTTAATATATTCCTTTTCCTACTTTCACAAAATCTTTGATAATAAATTATCAAAAAAATCAGCTATATTGTGAGAAGCTGAAAAAAAAAGATTACATATAGTTTATTATTAAAATCTTTCATTTTATCTTAACTTTTTCATTATTTTATATAAGACTCTATGAAATGCAGTAATTTTATTGCAATAACCATTATATATATTCTAACAGTGATTTAAAAGTATTAATCTAGGTCATTCATTTTATAAAATAGTCAGTAATAGGATGTATTTTAAAGTTAAGTAGAGGTATATTTTAATAAAGATTAACTAAATCATTTTTTTTAAAACACTTAATTTTTTGTTTTTTATTTTACAAAAAAATCCAAACATCTGCCTACTGGAATAAGATTTTTCAAGTTATATTAACAGTTTGATATGGCATAGAACAGGGTTCCCGAATCCTAAGCTTGTGGGCACCATAGCGCCCGCAGACCATTTTACTTGTGCCCGCCGCTATCCGAATACGATAAAAAAAATATTTATCTGATACAATTAAATTTAATTTTTAAAAATTTCTTATAAATTATTGTATTATATTGTAATCAAATTGTAGGGCATAGTATACTTTTACAGAGTAAAAGAGTCTATCTCTCAGTCTGCCAAGTGCGGTCTTTCTCTGCACACTGCACTAGCACAGAATAAGTAAAGTTAACACAGACACCAATCTCTCTGCTTTGCACATGTTTATAAATTGTATCTGCACATACAGGTTCGCCATTTTGAGAATAAGTTGAAGTCGGATTCAGAATAAATTAAATTACTCTTTATTTTTCAAAGATCAAATTTCAAAAATTCTAACCCCAAAATGAGTAAAAGACAAAGAACCTATAATTTTAATACTGACTGGGAAGAATCACATTGTTTCATCAATATTAAAGATAAATGTATTTGTTTGTTGTGCGGCAGTGGTGTTGCAGTGGCAAAATATATAATATTGAATGTCACTTCCAGACAACCCATTCCACTTTTAATGCCAGCTATCCACTTAAATCTGAATTAAGAAAGAAGAAAATGTCAACTAAAATCGAACCTGTCTGCCCAACAGTCAGTTTTCACTAGACCTGTGGTAAAATTTAAAAATGCCACTATTGCTTCTTTGAAAATTTCACACATACTCGCAAAGAAGAAAAAGCCTTTCCAGGATGGGAAATTGTTAAAAGAAGATTTTCTGTCTGGTGCCAATTGCTTATTTGAGGGATTTTTCAACAAACATGAGATTATGTCAGCAATATAAGACTTAAATTTACCTGGTAACACCATCACAAGAAGAATACACAACATTTCAAAATACTTGCAAACTCAATTAAAGAATGATTTGGATATATGTAAGTGGTTCTCACTACAGTTTGACAAGTCTACCAGACACAGCATAGTTAGCAGTTATGGTGAGAATGATATTTATTGATTTTAGTGTAAAAGAAAAAAAATTACTAAAAATATTATCAATGAAAGGCCTAACAACAGCGAGGATATTTATAACATATTCTTAACATACACAAAATTGATAGATATGCTATTGCACAAGCTGTCAGTGATAACCACTGATGAAGCACCAGCAATGGTTGGTAATGTCAATGGATTTATCACCCACTGCAAGAAAGATAAATCATTTCCTAACTTTATGTCTTACCATTGCATTATCCACCAGGAAGTTTTGTGTGGTAGGATACTCCCCTTTGTACACATCATGAAAGTAGTTACTATAATAGTGAACCTTATACAAGCAGATCCTTTACAACAACACCTTGTTAAAGACCTATTGGAAAATTCTGAAAAACCAAATCTTGTACTTCATAGTGAAATACATTGGTTTAGTAAGGGTAAAACTCTTTCAAGATTTGTCAATTTAATTGAAGAAATAAAAAAATTATCTCAATTCTAAAAATCAAAATTTTGTTGGCTTGTGGATTTGTGTTTTATCACAGATATAATGGAAAAATTGAATCATTCAAACTTTAAGCTGCAGGGAAAAAACTTACATATATATACAATGATAGAATCTATATAGAACTAAAAACACAATAACCACAAAGCTAAAGATGTGTAGTATTTTATTAAATCATATACTGAGCACTTTCAAAAGACATGGCTCTCATATTCATAGCTTTTATTGTATAATGACTGTTAGTTTAATTGTATGCAAATATATGCAATTTTTAAGCATTCCCTTTCTTGGATATGAAGTAATATGATTCCTTCCAGTTGATGGTGCTGCAATCCATTGTGATATATCAAGCTTCTTTCTATTTTTGATCATTTTCTTTTCTGCAAACCAAGCTGATTGCCTGTGGTTTACATGGATGTGATTGTGCCTTGGTGTATAAGTATTTGTGCTGGGATAGTCTAGTTTCTAATGATGCCTTGGTCTCCCATAATATGAAGATTTGCCATACCTGTGAGAGCATATAATGTTGTAAACTGCTTGTGGTGTTTGAGAAAGCATTAATTGGCCCATTGTGTTGTTAATTATTCTGTTGCTGACATCAAAGCAGACTTGGCTAGCAATCTGGACAGAGAAAATTATGTAGTATAGGTGGCCAAATGCATAAATCACAACACTCTCAACACTCACACGAACAATTGGGAATCAAAAATAATCAGCACTAAACAATTTTTTGCTAGTCAAAGTGTAATTTGTATGCAAGAGAATAAATGTAACAGGTTCATGTTGATGTACAGAGATGAATATATTTATAAAGCCAACACTCAAATTGACAAGCTAGGATTTCAAAGAGTACCAAATTTCAACAACAAGTTACACAGAAAGACATTCATCACCTATTCTGTGAGCATATTGTAATAAGGCATTCTCAAAAGCAGAATATCACAGATTATATCCCTCTGCAACACACAAGCCAAACATCTCACTAAGATCAATGCTAGATTTTGGCAGAGTTCATTATTTCAAAGTAGCTAAGTTTGTAAACAGATTACTGATTGATATCATAGGCTTTAGCATATATACAGTATAATCATCTTTCGAGTTTGTTTCAAGAATCAAGGGCATAGAATTGAACCTAGACACAAAGCTTGCATCAATAGATATAACTGAGCTATATGGATCCATCAACTGAGCAAAATCTATTTCAATAGTAAATTAAGAATTGTCTTGCAGAAACACAGATCAAGCACAGATAGCCTTCATAATGGACTTTTTGAGTTGGCTTAATAAAACATAATGACATCATTTAGTGTACAGTGGTTCCACATGAAAAATGGGTGGCCAATGGTCCTACTGACATGTGGCATCATGGCAAGCATAATGCTCAACCACCATGAAGAGCAAATTTTGCCAAAGTATGAGAATCCAGAACAGTTCAGAAATTTATACACAATACGTAGATGATTTGTTCATAGCTGCTAATGCAAAAGTAATAGACAAAATCAAAAATGAACTACATAACAGTTCACTATTAAAATTAAATACTGAATGGAAAGACCATAGCAAGCAGGTTAAGTACCTACACATACAAGTACAGCATGAAAACCCACATCTCAATTACAAGATGACAATGACACCATTCAAAATAAGACATTGTATTTATCCCAGTTCCAACACCCCCATTAGTTATAAATTAGCAGGCCTCACATCTTTCCTCCACAGAAATCAATAACTATGCAAATTTGAAGCAGATAAGAAATCAAACTTAGTAGCATACAGAGAAGAATTATTAAGCACAGGTTTCAAGCAAATCATCATTGACAGAAAGATCAGGCATTTCCAAAACAAATTTACCAACAACACAGTAAATGCAGACACACACAGGCTGTTATTGCATATTGAAACAGTAGGGTCTGCTTTGCAGATCTTCTGTTTCACCTTTTCTCACCTATTTCCTACCTCATACCTTAGTTTGCACCCCAATCTATCGTAGTGTGTCTGCAATACGCTTATATGCCGAAAATCCTGCCTAATTTTAAACCACGAGTATAATGCTCATATTATATATATATAAGTCATTCCCAAATAAATAAAAGATTATAGATTATGTATATGTTCACATAATTTTGATTTATTAAAAAGTAGGTTATATAAGTCGTAATTGCGCACACACTATGATATGCATTTTAAACATATCAAAATTATAAATTGCTAAAGTTATTTTGTTTGAATCTATTTACAAATATATTACTGTCGTAATATATTTTGATTTTAAAAAAAATTCATTTAGTAAATATTCATTTAGTAAATAGATTCAAATATTGCAATTTAAAAAGTAAAATCATTTTCTTTAATTTAATAAAAGTTATTCCAAATATTTCTGTTAAAATAAATGATGGACAATAGTTTAATTAGTTAATACTATATAAGTTTATCTAAAAACAGCAGATGTCCACTTAAGGTTTTCTTTAATTAATAAAAGTAATTTTTAATTAAGTCTAGTTTGTAATTCGAATGTCGACAGGGAAAGTAACAAAAGAAATTAATTAATGTTGAATTCCTTTAGACCTTCGGATGATTACAGCTGATAAGTCTGATATATTTTTGTAATGCTCCAGGGCAGTTCTATTGTTATATTCTACTATAAAAAGGAGGTTTTTCTTTTGTTCTCCAGTTAGTTTTTCTTCTAATGTTTCTAAGAGAAATCATTCTGAGTTCTATTCTCGTAATATGTAAATCTTGACATGACCGAGTAGAGCGCAAGAAGGCTATTTCTCTCCGGAATGGTCATCTGCTGCCGTAGACCATCGGAAGTTATCACACAAACCACAGAACTGCTGCTGCTGCTGCCAAAAAATATGAACATTACCAGATTTTGCTGTTAAATTATATAAAAACCTGCTGACCAAAAATCTACCTAAATGCTTCTTCAGAAGTAACCCTAAATTAACCCAAGAGCTCTTGTGATTCCTAACTAACATGCTATAGCTATTTAACATTGTTTTCTTATATTTCACATAACTTCATTATGTATTTCTTTAACGTGTTTAAATATACTCAACATTTTGCTCTCTATCCTTGGGTTAATATTTTCTATTTATAAAGCTTTCTTTTATTTTATTATGATAATGTGTCAGAATCATCTTTGACCGAGTGAACTATTCCTTTTATTGAAAGTAAGATGCCGCTATTAAGGCATATTTTAAATTTATAATTTTCCAATTTTATTATCTTGCAAATCACTCGTTCGAGGGCGATTCTTTTCTTTAATATATAATATAATCACATAGTTTAAAATCTACATGTTATTGATTTTAATCTAATATGAGAGTATGTGTGAGGTCAATGATTAAATGTATCCCCTAATGCATGATTGCGTATATAAATCTATACTTACTTTTTAAACTTACAAGCATGCATTTTCCTATTTTAATTACAGTGTTCTACTTTAATTACAAAGTTCATCATTGACGTTGAGAATATGCGGACCCTTTTAAATGAATTTCTGGGAATTTGATTGGGCATTTCTCTTAATACAAGTAAAACCCATTCAGTATGGTTTGTATACACTAGTCTCATATTGCTGGTAAATGAATTGGTTGTTGAGACCGCTTTGTTTTAATTTTCCAAGGACTCTTTTTGCTATTGCAGTTTCCAGGCAGAGGGTGTTCACAAATGACACCCCTGGAAATTAAACGCAATCGTCACCCAGTCGCTAAGTTTCAGCTGTTCATCAAAATACTTTCCTACGGGTTAGTGGTGAGATGCCCTCTGTAATTATTCCAGATCTTCAATATTGTTTATTTTATATTTATTTCACAAAGCATCCGTGACTTAAACGTGTCACACCCTCCAACTTTAATAAATTCATTATCAGAAATACTGACCTCCCAATGCAACTCTATTAATATTATTATCAAATAAATGCTTTGATCACATTCCCACTTTGTTCCTTAGTAAGCTTTAGTCCATACTATTTCTCGAGGTCAATAAATATTTTAGAACACTTAATTTTCAAATATTTTCTTAAACTTGTATAATTGCTCAAAGCACCTCGCACATGTTCCTATCTCGTCCAGCACATTATTGTAATGCTATTAGCCTGAGGAATAGAATATATCACTTTGTTTTAAAACCTTTTTGTCATTTATTGAAATATAATGCCCACAGTTATTTAATACGCATCCCTGTCTCATATAAGCAGACAGTGGCATTATATATATAATTTATATGAATAAATTTTGTGAAATTGTTTAAAACTAAATTTGATCTCTTATTTTATTTGATTCCTATCACTGTCTCAGTCTATATATATATTTTCTGCATTTCTTTTGTAAATCCATAGATGTTAATTAGCCACCCAAACTTCTTTTAGTATAGAGTTTTTTGTTTCTCCCTGACCACCAGGCACCGGTCAAAGGTCATACTAGTAGTGGCATCAGATGCGTTGTCATGTAGATGGCGCTGTAAAATTTGGACTTTAGATTCGAACTTAGTATATTTAGAAGGCAACCCCTCCTAGAATGTTCAGTTTCGTGTCTGGGGTTTGAATTCTGCAGTGTGTTAGCGAGATAGACGATTCTGACTGTTACAATATATACCAAACATACACAAAAAAACTTCACTCAATTTTTGGCAGAAGCTTTCAGTTATGTTTTTACACCCCTCCTAATTCCAACAGAATAATTAACAACACAAAGGACCAATTAATGCCCTCTCAAACACTGCAAGTGATCTACCACATTATATGCCCTCACAGAAACTGCAAATCTTCATATTATAGGGAGAACAAGGCACCATTAGAAACTAGACTATCCCAGCACAAATATTTATACACCAAGGCACAATTGGATCCAGCATATACTTCCATTTTCATGCAGCAACAAAAGAATGTGGGGCATCCACCTAAACTGCAGACAATCAGCTTGATTTGCAGGGAAGCAAATGATGTAAACTCAAAGTGAAAGAAGCCTGCTATATCGCAATGAATTGCAGCACCATCAACATGAAGGAATTATGTTACTCCATATCTAAGAAATGAAATGCTTAAAAGTTATATATTTGCATACAATTAAACTAACAGCCATTATACAATAAGAGCTATGAATATGAGAGCCATGTCTCTTGAAAGTGCTCATCATATGATTTAATAAAATACTACACATCTCTAGCTTTGCGGTTATTGCAAGCCAACATGCAAAGTTTTAAAAAACTAAATTCATATTACAATGATAGGATCTGTAAAGTCATTTAAAGCCAAATTGGTTTTGTGGATATCACATCTGCAAATGAAGAAATTTGTATATTTTTCAAATATGAAAAAAAATGATAGGTGACACTGAAATTGACTTTTCATCATTTGGTGTCAGTCTTCAATTATTTCAAAACCAGTTTGAAAAACGATTTCAACAGTTTAATATCCTTGAGCTAATGGTCACTTTTTGGTCAATCATTTTACTTGCCAAGTAAATGTAACTGAAATAGCTGCACAAATTGAAGAGCTTGTTCAAGTTAGGGCAGAAGAACTGGAGTTAGAAATTTTGGATCTTCATTGTCCTAAAATCCAATGTATCAGATAAAAACTTGTGGAATATAGTTGACAGAAATAATTTTCCATTCTTGAAAACAGAATCATACAAAATAAAATCGTTTTTTGGTTCCACATACTTGTGTGAATCATTGTTTTCAACCATGAATATCAAAAAATCAAAATACAGATGTTGCCTGAGTGATGAACATCTTGATGATTGCTTATGAGCAGAAATATCATCATACTCCCCTAATTATGAAGTATTTTCCAATGAAGTGCAGTGCCAAAGATCACATTGACTTGTAATATTATATAAAATGTAGTAATTTACATAAAAATATATAAACCTTAATTATATGTTAAAATTTTATTTTTGAAATAAATATTTCTTTGTACATGGTGATATTATATGATATATACTATCTATAGGATTTAAGATTTAAAATACAGGCATACTTATACCTGGAATTTAATTGTAAATTAATTAATTGTAGCAACAATTAGATTACATAATGATACTAGGAAATTCAACATAGAGAAAGATGTAAGACAGGGTGACTCCATATCTCCACAACTTTGTACAGCAGTGCTGCAAGAAATATTTTGTGGATTAAAGTGAGAAGCTAAAGGAGTGAAAGTAAATGGAGATTATTCAAGTTATTTAGATTTTGCAGATGATGTAGTTGTTTTTGCAAATAATGCTTTAGAGCTGCAGGAAATGTTGCAGAAGTTATCAAATAAAAATAGGAAAGTAGGAATAAAGATAAATGTTAAAAAGACTAAAGTAATGTTTAATGGATTTCTCAAAATATGAAAATAAAGATTAATTATGATGAGTTAGAAGAAATTAACAGCTACAAATATCTTGGTCAGATTATTAATTACAGATGGAAACATAATGGATGAAATGAAACATAGAATTAAACTTGGTTGGAGTGCTTTTGGTAGAAATAACTTGATACTAAAAGGAAATATGCCTATGTGTTTGCAAATGAAGGTTTTTAATAAATGTTTTACCAGTTCTTAGTTATTGATCTGACACTTGGACCCTTAATAGAAGAGCAATACAGAGACTTCAGCCCACTCAAAGAAGCATGGAGAGATGCATGTTGGGAGTAACAAGAAAAGATCAAGATCAATAGTACAATATATAGATAAGAGAACAAACATGTGTTACTGGCCTCATTGAAAAAATTAAAAGACTGGAATTGGACTAGACATATTGCTAAAAAAGATAATAGCTGGACAATTGAAAAACTGGATTCTAACAGATTGTAAAAGACCCAGAAAGAGACCACATGTGAGATGGATGGATGAAATAATAAAGTGTGCAGGGTTTGTGTGAAGAAGAGAAGCTAAAGATCATAGAAGGTGGATTGAACTTGGAGAGACCTTCATCCTGTAGTGGATTGATAATGATTGATGATGATGATAGTGGATTTGAACTCAGACTTTCAAGCAACCTTAAACTATCCATACTATCTCATACTACAGATACATATGACCACACAAATGTAGAAAAGATAAAAATCACCAATATACATATTTCATGCTGAATCAGTACTCATCAATTGGTCCAGATTATCATCTCCCACACATATATATAATCACACACACATATATATATATATATATATATATATATATATATATATAATCAGTGTTCAGTTTATATTAAGATAGCAAATCTTCATACTTTAATGGACAGGCTTCAATCTACTCCAACCTCTAACTCATCAGCCATCCATACCATTAAAAATCTGATAGAATGCTCAAATCCTATTCTGATGCCAATATTATTGTAATGTCCATGTTGACATTAAGTCACTTTGACCCCTCATGTATAAGATAGTATCCATTTAATTACATAGTAGAGAGATGGGCAGAATTCAGGCTTAATGTGTAAGATTTGGAATACAGGCATTCTTATACCTCAAACTTAATTGTATATATAGGCAATTTGAACTCAGACTTCCAAGCAACCTTCAGCTATCCATGCTATCCCATACTCCTGATAGACATAATCATGGGATTTGGGCATTCTATCATCAGATTTTTAATGGTATGGATGGTTGAAGAGTTGGAGTAGATTGAAGTCTGTCCATTAAAGTATTAAGATTTGCTATCTTGATATAAACTGAGCACTGGTTATATATGTGTGTGGGAGATGATAAGGTGGACCAACTGATGAGTGCTGGTTCAGCATGAAATACATATATTGGTGATTATTTATTTTTTCTACATGTGTATGATCATGTGTATCAGTAGTGCAAGATAGTGTGGATAGTTGAAGGTTGCTTGAAAGTCTGAGTTCAAATCCCCTATATTTACAATTAAGTTTCAGGTTTAAGACTATCTGTATTTTAAATCTCATACATTAAGCATGCATTCTGACCATCCCTTTTCTATGTATTTAAATGATTACTGTCCTATACATGATGGGTCAGAGTGATTTGAGGTCAAAATGGGCATAATAATAATATTAACATCAGCATAGGATTTGGACATTCTATCATCAGATTTTCAATAGTATGAATGGCTGAAGAGTTGGATGTTGGAGTAGATTGAAGCCTGTCCATTAAAGTATAAAGATTTGCTATCTTAATATAAACTGAGCACTTATTATATATGTGTATGGGAGATAATAATCTGGACCAACTGATGAGTGGTGGTTCATCATAAATGCATATTTATCATTATTTATCTTTTCTACATGTGTGTATTCATATGTATTAGTAGTATGAGATAGTATTAATAGTTGGATTGCTTGAGAGACTGAGTTTAAATCCCCTATAGGATTTAAGTAATTTATACAGTACTATCCATTTCTTCCTTCACAGCAATATAGGGGCATTGCAAAACCTGGTATTTCAAAGTTCAGGACAATTTCTGTATCCAACTGCATTTTTTAGGTTATTTTGATTGTTGTTATCTTTGGTTATCTAGACATATAAAATAGATGGAATTCTTGTAAATAAATTCATTATGCTGACTGTTGTAATTGGAGTATTGAAAAATATTTTAAAAACTATCAATAAAATACAGTTTACAGTGAGAAAAGAATTTTTAATTAATGATTGTTCCTTTTTTCAGCATGGTTCATAGAAACACAGCTTGAATAGTAAACTGCATTCTAATGCAAAATGATATGGAATGGCCTACTAGGATCCTAGAATTAAAATGATAATGCCTAATTCTTGTTCCAGACCAATTTGTTCCTATTTTATGTTGTTCAAACAACATATTTTTCAAACAATGTATCACTATCTAAAGAGTATATGAACTTTACATCATTACAAGTATATTTTTTTGAAAAACACACTGTTTATTCTCTTTAAAACATGTTGTGAATGCAAATTTTATGTACATTGTATCATATTTTTTTAAATAAAAGAAAAGAGGAAAAATGTTTTTCTCTTTTCTTTCTTTATTTATATTTTGGAACATAAGAAAAAAGAAAAATTATTGCTGACCTTTTAATTTTTAATTATAACTTTTAAAATATCAGTTCCAACATTTTAATATTATTTTTGAATCCACCAACAACAGATTGTCTATAAAAATGGACAAAGTGTTTAATTAAAATTTCCATTTAAATGCCAAACTAAATAAAGTTCATATTTGATTTTTTTTAAACTATATAATTCAAAATCTTTCATGTAGCAAAACATTTTTTCATGTTTCTTTACAATATTATTATCATTCCCTCTTATTTCTCACATATTACAAAGTAATATTTAATAATTTTTAATAATATTCATAAATTTATTTTACAATTAATTTTTAGGCAGTTTACACTTTTATTTTTCAAGTAATATGCATATATGTGCACACATATAAATGACAGTTTCTATATTGATAAGTTCTCATTGTGTTTTATTAAACTCATTTATTTTTTCTGCACTGTTGTAGTATAGCCAGTCTAGGCTACATCAGATTTGTTATAGCTACAATATAAATATATTACTGTTGAATTGGTAGCATGTCTTTTTATGTTAAGTTTGAATAGAAAACTGCATTGAGAATTTAATAATACTAACATGTGATACTAATATCTATTTTATTCTGTAGAATTGCATTGCTACAAAATAACAAGAAACCTTCATAATGTTATATAGTACAAGTTATGAAGGTAAATATAAAATAATATTACAAATAATATTTTCAAAATTATTAGTCCATTCAATTAATAAAAGTCAAAAATTAGGGTTTCAGATCCTCTTCTTCCTCCCATTCTATACTTTACTTAATTATTCAATAGTAGTCAAAATTGTTCCCACACTTACATATTTATATATAAAAAAATCATCAATATTTAAATTGTGAAATATTTTAGTAATACACAGTTATTTGAGACAATACTCATTAGACATCAAATATACAATATCATTTTCATCAGTCAAGTACAGAGTATTTTTTAACAATTGGTATATGTAGACACATACACATGTATTGATTTACTCACAGCAAAATAAAGAATATTGATAATACAAAATTGCTAATTTGAAAAAGAGATTCTGTTCTTGTAAAATAATTAGATTTAAATGTATGTGGTATTTAGTCCTTCTTTCCACTTTGAAATATACAGAAAGACTGTGCATAATTTGACTGAAATAAAAGGGAGCCATTTATTAAGCTATATTTACAATCAGTTATTAGAGATTATTAGCTTTGTCATTCAACAGCCCAGTAATGACAAACCAATTTTCAATTTCTATTCTAACACTAAATACTTATTTTTTAATTAATAGAGTATTTAAAACAAACAAAATGACTCAATATAAATAAAGTATCATAGGAACATGAACAAATGTTTATTACAATAAATTGTGAATAAGGTATTGCTAGAAGCGTTTTGACTTAGTAACTAATGGAAAAGTGTTAGTAAATTGATTTGGATTTTTAATAGTAAATGTAGATTACAAATAAAAAAATTCTATATAGTTTTAAAGAAAGTAAGAATATTATATATAAAAATCATGTAGTGAAAAAAAGTAAATATTTAGAACAAAAACAAACATAAGTCACATAAGCCATCTTTTCAAAATACCAAGAGAAAATAATAGTATATGAGCCATTTCTTTTATTTTTCTAAAGATTACATATACATATATAGCATTAAAATGATGATGATTGTATAATAAATAAAATCTATTTTAGTAAAAGACAAGAAAGATAAATCTTTAAATAAATGCAATTAAAAATAAATAAATTATGAAACCATTTAATTTCAAAGCTTTAAATAGAAATTAAGTTATTTTATATTAAAAGAGAATAATAACAGAGCTGAAAAAAAATCACATAACCTACTTTTTATCCAGTCATGGCATGTTCTAGCAAAACATAAAGCATTGGGAATGATAGTTTCACTAAAATGGAAAAATTTTCTTTTGTTATGAATTGATTTAAAATCATTTTACTATACTCACCATTGCACTAAATTATGGTCGTTTATCAAAAATAAATGTTTATCTTATATGTCATATGGATATTACTGCCTGGATAAAAATTTCATAGTATATAGTTTAATTAAATATGTCTTTAGTTATTTGTTCATTTAGATTTATATTAGAGCATCCAACAACAATTGATTAAAGTTCTTTTACATTCTATATTTTCAGGAAGATGGTATAGAATTTTAGTTTCATATTGGCATAAAAGAGATTTATTGTAAAGTAAATCACTAATAGGATAAAGTTATATAGAAATTATTCCATATCTCAAGTTGAATATTAGTTTAAAATAAAATTAGGTAGAGATTTATAATTTGTTTTACAAGATTAATTGATTGTCTAACATTTTGCACTATGTTATTAGTCCATTTATACTTTATATCTGTGTTTTGGAATAGTTAATAAAATATATGAAATAATGTAAAACATTGGTTTATTTTTAAATGGATGTGTTGCAGATAAGAGGTAGTAATTATAAAAAGTGATTCCATATTTATATTTTATTTGACATGATTAAACTACACATCAAAAGTAACTCTTCCTTGTAAGACATTAACAAAAAATTTTTTTTGGTGTCATCTGAACAATAGGTTGGATTTTTTAATTTTGCTTTTTTTATCTGTCTTAATTATTATTGTAGTTATCAGGCCATTTATTGTTGCTTGAAAAGTATTCAAAGGATACCTAAACATTATGTTATAGTTTTCATAAATGAATAACAGCATTCTGAATGCTGCCATAAGTTATCATAATGAATAAATTAATTTGTGATAATCGAAACTTAATAACTTAATAGCTCTCTCTAAATCTAAATTTATTTATTTTATTCAAATTCTTTAAATGTTGATAATGATTGTACAAGTTAATTGTGTGATTTGAAGATTTTTTGCTTGTAATTTAATGAACACTTTCATATATATATATATATATATATATATATATATATATATATATATATATATATATATATATATATATATATATATATATATATATATATATATATATATATATATATATATAATAGTTTTTAATTAACATACATTTTATTTGTATATATATATATATTCTAACCTGTAATCTCATGCATCCTCACTTTAGAAAAGTATATGATATAAAATAAAACGAGTTCTAGCTCAGTTAATAATTAATAAATAAAATATTCAGCCTTAAAATTAAAATGTTTCACTAGCTCAAATTTAAAATACGAATAAGGTTCAGTTTATAAAAATAAATTAAATAAATATTTAATATTTTCATGAGACTTGAAGTGAAAATACAGGTGACAAGATAGATTATGTTGAGCCAATATCTCACAGGATACTACCTCAGTGGCATAAGAAAACTATCCCCCCTTTATTACTATTTCAAATAACAAACTCATAGTATTCTTACGACTTTAATAACTTCTACTCACTAAGATTAAATTAATAATTAAGTCTTAATTTTCTATTTGTAATAATCTAGCTCAATAAAATAATCTCAGGTTCATAAAGTTTATTCTAAGTTAATTTAAAAATACGGTAGTAAAATATGAGAAGGGATTTTATGTCATAATCTACTACACTTAAACTAATAATAATAAATAGTAATAATAATAATATTCTTTATTATTTAATTACTACTGGATATCTTTTCTTTTCGTTATATTTTTATTACCATAATAAAATAATAAAATAATTTTATATAATCTTTTATCTTCATGAATATAATAAATAAATACATGGTAGCATTTGATAATCTGATAAACAAAATGTGTGTGGCAACTGATAGCATATAATTTAATATAATATTGTGATAACTGATTTATGACTAATAAAATAACGTACAACTATAATTATTTAATTAAATGAATACCAATAAAATATTTAAATTCTTAAAAAATTCTCTATTAATCTTTTTGTGCAAAATTATATATTTGTTTCAATTATTATGCATATATCGTGATTTCATGCAGCGATGTGGAGAAATAAATAACTTGGACACAAAATTTTTGAAATAACAAAATTTAACAAAGTTTATTATTAACAACAAATAAATAAACAATTTATTTACATTATTTACAATGGATATCCTTAACTTTTTTACTTTACAGTTTGATCTACCAGGTTATAAAAAAAATAATTTATATTTCAATTATATCTTTATTTAGATTTAGGACAAAATTTAAAAAAAATGTTACTATTTGGTTTTTCATTATGGTTAACTTATTACAAATATATTTATTTACTTTATTAGCAACAGCATTTCATCCTTAATATTATTAAACTATCTTATTTTTAAAAAATCATACTTAGAAAACATTCTATAGAAAACAAAATTTTATAATGAGTATGGACTTCTCAAAATATTAAAAAAAAATTCATCTTGCAAAGTCAAAGATATTACACAAAATATTATCCAAAATTCAGTACTAGATTTTAGTATTTATCACACAATGTTTACTAATCATAATATATTCTTCTTTAAGCCTTACTTTAGTATGATATAAGTGTAATCATCAATATATTTCTGTTAATCAATAAACAAAAAATATACTATGCATATTGTTTACATAATTTACTTTGTACTATTGTATTTTAAAAATATGCAATACTTATTTTCTCTTAAAAAAAATAATACTAAAGCATTTAAAATTATTATTACTTTAAAGAAAATATCTTTGTTTAGATACTTTATTTTAAAAAAGTTAATATTTCATTTCCGAAATAGAATTCAAAATATATTCTATGATTCTTTTCTTTCCTTAGGATACTTTGGATCTTCAATTTTAAGTTATAACATCCTATTCCTTCTAAGCAAATAAACCAATCTTATACAAAACAATAGCATAACTTAAGTTCTAAATTATTTATCATATCTCTTAAACATATCTTACTAGACAATGCTGTTACATGAAATAAAGATAGCGAAAACAGATGCATAGGATTAAGGAAGAAAGCTAGAGTATTACTCTTAACATATCTCAAAATCATGGCACAGTGTGAAGAGGTATGGCATTTACCTGCCTAATATCCTCTAGTACAGGGACATTGTTAAAGCTATTTCTTCAGCTTTATTAGAACATCAAATATTTAAAGAAATATAAACACTGTCCAAATAAAATGTGTATCAGTCATGGAGCTTTGTTAACTATGCTGATATTCACATAAAGACTAAATATTATTTCCATTCCTTATATCATCCTATTTCTTAAAACATCATCTTGGTTTCCTGTTCACTAAGTACTTCCAAGCCACTATCTCAACATTATTTCTCAAGATTTTCCACATCTTACATCGATAAATAACTATCTGCATTTACAAAACAATAAATAAAATTCATTAATAGTTAAACAATCTTACGATTCCATAAGAAAAGTCTGCTTACTTCATTATTCTATATGTCTAATCATATACAATCTACTTAGACAATATTTGAATATCCTAACATGAAAATTTTAAAAGAATCACATAACTATTTGTTATATGTTGGATTATATCACTAATATAAATAAAAAAAATCATTGTATGCATATTTTCAAATCAATCCTATCTCATAATGTTTTTTAAAATGTTGTATGAAATGCGCGGTACATATAAGTAAAAAACTTTTACACTTCATTCTTCCAATTTATGGATGATCTAAAGAAAACAAAAAAAATATACATTATAAATTATCAATAGTTTTTATTATTACCAATAACCTTTATCTAGTCATTGTGTTCAGTAGACTTCCTTTATCCACTTGAACATTGCAGATATAAAAAAAATTCACACTCATACACTTTATATTAAAATATTTTTAGCTAAATTATTAGATTGTTATATTATAAAATTTTAATATTAATAAATTAATGTTTTTATGTTTTTCCTAATCTTATATAAAAATTTAGATTTAAACTAGGTTAACAAAATAAAAGGAATCAAAACTATAATTACATATTTTCTTGACAATAGTTCCTGATAAGTCCAAAATGTTTATTATTTTCTCTAGAGTTTTTAAAAATGTTCTCCTCCAAGCACTTTAAAGTTTAAAATAAAAATAATTATTAATCCATTTAGTAAAATTTATAGAAAATAATCCTTGGTTTTAGTATTTAGGATGATAATTATTAAATCATAATATTAATTAATCCCGTGAAGCTTCTTAATCTTCTCTACCAATATTCTCTGCATATCCAATGCATCAATTCATCTAATTTAACTTTAAAAATATTCGATAAACTTTTAAGTACTATTTGTATTTCCATGGATCCATCCTTTATTCAACTATATGTTCACTTTTTTATATAAGTTCCCTTCTTAATACATTTAAACTTTTGTTTGGTATTTTTATATATCACTTTAAAAAAAAACTTCAAGTACTTTTAAACAAATCTTTTCTAAATACATTTTTAAATAATTCTAAGACTGGATATGTTAATGTCAAAAACACTTATGTAACATATTCTCTGGGTTCTTTCTTTAATTCTTGAAAATATTTTTTAAAATATTACCTTCAGAAAGTATATAACATTTTATTCCTTTGAATATAATATTCTATAAAATGATTCATGAAATATAATTGTCTTATTGCTATTTAAAAATAAATCTTGGATAAACTTATAAATAATACATTTCAATACATTTTTTAGACTCCGTATAATGTCCGAGCTATGGTTTTTTTATGTACCAGAACAGTTCTTCGGTGAAGTATTAATAAAGCTGTATCAATAAATATTTCAAATATTTTTACAGTATTACAATTTCTATGCATTTTATTCCAGAGTATATCCATTTTTTATTGCGTAGTCTAGGTTAAACTTCAGATAAAATACTACTGGCAAGTAACTTTTAAAAAATTAGAAAATCATCGCCACAAATTTTCTAAATATATAATTTTTCTAAAACTTTCCTTTTGCAAAATACTTCTTTAAAATTATCAATTAGTTTTTGCAAAATAAACGATAAGAAAGTACCAAAAAAAATTGACTAAAATAAAAATTTTAAAAATACTATCTTTTTGATAGATATAATTTACCTTTCTCCGGTTTCAACACATTATTAATCTCCCCCGATAAACCCGTGCAAATCATATTTATAGTCTGTAAGAATACCTATTCCTATTGGTTAATTCTTACTTTAGCTTGAGAACAAATTTACATATTTTTAGTTTATAGTAGAATTGAATTTCAAAATTAGAGATTATGATGTAATAAAATTTAAAAAATATTATTTAATATTCCACTTTTACTTCAATTATTAGTTTATTAAAACTATTTAAACATTTAAAATAACTTTTAAAGTAATTTTAATAACCTATTCCCTTTATCTATTTTTATTTAAACAAAATATTTATTTTATTTTTTTTATTAACTGTATTCGTCTTTATTACATCATTTAAACATGTTATACGATAGTTAACTTAATATTTATTATTATTTGCTTTTATGATAGGCAATAATTCTATCCAATTCTATAATATAACTTTTAAAATATTTTAAACTTCGTTACTTTAAATACAAACAAGCATGTGTGTGAAAGTATTAGTATACAAGTCACATGATTAATAACTTTGACAGACGATTTTCAATCTATTTCTCTGCCTAGACTAATAAAATTGATACACTTATTATATTATATAAAATAATTATAAAAAATTTGGAAGAACAATTTAGAAAATATAGAATTAAATACAATTCTCACCATCATAAAGTTTTTTTTTTTTAATATATTATATTAATTTTGATTATTAAACATAGTTTATAAAAATAAATATTGTATAACATTTATTTATCTATACATTTAAGACTATTAAAATTGAGCTTATTAAACCATACTTTTAATATTTATAGCTGAGTTATTTAATATGTCCAGCTTTTACAACCATATGAAACAATATTTTAAGCTTGATTTAACTATTTTTTAAATTATTCTATATAATTTTATACATTACGTATTTTCTTTAGCTTCAAATTATACTTTATAACATAATTGACAAACTATAATTAATAAATCAAAAGAACATATTCTAAAATTTAAAATTTTTATTAATTGATTGTTATGAACTATTACCAACCTATAGAAAAGGGCACAATATATATATATATATATATATAGCTTTTTATATTTGTATATATATATATATATATATATATATATATATATATATATATATATATATATTGCAATTGGTAAGACAAATAGAAAAAGCAATGAGTCTTTATCTATATTTACATAACACAATTTATAGAATAAAATTTTCAAATATTTAAGTTACAGTGATGTATATTATATGATATAAGTATGTTCAACTTGAACTTCTTTTATATATTTTATAAAATTTGATATAAACAAAAGGCCTCAAAATTAACTTAATCACAAGATAATTTGATTCTATAATGTACAATAATAACTTTATATAAGGGATTCAAACTCAGACCTTTAAATGACCCTCAACTCTCCATGCCATCTCATATTGCTGACCCACTTGATTATACACATGTTGAAAAAATAAATAATTACCAATATACGTATTTCATGCGAAACCAGCAATAATCAGTTGGTCCAGATTACTATCTCCACACATATATACAATCAGTGCTCAGCTTTATATTAAGATAGCCAGTCTTCATACTTTAATGGAAAGGCTTCAAACTACTCCAACCCACAACTCTTCAGCCATACATTTTCTTAAAAATCTGATGATGGAACTTCAACACCCATGTTAGTGACAAGGTTGTCATCCTATCCATGTTGACATTAGTCATTATGACCCCTCATGTACTGGACATATGCAAGGATGGGAAGACCTTTAATGCCTTATGTTTCAATATGTAATTTAATACACTGTATAGGCTTACACACACCTGCACATATAATATAATATATAAAGGATTCAAACAGACTTTCACATGACCCTCAACTTTTCATGCCATCTCATATTGTTGATCCACCTCATCAAACACATGTTGAAAAGATAAGTAATCACCAATATATGTATTTTATGCTAAACCAGCAATCATCAGTTGGTCCAGATTACTATCTGAACACATATATACAATCAGTACTCAGCTTTATATTAAGATAGCCAATCTTCATACTTTAATAGACAGGCTTCAAACTACTCCAACCCACAACTCTTCAGCTATCCATTTCCTTGAAAATCTGATGAAACATTCAAAACCATATTAGTGCCAAGGTTGTCATTCTACCCATGTGGACGTTAGTCATTCTGACCTCTTATTTTCAGTGCTGCTTGAATTGCTTTCACATTTAACTGCATTATGAAATCTTGGGGTAGGAACTATTTTATTTAAGATAATTGTGACAATATTTTTACACCTGTATTTTCTGGAATGAAGAGTCTAATTCTGACTACTGCTATTGAAATAAGACCATTTTTACTTTACATAATACATGACTTTTGCTTAGATAAAGAAAATTGACATCATAATACATATTTATATATTTAAATTATCTATTTTTAGAACAGTGATAAATAATTGTCATGATTAAGTTCTTATCTGATGTATATGGCATTTTTAAACAGTAGTAGATTAAATTATTTGGCTATTTTCATCATTAATCATTGGCATTTGGCTTGGATATAATATATTTTTGATAGAAATACATAGATTTTAGAATGATTTTTATTGCATATATATATATATATATATCATGTGATACTCAGATGTTAAGCATAACAAGGATGGTGAACAAATGTTCTAATCATCTACATCCATGAAGACTTTACATTGCATACTATCTAACAATAAAACTGAATATGAACATCACATTATTCTATAACCAATGTCATTATGATACATGTATAATAAAATATTATTTATTCTTCTAAATAATTAATATTTGAATATAAGTATATTTATATACTTGGAGTTTAGTTGTAATTATAAATGCATGTGAGAGATAATGGTCTTTATCAACCAATTAGTGCTGCTTCAGCATTAAATAGGTTATTGGAGATCATTTATTTTTCCATGTGTGTGTGGTCATGTGTATCATTGGTATAAGATAGAGTGGATGGCTGAAAAGAGCTTAAAATTTTCTGTTCAAATCTTCTAAAGTATTATAACACAAACTGTAAACAAAAGAATTTGGCTATAATCTAAATAATGAGACTCTTTTCTTTAATGATTCTTATCCAACATGTGACAATACTCGTAATGCTATGCATAAGAAAGAAATTTTGTTATATTCACAGATCACCTAAGCATTCCTATAATCAAAATAATTTTTAAGCATTGAAGTAGTTTTAATATTACTCCACACAAATTTTAATAAAATGACTGTGAATTATTATGCACTCTTATTATTCAAATATTAAAATTTTTGTGTGACTTAGATTTTCTGATTATGCAGAAGATGTATATCAAGACAAAGTCAAAAATTAAAAATAAAACAATGTTTTAATAATAGAATAAAATATAATAAGTATAAATAATTATAAATACTTTACGACTTAATAACTATTTTATTTCACTATTATTTTGTAATTAATAACACACTGATGCGCTTAGTCTGCAGAAATTATGATATTGAAAGCCTACAGAAATTATTGTATAAAAAGTTTCACCACAATGCATCAGGATGTTATTATTTATGACTTAACATATTCAATATAAAATTAATTACAACAATAATCAATTTAATTTATAAAGAAAATATCGGTTGTGATCTAATCCTTGTAAATATGCTGTTTCTGCGGCTGCACCCAAGCCTTTAAGCATTCTTTCTACAATAAATCCTAGAAAGATTGTTAACTCGGAGTTAAGTCTTCTTTCTACACTAAAATGTAGAAAGAGTGTTAAATGGAGTTAAGCCTTCCTTCTACGATAAAACCTAGAAAGAGTGTTAACTCTGCTTAGCGGCTAATGGTGTTGCTTTTTCTGATGCTAAAAGCAGAGGAAAATGCCATAGTTGTTTGTGTCATGCACTACATCATAATGCTGTGTTATGTATTTTATGTAACAATATCATACGAGGGTGTGTTAAGTTGATCGTGTCAAAATTATTTAAATTTTCATTGAGCATTTTTTTTAATACGAATTGATGTACTGTTACCTTTTAACAATTTCAACAGTGTCATGATTGTTCCTCATAAAGCTGTAAGCCTCCTAAATTCTCAATTAGGGTAGGGTAGCATAATTTTTTTGATGATCACGCTTTGAGTCACGTTTTAGCGAGAAATTTTCCGAGACCAAGAATATGGCTAATTCAAACACAGAAAACTTGAAAAGATGGGAATTGCCAGACATGGAAGCTGGCACTAGAACATTTCTACAGCATATGCAGACTTGAGGTCCAAAAACATATTTTGACTTTCATTTGTAAGTATTGTTGTTGCCGATGGAAATGTTCACTTCGTAAAGGGTAGCTTGTTTGAGGGATTCCAAATGGCCTTCGTCAAATGTAAAATAAAAGTAACTTAAATTTTTATTTAAACATACATCCCTTCTCCCAAATAATTGTTGTCAGAAATCAAATGTAAAATAAAAAAAGTAACTAAAATTTTCATTTAAACATCCCCCAAAAAACCCCTGTTCTCCCAATAATTGTTTTTGGCAATCAAATATAAAATAAAAGTAACGTAAATTATTCTTTAATCATATGGAGAAAAAAACCCTCCCATTAATTGTTGTCAATCAAATGTAAACCAATAAAAGTAAGACTGTAAATTATTATTTAAACATAACCCAAATTACTATTTGAACATACACCAAAAAAGACCCATTCTTGTCAATAAAAATTAAAGAAACAATGAAACAACTATTATTGTCCCATTGTCAAAAATATTATTTGGGAAACCAAAATAATTTATAAACGAAAAAAAGGAAAGTAAAATCGTTTTTCAATCAAATGTAACCAATAAAAGTAACTTAAATTTTTATTTAAATATACACACACAAAAAAAAAATCATTCTGCCAATAATTGTTATCTGCAATCAAATGTAAAATAAAAGTAACGTAATTTATTATTTAATCATACACAAAAACACCCCTCCCACTAATTGTTATCGGCAATCAAATGTAAACCAATAAAAGTAACATAAATTATTATTTAAAGATACATAAAAAAAAAACCATTCTCTCTTTAATTTTGTCAATCAAATTTTAAAAAACAGTAATACTATTTAAAAAACACAAATTACTATTTGAACATACACCAAAAAAGACCCTCTTGTCAATAAAAATTAAACAAAAACAGCTATTATTATCCCATTGTCAAAAATATTATTTGGGAAAATAATTTAGAAATGAAAGTAAATAAAATTTGTAAACAAAAAAAAAAAAATCAATATTAATAAAGAATCGCTAGCCCAGGAACATTATATTAATGTGTTTTTGGTTAGAAATAGTGACATCCCGTGGCTGACATGAAGGATCAGATCACAACCAAAATATCTAGTACCTCAAAATAAATAAAGTTTTCTCTTTATTTGAAATCTAACTATCACTCTGCATATACCATTAGTATAAGAAACATTCATTCATGTGTTTAAAAAACTACGTTGTCAATGACAGAGCAATAAATTAAAAAAAATTACAATCAGTATAACACCAGAACATCTTTCCAAAGTCATACCACGCTATGAGGAATTCTAACATCTACAAAATCTAAGCTTAAATGCTGTAAAACAAAACTGCATCTATAAAATGTCATGTGAATGTGAAAGAATGTATACTGATGAGATTATTGCCTAATTGAAAAGGAATTGCAAGAACACAATCTGATTATTAGAAAGAAAACAGATATGCCTAAGTTAGCAGACCATGTATGTACCAATGAATATATATTCAATCGAAAAATTACAAAAATATTGGATAGAGAAGAACAGAAGAAAATTTAAAGAAGCTACTTACATGATAATGATGGATATCATCATATGTCAACCTAGTGTGAATATGCATAGTGTATGAAAAACGCCTATCAACTTTGCTCTTAAGGAATAAACATTACATGACACCACCTCTTATGCTTGTGTATAACTGTTGTTAAAACAGGCAAAACTCACTATATGTATTGCCACACACAGCAATTTAGAGTAATAAATGGATGCCAGAAGGCTTGTGCATAAAATCCCCATCTAGTGCCTACTCATCCAATATCCCCAGACTAGTTTGCTGTGTGGCAATACGTATAGTGAGTTTTGCCTGTTTTAGCTCTTAAGGAATAAGTGGAGAAATCAGAAGAAACTTCGTAGATAAGTATATGAAATTTCTACTGACTGTTACATTTGGTCAGATGGCTCATTTGGTTGGGGTGTTACCTTAAAAATCATTATTCAAGAATATAAGGGTTCAGGTTCAATTTCTATGCTAGCACTGTCACTGCTCAGGCAAGCAACATCTAAAAAGAGAGAATATTTCTCAAGACATTGTGCATATACTAACCTGTGTGCTATTGCTAACACTTGAATGTATTTGGAATATTTAAATGCAATTAAATTTTTTCTAAAGACATTCATTACTTATATTATATATGTTCTCAATAGTTAGGCATTAATAAAATGCTAGACCAGTTCTAGTGTTTTTAATCCCTAACATCCCACTGATGACGCTAGATGCAGAAACTGCGGTCTGGGGTTGAGGGTATTTTTAAAAGCTTGATAAGAGTGTGTATTTTTACGTACTCTATATATAACATTTGTAAATACGAGCTTAATTAAAATTAGGTCATATGACATCTGACTTGATTTTTTTATCAATTTAATACTTATATTAGATAATGAAAATAATCCAATATATAAATACAATTAGATACCATTTGTATCAGATAGATATATTAACAATTATTCTTTGTTATTTATATGTTTCATTAATATGTTGTGAAGTGGACATTTAGAGTATATTTATAATAGAGCTATCTTATGATTAAATGTATTTTATATTAATAATGCAAATCTAAAAAACTTGAAAATCATGAAAATTAAGTCAAAGGTTTTTATTCTATAATATTTTTCTTAGTTTGTATGTTTTCAGAACAATTTGGATACCATATTATAACATTTTATACGATGATAAAAATGTATTTAAAATGATAAAATTAGTTTCACACATATTCTACATTTATGAATTTAATTTTTAAATCTGGTTTTATTTTAAGAATTGTATTTTTATTTTTCATTCTATTTTATGTTTGCAAATCTTCCTTGTTTATAAAATAATTAGTTGTTAACAAAAACAAAATATTTTAGTTACATAAATTTAAAGGAGTTAAAATAAAACACTTTTTTTACTATTTTTGCATATGATATATTTAGAAAATATAAATAATAAAAACAATACCCATTTAATTTTTAAATACATGTATAGGGTCTATACTGAACTTAATGTAATTATAAGGGATTTGAACTCAGACATTTGACTCCCTACAATTAAAAATCAAATATAGTGTAAATTCGAAGGACTATTGAACAGTCAAAACTATCAGCTTACATTTGAAAATAATAAATATATTGCACATATTAAGTTCATATGGAAAATGATTTCAATATTATTATGACTTATAGTTTCATTTAGTTAGTAAAGTGTTTTAATGGTCAAACAATATCAAAGTATTCATCATCTTTACTATCATTTTCATTCAGTGTTGATTACAATAGAATAGATGTTCTTCTGAATTTATCCTAGTAATTCTGTTTCATAGTTTTTATCCACATAATAAATATATTATTCACTTTTAACTATGTATTATAATTTATTTGATTATATTAAAAACTATGCTAAACAGACTATCACTAAAAAGATTAGTTTCACATTAGTAAAAGATTTGTATATGACTCATATTCATATATTGAGCAAGCAATTTTTAAAAGTTCAAACAGGATAAAGACTAAGCGGATTAAGGAAATGTATTTATGGGTTATGACACCAAGAGTATGACCCATTAATTACCTGGGTGAAGTCCACAACATATTATAAAACAAGGTAAACCTCTCCATAACAATTATATGCTAGTATAAGAGATTGTGATCATGTTATGTTTAGTGGTTTAACATATTATAAACATATTTCTTTATATATATTTTACAGAGAGTGCATAAATACTTAAATTACCAACAAAAATAATCAAAAAAACATTTATATTTGTTATCAGGCATGGGAAAAACTTTTTTTCTGAAGTGAAGATCATGTATATTGATCATCATCAATTGTGACACAAGGAAAACATTATACTAAGTATAACATACATCAAAATGAAATTATTTTAAAAGAAAATCTATATGTTTCCATTGCAAATGGTGGTAGTAGTAACAGTAATAATAGTAGTAATAAAAATAATATTAAATGGTTTATTGCTTAGGAGTTCCCATAAAGTTTGAAGTCCAAAGGAGACAGAGTGGAACTGCAATCTATGGAACTTGAGTTTTAGAGTTATCGGTCTTCCACTGCCCTGAATCATGCAGGGCATATAAAATTATTAGTGGAGATATAATAATGAATTATACAAAAAGTCATAAAGAAATACAAGCAATCTCAAGATCACAATTAATCCATTACTACTCTACATAAAAATAGATAAATTCTCATATAGTAGCTAGTATGAGTTTAAGAGTTTGAGTAGCTATGAATCATCTGCATGATGTTTATACAAACAAAAATCAAACTTGTTTAATCTTGATTATTTCCTGTAACTCGCTGCGTTAAATAATAGAAAAAATATATATGTTTATGAACTGTGATTCTGATGAAAACTTTTATGAATAACTATAAATATTAAGATGTATACATTTCTTTGAATTAGACCTAAAGTTTCATTTGAAGTAGAAGGAAGCAGGTTGAAAAAAGAAAAAATCGATTTCACCATCACACTAATAAATATTTCGATAAAGAGAAACAAAATAACTGATGTTATACTACTCAAATGACATTTAAACGATCGCCATAAGTAGAGGTCAATTTGGTAGTACCTTGTGGAATTAATAATACTAACCCATAACTATATAGTAGTTAGCAGATCTAGATTAATTTCTACATACTGTATGTGCGTGTGCAGGCGCAAATATGTATTAATATAGTTTATAATGCTTTAAATGTGTGTGTAATGTAGAAACTCCCTTTAAAATAAAAATATTCACAAAATTAATAAAAACTAAAATTTATATCTAATTAATTTTGAATTTATTTTCTTTTTAAAAAAATGAACTCACTAGAACTACACACACATTTTTAATATTTAATGTTGGTGGATCTTTTTTATTATTATTGATGAAACTATTTTTAGCAATCTGATGCACAAATATAATCAAAAATATTTGGTCTTTATTATTAGTTTTGTCACAGGTTTTCGCAGACCTACCTCTCATTACTGTTACCAGATCTTATTACCAATATAAGCTAACTCCACCTGTTTTTAGCTCTGACAAAAGAACAGATGTTTGATCATTGCTTTAACACATGACCTTTCACCTTAAACTTAGGTGTGTGTTTTAAAAGGATAGGACACTTTCTCCTATTTTGACCCTGTTGGCTTTTCTTTCTTAGAAAGTTACTTTCATCTTTGATGAAAAAACTCTTTCTTTTGCGGTGCGCAGTTTTTTTTTCACAGATGTCCCCTAAGCTGACCAAGAAGAACGGACACTTGAGATTTTGTTGTCTTTGTGTTCCCCATTCTCTACCCTACCACAGTTGATGACCTTTGTTCTCAGGTCTTAAGGCTGAGAATTTTTCAACATGGGGAAATAGGACAACAATGAGTGGGAAAAATCAGAAAAAAATTGGAAAGAAGTGTTCTTTTTAATATTAGACAATGGAAAACGGTGGGCGAAATAAAAAGGGGTTCTAGGATTATGCTTCAATAGATCTTATTTCAGAAAGAGACAATCCTACAGATTTGTCAAATACACACAAAATAAGAAAGTATTCAACTTGTAAGTAGAGTTTCTGTAAAGTTTAAGACTTGACCTTCTAGCCTTAGGTCATGGTAAGTAAATATGAATCCAGTTATATTTTCATTCCTTATCAATAGCAAATATGCTATAATCTTTAGCTTTTGACCTTGGCAACCTGAATAGACCTCAAAAACATCTCAAATACAAGCTGAAAATACACTTTATTTATTCGGGAAGAAGTGATTAAAATTTTTTAAAAATTACAATCTCTATATGCTTATATGACTTATGCAATATATATATTTGAAATTATAGTAGGCACAATGTGTATCTTATTTAATATATTATTATTTACGTTTTAGACCGTATAATAAATGTTTTTAATGACACGCGCGCGCACACGTCCGCGTGCATTTATAAAATATTTTCAAGCGTATCTATATAAGTTTAATATTATAAATATTTTAAAATTTAATTTAATACTTTTAATTATTGAAAAATACAACTAAAATTAATAAAAAAATATATTAAATTAATCATATCTTTAAACTTAGTATATTTACTAATTAAAATTAATTTAAAACTGGTTGTTGTTACATATATTTTATTTTCGCATTGCCGAATTCTTTTATTACTATGATTAACATTTGCTAAATTTAAATAATTATGACTAATTTTTAATATATAATATCAAACATAGTATCTAGCCAAAAAAATTCCGTATATGTTTTTTTTTATGTATATGATTAATTATTTATTTTAAAAGCGAATAGGATAAAGTATAACGATTATCCACCTACGTCCGAGAAATTGGAGGTGTAATATATAAATGTAATATTGTATTTAAAATGAATTTGAAGACTTAATAATTAAAAAGAAAATAATAGAATATAATACTTTTAGTAATTAGAATTATATTTAGTAAAATTCATGGGTCATTAAATAATTAATACAATTTTTTCTTTTTAAAAAAAAAAGAAGGGATAACTAAGACTTCGTTTTGAATGAATCAGCTTTGTAGAATTGACTAGCTGCAAGTTAGATGCGTTATAACAATATGCATAACTATATATATAAACTTAGATCTTCCTAATTTGTTTGTTTTGCTTTTAATGTAAAAGTAATTATCATTGATATCTACATGTTACAAAATCAATTATTTTTTCATAACTGTATTAGAAAAAATATATATTTACACTTTTTTTATTATTTATTGTTAAACCAAATAAATATTAATATTGGTAATAAAATTAATCTACTTATTTTTGCATAGTAATACTAAAATGTGTTAAATATTATACCTAAAAGCGGGTTGAGATAATAAGGCAACAGAGTATTAAGACAAAGTGATATCTGTTTATTATAAATAGTAGTTACTCACTGGCTATCTAGATTTTAAGCTTTATTTTAATTCCAGAATATAATTTCCTTCATGAAGTTTTTAATAAATATCTTAATCCATCACTATACACATTTATATGTATAACAGTTAATTCAAATGTATATATCCATACACATGTACATATACATTTTATATAAATCATATTAACGATCGCTTCTTTTAAAAAATGATCATGGTTACTATATATATATATGTATTATAATAGGAAAATATATGTATAAGGCAAGTTATAGTTTATATATATATAAGATAGTCCTAAGTAGACCAATGTAAAGGCAAGATCTGTTTTAATATTTTCATATATATATATAGTTAAAAAGAAGATCCTAGATTTGCTCATTAGAGAGTGTTTAAATATTTTTTCACTTTTTAAAAATATCTAATTCCTATTTACTAGCCAGTAACTGGGTGGCTAGTTGATTTCCAATGGGCTGTTAACCAGATTAAAAAATTGTAAATTTGTTTAGAAATCGTCATATAAAAAAATTTCCAATTTTCATCTGATTCAAACGCAAATTCATGATGATTGGATGGATAAGTTGTCATGAGGTACTTATTCACAAACATCACATGACTTTCTATTTTTATACTTAACATATGACTCAGGCATAGGGCGACAAAATATTTATTCATAAAAAATAATACTCCATATATGTGTGTGTGTGCATAGAAATAATCACAAAGTTAAGTTAAAAATTGTGCTATATAGGAGCAAATGATATTTGACTTTCAGCTAAATACATTTTTAATATAATTAAATTTTTTAGTCTTTTTTAAATGAAGCTACATTTATAAAATTTCCTGAGATCGCTCGCTCTTAAACTGTATTATTAAAATACAGCTACAGAATTACTTTATTGTAAAGTATTTATTTTTTCCTGAATTTCATTGTTAGTTGGTTATTTTAAAGATTCTCCCTTTTAAATATTAATGTTGAATTATATAATAAGAAATGTAATTAATCCGTGTGTAAATCGACCATAATAAAATGGACTTTGCTTCAGGAAAAAAATCTTCATAGAAATAAATAGAGACTTTTGTCATCTGAAACTAGCAAAATTGTGTGTTTGTGATATGTTTATTATTATTATAAAATTGTCATTAATTTATGCATCATTAGAATTCATTTTGTGAAATATGATTTTATTTTGAAATCTGTCATTGATGGCAGAATAAAACAATCTTTGAAGATAAAGTATCCTAACAATAATAATCTTTGCTTGTTGTTTCTAAACTTATTATCAGCAAAAACTTAATATATATATATAATTACATGTATTTTTATGGTTTATGCATTTACATCTGAAGATGTAATGCCCATACTGTTTTTTTTTTCAAGTTAATATTATTGTTTAGTACATTTGTTTATATTTTTATATATAAAAACAACAAAAGAAACTGTAATGTATATATAAATACATTACAGTTTCTTTTGTTGTTTTTCTTTGTTTTTAATTCAATTGATATGTTAACAATTTATTTTATTTATTTTTTAATATATTTCCATTTGGAATAAATCAAATATTTTAATCTCATTGTTTCATTTTACATCACATTTTAAATTAAAAAAATTTAAAAAGGCAACTTTTTTTTTTACTTTTAGAAGATACCAGTTTCTTTGCGAGTGCTTAAAATAATACTCATTTTTAACCTATTTATTTAAATAAATTGTCATTTTTCAATATGTAAAATAAAACAGAGTTTAAATAGGCTATTTTATAACAAAGACCTCTACAGACTTCACTCCAATACAAATGAGTGAGGATTTGAGAATTTTTTTTGTTGATAGCTAAGAATGGTTAGACACCCAATTACTATTCAATTGGATAACTAACTAGGTTATTTACGAGCTTTAAAAATTCTAAGTTTTATTACTTCCTAGTAGGTCAAAGTTTTTTTGTGCAGGCATGTGTACAGTTACTTCTTTTTTTATCAGTAAGCAAATATTAATATATATAACTATATTTTTTAAAGCGGTTGTAAAAAAAAAAAACATTCCTTAACAAAAGGATGAACAGAAAAGTCCAGAAAAAGTTGTCACACACACACATGTAGTTCCCTGAATATAGTTAAAACCAATAAAAGAATATATTGTCACATTTGTTTATAAATTAATTTATTAGCCCTAAAAGAGATGTTTCATATTCTGAGAGATCACTTTTCAAATCGTTAACCAGCTTTTAAGTAATAATAATTATCATTATTGTTTAATTTTTTTTTTCCTTTTCCTTTGGTATTGTATTATTTTTTGTATTATATATTTTTAAAAGTTTCTGTCCCTAAGCATATGCTATTTTCTAAATTATGTAGCATTAATTCATTTTTACATATATATTTTAGATAATTTTACATTAAACATCTCAACATTAATAGCACAAAAAGAGGGATGGGTTTAAATGCTAAAGAATTCTGAATCAAAACATAATCTGCTACTTTAAATACTTGGTCATGTATCTTTCCTAGTAAACTAATCATTCAATTATTATTTCATTTTTATACTGAAATAACTCATACTTTTAAACACATTAATAGTTTTTATTTAAAAAACAAACAATTTTTATTAGGGTTATTTTTTTTTTACAAATTTGGGAAAAATGATTTGAAATTCAACTAGATATTATAAAAAATATCATAAAAAACAGACAAATATAATGATGTATAAATTACAAAAGATACATTTTGTAAATACATAGCAAAAGCATATAAAATAGTCTTATGCTTAGATATTAGCTGATAAGATCATTTTTACTCTTTATTGCTATAAAATATTAGCAGTGACAGTCACTGCTACTATTAATATTAATATTCAGCTGCTAAAAATGTGAATTTTACATACTGAAGTACAAATTTATTAAGGTAATTATAAAAATAAATGAAATATATGTAGACCAAAGTTTGATGTGACTTTATTTATTTATTTTTTATTTTGAAGCATTAGCAGTTTATTCATGTATGTTTTTGAGATAACCATAAATGAATGTTTTTATATGATATTGGAAAAAAAATAATTTATGTACTTATTTTTTTATTATGTAATTGAAGGTTGATTCAACTGATCAAAATGGGATTGTTTAATTTACTTAGTCAAGAACCAGTTCAGTCATTATTAGCTTTTGACTTTACCAATCTATCACTACATTAAACAACACATGGCAAAGTAGTGATTGGTCTAAAGTATTTATGATTTCCAGGTAATCATTTTTTTTTCCATATGTCATAGCATCGGCTGGGATGCGAACCCATACCCATCTGCAACCATCTACTTGCTTGCAAGGCAGGTGTAATTTTGACAACCATTGCTTAACTTTTGTGATTTTATTAGAAGTGTTGAATGATATAATATTATTATAGACAAAATTATCAATATTTGTAATAGAAATAAATTTTTCATTTAAGCTCTATTTTTTTAAAAAATGGATGGTTTATTGCTCAGAAATCTATAAAACTGGATGTAACAGCACTGTATTATGACCATGAGCCCTGTCACTAGTGCAGTACTAATAATAATATAAAGATAGTTATATATTAATAATCTTATTTAATATATTTATTATGACCTATAATATTTAAAAATTTAAAATAACTTCAATTATTATATATATTTTTAGTTATTATTAGCTTCAATGATTACTATTACTATTTCTATTATATTATTATTTTCTAACTATACTAATTCTATATTTTTCCACAAGTTGTATAATTACAATAATTGGTAAAATTGCTAAGTACAATCATTAGGAAAGTGAATTGACATCATTTGAATATATTTTAAAAGAAATAGAAGTTTTATATTATATCTTACAATGGATGTAAAACAGAATTATGAAAAATAATTTTAAATTGTTGAAGTAACATGATTACTTTACGAAACAAACATATATACTAGTGTTACATATTTATAATTTAAAAATAAATGATTAAATTATTAATAGAAATGAAGATAGAAAAAAAAAAGCAACACTATTTATAGTAGTTTTCTTTTGTTTTAAGAGATACAAACTTTCATATGTCATAGCATCGGCCGGGATGCGAACCCACACCCGTCTGCAAACAACTACTTGCTTGCAAGGTGTGCGCGATGACCTCTCGGATAACAACGCTTGACAGAGATACAAACTTTGTAAAATAAAAAGACTGCATTATATTTTTGTTCTTTTAAAAATAGAATAAAGTTTTAGTATAGAGTGTGGGTGAGGGACAAATCTAGAAAAAGTTTTAAAATCTTTCTTCTTTTTAAAGAAAACTTTTATAAAGTAAAAATAAGTTAAAAGAATAAATGTGTAAAAAAATAAATGTTAGTGAAAACTTTTGAAAATGCAAATAGTTTAAAAGATTACTGATTTAATTAATTTTAAAAAAAAAGTAAACTATCTCATAAAAGTGATAATAGATTAATCTAAGAAAAATATTAGATAATGTACAATGTAAAAATTAATTGGGTCAAGGAAATGTAAAAATTAATTAAAAAAAAAAACCAGATTCATGTTACATCAAAATTAAAAATGATAAGAAATTAAAACAATGGGAGTTCTAATTCAGTTTGTGATTGAATTAGTCTCATCTTCAATCTGTAATTCAGTTCCAGCCTTCATTTTGTGATTAAACTAGTCTAGCCTTCAATCTGTAATTTAGTTCAGATTATTATTATTTAATTTGGACAGAATGCAAACTTCATTGAGAATCCAAACAACCAGAGATCCAGATATTCAGAAACTGTAAACACAGTAGTAAGCCAGTTAATTACTGCTGTGGTCAACATCAATGCAGAAGCCAGAGAACAGTCATAGGAGTGTTCAACAACTTTAGTCCCCAATGTCCTTTGCTAAAATCAACTGTGCTCACCTGGAGCCAATGCCCAGAACAAATGCTTAAGTCCTAAAGGAGATGCTGCCACATATTCTCTCTCTCTCCCTCTCACTGCTGAGCCAAAGAAATGAAGACAAGCACTGGAACTATCGATGAAACCAAAATGTCAACCATTTGAAAATACACACAAATGAAAACTTAGGTAAAGATACTGTAAATAACTAAATAGACACTTGATTTTAAATGAAATGAACTTTAAAGAAGGGCTATTATAACTGTAACCTAAAGTCATCATTTATATTTTCTTATATAAAAATTTATTATGTTATATTATGTTAAGTATATATGCATGCATGCAAATAAATAATAATGTTGCTTAATTGTTATTTGGTCTATTTCTCTCTCTCTCTCTTGTCATTGTATCATCATTAATTTCAAGTTATAAATGTTATATTGTTAATTTAAATATGTTGAACCCTGGTAAAGAGCATGAGCTAGCTTGGGATATTTCAAGTGCTGGATTATGTGCCTGTCATCTGAAGCATGCTGACTATATAACATATGGTTGGCTGGTGCCTGAGTTTGATCCTCAAAAACAAATAAAATGATCTATATGGCAGGGATTTGTTCCAGCAGTCGGGGTGGGCCATGGGTCAGCAAATATAGTTGGTTATGTTTTGTATCATTTTATCTAGCCAAAAGTATCATTGATGATTATGCTATCAATGGTATTTTCCTTTCTGATTGAAGGTTCGGTCCATCACCACAGTCACAAGGTTGCCAATAAATGTGCAACTTTGATGAACTCAGTTAAATATATATATGTAATATTGAAGCCTAACAATATAATTGATTATTTTAAGATTTTACATTACTCAGTAGAAGGTAGTTACTTTCATTTCAATTATATATATATATACTGATATATATTGTACCATTTTGATCTAGATTTAAACCAGGAATCATTATATTCCTAAAAAAATGTTGACTTACTTTATTTTATTTTTTCAATTGTTTAAAAAAACAGTTAATAATTTACATTATTAATAAATAGTGATTAATAACATTTAATACAAGACACCATTTGTGAACTTTTAACTTTAATTTTTTTTAACAGACAGTATATCAAATTGTATATCATAATAAAATTATTATTTTATTATTATAAAGATTCAATAGGTTTAATTACAAATTAAGAGGTTTGTTTATTAGTTTTTTTTTTATATTTATTGCATACATTTAACAAATAATATATGATCATAAATAAATAAATAGTTAATTATTATATGGTGTGTGTATGCATGTATACATGTTTCATGATTATAGAATTAAAATAATATTAATTTTAAAATATTACATTTATATGTAATTATTTCAATAGGTATGTAAAAATATAGGATATGTTCTACTAAATAAATAAATATATGAATATGTTCATATTTGGTTTAAATTATGATTTTTGAATATATTTTAACTTGCGGATTTATTTTAATTTTTTTAAAAAACATATTTATTACAAAGTTACAAAAACCTTTTAAAAGACTTTTTACTGAGTATAATTAAACTCTTTATAACCAGAGACATGCAATGAGTTAAATTTGAGTAAAACCTTAGGAATGATACATAAGGTAGTGATTTAAATGTATCATCATCAAGAGAAAAAATATATAAGCCCTTGATTATATATTTGTTAGCCCTCTCTTGATCAGCATCTCAATAAGCAAAGTCAGTGGATTGTATATAATATTAATAGTAAGATTTTACTGTAGAAATAAATGGCTATCTGCGAACATTTTATAATAATCTCATCATATAATGCATTTACATTGGTACAGGAATATATTAATTTACAGAATGTTCACAGTGTTTCAGTGTATAATATTAAGAAAGAAACTTAAATGCTGCAATGTGAAATTTATTATAGGTTAAAATTTCAATGCTATGACAATGTTTATTATGGAATATCTAAAAATTAATCAATGCTAATATTAATATCAAAATAAAAAATATTAACATTTCAATATTTTACTGTCAAATATTTTATTTGAAATGTATACTTTTTACAAGTGGATAATAAATTTGATTTAAAAACTATAATTGGATATCAAATAGCATGCTTATTTAATATATGTTCATACCATGTAAAGATCATAGTATAATAATAAAATATCTAAAGCTCATGAACTTTAATTTGATCATATATTTGCAAATATTATGTTGATATACATTAATAAATAAGTTTTTAATGGAGATTTACTTAAGGAACATGCTTGATATTTCTTGAACAAAATTAAACAGATCATATGTTTTCATTAATTATTTATTAACTTTAAAATTCATGTATTTGTTAATAGTATTCAAATATATAATCTAACCAAAAAAAATTTGGATTATTTTAAAAACAAAACTTAAATATACTTCCTAGTAGTAATTTTGTTTTTTATTTGAAATCTTATTGGATGTATGATTGTTTTTATTATATATGTAAAAACCAAAAGATCTTATCTATAAGAAATAATGAATTATCTTCATGATAATATATGATTTTTATGTACTGTTTGTATCATAATTTCTGTATTTAAATTAATAATTTATTTTGTCATTGTAAGAAACAAGGAAACAGATTAAACATAATTTCTTAATTTTTTTACATATTTTATGTATTTATTTATAAGTATTTATGAGAATATAATATTTTTTTTCAATTTATTAGTGCATCATTCATAACATTTTCTAGATACATAAATAAAAAATATACAACATATGCAATAAATAAAACAAATAATTATTTCATAATTGAATAGCATAAAAATTATTTTATTTGTTTATTAATTTATAATATTTTTTATTTATGTTTATTAAATTATTTTTTCATTTCATTAATTAACATTAGATCTTGTTTTTATTTATAGTCTATTTATTACATTATATATTAAGATCAGCTTCAAGATTTTCTACATCATTTATTTTCATATTAAGAATTAGCTAGCCAAATATTGAATAAAAACCTTCATACTATGCAATTTCATTTTATTATTGTAGCATTTCATCAGTTATGATTTATTGATTATAATGAATAAAGAATTGTATATGTTAAAATAATATTTTATTAAATACCAATTGATTAAGCTAATATATTTATTTTAGTTTAAACCAATGGGAGCAAAAATAATCCAAAATACTAATTTATACCATTACAAAAATTGACATTCAACATTATGGGCCATTTGATCAGTCACTCATTCATTTATAATAATTTATATCATTAATATATATATATATATATATATTGCTAAAAAAACATTTAACTAAAAACAAAAGCCAAATTTATTCCATTTGTTACATAGTGTTAAATTTTAAATGTTTTAAGTTATATGATTATTTATCCCTTTTTTTTTATTTAACTTATGATATTAATTGAAAATTGTTTTCAATCAAATTATTGTAACAGTAGACATTTGGAGAGTTTAAAGAATTATTAAAGAGAGAGGGAAAGCTTTATATATAAAAATAAGATAAAATGTAATGTTACAAAGAAATATTTTTTAATGTAATATAATAATAGCAATTTAATAATATAATGTAATGAGATGAGCCATAAGCACAAACCCAATTTATCTGGGGATAAGAATATTCTAGATAGAGATTTTTAATATTTTCTCTTACCACACTTGTTAGAGATAATGGAACTTGTTAGATATATATGTATGCTCTCTCTCTCTCTCTCTCTCTATATATATATATATATATATATATATATATATATATATATAAATACATTTATATATATATACTGTATATATTTATGATACCACATACATCAGTTAATAATGCAAATCTTATTTATCTATGTCCTCTATATAAAAAATTTTGATGATTGTGACAATATTTGATTAAAAAATATCAACTAAGTTTTTCCTAGATATATTTTGTTTTTTTAATAACATTAAGAAGATACAAAAATGGCTTTAATTAAATAACATTTAAATTTTCACTCAAGCTTAAAGTTTATGTTAAATGTTAGAAACATAATTAAATAAAATATATTGTTTGTTGAAGTTTCAATTGATTTCCTATGCTACTGATGTCATCAGGTTTGATTGACAGAAACACATGTCTATCAAGAGATTAGGTGATTTTATTTATCAAACATTTCTGTTTTGGGACATCAGAAGTTTATTTTGAATGTTTAAATAAATAATGTTAGCATTAATATGTATATATATTGTCTACTTCAGGCTATGTTATCATTGAGCAAAAATTTGAACATCAAAAGACAAGTGAGAATAAAGAACATATGAGTGTGGACTTTAAGGATGATTCACAAACTTAGCATCATCTACCTAATCATAAACTATCCACACAATATAGATATTCTATTTATATAGTAACCCAATATTGGTGTCTTGGTCTTATGTGGATGATTATCTCACTATCTCAGGTTTCATTCTAAATAATAATAACCCATATAATAAATTTAATAATAATATATAATTTATTAGTATGTTACTATTGATTTCATTCAGTCATTCATTTTCATCCATTAAAGATCCATTGCAGGAAGAAGAACTTTTCAAGTTCAATCCATCACCCCTAATCTCACATCTCTTCTCAACATCAACTTCTCACATATTCTTATTTCATCCATCCATCTAACATGCAGTCTTTTTTTCAATTTCTTTTACAATATCTTGGAATCCAGTTTAATTTTTCAATGGTGCCTTTTTTATCATCTATTTTAACAATGTGCCCAGTCCATTTCCACTTCAGTCTCTTAATCCTTTCAATAATTTTAGTAACACTGATTTGTTTCCTTATGTATGTATTTCATTTTCAATCTCTTCTCATTGCACCTAATATATATATATATATATATATATATATATATATATATATATATATATATATATATATATATATATATATATATATATATATATATATATATATCCATATTTCATTAAGTGTCTGAATTCTATGTATTGTTCTTGTGTTAAATGTTCAAGTCTCAGACCCATAACCAAAATTTGGTAATGGGCTTATTAACAACATTTCTTTTAAAAAATATAGCCATATTTCCTTTTAATATTATCTTATCTCTACCAAAAACCCTCCAAACAGGTTTAATTCTATGATTAATTTAATGCATTATGTTAATCTAACTAAGACATATTATTGTAACTAACCCATTTGTAATATATTTTTAATTGAAAAAAAATACTACCTTTTATTATATCTCGACTTTTGATGTCAATAATTTTATTTAAATTTTCATTATCTTTAATAGACTTAACATTAATTTCAATTTATCTCTTATATCCTATTCCATAAATTTATCTTCTTCTTTATGCATTCATCACCACATAAATTTTAATAAATAAGTTGGATGTATTGTCACATGGTTCCCTGATGCTTCATCCACCATTTGGCTATACCTCATAGTCTTTTGATGTTTTGCATATGCATACCTGTATGCAGATCCAGAAAGTTATATTGATTACTGGCCTTAAAATGTTCAAAACCAGGATAGGGTAAATCATCTGTTTTATATGCCTTTCAGAAATCTGAATAAATCATAGATTCATTGGTCATATATTCTTTAATAACATCCCTAAATATGTTAGCTGTTCTGACTGGGCCAGTTATTACAAAGCATTCACCAGTCTCTCTTTACAAGCCACCAAATATCTACTACTGTGAAAATATTTCCTGTTGGTTTTCCACTTACTTAGAAGACTTATGTTGATTTCTATTATCTTTAAGACCTGATTTTGCATAATGGTCTAGATAAAAGGCCATATGTGCAAACTTCTCAGAGGTAGTTGTTCCAATCCATAATTAGTTGTCAGACAAATGTAACTGTCATTTGTCCAATTGTATAATCTTTAATTTATCACACCAGGTATAAATAAATCTGACAATAATAAGAAATGACATTTTTGAGCCATCTAACCATGTTTCTTTCTAAAGGGATATTCCTTTATGACAAGCTTTCATGTTGCATTGTCATTGTGTGTCTGGATGAAAATAAAGTCTCATATCCTGAACAATATTACATAATTTTTGGGAGTGCAGTATAACATAGTTTTGTAAATACTAAATTGCCTGATATTATGCGAATAAAAGATCCCAAATTGTAATCATTTTGAGAATTATGATTTGGGAAAATCAATCACATTGAAGGTCAAGTATTCTGAATGTAAAACAATGTTATGTACTTGTTAGTGTTTAGAAATATAGTATATAAAAAAATAATTAATTTCATATTGTGAATGAAATTTATAATACATTTATTGCTATTTTTAATGCTGACAGCAATTTATAATCAATTTATTTATATTTGTTAATATTAAAAACTAAAACCTTTATTATACTTACGGGATAACTATGCCCCTGAAAATATATAATAAAAAACATGGCTGACAACTACAGTGTCTGGAATTATCCCAAATCAATCTTGGTATCAAGGGTCATCCTTAAAAATCTTTTTTTTCAGCATGAATAATGATGAAGTTTCAGGCTGTGTCATGGTAAGAAATTTTAAATTGGTTATTTTCTTGAAACTGTATTTTGCTATAGTATATATACAATGGAAATGTGCCTTATATTCAGCAGTACAGATACATTTCTGACATGTAGAATTTACTTTGTAGCTTTTCTCAAGGAATTTGGGAAAATCAAACCTATCTTATAAATAGACAGCTTCTAAAATTAGCTTTTATATTCACCTCTAAAAAACAGTTGAGATTTACAAGCTAGAACTCTACTAAATGTTTTTCTCATTTAAACCTTATTTTTATCTAATTTTTCTATACCTACGATTAACTTGTATTTTACTTATTAATCTAATTAAACTCAATAGATACAAACAAGCATAGAAGATTTTATTTATCTTTAATTAAATCATAATTTTTTTTTCATTTATTCTTATATAATTATAATACTAATTTTTAATTAAAACATTCCCCACCTTTCTTTAATACCCATGTTATCTAAACATTTTTATTTTATTTTAATAATAATGTACTACAAAATGGTTTGTTAAAAAATTTTATGCATTAAAAAAAATATCTTTAATTATAGTAATTAACATTTTAATCAGTTTAAAATACAATCTTAATCCATAAATAGAAAAATAATATATATATATAATTATTTTTTTTATTTAAATATTTTGTAACAAAATAAAATATATTTTGAAATTCAAAATAAAATATATTTTGTTTTTTCTTCTACATGTTGAGTGAATAGAATATGCATGTATTTCATCCTATTTCACTTAAAGACAGTGTCTATATCACATAGTTTTCATGCACATACATATGAATATATATCTTAAACCTATTTCTTCATGTTTGAAACTAATTTAACAGCTTTTTCCTTGTATGCCTCTATTCTATACTAAGAAAAGTAATTGTATTTTAAGTCCTCCCACCCCCATAGCTATTTTTACCTACTTCAATTGCCTTGACAATAGAACTGTTTCAATTTATGTACACAATGTATTGTCAGCAGTAATAACTCATAAATATGTATGTTCATTCCAACTACAAGAGCAAAATATGAATAAAACAAACAATAATAATAAACTGTAGATGAGGATTTTGCCTACATAAACCAATATGTCAATCACAAATGCATCTGCATGTAGAACATGATGATCCATTTTACTGTTTATTTGATAGTTTGTGAGGCTATCTATTAATCTCTTCTGCAGAAACTTATTTTTAAATAATTGTAGCTTTCTATTATAATATGTTCTTAGCTATATTTTCCCAATAAAAACAATAAATGTTGCATCTCTTTAGAAGGACTTTGAGATGATCTTTATAACAAATGGGATCTACTTCTTCCATAAAAAACCACCCTCAAGTTTACATTAAAACACCCTTTTAAAAAGTATTGTTTCAATTCATTATTGACCAACTATAACAAAACATGACTTTATAATAATGGACTATTACATCACAACCAGAAAGTTGAAGAATACATTGAATTGTCTTAAAACAGTGTCATTGTATTTTTTTAAGTTTTACAGAGCAACTGTAAATGAAACTTTTTAATATTTTGTGTTATATTGATAGGATGTTTAAGTCTTGCTTCCATACAATAAATTAGATAAAATAATAGTATATATTCAGCTAATTTAATTGTAGTTATTAATTTACTGTAGTGAAATACCCAGAAAAAGTACATTGGAGCATGCATACAAATCACTATCTACGGTCACCTTTTTATTTAAAAAGAAATTAAGGTATTTAAATTAACTTACACTCTTAAGTTGATAATCACTCAAGTTAAAAGTTTCTGATTTTTTTTCCCTTTACAGAATGATAAGGAACTGAGATTTTCGATCATTAATTATTAAACCAAAATATTCATGTTTCATACAAATATTAATACTATTTTTTGAGCTGAAAAAAATAGAAACTCACTATAAATCTACAGCTGAAGTTTTTGTTTTTGCTTTTAAATGATTCAAATTAAAAATTCTATCATTAAACCTATATTGTATTTTATTAACTGTTTGATATTTATAAGTAGTCCCAAAGATTACAATCATAAAATTTGAAAACAATGTTGGGAAAAGTATAGGTCATTTACCTAACACCAGTTTTTATTATAAATGTCTCGGATTTATTTTTTATTGTAATGTAATATGTTCTTCTGTAAAATCTATACAAACAATATCAAACTATTTCAACAACCAAATAACTTTATAGAATACTACAGATCTGTTTAATAAATTAGGTTAAATACCTTGATCAAATCAATAAAAGCAATTTGTAAACACTATATAGTTCTTAATGCTTTTCTTGCATTTGACTACAGTACAATTTAATTTATAAATTACATACACATATTAAGACATCAATAAAAACAGTTAAACAAAAATTAATATTGGAGAAAGAATTTCCATCTTTAATATATGCACTGTACTAATCATATAATAGCTCATTGCCGTCATGTTGAGTATTTAAACATTATTTATACATTTTAACAAAAAAACAAATAAGAACAAAGTATTGTTAGAAACTATTTCTAATACACACATGTCTATAACACAAAATTTATAAAATTCAGTTTCAAACATGAAAATAAAATTTTAAGTTTTATTTAATTTTAATTTTGAGTCAAAACACTTATGACCCCCCCCCTGTTTATCTACTGAAGAATTAATAATCAATTAAACATGAAACTTGAGTATAATGAATACAATTATTAATTGCTTGTGCATGTAATATCTTAAGGAAGACTACTAAATTCCATAACCATATATATATATATAAATTTACTTTGAAAAATAAAGAATTAAAATGAATTTTAATTCATTGGCAATAAAGACTTTAGATCTAGACATAATAAACACTTCAAACTGCAGAAACATTAGTGTATATATATATATATTCATTTTCCAGTTGGAAGCTTATGTGATCAAGTTGAAATAGTGGAATATGTAATTAAAATCTTACACAGATTAACCTTCAGAATATATATTGCCTATACTGAACTTAATGTAATTAGAAGAGATTTGATCTCAGATTTGCAAGGCTCACTGCAGTTATCCACTCCATCTTATATAACTGATGCACATGACCGCATATATGTAAAAAAGATAAATGGTCTCCAATCTACATTGAAGTTTTTTTTTCCCGCATATATGTGATCATGTGTATCAGTTGTATAAGATGAAGTGGATAACTGTAGGGAGCTTGAAAGTCTGAGCTCATATATATATACAATTTTTTTTATTTCATGAAGATTAAAGGTATGCATCATCTAGTGATTTGAACATTAATCTGACATCCTAATATTTAAAATCAAGTAATATTTGAAAATGTTTTTGGAGACAATAGATACCTAAATACCCTTAGCTGGAGAATAAAAAAATCCTAGGCAATCTGTATTGATTACATGAGTGCATTAAGCACATAAAAAATATACGATTTTAATATAAATTTACATTTGTTTTTAGAAGATATTATAAATAAGTTTACAAATATACCTTCTTTTTTAAAAAGCCTTTAAATCCTAAATGATTTCTGTGCTCTATATTATACTTGTTTTGCATATAAACTTTTATATCTTCCTGTCATTTCAAGTCTAGAAGTAACTGAGAATTTTCAAACAAACTTCAGATATCCAGTGCCTAGCCAAGTTAGCCAGTCAGTTATTCTTATCTATAGGACAAAAAAAATATATACCTTAACAAACAACAATTGAATAATCTGATAACTTTTTTTCACTTTCACTGTTTCTCAGCAAAAAAAAAAAATTAAAAACACATGCACACAAACATATATATACTGAAATAGATGTTACCTTTATTTCATGACAAACCTATGTAGTCTCACACTTGACAGAGTTGGTGATTCAGAAGAAAAATATTAACTTTGAAATACTTAAAAAAATATTAAATATAATATATACATAAAGGAATAATACTATAATAGGTTACTTTTTTATTGTTATCAATATCTGAAAGATTTTTTAAAAAAAAAAAAACATATAATACAGTGAAATTGTGAACTACATTGTATCAAATTATGAGACTTCATTTATGTACTCTTGAACAAATGTGAACAAGCAAACACAAATATAAATACCCAAAAAGAAAATATTAAAATTTAGTAATTTTTTTCATGTGTCATAACATAGGCTGGGAAGTGACCCGCTAACTGGGGACAACTGCTTGTAAGGCAGCTGTGCTAACCACTCAACCACCAACGTTTACAATACTTAAGCAACCATTTTCCATTACTGAGTGTCATACATGATCATGTTTTTAAAAAAATGTAAATAAATTCCAAATTATGTCAGCAGTTGTTTCTCTGCTTCAGAGCTCACAAAATAATCATGTTTATTAATAAAATGTTTTAAGTTTATGTTAATAGCACATACATTTTATTCTCCTTTTATTATTCTTTCATAATATGATGTGTAGTATTTTTCATAATGAAATGTTTTGTAATCATAATGCTAATTTTTTTTCGAAATTTTAGAACATTTAAAGTTAATATTGTGTTAAAAACATCAAAACAATTAGAGAGCTACATAGTTTCTTGACAATGGAAATAGCCTATTATACTTTTATAGGAAAAAAGGTTATCAAAAAGAATATCACTCAAAATATATTTAATTGTGATGAATGTCAGATATTTTATCTTTTTTTTTATTTAAAAAATAAAAATGTAATATAGTAAGATATTTTTTTGTGAATGAAAAATGTATGTACACGTGTTTGCTCAATTTATTATTTAATAAATATATTACTTTTATTTTTTAATAACTAAAACACAGGCTTATTATATACCTGTGTCTATATATGTAATATAGGGTATATGAGCACAGACTTTCACAGGACCCACCACTCTCCACTCTATAATAACACTGATATACTCAAGCACATATATACTGAAAAGATAAATAATCACTAATATACATATTTCATGCTAAACCAGCAATCATCAGTTGGTCCAGATTATCTTCTCCCACACATATATACTATAAGTGCTCAGATATATATTAAGATAGACAATCTTCATACTTTAATGGACAGGCTACAATCTACTACACACTCCAACTCTTCAACCGTCCATCCAATTGAAAATCTGATGATGGAATGCATATGTATATAATGGATTATGACCTGTACATGTGGAGTTCAGATTGACTTTAGGTCAACATGGGTGTGACAAGAATCTCAGCCTCAGGGTGGCCTTTGAGCATTCCATCATCAGATTTTCAATTGGATGGACAGTTGAAGAGTTGGAGTGAGTAGTAGATTGGAGCCTGTCCATTAAAGTATAAAGATTGTCTATCTTAATATATATCTGAGCACTTATAGTATATATGTGTGGGAGATGATAATCTGGACCAACTGATGATTACTGGTTTAGCATGAAATACGTATATTGGTGATTATTTATCTTTTCAGTATATATGTGCTTGAGTGTATCAGTGTTATTAGATAGAGTGGAGAGTGGTGGGTCATGTGAAAGTCTGTGCTCATATACCCTACATTACATATATAGACACAAGTATATAATAAGCCTGTGTTTCAGTTATTACATTATAGAGATGTCTGCCCATCTTTGCATATGTATTTAATGGATTATGTCCTGTACATGTGGGGTTCAGATTGACTTTAGGTCAACATGGGTGTGACAAGGCCTTCGAGCATTCCATCATCAGATTTTCAATTGGATGGACGGTTGAAGAGTTGGAGTGAGTAATAGATTGGAGCCTGTCCATTAAAGTATAAAGATTGTCTATCTTAATATATATCTGAGCACTTATAGTATATATGTGTGGGAGATGATAATCTGGACCAACTGATGATTACTGGTTTAGCATGAAATACGTATATTGGTGATTATTTATCTTTTCAGTATATATGTGCTTGAGTGTATCAGTGTTATTAGATAGAGTGGAGAGTGGTGGGTCATTATTTTTTACAATTTTTTTTAATGCTATAATTTATTTTATATATTAACAATATACATATAAAAGGCATGTGTGTTATATATATATATATATATGTTCATTTTTAAAAGTACTGTACACTTACAATTCAATAAATGATCAATCAAACATAATTTGTGAGCAATGTACATTGTAGTTCCCTGTATATACAAAAAAATACTGTAATAATTTAAATTCATGTTATCAGTTTCTGAAATACTTAAAGTAAAAAAAAATACTTAAATATATAATTGCAAGAATGTATGTTAGAATGAGTGATTAACAGAAACATTAGTTCTTTAGTTTGGAAACAACATAAGAAGATTAGACAGACTAATTTAAAACTACAACAACAGCATAACTAAATTAGATGGATTAATTAAAAAGTAGAGCTTAAAACAATTGAAGCATCTACAATATGGTTAAAAAAAAGTGATTAAAAATATTAAGATTGTATTTTACATAAGTTTGTATTTCTGTGTTTATCTTATAGAAGATAACATAATAATAATAATAATAATAATGTAAAACTAATTCCTAGTTTTTATTCTAATAAAAACATTTAATTAAAATTATAATTAAAAAAAATTAAATGCAACTATGAATCCAAGATGTGATAAGAAAAACAAGTAAGTTCAGAGAGCACATATACCTATATCTGTGTCTATATATATATATATATATATATATATATATATATATATATATATATATATATTATAAAGAGCTTGCAAATACGCTCTTAACAAGCTTTGCAGAATATCCCCAATCTCAGACCAGTTTCTGCTACTGTTTTCCTCAGTGAGGTACCAGGATATTTGAGCATTAGATTAAAAATACCAGGACAAGCCCAGCACTTTATCTGATGAATAACTATTAAGTAGAAAATCTGAAATTTTCAGACATTCATATGTCTTCCAATCCAGCTATCTATCTTACATAACTTAAATTAGGTCATGTGACATATGGCTTGATTTTTTTGGAATATATATATATTAACAAAATTAAAATTTGACACTGGTTTATTGAGCACATGAAATATTCTCAATTCAAAGCACAAGATAAAACTTATCTTTTCAAAAGTTTTATTTTGTGCTTTGGATTGAGAGTATTTCACGTGCACAATAAAGTGTCTGGGTGCTAATATAATTATTATATAATATTAACTGCTGTCAAAAGTATATATATAAATTGAGTGTGCTAATAGATCTAAATAAGTTTTTATGATAAATGCCAGAAAAGAAATTACTTAAGATCCCTATCTCAAATTATCCCTATCCCCAAACCAGTTTTGAGCTGATGGCTCTCCTCAATGAGGTATTAGGATATTCACTCACTAAATGTTTGGATCTTATATTAGAGCTTATGATCTGCAAATGAAACATGCTATTCTAAAAATAAAAAAAATAATTACTAATGTCACTAGAAAAGTATTTAATGAACCAGCAAATATTTACTCATGAAAATTGTAATAAGCAAATTAAGCTAAAAAAAGGAAAGTTTAACTATATATAGAAAATTTATAAGTAGAATATTAGAGCTTTGAGTCCATCATGTACATGTACCATTTACATGACAAACCATAGGATATTCATGATATAAAACCACCAGAATTTATGCAAGAATTTGGCCCAAAATTATTTCATTGTGATTATATAGATGTATTATAATTTATAATTATTGCTTTAAAATTTTTTCAAAATATTTTACTTCGATCCCATGAATTTATATATTTGTATAGTTAATCTTGTGACTTTATCCTGTACTTATATGTGTGTGTAGATATATATTAAATTAATAGCTGAAATGTTCAAAGAGAGAATTGATTTTTTTTTAAAAAAAGACTGATTTTAAAAAAGTGACAAATCATATCCTGGGTTTATGTTCATATTTGATTTTTGTAAAAAATTTGGAAGCAAATCTACACTTTTTTTCATTTAATATTTGTTTTAAAAATTTGTAAAGATTAAAATATAAATAAAGGGAATAAATCACCCTACCCAAGTCTATGACTTAAAAACATTCTAAAAGTTGAACAACAAATCAAGAATAGAATGAATCCATCTATTCTTGTTAGCTCTGATGTTTACAATCATATATTTATCAACAATGTGGTTAATTCAGAGAGAAATTAATTTATCAACTGTATGGTAGTGTTATTAAACTTATTATTAATTATATAAAGCTGGTAACAGCATCTCACTTTTACCACCTTCATTGTAATAATTAAACACTATTTAATATGTAAACTTTAAATTAAACATATCACAATATAAATGGAATCAAAGGGAGTAAATCTCTCTTCCCCAGGCTGACTTAAAAGCATTCTAAATGTTTACATATACATTGAGCTATGTTTAATTTAAAGTTTCCATATTAAATCTTGATTAATATTACAATCAAGGTGTTAAAAATGAGATGCTGTCTCCAGCCTTGTATTGTTAATTATGAGTTTAATAATTCCATCTGGTTAATAAATTACTTTTACTCTGAATTACCAACAATGTTGACAAAAATATACTTATAAGCTTCAGAGTAAACAAGAATAGATGAATTCATTCTAGTCTTGATTCTCCCTTCAACATTTAGAATGCTTTTAAATCACCCCCTGGAGGAGTATGATTTTCTCCCTTTGTTTACATATGCATTGAGCTATGTTTAATTTAAAATTTTAGATTAAAATATAGATTTATTAAGTATTGTTTTTTTAAAACAAAAAATAATATTAAAAAAAATCCAAAAAAGTTATAGTTTGATAAATGTGGTAATAATAATGATTTACAATATAATTGTAAAATTTATAATTTAACAACATATTCTATATAGTAGATAAATATAGTTTGTGGGTAAATATAAAAACATGTGCCTGATATGAGAAATATCCAAGAAATAGAATAAAAGAGAGCATAATACAAATATAATCAGATATTGCCTTTGATGGAGATTTAGATTCTTGCATTATTCAATGAACTTTGTCAATATAGTTATCCATGAGCTATTGCTTATAATTAAGTATATTTTCACTACTTGTACAAATCTGTATTATTTAGAAATAAAAGTGATTAAGAGATACAAATACTATTTTATAAGAGATGGAACCTGATTTTTGATGTCTTCTATGAATTATTAGTTTTGTAGAAACTGTTTTGTAAGAGTTAGGACCCAAAGACTGATCAACTCTTTGAATTATTATTAGTTTTGTATAAGAGATATTATAATAATCAAAAAAGCAAGTCATATATAATGTGACATTATTTTTATAAGTTTGTATTTAAGAAAATGTAATACAGAGAGTGTACCAATGGCCCAAACAAGCTCTTAATTGATAAGTGCAGTATGAGAAAATATTTAAAATCTATATCCAGAACCTTTCCATCTCCAGACCAACTGGTTTCAAGCTTATGGCTCATGTCAGTGGATAGCCAGAATATTCGGACACTAATATCAACTCAAAACCCAGCACTTATTTCATATGTAATATTTAAATAGAAACTCTGAAATTTTGTATAGACATGCAATATGTTTATAAGATATATACTGGAGGTATACTAATAGACTAATTTAGAAATGTGTATAATATTAAAACAGAAGGAAAAGTTGATTCATAATGGTTTCCTTAAATATATCTTACTTTATGTTTATATAAATATCCACTAAAAAGTGTATAATGTTTCCTTAAAAGTGAAAAAAAAATTAAATAGATGGAAAATCTGTACATAAATTATTTTGTTATTATTTATTAAACTTTGTTAGATTTTCCTTTTTTAATGATAGATTCTCAAGTCGGTCGAATACCAAACCTTGGCTATTTCATCCACAAGTAATTTGAAGGTGAAGGTAATGTAATTGTCAGGTTAATCATTGAATTTTATTTAGGATTAGAATAAAGCTTGAAAAATTTATAGAAAATATCTTGGTAACCATCGGAACATTTTGTTAATTATATTCATTAGGTGATGCTCAAAACATGATGGTGATCATCATCATAATTAACTCAACTTTGAAATTTAGAGAAAGTATTTTACTTTTATTGTTCTTATGTCAAATTATGAACATTGATAGTAGTATATTTAAAGGTATAGCCATAGCATCATATATTCATAACTTAAATAAACTCTCCAAAAGATGGATGATACTATCTTATTTCCTAGTATTTCCTGTTATATATTCTTAGTCTATTTACATAATTTTAAAACTCTGTTTTAATATCTGTAAATAACAAATAACTCAGTTTACATGTAACTGAATATATAGAAACCAAAGCTTTCAAGACATATGATACTACCTGCCTCATAGCATTTGTTATAATATATGCTTAATTTATTTACTTATTTGGAAGCTTCTGTTACTTAAAATTCATTTACATATAATCTGAGTTTTTTTATTGCTTAAAAATATTACACCTGAGTTTTTTATTTCATATTTAGAGGTTGTTTAATCCAAACCTCACTTTTCATCCTCTGGATATTTAAATGGTGATTCATATTATTTATTCTATAAATATACATAAGCAATATATTGAATTCATTTCTTCATTTAAATTATGTAAATAAACTAAGTATTGCAGAGAGTGTACCAATAGCTCAAACAAGCTCTTAATTGATAAGTGTGGTAAGAGAAAATATTTAAAATCTCTACCTGGAACAATCTTATTCCCAGACCAATTGTTTTTGAGCTTATGGCTCACCTTAGTCAGGAACTAGAATATTCTAACACTAGATCTAAAATATCAACTCAAAAAACAGTACTTATTTCATATGTAATATTTAAGTAGAAACTGAAGCATATATGAAATAAGTGCTAGGTTTTGGGTTGATATTCTAGATATAGTGTCTGAATATTCTAGCTCCTCTCTGAGTTGAGCCATAAGCTCAAAACCAATTGGTCTGGGGATAAAAATGTTCCAGATAGAGATTTTAAATATTTTCTCTTACTGCATTTATCAATTAAGAGCTTGTTTGAGCTATTGGTATGCTCTTTGTATTACATTTTTGTAAATATAAGCTTATAAAATGTCACATTATATATGACTTGCTTTATTGATTATTATAAACTAAGTATATACAACAACAAATGCTAAGAGACAGGTGGTATCATCTGTCTTTTAGAGGGTTTATTAATATTATATAATTCATTGGAAACTTTATTTATTTCCTACTTAGTTACATATAATCAGAGTTATTTATTATTTACATATACTTATATCATTATGTTTAAAAATAATAGCATTCCTATAAAACCAAAATTTAAAGGTTCATATTAAAGATAATAAACTCAGTGGTAATGTTGATCAAAATGACATTAGTAAATTAAATTCAGTCTAATTATTCCAAAGGCATTTTTAAAGGTTCAATCTAAATTAGCCTTGAATTATATTTTTTTTATGAAAAGAACCCTGGATAAGTCACTATCTATGATCATCATTATCTCAGTTGACATATGCTCTGTCCAGCATATCCTTTATATTGTTGCAGGATTTCTCAGGTTTAATAATAAATTAATTGTATTTGTTTGGAATGAATATAGCTTTATTTGATAACAAAAGAACATAATTTATTTGCAATAATCAAAATAAATAAAATATAGAATATTTTGCTTATATATATGCAAATACCTTAAATGTTCATATACAACTGATTATAGTAAATGAGTGCAAATTGGTATACAAAAAACCATTTAAAACTAACAAATAGTCATAATAAAAGTTTTAAATATAATTATGAATAAATATAATTAAATCAGTAATAAAAACAATTCCAAAATCTTATATTTGAATATATAAAAATATTGTCACCCATATTATGTTTTTACCAGTTTTTTTTTTTTTTTTTTTGATATTGTAAACTTACAAATGTAACTTTTATGCACAGTTTTGATAAAAGTCTCTACAAATTTAGTCATTCTATATTTTAATTAATCTTCTTTAGGCATCGATGTTTATATGCAAAAGAAATGATCCCAACTATAGGCAAGCACAATATGTCTTATGTTATTGCTCTATTCTTTTCTTATGGCATGATTTACTTCTTAGAACCAGGCAAACATATAATTTGTGAATGAGAAAGATTTAAAATACAGGCATTCTTATACCGGAATTTAATTGTAAATATAGGGAATTTGAAATCAGACTTTCAAGAAATCTTCAACTATCCCATACTACTGAAACACATGACCACACACATGTAGAAAATATAAATAATCACCAATATATGTATTTCATACTGATCCAGCATTCATAAGTTAGTCAAGATTATCATTTTCCACACACATATACAATCAATGCTCAGTTTATATTAAGATAGCAAATTGTTATACTTTAATGGACTAGTTTCAATCTATTCCAATCTCCAACTCTAGCCATTCATACCATTAAAAATCTGATGATAAAATTCCAAATCCTATGCTAATTCCAATATTGTTGTTATGCCCAAGTTGATCTCAAGTCACTCTAACCCCTCATGTATAGGACAGTATCTATTTAAATACATAGAAGAGGAATGGGTAGAATGCTGACTTAATATGTAAGATTTGAAATACAGGCATTCTTATACCTGGAACTTAATTGTAAATATAGGAATTTGAACTCAGACTACAAGAACCCTTAATCTATCCACATTATCTTTGACTACTAATACACATGACCACACACATAAAAAAGATAAAAGATAGTCTGAGTTCAAATCCCCTATATTTAGTTTATGAATGACCAACATTTATATCTCAATGCAACTACATAGTTTCAGGTGTTTGAAAGGTGAGATTCTAGTTCCCTATTTACAATTATCAAATACTTTCATAATAGCAAATATTGTCATAATTGTTGCATTACATTTACAATTTGAAAAGTATTTTTAAACATATAGAAATTAATAAGTAATATGGCTCTATTTTATACCATTAAATCTGTAAGAAAAGTAATTTAACTAGCAGTCTTTTTTATAACAGCTGCCACATCAGCCTTATTCTTTAGGGCTAGTTATGATTTTTTGCCTTTTCTATTTTTGTTAATATAACAACTGCTCTATTTCTCTCCTGATATTTTCTCTCCTTTCTTCATGGAATCAATCTACACAATTATATGATTTAAATCTATTTATACTTTTGCCTATGCCTTTAATAATATTTTATTCTTTGATAATATGTTTATCACCCTGAATACCTTTATGTTTAAAGCAATAGCAAAGTAAATTAATTAATTATGGTTTAATTTATATTGGAATGTTTTCCAAAATAATTTTATTTCAAATTTGAATAGTTTATATTTATAAAACATGTTTGTTTCATATTTTTATTTTTAGAAATAATTGAGTCGTAGAAATAAGAGGATCCTTTTTATTCCTGCATAAATACTATATCTTGAATTGAAGAGGAAAGTATTCATTTATTTAACACTCTTAAAAGGCGTGTGCTCAATTAGCTTGAAAAGCTGATATTTGAATGTAATTAACCTATTAAGAAAAAAAAAAGGAAAAAGTGAAAAAAGTTATGATCAATTTTCAAAATTCTTTTCCTAGTCTAACTAACTTTAATTCTATATAATTTTAAATAAAATATCTGGATTCACCATCAAATTTACACCATGAAAAGATAACAAGCCTCCTCCTGAAGGTAAATGTGAAAGGTCATAAATAGAGTATTTCTTTTATTTATCTATATATTCATTTGCATGTCAAATAATAAACTTAAAGAAATTATATTTTATATTTTCCTCTATTACAATTTCTTCTGTAGACCAATATAACTACATATCATGCATGCTACCTATAATATTTACAGATCAGTTTATTGTTTAAGTTAGTTTATATTATTTTGTAAAGCAAATGATGTTACTTGCAATCAAGTTGAACCATTACTATATAATACAAATAAAATATTTGTTAATTAAAAACTATTGTAGTAACAATGAATAAATATAATGGTAATTAAATATTATGTAAGTATTTTAAAATGCAGGAGTACTTCTGTGGATTGGAAGACTGTATATAATAGCTAATTACCATTGTATCTATTATATGTATATATAAACTTTAAATTAAACATAACTTAATGCATATGTAAACAAAGTAATCAAAAATTGTCCAAAATTCACAACTAAACCAAACTAGCCAAAGATATAAACTCTAAAACCCAACTAATGGTTTCACTATCACAAGCAGACTTCTCAAGTTTAAAGGACTAAAACATAATATAATTTTGTTATGGTTTAGCCCTTTATACTTGACAAGTCTGCTTGTAGCAGTGATACCAGATTAGCCAAAGAACCATATGTAAACAAAGTAATCAAAAATTGCCCAAAATTTACAACTAAACCAGCCAAAGAAATAAACTCTAAAACCCAACCAATGGTTTCACTGTCAGAAGCAGACTTCTCACATTTAAAGGACTAAACATAATATAAATTTGTTATGGTTTAGTCCTTTACACTTGGCAAGTCTGCTTGTGATAGTAATATCAGACAAACCAAAGAAATAAATTCTAAAACTCAAGCCTGCTTGTGTTGGTAAAATCATTGATTGTGTTTTGGAGTTTATTTCTTTGGCTACTCTGATTTAGTTGTGAATTTGGAAGTAATTTTTATTTATTTATTGACTAGTTTAGCTTTAGACTTTTAAAATATGCATCTAAACAAAGGGAATAAATTATCCTGCCCCAGGCTATGAATTAAAATCACTCTAAATGTTGAACAAAAGATCAAGAATAGAATGAATGCAAACTATAATCTGTAATTAATCTGTAATAAATTTGTCCATTAATATAAATCCTCCTCATATAGCACAATAACTTCAATAACACTTATCATTCAAAGTCGGAAAAGCATTTTGATTGTAATGTATCCTTTTTGAAAACAAATGATACATTGTTAAATGTGCTATAAGAAGTAATATTTTTAATTTTAATTAACTTATGCATCCTGTAATCCTCTTTCACTTAAACGTTGTTGGGTTTTCTATTTATCATTGAGTCTGTGCTTTTAATAAATCATGCCTTTTATTTTTCATTTTCTATCTTCTTGCTCATTTCAAACTACTGTAACGATTTTGGAGAACTAATATACAGTTATGCTTTTGAGTCCATGAATAATAGAGAAATTTGCATTGAACAAGTGCATAGAAAATAAAAAAGTTTATGTTTTATTAATAATACAGACTCAGTGATAAACAGAAAATCCAATTGCATTCCATGAACTGCAGTTTGAAAAAATATGCAAATTAAAATTTAAAATATGTTATTTCCCATGACACATTAATCAGTATAGCATTTGCCTTTTTAAAAAAAAGTATTGTGCTGTGAAAATTCATTTAAGGTTTTGAACGATGAGTAAATCCTTGTTTAGTACTGGAGAATTATTTTTATGACTTCAAGAATTTATATATATATATATAGAGAGAGAATAATAGTGAAAAAATAACTTTTTTTTTCATGTCATAGCATCGGTCGTGAGGCGAACCCACAACCGTCTGCAACCAACTGCTTGCTTGCAAGGCGGCTGCGCTGACCTCTCGGCTAACAATTCTTAACAGAGTGAAAATAACTTTGTCATCGAGATTTTTAAAATTAAAAAATAGCAATCTGTATTATTAATTCTTGTCGTTATTCTTGTGATCTTAGAAAATAGAAATACTCTAAGTAAAACTAATAGAATTAAAATATCATATGAAAACAGTTTAATTAAATAAATACGCATATAATGTATTTCGTATAGTCTATATATGTAGTTAACGCACATGTATATACATGTTCTAAATAATCTTAGCCGATAGAAAATATGAGCCAATATTTTTTATGCTGATTTTGAATAATGTTAGATATTGATCTGACTTAGCAATAGAGCATTAAGATCAAGTCTATAACTTCAGCATCATAAGTTGTAACGTGTATGGTAAAATCTAATTATTACTGATATATTTATTTCTCCAAAAGTATTTGTTTTGTATAGATGAATGATATCACAATTACCATATGAAATTAATAATTGGGTGAAAGGACCTTAAGTAGATATAGAGGGAGGAGAGGGGGAGAAGCTTATAAATCCAAAGGTTTAGAGATGACTTTATAGACTTTTTTTTTAAAAAAAAAAAAAAAAGAGGGAGAGCATTATTTTAAAACTAGGAGGAAATATAATATGACGCGGTTCATTTAAAATAAATGAAAAACGTATCTCTGTTGCGTGTTTATTTTTTAGATAGCAAATTTACATTTAGATTGCTTTTTGATTTTTTACTTCTAAACAATACATTAGAATTTTTATAAATTTACAATAGATCATAATTTAATTTAAACAAAGATAAATAAAATAGACTATCACATTATTTTTTTAAATAAGTCCTATAAAAAAATATATATATAAAATATTATTTCTAAGTTTTCTACGTCTAATTAAAATACCACTGCTATAAACTTGTACGTTTATTTATTTTTCATCATTCCTAAATATTATATCTTCCTCATTACTGCCTGTTGGCAAATCTGATGAGAAATGGCTTCTTTTTCACTTTTCCTCTATGAGGCGCTGTATGAGGAGCATCTGCCTAACGGCAACATTAGTAACTAGGCAATAAAATACCATGATCAATTTATATTATACGATCATAAACAGTACTAATTTCTTCTAGTATCTCAATTTTAAAACAACAGTATAAATTTTCTTTTACATTATTAAAATGTACTATTTATAAATGTATTTTTAAATTTTTTTTAATGTATTTTAAAGTGTATAATATTGAAATTTAATATTGTTAAGAAACATTTATATATATATATAGTGTAGATAAAATAGCAATACGACCTAAGATATCTACTTTAAATTAATTATTCACATTTCAATAATATATTAATGGTAATGAGGAATAAGAAATCAAGTGTTTTACCACTGCAAAAGTCATATAGCATTCTAAGAATTGTTGGTAATATTGATTTTCCACTCACTATTTAAACACTGACCACAAAAACTCAATATTCAGATCAGCTGATCATGGGAGCCTTTAAAGATATGGAATATTATTTTCATACTCTTCAAATAGGCATTTGATTGTAATGTTGTAATAGTTAGTGCCTTATTATCTTAAAAGATAATAGTATTATTTGGAAGCAATATTCACAACATATGATAAATTTATCACTCAAATGTTCTAATAATTTATAGCAATAATGAGCCTTTTTAAAGTAGTGGATGAAACAAAAAATTCCATGACAGTTTTATCCATATTGTAACAGTTTTATTACTATATTTTATACTTGGAAAATGGTAGACATAACATTTTATAGTGGCAAAGTGAGCTATAAAGTAATATTTTGTCTGATATCATATGATTCAGTTATTTATTGACTAATTACTGTGCATATTCACATCTGATTTGTTCTTCAGTGATGATTTACTTTGAAATAAAATTGTGTTTCTGAAGTGCTATCAAACTCTTTAAATAAACATTGATTTGGAATACAAATATTTACAGCATGTTTTAATTTTCCATCATTATTAAATGCACAGGTAAATGCATTTTGTGCAATGATAGAAGTCACATTCAAAAGTTGTATACAGAATTAATTTCCTGAGACTAAAATAATTAACAAAAATTATTTTGGATTAACTAAATACAATTGTTAAATATTCAACCTGTCAACACATGACATGATGAACAATTTAACATACAATTACTTTTTTTTTTTTTTACCAAATGTAAATATTTTTGTTTGGTAATTGTAAAATATTAAAAAGTATATGGCACCTATGCTATAAATAATTAAGAATTAACTGTTTTATCTTCTTAAAATTGAAACATGTTTGACAATTTTTTTCACCCTAGCTTATACAACTAATAGCATTTTTTTTTTGTAAGATGCTACTTTTCAGTTTTATAATAATTTATCTGCAAATAATTTTTTTACTGAAATACATTTCCTTTATTATTATTATTATTATTATTATTATTATTATTATTATATTATTATTATTATTATTATTATTATTATTATTATTATTATTATTATTATTATTATTATTATTATATTATTATTATTATTATTATTATTATTATTATTATTATTATTATTATATTATTATTATTATTATTATTATTATTATTATTATTATTATTATTATTATTAGTATTATTGTTATTATTATTATTATTATTATTATTATTATTTTATTTTTTATTTTTATTTTTATTTATTGTTAGTAGTAGTATGTTAGTATTAGTATTATTATTATTATTATTATTATTATTATTATTATTATTATGATATATCAAAATTATAATGCTACTTAATAGGTATTTCCATTATTTTGTCCCTATTCTCTCTCTCTCTCTATATATATATATATAAAAGACATATTTTGTGGGTTCATCCGTGTTAAATATTTTTAAATATTGATATACTGACATTTCGACTTGGTAACACAAGTCACCATAGAGTGATAAAAGGTAGAAAGATGGTTGTAGAGGCGCTACAATCACTGATTTGAAAAAAAATGTTAAAGTTCCACCAATAGCAAAAGTGTTAAATTAAGAATGTTTTTGAAAAAAATCTTTCCAAATATGAGGAGTTTGCTTGTATCATCTCACTTATTGATACAATCTGGCCTTTTAAGTATCTCAATGGCTTCTCTAATGTTGCACTGGTATAGATTATCACATCTGGATATGATCCTGGTACTAGAAAAATTAATTTTATGACCTGAATCCATCGTATAGAGTGAGAGTGCTGATGTTGATGAGTGTTGTTTAACTGCATTAGCATGCTCATCTCTTCTAACACTGATGTGACAATTACTCATACCTATGTAAAAAGCCTTATAATTTTCACATGAGATTTGATAAACACCATGAGATTCAAGAGGGATTGAATCCTTAGGGTTTGTTATTATATTACTGATCTTTTGATGAGTAGAAAATGCTATATTTATATTATAGCATTTTAATATACGTCCAATACTGTCTGTAGTTCCTTTTACATATGGAACACAACTACAGACAGTATTGGATGTATATTAAAACGCTATAATATAAATACAGCATTTTCTACTCATCAAAAGATCAGTAATATAATAACCAAGCCTAAGTATTCAATCCCTCTTGAATCTCATGGTGTTTATCAAATCTCATGTGAAAATTGTAAGGTTTCTTACATAGGTATGAGTAATCATTGCATCAGTGTTAGGAGAGATGAGCATACTAATGCAGTTAAACAACACTCATCATCATCAGCACTCTCACTCCATACTATGGATTCAGGTCATAAAATTAATTTTTCTAGTACCAGGATCATATCCAGATGTGATAATCTATACCAGTGCAAAATTAGAGAAGCCATTGAGATAGTGAAAAGGCCAGATTGTATCAATAAGCGAGATGATACAAGCAAACTTCCTCCTATTTGGAAAGATTTTTTTCAAAAACATTCTTAATTTAACATTTTTGCTATTGGTGAAACTTTAACATTTTTTTCAAATCAGTGATTGTCTTTCTACCTTTTATCACTCTGTGGATGACTTGTGTTACCAAGTCGAAATGTCAGTATATCAATATTTAAAAATATTTTAACACGGATAAACCCGCAAAATATGTCTTTTATATCTGCAACCCATGAAAACTTTTGTATCAACATATATGTATATTGTTAATGTTTAATATTAAATAATAATACATCCTCTCTTCTATTTATATTATTTATTGTAATATTGCACATGTTATTTTATTTGACTTTTACCCCTAACATTTTAACAATTTTACAATATGGTTTTCTGTAGGTAATAGTATTATTATACAAAAAATAATTAAATGACTCGGTGACATTACTATAGTTAAAAGTAAGATACAAACAAACAAAAAAAAATAAGAGAAAAACAATTAATTGCTTTATCAGTATTGTATAAAATATATTAACTCACTGAACATAGGATCATAGCAAAAGGAGATGCAAAGAAATACATATATAGATTATTATTATACTGCACTTTGCCCTAAGTCTTAAATAAAATGTCATCTTTATTTTTTGCATTTGATAAATAGTTTAATTAATATTAATTATATTAGAAACATAAAAAAAAAACATTTTATTACACCATAAAATATACATAAAATTTTATATTAATAATTTAATTATAATCACACAAAAAAACCTAGAAGGTTTAAATACTATTCTTAAAATTGTGTAAATGTCACATAAGTTGTTATGGTCTTATTGTTTCTGATAAGCAATAATTAAAACAATTGTATGTATTTAGCATAATAATAGCTTCATAAATTATTTTTTGTTAAAAATGTAATAAGCTGTTTAAAACCACAACATGGCTGGTACAAAAATGGTTTTACCTTAAAGCTAAATATAGGGGAGGTTTAATTTCCTCCCCCCCCCAATAAATTATAAAAATAAAACAAAAGTACATCACTATAAATAAATAAAAAAAGAATATGAAAAACACTTTATTGGACTACCTTTGCTTGTAAATAAAATTTCAGAGCTATTTTTGTTCACATAAAAGCCATCCAATCAACAAAATTTCAATTTTGTCTATGTAGAGTACAATACTACTGCTAATTTTTTAAGTGAGAATTAGTTTTAAATGCTGCATCTTTAAAATATATTTAAATTACATAAATATTAAGGAATCTGTAAATCATAATTTAGAACTTTTTTAAAACGAGATCAAAAACATTCTCTAAATAAATAAATAAACAAATAATATGTAAAATAATACAGAGATATTGATATTTTAGCAAACTGAAAAATGAGAAATCTAATAAAAATTGAAGTATTTATGGCTAATTAGAAAAATTATGCAAAATTGCTTTGACCTTTAAACAAATTCCATGAAGGTTCTTATAATTATACAAAGGTATTGAGTTTTGTTAATTAGATATATTTAAAACTTTATTTTTTGTATATCTTATTATGACATTATTATTACAAATATTACATTTAACTATATATAAAATTCACACACATTGTAATTGTTTATTATTATTATAACTGGGATAGAAAAATGGAAAGAAAAGAAGATTGAAATAAGATGTAAATAAAAAGTTCATAAAACCATTACTATAAAAACATATCAATTATCAGCAATTACTGTACAGTTACAAAGGTGAAATGTAGATTTTTGCTTTAAATGACAAAAAAAATATTCAAGTATAAAATGCAGATCATTAAAACAACTAAACCTTTAATATATATATATATATATTACAAAGATACATTATAAAATCTTGCATTTAGCTGCGCAAAATATAAAGCAGGAATAAGAGATAAACATTTAAATGGAAAAAATGTGTAAAATTAAAACGGATAAAAAAAAAATATTTTTGTTTTTGAATATTTGACAACGGTAAAAGACTTGCATATTTTTAAAATTATATATTTACACAATATATATATATATATATAATTATAAGGGATTTGAACACCAACTTTCAAACTTTTATCTAACCAGACCATTCCATACATGACACACACATGTGAAAAAATGTTCTCTAATTATCCTCTCCCATACATATATATAATCAGTGCTCAGTTTATATTGAGATTGCAAATCTTCAAACTTTAATGGGCCGGCTTCAATCTAGTCTATCTTCCAAATCTTCAGATATCCATACCATTGAAAATCTGGTGATTAAAGTTTGAACATTTGATATCTTAATATAAACTGGGCATGATTGGATATATGTATGGGAGATGATGATCTGGACCAAGTAATGAGTATTGGTTCAACATGAAATACATATATTGAAAATCATTTATTTTTTTCACATGTGTGTGGTCATGTATATTGTTTGTATGAGTTGGAGTGGATAGCTAAAAAGAGGTTGAAAATCTGTGTTCATATCCCCTATAATTAGATATAAACTACAAGTATATAAAAAGTATACTTGTATTCAAATAATATATATATATATATATATATATATATTATATATATATATATATATATATATATATATATATAATGTTCAAATCACTTTCAGCAATGTTTTTTGTAAATAAATATAAAGGCTAAACTTCAAACAGCACAACTCAAAAGGAAGTGTGCGTGTTCAAGTGTGTAATTAGGAGCCTATATGTACAAGTGCTCTGTATGGTTTTAGTAATCATAAAGTGGCAGATTCAGGAGTCATAGGCATGCATCATGATTCAGCCCTGGTACTTTAAGTGGTTTGAACTTCTTATGAACTTGTCACTACAAAATCGTTTTTTTTTTTTATTTTCCATCAAAGTAATACAAAGTGAATTGTTAATTATATTGAAAAGAAATAATGTTCCATAAACTATTATTACGGTGATTACCTTTCATACCCTAAAAGTCAAAAATATACATAACTCAAAGCAGCTATATATATATATATATATATATATATATATATATATATATGCTACAAGTTATATATATATATATATAACTTGTAAGGGAACTTAAATGTTAATGCACATAAAACTAATATTAAATATTATACAAAATTTATTTAAATGAGGGCTTCTTTTTTAGTTTATGCTATGTTGATTAGAAAGCCACCAATATAAACATAGAGAAAAATAGTTTTATTGAATTGACTTTTCAAACTAATATTTTTTTACTCTTAATTTTCAGTTTTACAGAAATTTATAAATCTTTGCATTTGAAACTGCCATATTTTGTCACAAAGATAAACTACTCTAAAGTCACTTTCTTATTTCAAAGAAATATTTAAATGTTATATTTTAAAATCATACATACCTTAACAATTTACTAAATATGATTCAAAAAATTTCATGGGTTTACTAAATATGGTATAAAATTCTGAAATAAAGTTCGACTTAGACCTTCATTTTATCAACTGTAAAATCCAATCAAAAGACCATGATTTTCCTAGTTGCATAAAAGATTAAACAAATTCCTAAAACAATGGTTTTAATATCACTTAATGACTTTCATTATCAACAGTATTCTATCAAATGGACAAGTCCAGAGAGTAGTCCCGTAATCAATTCAACAATTTTTCTATTCCCTTCTGTTCATTGTCCAGCACTTCAATTCCACATAAATCTTCACATCTCTTATATCATCCAACAATGACAATCTCTTCCCTTTTTTTTTACTTCCACTCACCATTTTTTCCAAAACATCTTTCATAAACTGTAATTTCTCTCTAATATATGTCTATATAATTAGATGTCTAAAAAAGTAATTCAAGTATCAAAATGGCAGTTGAAACTCTAGCCTGATTCACACATTTGTTTTCACTTTTCTTTATCAGGAATTAATTAATGAACTCCAATCTAGACAAAAAACAGCATTATTTTACCAGAATAAGACTTTTAATGACTTCAAGTATATAAATACAACAACTCCCCTCCTATTCAAATTAAAAATGAATGCTCAAGAAAAAAAGGCAAGCATGAGTTAAAATAATACTCTTGGAATCTGAATGTTTATTAATTTTATATATGAGTAATTAATTTAGAAAGTTGTTATTATTACTATTGAGACCAGAATTAGTATATTTTTATGAAAATTATATATATATAATGCTAAGGTAGTATGTAATTTGTTTATACTGAATGTTTCTTATATATGTATGTAAAGGGATTTGAAAACTCAGAATTTTTCAGTCTATTCATCTACACATACAAAAAAGTTGTTCGATGTAGAAACAGCAGTCATCAGTCAGGCCAGATCAAAATCTCCCATATATATATATATATATATATATATATATATATATATATATATATATATATATATATATATATATATATACAATCAGTGCTCAGTTTATATATATATATCAATGAAATGGATGGCTAAAGAATTCGAGAGTGAAGAGGATTGAAGTTTGTCTATTAAACTTTAATGTTTAGCTAACAATATAAACCGAGCACTAATTGTATATATGTGCAGTAGATGGTAATCTGGATCATCTGATGAGTGCTGGTTAGCATAAAATATTTTATATGGGAGATCATATATATTTTTCCCATGTATGTTGTCATGTGTATCAGTTATATAATGTAGATGGCATAGATGTTAGACGCTTGAAAGTTTGAGTTCAAACCCCTTATAATTACATTAACTTTAGTATAGCCAATACACATATATTTAAATAATATATATATATAATTATTTTTTTCCATACTCTGCCATTGTAAATATTAATGTAAAGTAATACTTATACAGAGTTTAAATATAAAATTTTAATTATATAATTGTATTAAATATAGTTTGGATATTTTTCTCAGCAGACTGACCATGAGTATGATGTGAAAATATCAAAAGTGTACTTAATACAATTATATAATTAACATTTTATATTTAAACTCTGTATATGTATTATTTTACATTGATATATGCATATATGACTAAAAAATATTAGACTATCTCAATATCAATAACAATCAACAATTTCAAACTGTTGTCAAGGCAACCTTGTAACAATAAAGTTTGAATCCCACCTTTATTAATGGTCCAATATACTTATACAGCCCCTAAAAATTGCAACTTTACCAAAGAGATAGATATTATTGATACAAAGAAGTTTAAATTAACCTCTTTAAAGAGTAATATATATATATATATATATATATATATATATATATATATATATATATATATATATATATATATATATATATATATATATATATATATATATATAACCTATTCTGAATGCAGATTAATAGTCAATCATAACAATACAAACTGCAATTATAAATGTCAAATTGCAACCAAAGTATTACTTAAATAATAAGTGCAATAATGTTCAAAGCCAAATTGGTTTGTAAGTAATCATTAAAAACCAGTTAATACTTAGACAATCTCAATAACAATTTCAAAATGTTGCCAAGGCAGCCTTTTAACAATAAAGATGGAATCCCACCTTTATTAATTGCCCAATATACTTATATAAATACTAAAGATTGCACAAACAGAGATTGAAATTATTGATACAAAGAAGCTTAAATTAACCTCTTTAAACAGGTAAATATAATCTATACTAAATATATATGAGAATTATCAATGCTATTTGAAGCTGCATCTCAACAAAATGGTATTTCAAATGAAATATTTTTGAAGGTTAGTATTATGTCATTGAAATAGTTTTTATTAATATTATATACATGCAGTGGAATATAAAATTCTGAATTTACTTTCCAGTTATTATAAACGTCTAAATATGACATTGACTTTTATTATTTCATTAGAAATGTAATATACAAAAGACAAATATATTTTGATCTCTAAAATATTTTAATTATTATAAATTACTGAATAATAGGTTTAAAGAAACTTAATAAACATAATTCTTTTATCACTGATTTTGTATATGCTTATTGTAGCATAAGCTATAATTATGAGGGAAAACTCTCTGATAATATATCTTCTTCATCTCTCTGTTGTTAATGGTATGATTAATTCTATTTTTTTTTGGATTCAAATAGTAATATTTTTGAGTCTAATTTTGAATATTAATGAGGTTTAATGTTATTGATTGATCTCATCTAATTTAGCTAAAATAGTCTGTCCTATGTCATGAATTTTTTCTTCTTTCCTATTTGAAAATATCAAAAATTGATACAAAGATATTTTAAACAAGAGTATTGGGTTATAAATGCAATAATATATTTAGGAAATTAAATCAAATAATTGTTTACTAATTTTGAAATATATTCATGTTTCTTAACTGATAATAAAAATTTTGGAGTGGAAGTAATTATGATGATTTATAGACTTATAATAATGATTTGTTTTCTAAATTGAATATTTTTGATGTATATTAAGTTATAAAGTTACTATATTAAGTTTGGATTTATAACAATCTTTTTCCCCAATGAATTCATGACTTGATAATGAAAATATTTCATTTTTGTGATAAATCTTTATTTAAGAATAAAAAGGATAGAATCCTCGACTCAATAGGAATACATTGCACTTTATCCATGTCAAAAGTTTCTACTTGTAATACCAATAAAAATACACTCAATAAAATAAAATTATCTTACATCCAATTGAAAATAACATATTTAATTGTTAATTATCATTTGTTGAATGAATATCAAACTGTTTCTAATGAACTTATTAAGAATAATAATGATAATAGCATCCATTTTTATGATTATTGGTTTAAATCTTCATCTAAAGATTATAATAAACCTTTCAATTCAGTGCATTTTACTGGGAAAAAAATATCTATTTGTAATAAAAATGAAAATATTTCTAATAAAGTAATATCTAACCTATATTCAACTCAAAATAATATTCTAGAAAGAGTCCAAAATGAAACTGAATGACTTTTGAAATCCTTCAATAAACTTATTAAGAATTTTAACAATAATGATATTAACATTTATGACAATAAGTTTCAAAACAATTATATTCAAAAAATCAAAATGTCTGAAGATGCAATTAAAGTTTTTTTTTTTTTTAAATATATTTTTTTGTTAGAGAAAAGCTTTCTTGTGAGTAAAATTTATCCATGAATTCCAAAAAAATAACAATGATTTCAACAAATAAAGATTTTTAATTAACATAAAAGAACAACTAACAAAAGTTGTTATTCAACTAATCAAGATATTTCTATTTATATTGAAAAGATGACTTTTAATGTACAAAGCTTCATTAAAAATGATATGTCTATATTTACAGAACAAAAATATATAAACAAATATTAAAATTTCACCAAAATTTATTTACAGTAAGGGGGAAAAACTCGTGTTTTCTAAGGTTTTAGTTATTAATACTAAATCAGAATTTCTAACTTGTTCCAATTTCTACCCTCTCATCAAAAAAAAAATCCTATGCAAATATAATATTACATGATCACCATCTCTATACTAGCACATAATTGTTATAAAAAAGGCAAACTCTCCATACAGTAGTGCCACACTGTGCCAAACAGAGTAATCAATGGATGCCAGAAGGCTTGTGCATAAAATCCCTATCTAGTGCCTACTCATCTAATATCCTCAGACCTGTTTCTGGCTTTTGGCCATCATCAGTGAGGAGCCTTGAATTTAAGAGCACTGCATCTAGATCTTAGGATCTAATGCAACCCTCCATACTGTATGGAGAGTTTGCCTTCATTTACAACAATTATGTACTAGTATAGAGATGGTGATCATGTGATGTTTAATGGTTTAATACCAATCCTGTCTAATAGGATAGTGGTGGCTATGGTTTAAGAGCCAAAGACACCAAAATGTATGGGTGCTGAATTGAGTTCAGACCCATATGACTATATAAGCTATTGAGCTTAGATTGAAAATATTATTGTGTTTTCAATTTCATTCTCATAGTTTTGTAGTAAAGTAGAGTTAAAAGGTGGATGCTAGAGGGTTGCATTAGATCCTAAGATCTAGATGCAGTGCTCTCAGATTCAAGGCTCCTCACTGATGATGGCCACAAGCCAGAAACTAGTCTGGAGATATTGGATGAGTAGGCACTAGATAGGGATTTTATGCACAAGCCTTCTGGCATCTGTTGATTACTCTGTTTGGCACAGTGTGGTACTTCTGTATGGAGAGTTTGCCTTTGTTTACAAATATAATATTCATAATATTTCACAAATTGTATGATCTAATGATTCTGACTAATTTGAATTTTAAAAAAATTGTAAAAGTGTTCATAATTATGTTAGTGCAACTTTTTGGTACATCCAAAGATGATAAACTGTAGAATTTTAAATATTGTACAAAATATAATAATTTTTTTAAAAATATGTCTGAAAAAATGAAATCCTCAGAAATTAAAAAAAAAAAAAATTGCAAAATAGGTGTAAAGTTAGTCATTTTCCACAATATTTACATTTTCAATAGTAATGAATCATTTAATTATTGCATTTCTGTTATTGAAAATAAACATTGGGAGTTTGCAATTTTTGTTCTGTAGTCTTATTTCTTTACTATTTAAGGATTTTACAGCATCCACATTAAAACTTTATGCTTGATTTTATATTTATTCATTGACTTTTCATTTTTAATTTTTTTCTTATTTCTAATGGATGGTTAATTTTGGCTATTCACCAATCTTAGAAGACAAAAAAAAATCAAGTGTTTTTTTATTTAGAAAAATTATGAATATACTTTTATTACAAAAATTTATCTGAAAAATCAGGTACATCTCAAAGATAAATATAATATTTTTATATGGATAGGTTTTGTGAAATTTGCATAAGAAAAGGTGACCCATTTATAGTTCTTAACAAAAAATTATTTATGTCTAAATATAGATATTCAATCTATAGTGCAAATTTGTCTTAATCATAACCATAATTTTTTTTGTAGTGTTTATGTCAAACCAGCTTTATTCTTTTGCGAGTTGGTTGATGAAAATTTTTGATTAATTATAAAATAAATAATATCATTAGTGAGATTTTAACATTTTGGATTGAATTCATGGTAATTTTATTTTAGAACTTTTATCATTTTAAGTTAAAGCTTATAGAATATTGCAGTTTTGAAATTTATAGAGATTACAACTTCACATTTCCTCTTTATTGCATTCTGAATAATTTTTCCAAAATATAATGCTCTTCACTTTCATTTCCGATCTTTCCTATAGATTTACACCATCCACCTATTAAATTCTTTTTTTAAATTAAATTACTCTAAATTATCCCATTTCCTGACTATCAAAGGATGCTTATTTGAAGATTATTTTGATTATGTATGACAATTTCTATTTTAAGTTGGAATATTTTAATATTCCTTAAATATATTAATCATGATATAAATTTATTTAATCAAATGCTTGCTAATTTGATTAATTTGTGAATACCAAATATTTTTCTTCTTAATTTTCTTCTTCCTTTTGTAGAGATAAAAATCGTATCACAAGAGGCAATATGTTAAAACACATTTTTTTCCTAATAACTTTATAACTATAAAAAGGTGGCTAAAGCTGTTTAGAAAATTCATTATCAAAAATAAATCAGCAATATTGAATTCATTCTATCAGAGAATTCTAAAAAGTTTTCATCTTTTATTAAAGATTCTAATTTTTGTAAAAGAAAAACTCTTTTATGATTATACCTCTACTCTGTGCACAATGGCTTATCATTTTATTTGTTTTAGCCATCTGAAAAATCTTGATTCTAATCAGAGTTTAGTTTGGATAATGATTGGTGTAATAAAAATTGTCTCTTGAACAATTAAGCAATGTCAACTTTATCTTTAATATTAAAAAACTTAGTTTATATTCAGGATTTCATTGTGATAATATAACTTTTGTATATACAAAAAATTTGCAAATTATTGCTATTCTTTGTTACATACTCAATTGTTGTAGTAGAAACTGTATTCTTAACAACTCTTGTAAACTTTCCAAATCTATGCAGATTTAAAACATGATTCTAAATGTTATATTAATTAGTTTAATAAATGTTTTGAAAAAATAAATGTTATATTAATAATTACAGATTTACTTTGCTTCTTCACACAATTTAATAAATATTTTAAAATGTCTTTATAATAGAATCATTGTTGTTATAATTAAAATCTTTTCTTCTATACAACACAGTTTTTTTTTGTCTTATAAGCCACTAAAACTTATTCTTACATTAAATGACACATAACTCCTAGTTTTGAGAATCATTGTTGATTAGATATCATTTATTTTGACTTGTCGAAAAGCATTTGATAAAGCAAACCACATCTCTACAAAGTGTTAAAAGTGGATAGAAACCATTCTCTACCTGTGTGAGTGTAGTATAGTGAAAATTACATTACAGAAATATTATTTATTATTGTATAATCTCTGGACTAATAAATGACTAATAAAAATATTAATAAACCATATTATTTTTTTTTTTAAAAATGTATAAATTAGTTTTCTTTTAACATTTTATTAAATGTATGATTTTTTTTCTAATAATGATTTTTTTTTCAATCCAGTTATTGTAACAAACTTTTGGAGATAATATTTAATAAATAAAATGACTAATATTTATTCATTAAAAATATTGCTATAGTTTTCAAATAATTATAATAAATTAAGAGATAGTACCTCATTTCAACAGATCATTTTAACAAATCAGTTTTATCAAGTAATAAGCAGCACTAAAATATAATTTTAGAGATATTCTTTAATATTTTTATTCATTCTTCAAATGCTATTTTTGAAACTGCAAATACCATCTGAATACAGAAATGTCCATTTAATCATTTTTGCAGAACAGATTTACTAGTGATAACATTGACCATCTCTTTGCTTTAACTGAGCCAAGTTTTCAATTACAATAATGATGAACTTTTTCTATTATTTTATTTGGTGTAACTTTTTATTTTTTTATACTTTCCTCTTTATTTTTCTTTTAGAGTTAAAAACATCATGTGCATTTATAAGTTAATGATTACTATTTGGTATAAAAAGATATGTATTCTAACTTCTTAAAATAAATATTGAGAAAGTTAAAAAAGCACAATGAATAGACATACATTATAAAAAAAACCTTAATAGAATAATTTATATTTTATAGTATCAGGTTCTTTACTTTATAATGTCAAAGATATTATGCTATACTGCATCAAGCTCCATTAGTAGGAGTAAGAATTAAATACGGTAAAGTCTGGGGGAAAAAATAAGTAGCTGAGGCTGTGAAAATAATTTTGGGAATTTTTCATAGTTAGATAATCCAACTAGCCAAGCCATTCATTTAATTAACAATAAATAGATATCTAAATAATCTTATCTCAATAATTTCTTTAGTCATAGTTCTCTGAAATAGGTAGTTGTTGTCTGATAATTGAAGTTAAGCAAGATTTGGCATTGTTAATATTTAGATGGATGACCATCTGAAGCCTGAGTAATTAGTAACTTAGAGAGTAATTGAGAAATAAATGCATCTAAAAGTTTAATTAATTGAGAGTTTTTTTTATTTATATGTCAAAGTGTTGACCAGGAAGTGAACCTGGGCCAGCTTCTTGGAAGGCAGCTATGCTAACTGCTAGGCTACCAATGCTTGGCAATTATTTGAGAGTTGGCAAGTGTTCTCTACCTATATAGAAGTAGTTTCTCAAGCCACAACATGTAATTTTATAATCATTTGTACAATAATATTGATTGTCTCTTGTTCCCTTTAGATGATAATATTTGATAAAGTACATATATTTTTATGGAGGTGTAGTTAAAACAAAATATAGAATAAGTGTTTGTCTACTCAAATTAGTCACTTACTTTACTGATCTATTTATTTATGAATATACCATTCAATATTTTCTTACTTTATAAACAATAGAATTATTATTATTTGTTTAAACATTTTAGATGGGTTCTTTTAAATTAACTAAGCTAAGCTAGATAACTGGATACATTATGACTAACCAGATAAATAATGTTTTCTCATTTACAAATATACTGAAGAGGAATTTGCCATGCTGTGCGTTATTTAAGATAGTTTTTACATTTAACCTATTTTAATATTGAATATGGAGAATAAATGTATATAAATTATTTTTGGCCTGTGTAAGATACTATTATAACTATTAAATTTATCATTTGTGGCATCAGCAGTTTTTTATATTATTGCAATGGGATTGGATAATATACGACATGGTGCATTATTGAAACCTAACATAGATTTATTATACTATAATGTATGTAAATTATTAAAAAAATGGCAAATATGTTAATATTCGAAAATATTTTATTAATGAATAAAAAAAATACTAATGGTTGATGCCACGCTATATCTGATGATGATTTAACATTTATTGCTTATACTTAATGCCTTTGGTCAAGAGAATTACAAGTCATAAAATCAGCATTTTAATAGATAATCTAATATATGAGAAACATATATTATTTATGTCTAACTTTATTAACACATTGTATGCATTTTTAAATATATACAGTTTTTGAAAAAAATGTTTATGAATTACTTGCCCTATTCCTTCTGAAATTAACATTTTTATTTATTTGTGATTTTTTAAATATTCAAAGGACATTTTTATATGTACTTTATTATTTATGTTATATATATATTTATAGTAAATAACTTAGTATTGTTGGCTGCAAATAAATAAAAGGAAAATATTTTATAATTAAATTAAAACTTTTTTTTTAATGAATGGTAATAAGGGGAAAAAAAGAAATTTATGCCATTAGAATAGAGTGCCCTCTGATGGGGAAAAAATATAGTCTTTTTAAATAATGTGAATTTAAACAGTTATGTTAAAAATGTTCAAACTGTTCCCTTGATATTGGTCAAAATACTTGACAAGCTGCTCCTTTGATACTGTTTAAAATAGCTTCAGGCAGATAGACTTTACTGAAATGATTTATTTACTGTTTTACCCAATGACAAAAGTTTTCAAATTTTATCTGTCTCATCTCAAGAGAACTTCCCCCTACGTCTATTTAGGACTGGTCTCTAAATAGGTCTAATAATTTTATTATGCCTAAACTCAGTAAAAATAATTTTGTCAAATGAAAAAGGAAGTTGAGTTCGATAAAAATTACTGGTGAAAATCCAAATAAACCTAATTGGATAACTTTTAAACTTTTTCAGAATGAATAAAACTTATCCAACTAACTCTGGCTAAATTAACTTACTCAGGTATAAATAATATAAATCAAATATTCGATGACACATTTTCTTCTAACTTAAAGCTGGAATAAAAAATATATATTATTTACAATATTTATTGAACAGTTTTGATTTTAAATCTTTCATTTTGAAAATAAAATTGATTTCTAAACCAGAGAGTTGTAAGATTGTAAAATAAGTATGGTAATTAATTATGATAATAATAATAATTCTTTTATTTAACCAAATTGAAAGATTTTTTTTTTTACTTCATTAATCAGCTGATAAATCTTTAACTTTTAAATTGCCAATCTACAATTAGTTTTATGTGAGCAAGGAATTAATTGTTATCATCAGGTTCCTAACATCTAGCCATTTGAAGTAAAATGGATGTCCAATCTCAGGAATTTTCTGATTATTTTAGTCATTATTGTCTCTTTAAAACATTGGTAAAGTAAATATGTAGTCAGTCTTGCACAGATCCACATCGAGTCATTTCTAAGTTCCTGTCAGAAGAGTTTTCGGCGTTCTTTAAAAAAAAAAAAGAATATTAAAAATAGAAATGTAAATACCTTCTTACAAAGAACATATTTTAAAAAGATGATTTACCCTAATAAAAGAAGTGTGTGTACAATCGAAAAATGATTTTATTGCTTAAATTTTGTTTAAATGTTATAGCAAAATTGTAATAAAAAATGTTACATGCAAACTACATTTTATTGACCTTTTTTTAATTCTTATTTTTTTTAATGCATATATTTAAACAAAATAATTTTCTAATAATCTTAAAACTAAAGAATTTAATCACTCAATTGTTATTAACTTTACCTTCCTAAAACTTTTTTTATATAGGTAGTCACCATAACCAGTATAGTCAATAGAATCCTTAAATCAATCCACAAAACTGTACATCTTAAAGATTATTGATTTTTAAAAGTATAATATCTCAAGCAAAGTATTTATAATATATTATACCATAATTTCGTATCAGATTTTTTTCAATTTTAAAAAACAGATTTAACATTCATGCATAAATTATTTTTTATATTATTTGAGCTTGATCCTTTTTCAATCTAAATGAAATCCCACCTTGTTGACAAAATTGCATTTATTTTATCATTCTTCAATAAAACGATGAAAATACATCTTATTTACGTTGTACGGAATACATTTACTTTTCACCAAACCAATATTAATTAATTCATCTAGCATAACCAATATTTGCAAATAAATAAATAATTTTATCTCTGTATTTTATCACATCGTTTAAATATTTCTCTATAAAAAAAGCAGTAATTAATAGACAATATTGATAACAGTATCATCTATTATCCTAAGTACTAAATCGTGTTCCTGATTATTATTTATTATTTTTCATATTTCAACACATATTAAAACAATACATTAATTTGCAAACAAAACAAAGATTTAAACATTAAAAACATTTAATTTTTAAAGATTACTGACATTTACTTCTTTCTTATAAGCAAGTTTTATTTATATACTGTATAATGTTATCATTTCAGTTGAAACAATAAATCAATAAATTGTTAAGCATATATAATAGCATAATAAATAATTTTAGTTAACTAATAACGTAAACAATTATAAATGAGTGTTAATATATATATGCCTTCAATACGCAATAAAAATAGTTTAATGTAAAATGAATTTTCCATAAATGAAACTTACCTAACAGCTAACTGGTAAATGAGCATTTTAACCATATACAGTAATATTTTTTGATAAATGTTGAAATTTAATTTACAACAAAATACTATGTAGTAGTAGAAGAAGATGAAGAAGCAGCAGAAGTAGAAAAAGGGGAAGAAGAAGATAGCATGAAAAAAAAGTCATTTAAATAATAAGAATAAATTATAATATTTCTTATCATAATATGTATTTTGAAAATTAAGATATATTCAGGGTGAAAATGACAAATTTTTAATGAAACATTATAATTTCAATCAATATTTTTTTTACCTTTCAGAATGTTCATGATTTGTTGGAGGTGTCAAGAATCTCTCTAACTAGTAAGTTAATTTATTACAAGCTTGTAATAAAGATTACAAGTAAGGAGAATAATAAAAATGATTTAATGCATACATTTATAGATGTACAAACACACAAATTTATGAACACAAATACCAATATATAGACTTAAGAATTTACTTAATTTTTTATTTTATTTTTTTGTAGACAATCAACTATTGATACACATTATAAGGAATCTGCAGTTACTCCAACCAAAAGATAGATAGATTCATCAGTGACATTAGTAAATCCTCAATTGTACCACTGCATATGTATATTTGAAAATAATTAAATGTGTGTTTTATAGTAAGTGGTGAAACTATTGTACATGTCAAAGTGGTTAAATTTCATTGCTGAAGAAAGTAGATGCAGTGACTATGAATGCTCCAGAATCCATTAATGAAACACCTGTAATAGCTAGAAAGGTCAAGTTTAACTGATTTTACAGTTGAATCTGGAAAAGAAATTTGTTTTGGATCTCAAAAGCTTTTTTGTTATGCTTAATTCTGCAGTTGTTTGATTCTTAGTTAAACACCTTAAAGATAGATTTTCATTTGAGAGAAGTATCTTATGTTAAATCATATCTTAGATTAGTGATATATCTGATCTTCTTAATAGCTTTTTACTTATTTTCTGTGTAAATTTATCTTTTAATATTTAGTGGATGAATAAGTAAAAGAATAGACAATCAATATAAGGGAAAGTACTTTAACATGCTAATAACATACTTATGGAAGCTTTTAACAAGAGCTCTAACATTTAAAAGTATATAATAATGGAATACTATAATATAAATAAATAAATATTATTATATAGAAATGAGTGAAGTTGTCCATTTATAATTACTTAATTAGAAAGCCCTTTACTTAGAACAGCAGCTAATGAAAGCTAACTGCTCCAGAGTAAGAGTGAAAGTAAAACAGTCAGGCTAATGGCTTTCAAAAGGAGGATATATATATATATAATAAATAAAATATCCGTTAATTAAAAACAATATTGTAATTATAATTGAAATAATATTTTTAACGGTTTATAAACAACTACAAACAATCTTAAAATCCGCAGAAGTATTTTTGGTTACTTTCTAATCTGCCTCAACTGCCATTAAATGAGGCGGGTTAGAAAGTAACTGATAGTACTTCTGCAGATTTTAAGATTGTTTGTAATTGTTTATAAACCGTTAAAAATATTATTTCAATTATAATTATATATATATAACACCTGAATAGTTTAAGATTGGTACTAGTTATATAAAAGCTACGTATTATAATCATAATAAATTTGATTCATTTTTGCAAAAAAAAAAAATTAATACTTCTATTTATGATTTCATGTTTATATATCGAAATGGTATATAAATATTTGAAAACCAGGCACTCTTTACAAACCTGGAAGCTTAATTATAAGTATAGGAGATTTGAACTCAGATTTTTAAGCACCCTTCAACTATCTACACTACCTTATACAACTAATATTACATGACCACACATATGTAGAAAAGATAAATAATCACCAATATCCATATTTCATCCTAAACCTGCAGGATCATATACGCTGCACACCCCCTTTTTGCCTATGGAATGGGATAGTAAGATGGAAAATGCAGTCCCTTTCTATGGAGTTTTTTTTATTGCTCTTCTCATCAGACAGATGTAGTATTCCTGTCTGGATGAGATTCAATGTCTTCTATAACCATGCTGTTCAGATGTACATTCCTGACAGTATGGTATTTGTGCTGTTGTATTAATACTGCACTGAATACATCAGTATATCAGATGGATTGACGTTGGTTTGGCTGTGAACTATTGGCCTAAGATTAAATCAGGGATAGAATATTTTCTTTTCAAATGCAATCTATGTAGTTTATTCATACTCGACACTTTAATAAAATATTAAATTCATCTGTGCGAACTTTAAAAATAAAAGTTAAAAATGTAATTAAATGCTAAAGTAAACATACTAAAATAATAATGCTAAATTTTATATATATATGTTTAATAAATGTTTGTGTATGTTATTACTGGCAGTGGCTTCTTTTATTTTTGTTAATTTTGAAAAAAATGTTTTAAGAATTATATTTTATAAATCTCTGCGTCTCTTCGAGCTAGTGGCATTGGGCTGACAGTCAATATATATATATATATATTGTACCCTTACTTCTCGATGTATAATATAGTTTGAAATACGACTAGTTCAATTGAATTATAATGCTTAATTAAAATTTGCATATCTATCTTTAATTTACTTTTATAATATCATATTCTAATTAAATTTATTATCAACTATCAAAATCAATAGAGTTCTATAATATGTACTAATTAAATAAGTATTTATCAAAATCATGAGACTGTGAAGTAAAGTTACAAAGCAATAAGTAGATTTACATTGAGTCAATATCTTCCAAGACATTGTCTCAATGGCATAAGAATACTATTACCTCCTTATTAACTTACTACTACATCTACAGCATTCTTATGGCTTTTAAATAAAATAAACTATCTTTAATAATAATAAAATAAATAAATCTTAACTTTTAATTTTTAAAATATAATTAAATAATCTCAGGTTCTTCTAATTATCTTAAAGTAATGATAACTCATGTAAATAAGTATGATATGGGATTTTATATCAAACCTAAATACACCTAACTTATTTTAATAATAATAATACTCAATACTAATCTTAGGGTATAACTTAATCTTATCTATTTCTGTTATATCATCAATCATTAAATAAATAAATAATCATATGTATATCTTTTATTTTCATATAGCATCTTAATTTTGGAATAGATCAAAATCTTATAATTTAATAATCTGTGGCAATAAATAATATTGTACTCTTATATTATGCATTATAATTACTCTATGACCATTGTAATATGATGTAATAATGTCAATCAATTCTCATAAATGATAATCAGGAAAATATTGTATTTATTTCTAAAATAATATTAATAAATTCACATTGTGCAAATATTATGTTTCTTCAAATTATCTGCTGTCAAATGCTGTGGTGCAAAATAATGAACTCGACACACTTTTAAAACAAATTAAACAAATTTATTTACATTAACTTCAACTAAGAATTTATTTACAATATTTACAGTTCAAAATTATGAAAACAAAGAAAATAAAAATAAGAAAATAATAATACAATATGTTTACACTGTTATTAACTCATACTCCTAATAAGTAATTATACATTCTTTTAAAATGCTGTACTAATAACATTGAAGTATGTTTTCAAAACTTAGACTTTAAATAAATATCAGTGAACTTCAATTATTACACAGAAAAATTTATGTAAATAATATTTATGTAGCATATGTAAACAATTAAACTTTATTAATTAAATTGCTACATCACTTAAGTATTACTGTTATTCATTTCATCATGTACTAGTATGTGTTTACTTTACTATCAGCATTACTTTAATAGCATAATATAGAAACTAATGTATCCTTGTAATGTAATAACAAATAATTGATTATAATTTTATATTTCACTTAATGCAATTCATGCTACATGTTTTATCAAATATGCATTACATATATGTACTGTTAAAATAATAATATTTAAATTATTCATCAATTTCAAATTCATAAAGTATTATATTAGATAAATTCTATGATTCTTTTCTATGTGAAATTATTACTTTACTTTATGTGTTATACTACTCCTTCTTAATAACTTTCTATCTACAAAAACATCCTCTAAAACTTATTTAAACTTTCCGGAAAATAACTTTCAACTTTAAATAAAATACTAATTCCAAATTATTTATGCTTCATTATCTATACTTGGTAAACTTTCAACCTAAATATAAACTTCTCCATAAAACTTAACGTAATTTATCCAATAAAACAACAGTAAAATATAGACTTTTAAATCTATTCCTAACTTGCAATAAAAATAATTACTTATAAACAATAAATATAATTCTAATACTATAACATAAAAACAATATCAAAATTTATTAACGAAAGAATCATATAATTATTTCTAAGCTTCTTATGTAATGTTGCATCGTATTTATTTCATAAATTCAAATTATGCATATTTAAATAAAACTGTCACTGCCAATATAATGTGTGTATTTTTAAAATAATCATACATTCATTCAAAATAACATAATATTTGGTTGATCTAAAGAAAACATATTAAATACATCAAAATTATTATTATTATACAATTTTTACCATAGATAATGAATTAATGTCCAGTCCATCTTCCAATATTCTTCGGAATTACAGCTTCATAAAATAATTCACATTTATACTCACGATCATACTTTAAAATATTCTGTGTTATATTAATTATAAAATAAACTCATGCAATTAATCATTATATTATTTTTTAGTTATTATTTAAAGATATGTACCTATCTTATTTTAATAAATTAATAATATTTAATTTTTATATTAGATAAATAAAACAGAGTTCATATTACGTGACTCCAGCGATGTTTCCTTTTCACCATAAAGTTCTTTAATCTGAGGCACACATTCACTAGAACACCATTTCCTGTTTCCGGTCCAACACGTGTTTTTTTAAAAGTTTATGAAAAACGAAAACGTTCTTTTAAAACCAAAATAAAAGTTAATCAGTTCTTTTATAAAAAATATAATAAAATTAAAATAGTTTATCTGATCCGGATGCAGTTCTTTAAAGAATATTATTTAAAAGTTATTATTCTTGAATTAGTTTATAATTTATGAAAAATTATCATTTAATTATTTTAAATTAACTGGGACGTCCACATATTTCTTGCGCATTTCTTAACAAAAAAAAAAAATAATCCAGGTAAGAATAATCTTCTTTATCTATAAACGACCCGCGTTTAAATTATTTCAATATAATAATTTTATTATATTAAGATTTTTAGCTAATTATATTTCAATTGACTTGCCTTTAAAATTATCAACATTCAGTCTTTTAAACATAAAGACTTAACAAGGCAAGCATTCAAAGCTACTTTCATTTCTAATATCTTTACTTAAAATATATATTCAAATTTATAGCTTGCAAAAATACTTTCTTCATAAAGAAGTATTTTATTCTTTAAAATATCTATTTTCTAATAGTCAATAATAATTAGCTTTTAAAATTATATATTGTCCAAAATACTACTTTTCTCCATCTCGTAACTTTCCAAACTAATCCAGCGTTTGTCATATCTCTAGTATAAAGTTTCCGATATATTTTCACTATATATGATGTTCCCATGACCATTTGCATGTAAATTGAGCTTAATATAGAGACGATTGATAGGGAAAAATTAAGTTAACACTGCAGGTTTATCATTTAAAATTTCTATAACTTATTTACAAAGACACTCTTATAATTTTGAAAAATGATTTTTAAAAGCGTCTATAAAATTACTTAGCTATTTTTCTAATAGCACAATTAACTTGAAAATTCAATCACGAAGTCCTCTCTTAACAATTGAATTGAGCTTTTATACCGGAAGAAACTTCCCATTTGATTGGTAGATTAAACAATCAACTTTGCTGGCTTATTTACATATTTACCAACAACACAAAATTAAAAATAAATAATGACTTATTTAATATTTAATATTTATTACATTATTAAATTTCTAAAATAATCTTTATCGTTTATTTAAATCTATTAAACATTTTTTAAAAATATTCTTATTTACTTGATTTTAATTTTAACTTTTATAAGATTATTTAAAATAAACTAAGTATTTTTTTATACGTTATATTTTTAAAACAATATTTTAAAATCAGATTTAATATTTTACATTGAATATCTTTATTTTTATCTCGTGATAACTCACGTATTATTTATAAATTTTACAACATGATTTTTAAAATAGTTTTGCAACTTTACTAAATAACTTCCAAGCATGTTTGTGTATATCTAACTAACATCTGTTTTTTTTATAACACAAGAAACGCTTCTCATCGTCTAAAAATAAACTAACAATTGCATTTTTTAAAATAAATATTTTTTAAATAAATAAGATATTATAATAGATTTTAAAATAATTATCCAATATTATTAAAATCAAATATTAGTCTTCTATTTAAGTACTTACAATAATTAAAATATTTATATTCTTTTATAATATTATTTTATCAACAATAAACATATGCATTTAATTTTAACTTGTCTTTTAAATACTTTTAGCTTTAAATACTTATTTATTAAATATATTAATGCAGTATTGATTATGGCCATTTTTCCCAACTATATATTATAATCATCATCATTTAAAATGTCTCTCTCAATATCAGCACAATTTTACATATCAAATACTCATAGATTGCTTTAATTAAACCTTTTGAAATATTACCATAAGCAAAATTAACATCACATATTCAAATATATCTTAAATTTAAAATTTTTAATAGATTAGCACAAAAATTAGATGGTGACCCATACAAAAGGGCACAATATATATAGTATATATATATATATATATATATATATATATATATATATATATATATATATATATATATATATATATATATATATATATATATATATATATATATATATGCATTAGTCTATTAAGCCATAAGGGTTGAATTGTCTATTTATTATTATTATTAAATTATTAATTATTCCATTGAGTCTCATGTTCCACCCTTTTGTTAGCCAGCTTGTGAATTAAATTGAGACTGAGTGTAAAACTTCATATATGTCATCCATAGGGTATTAAATCATGAATCACTGAGAAACGAGTTGAAGTCTTGTCAGATTTGAGGTCTCAACCCCTCATCTGGATCAGCTTTAGAGTAATTTTCCAGAACTCTGGATTTTGTTGCATGAATGGACAATAGGTAGTTGACTAGAACAATAATGACCAGAGTAGCAAATATTTTTTTCAGTTGAAATTATTAGAAAAACTTTTATTTGAGTTGATGAAAATTTAAATTTAAAAATCAGTGCTATTTCTATTCATTTTAATACTTGGAAACTAATTATCCAATGTCAAATATATAACAAGGGAATGTTATAGCACAACGATAATGTGTAATATATGGCATAATTAATTTTCAAGCAATGCTTATATAACAGCAATATCCTTTAGTCATCAAAAATGCTATCAATTTTTGTAGAAAATGACCATTTCTGTCCAGAATTTTAATCTCATATATGGATAATTAGCTCTAACAATATATATCTCAGCTTAATTTATATTCACTCTTCTGGGGTAATTTTTGATAACTCTAGATGATCTTTTTCTAGCAAAAACATGGGTAAACATCTATGTGAATTTAAAATCAACTTTGAAGCAGTAAATCTTAGTTTAAGATTGTGCTTCATGTTTCTACCTACTAACCCGTGTTTAAATCCCTATTTCCCATCCCGCTCCTTTTGTCGTGTATATATATTTCAGGTATATATTTGAGATGCGTGCCTAAATTATAAAATTTAATGTTTCAATAACATGTTTTAAAATTATTATTAATTCTTTTTATTAATTATTAGTTTTTTTTTATTAAAGTATTATAGATGCTCCTATATATATATATATATATATATATATATATATATATATATATATATATATATATATATATATATATATATATATATATATATATATATATATATATATATATATATAGGAGCAAAACTTACTAACAAAATATTGATGTTTTTAAATATTTATTATATGTCATTTTTAGCTTTTTCTTTTTAAATTGCTTGTTTTTTTATTAAACTGTATATTTTTTTTAAATCCAATATGGAAGATGTGACTGTTGTTAATTGTCCAAAAATAATTAAGGGTTGGAAACACTATTGTTTTAATCTGGGGTAAGTATTTTTAATTAAAGTTTTACTTAAAAGGGGATTAAGATTAGAGATACTTTTGTTAAAATAACATGTTGTCAAATCTATTTCTAAACTGGAAATAGATTTGAATTTATTTTTGGACATTATCTTACAATTGCATCTTCAAAAACAACTGATAAAAGAAAAAGTATAAAATGACTGAATTTTGAATCACAGAGAGTTTTAGCTACTTTTAGAGAGAGGTATTATAAACATATTTCGTTTTGCTTGAAACTTGAAATGATGTAGCAGTAAATCCACCACTCTTCAGCAGCCTCTACTGCTACTATAATATCCTGCTGCCCTGAAATGAAGAAAGGTCTAAAAAGAACTTTAGAATGCTAATAGAAGTTTCCTGCCACCGAAGTACTTGCATTTCAATCGCCGTGCACGTGCCATACTTTAAAATGGAAACTTAAAATTGCAAGGTAAATTTCCAAGCCGCCACCTAATAGTCAATTTAGCCTAAATAATCTATCAAGATCTCTTCTCATGTATTCTTTAACTTTGTTTTTTTTACATATATCTGTGAATGTAATTTTGCTCTCAAATGATTTCTTTATATCTACTCCTATCTCATATGCTTTTAACCTTCCTTAACTTCGGTGCGGTCATTTATTTATAGATATTTATTACTTGAATATATATATCTGCTTTTTTTTATTAATTTGCTAATCTCAAACAAAGTGGTGATTTTTAATTTATAAAAATCTTTTCTGTCATTTTTTTTAAGTAAACCTTCACGAAGCAAGTTAAAACAATGCATTATTAATTAATATACTCGCCAGATTGTTTTTCGAGTCAACATTTTATTTATGATAAAATGTATTTGTTTAACACTGGATTTTCTACAGTGTAAATCCAGAATTTAAGCTAATTAACACTTTGAAATCTTTTAAAATGTTTTGTTTTTATTCAATTCTGAAAGAGTGACCCATTAATTATTTTCTATAACTGCCAGTCTTCTTATATTTTCCATATTCTTAAAATTTCAAATCTTGTATTTAAATATTTCAGTTATTGTAAAATCAACGAAGGTGAGATTGATTTATTTTAACTAGAAGAAAAAGGGATGGGGGTGAATCTTAATGTTTCTGTTACTAAATCAAATCTTAATGTATAGTTTATTAATTTGAAATGTAAATCTTAATGTTTTTTTTACTAGGTAAAATCTTAATGTATATTTTATTAAATGAAATATTCTCTCTTTTTATATATATATTATAATTGCATGGCGTATTATAGTATTTAAACAAAGGTCATTTATTTTAAAGCAGTAAAATTTATTCAATGTTGTTAGAGACATGTATCATTACTGCGTTTCTGTCATTTAGCCTATCTTCATATATGTATATATATATATATATATATGTGCTTCTTAATCTGGGGGTTATGACAAGTTCGAAGTCATAGATTTCTTCTCGTTCCATAGATAGTTGAGCTATCTGGAACCACATTTATTCTGTATCAAATGCCTCTGGCGGTGATCCCGTAAGGTTGGCACACACTATGCATATACACTTCTTAGATAAAAGGCCTCTCGCATCGGTTATACCAGCAAAAGTCTGGGCCACACCATGCCTATCCACTTTTCTTTAAGCACTACCCAAGAAGGGGGTGTGAGATTTTGTTTTTCATCCAGAAGCACAACCTTTTCCTCTTAGTTATTTTAGCCTATTATGTCAGCACCGCAAACTTCTTCGTATTATTATTATTATCTCTTTTGCTTCATGGCCCAGTTTTAATGCTTTAATATTAAAATGCGCTCTGCTCAATATATTAATCAATGTCAAATATTAATAGCTAGATTAATTACTAATGTTATTTCAATCTTATCTTACAATCTCACCATCGTAACTTATTTCTATATTTAAGGGTATATGCCTTGGGAAAAATAAAGTGTTCTTCTTACTATTGTTAAAATAATTTTCATTAAATATTTTGTCATAGTTTCAAATATAATCTTTCAACTGTCTTTTGTTTATTTTAACGACCTCAATGGTGTGAAAATAATTTATATCATATGTATGATGAATTTTGGAACACTCCTAGAAAAATATGTTAGTCACCATGTTTCAGAACCATAACCCAAAGCGTTAATAGCAATTTTAAGTAACTTCTTTCTAATACCGATTGGCATTTTAATATTAGACCCACAAAAGACGTGTGCTTATTCATAACATATTATTTATAATAAAGAGCATATGAGAACTAATAGCATGAATGACACTATAGTCGCTTGCTCATTCACGCACACACTAATGTATATAATTAATTTATAAATGTATAATAATTTGTCAGTATATTAAACTATATTTTATTGTTTAACTTATTTGAGTAGTTCAAATTCCTTCTTTTTCTCCACTTCCAAATGTACAACCTAGTTGATATATATGTTAGTTTAGTCATAGTCAATAGATGTCTCATTGTCTTTTCCGTTCTCCTAGTCAGCTGGATTTAAAATTAATTTTCATGTGCCATCACTATTATGTTATTCATTAGATGTTATATCTGGGGCATAGAGAGTGGGTTTGAATCCAGGCTGGTCCCTGATCTAAATCTTGGGCTTGACTGGGTTTGAAGTACATTTTGTGAGTTCCAGCTCATGTTGGATGGATAAACATATTTTGACTGGCATAACTTATAGAAATATTAGAAATAAAAAGTGGCTAAATATAGTATTTTATCAAAAATATGTCAAACAAGTTAGTGCTTTCAATTTTTAAATGGATAAAAATGTATAGTAATTTAAATTTGGAATCCAAGCACTTTTAGAAAGTATGCTATATGTATTAAAGTATGCTGAGATTATGCTCTTTAACATAAATTAGTTTTTTTATTGGTAATTATATAGTACAAAAAAGATAATCTGAATGCTGGGATAAATAGTATTGACATTATGAAGTGCTGATAATCTATGAAAAACATTATTTAAAAACTGGCCCAAAACATTTCATTAATAAACTGTGTAAGTTATAAAAATTGATTCATAAACATCCATTGTATATTATAAAAGTGGAAAAAAAATCTATAATATTTTTATCAAAACAAAAGAAGACCTCTAATATTTAGACACTTTTAGATCAGTTCAAATTAGTTATATTTTTGTGAAGTTTATTTTTTATTACACAGAATCTACATGATAGAATGAAAGGGAGAAGTAGATAGAAAATTTGAAGCATTTGAAATGAAAAAATTAATTCTAACTTTGTTTTTCATGTTTATGGTAATGGGCTTTAAAATAGTTTATAGTAATTATATATATATATTTTTTTATATATATATATATATATATATATATATATATATATTATATATATATATATATATATATATATATATATATATTATATGCAGGGCTCTTTTGTTAATAAAAAAGTTGCCGGAATGCACTTTTTGTTAAGCTTTTTACTAAACAAAATTATACTCAAATATCATTTAAATGAAATTTAAAGCAGCTTTTCCAATGCTATGAAGCAAATAAAAAATTTAAACAAAATTTACCATATTTTTATTTTTTTGTTTTAGACATGTCAAATTTAAAGTTAAATAAACAAATAGAAATATACAACTGCTAAGTAAATGTAAAATGAAATTGTAAAATTTATATAATTGAATAAAAGTTTATAGTGCTTTCCAAAATTTTATCTAATGCTTCTCTGACAAATCATCTTATATATTTTCTTAGTGTTAGTGTGTATGGCCAAATGATGTTCTCTAAGTAATCACAGACCAACGTATTTTGAAGGATCAAAAATTGTCAAAGATAGTCCCATGAGTTAGATTAACAAAAGTGTGAAAACTGTTTTTATCTTCAATGAAGATCTTATTCTGCTAATAATTAGATTTGTTTCCAAAAACCCACATTCACTTGAATAAATGGGAATAAAATTCAGAGCATATATCAAACACAATAGTTTTTCAGGATATATCATTTTGAGACTGTATTTCACAAAATCCATGTCTGATTGACATATTTCTAATTTCCATATCTTCAAATGTCAACTGAATATCAATATTTTCAGGCCAATATTTTTGGTCAAGCACATGAGCTCAAAATACGAACTCTATATTTTTGCTATCTAGCACATGTTTTCAATTGATTCTTTCAACAAGGTATAAAATGTTTTCTGGTTAATTGGAGGATCACTTTTTGAAAATTTTGCATAATGTAAAACTCTACAAAAATGCAGATCCTATACAGCAGCTACAGCACATTTATAAAATAATCCAAAATTCTATTTTCTTTCTCTAAAAACTTGAACTAGTGCATTTATTTTCAATATAAACTGTAAAGGTTTACATAGTGATCTTATAGGTCCAAACTTTGTTTTGACGATTCTTGGAGATCATCAAACATCAATGCTAGATCCAATAAAAAGAATGTAGATGTTATATTTTTCTTTAAATTATCATAAGTATATTTATCATTTCATCTCTTATAAGATCATTCATTGCTTCTTCAGAATGACATTCAAGAGATTTAAAATTATTCAATAAATGATTGGAATCTGTTGATTCCTAAAACTTTTTTTTACAATATCATTTACTAATAATTCTAATCTATAATTAGCACAATGCCAAACTATAATGGAAGGACATTTTTGTGTCAGCATTTCTTTCATTCTACTTTTATATCTAACATCACAGCAGTGCCATTTTGTGCTACCAAAATTATATATATTTTTAAATAACCTTTTGTTATCTCATAAAATTCAAGATATTGGAGTAAGTATTCAAATATTCATTTTGCTGTTATATTTTCAACTTTAAAAATAAATTAATCAGTGGTTTAATTTCAACACAGCATCAAGCAAACACAATAGAGGTGATCATCAATTATCAATGAAATTAATTTCTTTAAATGCATTTTTTCTCATTTCATCAATGAAGAATACAACCCATTTCAATTCCATTCAGTTCTTGCAGATCAATTTCACTTTTAAAAGTAGAGAATGATTGATTTTTTTTTTTGCTACTTTATATGCAGTTTGAAATTTTTTTGCTGATATTACTATTTCATGAGATAATGATTTTTAAAAAAAATGTTTTCAATCTTTTTTTTGGCTTCAGAAATATTTTTAATCACTTTGTGTGCAATGGGTTCTCTGTGATTGACTTTTTTTTTCAAAGTGAGTTTAATTGTAACTTCCTATCTTCCCCATAATAAATGTTTTATTGTTGGTTTCCATCATTGCTTCAGTTCCAAGAGTTTTTACATTTCTGCAAGGTTTGCAGCCAAGTTTTATTTTGGGTATGTTCAGCCATTTATTTTTTGAACAAAAATATATTTTTAAATTCCATGTCCAGCAATCCAGCCAATCATTTTGAATCAGGATTGCATCTCAAGATCCACTTGAGATCATTCAGAAAGATCAACTTGCATTAATATTTTCATATTTTCTATTGTCATTTTGGACTTTTTATTTGTGAGACTAATGATCAAGAAGTAAGTGGAGATGTTTTTCATTTTTAAACTTGAGGTAAACTCTTACACTAAAAAATAAAAAAATAAATAAATGATGTCAAATTTATGTAAAAATAAAGAAATTACATATTCCACATGCTGTCAATCATTATGCAGATACATTCAATCACAAATATCAGATATTACTGGCTGCACATGAATTGCTGTAATCAATTGTTCTCCATGTGCACCCAATGAGGATTTGAATGAATCCATGTGTTACCACAGGAGAATGCCAACTACAAAGAAATCAACATGGGCTGTAAAAAAAATTACTAAAGATATGAAAATCTCAACCACAATGTTAAAATCAGATTTTCAACCTGCCAGAAAAGATGCACTAGATCATATTTCGGACTCAATTTTAGTTGATGGCTTGATGCAGAACACTCCAAATAATATTGTCACCAAATTACATGCAGAAATATCGAAAGATAAACAAGCTATGTCTTCTGTTGTGAAAAAAGATGAAACCTCTGATAAGTTTTAAAAAAAAATTTTGCTGGTGAGGGCCCAAAATTCTAATATCTTTGCTACAGCATCAGAAAACAATGCGGTACTTGGCAATAGCCAAATAAATGAAAATATACAAAAAACACAGAATGGTACTTATGAGTTGGGTAAAGTCCAACATAGCAAAACAAATATTTCTGATTCAAACATCCCTACGTATGCAAATATCCTTATAAGTAAATCACTCTCAATTGCCTCTCATAATTTACCTAACGTTAGTGATAATATTACTTTGCTTGAATTATTGGAAAAGGACATTGATCAAAATGACACTTTTAAACAATCATCCACCAACACATATTTCTTTAATACATGTAACTACAATGAGGAGCAGAATCAAGACCTCACCGAATGTATCAACAGCACTATACCCAATAATCTTTATAAGTCATTGATCAATTTTAATGGTGACAAAAACCTGATCCTATCTGTTACTAATGCTAACTGTGCATTGTGCAACTTCCCCATTGAATTACTATATGAAACTATTAAGGAAAAAGACTTAAGCCATGGTACTCATAAGATCTTGAGTCATCCTAATGACTTCTACATTGCTCTGGAATTTACTAACTGGGCAGCCAAGAATCAGCGTATTAAATGATAAATTCATCTGTTATATTGATCTCACTAGACCTAATACAATTCCCGGTAGGATTAAAAATTGTCCTATGAACTTCTATCAAGAACATCTACAGGAAGCACTCAAAGCCTTTGTCATTGTTAGTAGGTTTAAATACCTTCCTGTTGATTCAGATGGACTAAATTTTTTTTCTAGCAATGCATCATTTCAAATAGCACTCAAACAAAATGTCTCACCCACTGACATACCTACCATGTTCAATTACAAAGGCTCACACATGATTCTCTTTTTACATAGAGTTAGACCACAGTGTTTTCATTGTCTTGAGAGGACCCACTTGGTGAAAGAATGCCAATCAAGAATGTGCTCTAATTGTGTAATCATAAAGAGTATTTATCATAAATGCAAAAAGAATTTTACATCAATTCCTCAAGGTACTGCACAATCATATTCATCCGTAACTAATGACACATCAACAACAGAACCCCGAATTATACGTGTCGACAATGAATATCAAATGAATAATCAACAACTACTTGTCTTGCAACAACCTGATTACAGAAGTGTAGTCAGAGAAAAAGAAACATCAGATATTACACGTCTCTTTTCTTGTAGATGAGTCTACTTCCACCAGCCTCAAAAGGAGGAAACGATACACAAAGCCAAAGCCAAGTACTTCATGCTGAAATAGTGGGATCAACACAACAAACTGTGGTGAAACAAGATACTTCAGACTATCCCACATATCATCAGCACAATGATAGCACTACTCCAAGTAATCCTGTCAAGAAGCCTCTGAACAAAATTATAGTTACATAACAGACTAAACCACTACTTTGAGATGCACAAGAAGTATGAATAAGCAGCTTAAAAGTAACAAAAAGTCTATCACCCCCAACCAAGGAGATATTAGCTTTGAAAAGAAATCTCAATGAAAATGCCTTTAGATAAGTCCAGTACTAAGAAAAGAAAATCAGCCATTATGCACAAGTCCAGCTTAGAAGATGACAAATCTCTGGGGAAGAAAAACAGATGTTTATCTCTTAAGCAGAAGAAGAAAATCAATATTCCAATACATAAGGAACAAAGTCCAGAGAATAAATGTCAGTTATCAGATGAGGATAGTAGGATATTGAGTCCTAATTCATTAGAAGAGACTGCTGGTGATGTACATCATTCCATAATTGTTGGCGGTTCAGATGGCATCCCATTGATTAAACCCATTGTGTTAGAAGAAACTTCAGATAACACCATTGAAGATCCAGACTATGATGATCCAGACTATTCCAACTACAATTGACCTTTTTATGATGGAAATTAAAAGGGAATCTTATATTCTTTGCAGTAGATTTAAAAGATACATAACCCAATTATGTTGCATAAGTTTGTAGGAGTAAATGTAAGGGGTATTAACTCATTGGAAAAGGTGTATGCCATTGAACAATGGATTACAATCAATAATCCACATTTATTTTTTATGAGTGAAACAAAATATCACTCAAATTCAGATTGTAGATATAGAGAATGTCTCGAATCTCTTGGATACATAGATTTCTCTGATAGTGTTACTGCAGCTGGTGGAGTCGGTTTACTTATTAATAAAAAACATTTACCTAATAAATTTATAATACTCTATGAGGATAATAACCTTATTACTGTATCAGTCACATATCAAAATTTGGTAATCAATATAATATATGTGTATGCAGATAGGTCTGCTGCACATTAATGAAAGTCATTAACATAGTTAATATGCTTTTGATAAATAATAACAACCCCACCCTAATTTTATGGTGACTTTAACATCACTTATGCAAAATTCACAAAAACCTATATTCACTTGATAGACAAGCCATTTATGAGTGGTGAGGGTCATCTTCCTGATGATTCCTACTCTTTTTACACCAGAAAATACAGGTCACTGATTGATCTATTTTTTTATATGCCTGACATACATTCTTTCATCACAGCAAAATTAGAATGTGGTCTTTTCAGACCATCTTGCCCTAGTAGTTCAGATTGAAGCTGCTAATAATGTTGCCACTTCCGCTTGCAACACCATCAGAATGTTGAAAAAATCAAACATAACAGAAGCCATACCATCTGAGGCTTATATATATATATATATATATATATATATATATATATATATATATATATATATATATATATATATATATATATATATATATATATATATTAAAAATAGATATACTTGCCAAACCTATAGAGGAAGCATGGTTTGCCTTTATTAGCATTCTTCAATCGATCATTTCCTACTATACAATTAAGCGAAGGGACCATTGACACTACTAAAAGACTTGGATGAGCTTGGTTTCAGAATGAAGGCATTTAGCTTTGCCTCTACTTCTATAAATGAGATTATATTTGTTAAGCAATCTCAAGCCAAACAGAAGGCACTTGCAGATTATCTGTCTATAAAGTGTGCCAAGGTGTTTCTGGCTCAGCAGAACTGTTGGACAAGAAGCTACTTCTGTTGGTCACTGGGGGATATTAACCCCCTCTACTTCCACTATCATAAATATTGATGGTGATTTTTTTTGTTGGCCTGCCAATAATTAAGAAAATTCATAAACACTTTGATCAAAAATTTCATTGTCTCACCCATGTTAATACTCCCACTGAAGACATTTTGGTTTGTCAAGATGATCATGGTATCACTGAAGATATGCTAAAAGCCAAACTCCTAGCATTGCCTGATAAAATACACCCAGACTGCATTCTATACCATGCTTCCTGTTAGATCATCTAAGCCACTTTACAATTCCCATCCTATTTAGAATGACCAACCATTTGGCATAGGAGAAAAGAATAATTCCCCTCCTATATCCTATTGCTTTAGTCCTCTTCATAAAGAAGCATGAATATCCCCACACCTTCAAAATCATTCGGCCTATTTCTATGTCCCTGCTCATTATTAAAATCCTGGAATCTGTCATAAAAGATAAGATCCAGGATAAAGTACTCCAAAATATATCATCTTCCCAATTTGCAAAGAAACATTCTTTGCCAATTTTAGCCATTGGTCAACTTAAAATATTAATTGATTATGTTAGACAACAGAGAAAGCAGGCTGTCATAGCTATCCAGCTTGATTTCAATGCAGCATTCAACTCTGTTAACATCAGTACTCTTTTAAATCTGATGAAAGGCCATCACATCCCAAACTCTGTCATACAGATCATAGATAACCTCATGTCTAACAGAGAAATTGCTGTCTTGCTGAATTGCAAGCTCTCTTCATTCTTCCAACCTAACACATCCATTCCACAAGGCTCCCCCCTCAGTGTTCTTCTCTTTATAGTTTACATTGATCCATTGTTGAAAGCCATCAAACAACAACTACCTGGTGTCAATGTACCAAGGCTTGCCAAATTGATTAAGCTCATGGTTTATATGGATGATGTAATCATCTTCCTCCTTTCAACAACCTTTTTACCTCAGTTATACTCCATATTGGATCAATACACTGCTGACTATGGTCTCACCATCAACCCGTTGAAATCAGCTATATGGAAGGTGCCCTCGGGTCAGAAGATTGTATCCAAATTTACAGCCAACCCTCAAAAGTTTTTGGGCTTAGAGATATCCAAAACATACTTTCAAATGTCCAAAGATATTCAAAATCACATTCTGCACTTAATGGAAAGACTTACTAAACATCTGTCTAAAGTCTACCTTTCCTTACATGGTAAGGTAATGCTTCTGAATATAAAGATCATAGCCAAGCTCAACTATTACATGCTCATCATGAGGATCACTAAGACTTTTATCAGTAAAATGAATTCGCTTGCATCCCGACTTTTCTGGGGAGGTAAAGTTGTAGCAATTAGCATTAACAGGATGCAACTTCACCGGATGTATAATGGACTTTCTTATCATGCTATACAAGCCATTCATATTCAAAAGATATTTAATTTCATCACCATTCTTATCAAATCATTTGGATATGAGCAAGTCATTTTGCCAGTAATCCTGACAGATAGACCCCCTCCTAGAGTTAAGAACTTTCTTGATGTTGCAATTGATTTGATCAAAAGCTACATGGTAATTACGAATGATACGTTTGACAACAAGATTAATATTTGGCAAGCACATAGTCTCATTCACCCTCTCACAATTCCCATAACACTGCTACTTGTCTTGACCAATAATAAGATAATCTCCCTCTTCAGGTGCTGGGCTATGAAACAAAAATTCTTTGATTTCATTATTAAGATAAATTTAAATGCCATTAGCACTAATTGGTTTTCCTTCCATAGGTGAGGCATCAACAAAATTGACCCTATCTTCCCCCTCTGCCAGACTCATGATGAAACATTTGATCATCTGTTTTACTTGTGCCATGGACTCTGGAGGTCTAGAAGGATTATCGCTGAAAACCTTAAAGTGAATTTTTATATTGTTATGTCTCTTAAGAATAGTATTAAGACAAGATCCATCCCTACTATTAGGATTTCATTATTTATCAGCTATGCATTCTGGTCTACTCGTAAAATGGTTTTCAATCCTGGTGCAATTCATAAGGGAAAATTATTTCTGAATAAACTTATAAAATTTAAAAAACATGTCATGCTCCTAGCTCCAAAACTATTATTTGAGGAAACATGGACTCTGATTGCATTGAAGGAATGATTGCTGGTAAAACACTTTGTTTCTTCAGTCTAAGATATTGCTGAAAGTGATTTTGTTAAGCTCAGATCCTTAAATTAGCAAAATGGACAGTTTTTAACTGAACTCATCAGATTTAGCATAAATACCTAAGCCTTCATAGTTGTTGTGATTTTTCCAATGGTGATCTGACCAAACTCTAGATTGACTAAGTGACTCTTGGTAGTGTGAGGCAATTTGTCTAGGTGAGTTGGGTGAGCTTAATTAGCCTACTTGTGTGCTAACAGTAGACCAGGTATTCAGGTTTACCTCTTGCCCAGAATAATGCTATCTAATTGTCACTGTAAACATTGTACTTGTATAATAAATATTGGAAGAAAAGGAACCTATAATGCACAAAGTCTAAAACCATTTAAAGAACATGAAAAAAAAATCACACAAGGTAATTAAAAAGATTTGTTTTTTCGTTTTTTTTTTCGGGAAAGGATGCAATGAGCTGGTATTTTTCTGGCAGTTCATTTTATATATATATAATTAAAATCATGTATATGTTATTTTAAAATAATAATTATTTTTTGAAATAGAATATTTTTGAAATAAATTAAATCGAGGGATTTTGCGGGGGTTTTTTGTTTTTTTTTTAAATAAAAGTTTTTCTTTTGTTTGTTTCTAATTCTTAGAAATTCTTGTTTTTAATTCTTAAAGCTAGAAGGGTGAAAAAAAGAAAAAATATATAGTTTTTTTTTTGTTGTTGTTGTAATTAGTTCTATTATTGAAACTTAGATACTGATGGTATTTTTGTACTATCTTTTATGCTCATCAATTTGGAATGTTTCCACACAATTAAAAGCAAAATGTCACCAAAAGAATGACATATATTAAAAGTGTGAATCCAGGTTTTGGAAACTAAAAATTATGGATTGCTTTTTGTTTAAACTAATAGGAATTTTGTCAGTTAGTGGTTGTTTGATTAGTTTTTGATTCAGCTCTGACTCTTCTACAATTTAAATCCTGCAAAACTAAATTAAACAAATAATATTTTACAGTGCAGTGAATATGTTGAGTCACTAAGAAGTATCAGAACATTTCCTTCGGGGAAACTTCCCTTTCTGACACCACCTGGAACTGCCATAGGAAATGCTGATCTTGTGAATAGTAACATGTAGAGCTAGCTGAGGAAAATGCATTAAAATGTAAATCTTGGACAATCCATGACACCCATAGGATGAAGTACTTTTCCCACAGAAAAGTACACTGATTGATCGGGGTAATGACTTTTTTTACAAGAAACATTTGTGTGTTAATGTATAACATGGATAATGGTATAATAGAATAATGAAAAACCTGCACTTCAAATAGATTTCAACAATAGAAGAGGGTTTTATGGGTTTGTTAATTATATATATATATATATTGTATAAGTAATATTTTTTATATATATATATATATTGTACTAAGTAATATTTTTTTTATTTTTTATTTTCTATCATTGTTATATTTGTATCATGTATCTAAATAAAAATTGTATATGTGACCTATGGAAGAAGATAAGGGATCCAGTGAGTTTTGGAATAGGGTTTAATATTTGTGAGAGAGGGTTTGAGTGTTACTCTTAAGCACACTCTTATTAGTAAGTAACCCTTGAGTTAACTCCTAGTTTTTATATACCATAATTATTGGTGTCTTTCAATACACTGGGATTATGTGATGATACATGTTCCTTTGAGAATTATATGTTAAATCAGTATTAGTAATAAATAGATTGAAATGGTTTGGTTCAATAAATGTGAGGGGAGGAAGTGAAAAGGAAAAGAGAAAAAGGGTATAATAAATATTTCAACATTAATCAAATGTTTGTTTGATGACATTATCATTGTCTAGTTAAGTATTATATTCCTTTTATAGAATTTTAGACCATCAGAAATTGTTTTAAAGATATCATTTGGTGATTGCCATTCATAAACAAATAAATAACCTGATCGAAGAAATTTTCACAATCTAGTTCCAAGAGAAAAAGCTTGGTGGGGCCCTTATTCAGCCACCTTATTTTGTAATTTTTATAATAAAAAAAATATATACAAAATGTCATAGCACAATATTTTATTTGTCTTTTTAGTTTCTTGTTTATTGCTGGTTTTATTTGAATAGGCTGGGGCTTATATAATGGCTGGTTTTGCATGCTCTTATAAATTAAATTGTAATGTTAATAGTGACCAGGTGGCTGCATAGATATCTGAATGTACAATCTTTGCATCTCTGTTCCTTATTTGATGTAGCTTGTTGTAAACTGTTGCCAGATGCCATCTGGTATTATTTTCTAGGCTGAATATACATCATGTGCACCAAAATGCATATGAAGTCCAAAGATTGCTGCTCATGTTGTAGGAGTTGTCTGCTTGTACATAAAATATTTTAGCTGTTGTGTAGTTTGTCTTGTCTATATTGATTTAACATATTGTTTCATGCAGTATTTAGCAGTGTACAATTGTAAAATATGTGTTGTTGTGTTTCTTCAGCAGCATGGCATAGGGTGCAAAATGGGTCTATTGATTGATAAAGATGATATTGTAAGAAATATTATGCTGGAAGTTCAAATAGTTTTATCTTGATCAAGAATTTGAGGAACTTTGGTTCCATTGACAAAGAAGTTTTTAAGGAATTGCTTGTTGTTTACTTCCCACATTGGGCTAAAAGTCTTATTGTTTGTGGCTGGGTTGATCAACTTGTATGTCTTCCAGTATGTGTATTTGCTACCAAATATGATTGTTATAGTTCTGAGATTGATTTGTGTGAGTGTGCTCTTGATACAAGATATCCATATGTGAGAGGGTGGACAAACTGTAGGTATTATTTCAATTAGGCTTTGTCACTGCTAAAACCATGCAGCAATGTTTGCCAGTAGGTTTATTGTTTTTGTGTGTCGAACACATATATTGTGTGTAGCCCAAGACTATTCTACATAGTTTGTTAAGTGAATTGTTTGGTTGAAATGGCTATAATTTTCCAAAACCATAGTAGTTTGGTACAAAGTGATGATATGGCCACTGTAAAGTTTTGCAAAGTTGAAAGTAGGAGAATAATACACAATTTTTGTTGCTATGAGTATGTTAAACAGGTGCACTTTTGAGTATAAAGATAAGTATGCATTTGATAAAGATGTGGCTAGGAGCTGATTTTGAAGTATTTGTCTAATTCTATCTGGTGCTAGGTAAAATGAAAATCCAAGAAATGAAGTAGGGTTTTCCTTGATATAGTTGTGAGTAGTGTTTGTTAGTAAAGATGAACCATGCTTATGTTTTGCTTAATGTCTGCATAATTTTATAGTAGTCTTTGTAATACTGGGATTTCTTTATGTGATGTTAGAAACACTGTCATGTTATTCATGTATGCAATAAATGAAATATGTTGTGCAGTTCAAGGTATTAATATCCTTGGTAATTCATTTTCAGTCTGTTTTAAAAGTGGATTTATATAAAGAATAAACAACAGTGCACTGAGTGGGGATCCTTGTGAAATTGATTGTGTGGGAGTAAATGCTGTTGTGTTTCTGCTGCTATGTTTGAGGTGTATCTCTTGACTGATTCAGAGATTTGCAATGATTTATAGTAGGGTGGGTGGTATTGCTATATTTGCAAGCATGTTCATTAAGATATCTATTGCAATAGAAACAAATGCTTCCTGTATATTGAGTTGAATTGCAATTAGGGCATACTTTTTCTCTTGCTGCACTGCACTTGTATTATTTTAAATACAAGTGCAGCCTGTGTTGTGGAGAATTCCTTTTTTGTGTACTGCATGGTTGCTATCAGGGACAGTATGTATGTTTCTATTTTGTCTTTGACTATCTTGTCCAATAATTTAATTTCCAATGGACCCAAGGAGATGGGTTGATGGTTGTTGAGATTTGAAATTACTGTGTTTTTATTAAATGGCACTAGTGCCATTGGATATAATCATTTAGTATTGTATATATTTTGTGATAGGAAGTCAGGAAGGTTGCAAAGGTATTCTGTGGTAAATTGACTCAAACATGGAAAAACAAATACTGGTCTGACATTGTTTCCAGGATGGCAACTGTTGGGAATTTTTTTTAACTTTTCAGCAAATTGTTAGATCTGAAAGAAAAATATCTGTTACAGATATTCCAAATTCACTGGTTGGTGTGTATTGTTTTTATGTTTGGAGTGTTTTCTTGAAATGTTGGTATATGGGGTCCATCATGTTATGTCTTCCATAGACATTGGTTGTTATCTCAATTGACATGGGTACTTTTCTGGTTGATGGATAGCCTAGTGCCCAGTAGTTATATTAGCATGTCCATGTGTGTTGTTGGGTGAAGCATATTTTTCTTTTTTTAGTGGCAAGTTATTCTTTTAATTGTTTACATACTTTGTAGTATATCTTTGTTAGTTTTTGTATGTATTGATAGGTGTTGTGCATGGGTCTGGTGATGGTGATTTTCTTGTGGAGTTCATATTCTAGTGTCATTCATTAATCAGGAGAGTGCTAGTGTCATTGGATATAATCCTTTAGTATTGTATATATTTTGTGATAGAAAATCAGGAAGGTTGCAAAGGTATTCTGTTGTAAATTTGACTCAAATGTAAAAAAACAAATACTGGTATGACATTATTTCCAGGGTGGCAATTGTTGGGAATTTTTTTAAGCTTTCAGCAAATTGTTGGATCTGAAAGAAAAATATCTGTTATAGATATTCCAAATTCATCACTGGTTGATGTGTATTGTTTATATGTTTGGAGTGTTTCATTGAAATGTTGGTATATGGGGTCCATCATGTTATGTCTGGCATAGACATTGGTGGTTATCTCAATTGCCATGGGCACTTTTCTGGTTGATGGATAGCCTAGTGCCAGTAGTTATATTAGTGTGTCTATGTGTGTTGTTGGGTGAAGCATATTTTTTTTTTTATAGTAGCAAGGTTTTTTTAATCGTTTATATGCTTTGTACTATATCTTTGTTAGTTTTTGTATGTATTGATAGGTGTTGTCATGGGTCTGGTGATGGTGGTTTTCTTGTGGAGTTCATATTCTAGTGTCATTCATTAATCAAGAGAGTGATGGTGAGTATCTTGCCATGTATTGTATGTTGAAGAAAAGTATGATGAATGAATGATTGGTATTTTTGAATTGTTTTGTGAAATATTGTCAATTTTATTTAGCATGATGTAAATCTCTGAGTAGTGGTTGTTGAGAGTAGGAGTCTGATTGTTTTTTTCTAGATAAATAAATATTGTTTGGAGTTCCAAAATATTTATTGTAATGGTTTGTGCAACATGGTTTGAAAACAGACATGGTTTGAATTGGAAGTTGATTAAGTGATGAAGCATTGGTAAGTAGTCACACAGATCAATAAGTGTTGCATGCCCTTGATTATAGAAGGTCACTTAATCTGAGGCAACAAAGCCCTGAGCACTCATAATTGGCAGGTTTAATTGTTGTAACCATTTTGTATTGGACTTTTACCAATTAATATTGTTGGATTGTGGCTGGTTGCAAGCTGAGAGTTTATTGTGAGAATTATAGGTGCTGTTATGCTGGGACCTGGGCGTACATACACACAAATAATGTTGAATGTGGTAATTTGTTGCTGGACTGTAGTGATTAGGAGTCAATATAAATAATTTTGAAGGTTGAAAAATTGTAGTTTGATGCTATAAATGTGCTTGTAACTGCTGAAAATCTTTGGTTGTCTAGGTATTTGGCTGGATTAATTTGTGAACCATTGTAGATTTTTGTTTCTAGGAGTCCTAGCATATTTGTGGTTGTATAATGCTAATCCATTTGTTGAGTTGGTATATTTTGTTATTGAATTAATGGCTCTGACATTCAGTGCTGCTATTTTAATTTTCATTAACTGTGTAGCTGGAATTGTTTTGTATTTTTTGTTGTGGTTGTTTTGGGGCTTTACATTGTGTAGTTTCATTGTTTTGTTTTATTACCATTTGTTTTGATCTGTTTTGTTGGCTTTTATATCATTCTTCTGGTTAGTTTTTTTAATGTTTCTTGTGCCTCTTCAGTTTGTGATTCTGTGTTTATTAGCTGATTTTCAAATAAATTTGTGATTATTTTCATTGGACTTGAGACCTCATTTATATAATCAATGATTGGTGAATCAGAGTTACCACTATCTATCTTTACATTTTGCTAGTTTTTTTCTGGTAGATCTCCCAGGCTTTCCTCTTACTTTCTGGTTGGATTGGGTTTGTTAGTTGCATTGTTTTGCTAGGATTGCTTGAGGTATGAGTGTCTTCATAATGTTTATGGCTGTCTTATTGATAATAATATGTTGTGTGATTTTACTCATTGCACAGTCAAATTCTGGCATACGTACATTTGCTTTACTTTGAGTTTTTTTGTTTGGCTTCTGCTTTCTATTTGGTCATGTTCCTTGGTTTTGATTTTTTTTGTTTTTTTCTTTGAACAAATATATAATGTTTAAGCTTTGTACCTCTGCTTTTTTGTTATTATTTCTTTGTTTGTTCACAGTTATTCTTGTCAATGGCCATCTTTTTTTTTGTTTTCATATTAGTGTTGATATTTTGTTGTTTTTGTGATTGTGGATTTTGATTTCTGTTTAAGTTCTGGTTGTTTGGACATTATGCAGTAACATGTCCCTTTTGTTTATATGAGTAAGAGTGTGGTTTCAGACCTTTAATCTATAGAATGAGCAATGCTTCCTGATCCAGGATTTGTATTAGTATGTCATCTGAACCAGTATCTGAATACGTTTTATTTTGAACTCATGTTACTTGCAATTGGTACTGGTGTATTTTTCTGGTATGATGTTTTGAACATAATGACCTTGCCAAATGGTTCCATCATATTTTGGAAGTCTTCTTTGTATCTCAGGTATGGGTTCTTAATTATTCCTGAAATGGTATTGTGATAGTTTTGGTTTATAGTGGTCACTGCAAAGTTACCCAATGATTTGACTTATCTTTGAAAATTTCTCCCTTTGTGTGATTTCATAAAACTCCAGTATTAGATACCACCAGTCATTGAGATGTTCAGCAATCTGTTGTATTGTGTCCTAGAATCCATTAAATATTATTGCCTTATACAGCGAATCTTTTGGAAATTTATATAATAAAATGTTGCTGTCTGTTGCTGACAACATTATGGACTGGGGGGGGGGGTCTTGAATGTTGCAAAAAGATGCTTTGGTATGGATTTATTGTATAATTCAATTGTGATGTTCAATTTTTCTTTATTCCAGACAATTTTTGGTAGATTTTGACTTTCCTGGTTTTCAATTTCTAAATTATTTATGTCACTATCAGTTGGTTTCCTATATCTGGGATTGTTCTTTTGAAAGGTGGTTGTATTGCCTTTTTTTTTTACTCTCTTTGCTAATATATGAATTAAATTGACAATGTAGTTTTTGTTAGGGTAAAGAAATTTATTTTTTATTTTCCTTTGATCATGTCTGCAGATGATGGCTTGTTATTTTTTTTATGGCTTTCAATGGAATTTCCCCTCCCCACCATTAATTAGGTCATGTGATATTTGATCTTAAACACTTGCATTGTTAATGTGTTGAGGCTGGTTTTCAATTTAAAAATTATCAATTAAATTCTGTTTATTTTTTTTATTAGTTGATATGAATTCAATTTAATGTTAAAATTTTTGATGTTTTATATATTTTTTACTCTTTTCTGATGGTTTTTATTATCTTTGTAATGGTTTGAATGTGGAAGGTTTTTACCTGATCTGTACTATCCAAGGTCTAAAGTGCCCTCTATTATTAAATAAAGATTGTGTTTATTTTATTATTGATAATTACTTGATTAATAATGTGAATAAAATTATAAAAATATTGATATGCTAAATATAATTTAAGTATGACTCATGCTGAGTAAACATGTCTATTTTTTATGATTTGTTAATAGATAAAAAAAAATTTAATACACTTGGGTCTCTTTTTATATGGGGTAGCTATGTTCTGCAGAAAACCTGCATTAAAAAAATCACATAAAATAGACTTAACTTACCTTGAAAAATTGGGATACATTCCATAATTTTCAAAAATTGCATAAAACCAAAGCAACAAGGTAAAATTACTTTAAAATTCACATAAAAAAATAAGAAAGTAAAGTATAATTAATAAAAAATTTCAAATATTTGAAAAAAAATTATACAAGTCAATTTTTTTTTTTATCAACTATTTAATTTGTTCAAAACATTATGTTTTTATGTGTGATTTATTTTACATTTTTTCTTACATATTTTAATCATTATCACTATTTGATAATATGCAGATTTGTTTGTAAACTGGTTAGAAATCAGATTCGTCACAAGAGGAAACAGAAACAGTAGAATTAGCACCAATGTCAGTCTCATGTTGTGCTAATAGTTTTCTGCTAGAATGTAATCAGTGATTAAACTTTGAGATGATGATTTTACTAATTGTTTATGAAGCTCCCGATATCCAGACATATAACTATTTAGCTCTTGTTTGGACTTTAAGAGTTCATTCATAATTCATGTCATTAATAAGAAAATAATTTTCCAATTGATTAGAAAGCTGAGGACTTTCTCAAATCATTTTTGCTGTGAATTGAACAGATTCCACTTCTGTTTCATTATCTTTTTCTAAATCTTCTACAGTATCTAAATTTATTGCCAAACATTTTTCCAACAGGCATTTAAAGTATGTAAAATTTACTGCATATATATAAAATGGGGAAATCCCAATTTTAAGTGAAATAAGAAAAAAACATGAATCACATTACTTCAAAACGCATTAATAAAATCCACATAAAAAATGACCCAGGTGTATATAGCTTACTGTTACATACAATATTATAAAATGTTTTCTTATTTTGTGACCATCAGACTATTTAAAAAATAAATTGGGATGGTTAATAGGTTAACTTTGCTGATAAATTTAACTACTTTCTTTAGGATTAGCTTTTATTAGTTAAAAATATTAAATAGAAATTTAATATGTAGGAAAGAGGCCAGATTTATTATCTAGTAATACCTTCTAGTCAAATTACACATTAAACTACTTTACCCAGTACAATATATATTACTAAATACAAAATTTACCAACTTTTAAGTGTAATTTTTATTTATGATAGCTCAACAGAATGCTTTCATATCACTTTCACCATCTCTATTCTTTTTTATTAAACTTTCATATAACTGCAAAATGATACTTGCCCTTTCTAGATTAGCTACATTCAATGGCTGAGGTTGCACATATAAATGTCATTTTAACTTGATTAATAAATTGTATAAAGAGTAGATATAGTAAAAACAATTTTAAAATTTTCATATGTAATGTTAAAAAGGACTGTATTTATTAATATAACATGTGTTTGATTTATATGGGTTTTAAAATTAGTAAAACTAAACTTTTTAATTTGACAAAAATTTTAGGTCTAATAAAAAAAGTCTGGGTTTATATTCTATATATAGTTGAATTCATCTTTGCAATGCCATTTTGCTTTGGTAGTCAAGCAAGAAAAAAAAGGAATTGTTTGATAGCATTTAGTTGAGAGGTCATTAAAAATTAAATATAAATGTCAAGATAGCAACAACAAATATTTAATAAAATATAATACTATATGGATATTTAAAACATTTTGATCTTCTGTCATTATAACTATTAATGTAAAAATACTGAAACAGAGTTTAAATATTTAAAATTTAGTAAGATTTATTGTACCAAATATATTTTCAATGCTTTTGTGTCATATTCATGGCTTGTCTGCTGATAAGATATCTGATTTGAATGCCATCTGATTTTTGGTTTATGTATTTATTTTTTGTCATGAGGGGGGGAGCATAGTTGTGGCTGTTGTTCAGGTGTTGTTAAAAATATGTGCGAAGAAAGAAACATAGAATAAAAGAAGCATTGTTTATTACACAAAATGAATTCATAATAAACCAAAAATCAAAGAGCATTCAAATCTGTTAAACATTAATGGTTTTCGGCAGTCTAACTATGAATATAATGTAAAAGCATTGAAAGTATACTTGATACAATAAACCTTATTAAATATTTAAAATTTAAATTATGTTTTAGTATTTTTACACACACACACACACACATATATATATATATGGTCAAGTTGGAATATGTACTGTTTATATAACATATTGAAATATAGATAAATGTAAGTATCCATTTTTATTAAAAAAAGAAGAATGCCTTGACAACAGACTGAAATTGTTGCTTGTTATTGATATTGCTATTGATTAAGTGTTGACTGTTTTCATATATATATATATATATGAAAATTTTTACTTTATATATATATATATATATATATATATATATATATATATATATAAAGTAAACTGATTAACAAAATACAAAAATAAAATGTTGTATAGTAAGCAACAATATCTTATTCATACATACAATAATAAAATCTGAATCAAATAATTTAAAAAAGAAATAGAATAATTCCAGTTAATAATAATCTTGGCAATAATATTTTTTAAAAAAAAATAATTGACAAATTGAAATAAGAATAAAAATTGTTACTCTTTTTTTTACCTTTTTTTTGATAAAAAAATGATATTGGTAAATATGAAAGATACAATATATTAGTAAGATTATAATTATTATCTGTAATTTTATTCATGTGCTTTGTACATAAGAAAATAGGGTAGTTGTACCCAACATGCTCGATCACCACCAGCTGATGCTGCAGTACCATCAACAACCAGTCTGAAGCCTGCAAGTGATAAATTTATATCCAAAAGTGGCTGAAAATTGACAAGTAAAAATGCCGGAGGCAATATATATCCAGGAAATATATTGAAAGTACAAATTCTATAATAAAAAAAAAACAACAGGAAAATGCTATAAAATTTCAAGTTAAAAAAAAAAACTGCTAAAAATATGGAATAGACAGACTTCCCCCAATCAAGAATTATTCACTTAAATTGACAAGTAAAAATGGCTGAGGCAATATATATTCAATAAATACATCGAAAGTACAAATTAAAAAACAAACAAACAAGAAAATGCTATAAAATTCAAATTTAAAAAAAAAAAAAGAGAGACACCCCCCTCCTAAAATCAAGAATTATTCACTTACATTGGAAAATGGTGGAACATGGGAAATCCAAAAACAGAATTTCATCAAATTATTAAGCTTCCAATTTGCATATAAGCATCTGCAATGCATTCAAAAGCAATTATTTGGTCTCGGCTTTAAAATTATGGCATTATCATTTCAATTCATCGATATTCAAAAAATAAAAAGCAATACACAAAAAATAATTAACTATTTCACATCACCTTTGTATTTTCAAAATGTGATGACATAGCTTTTCTGGACCAGCTTTTGACATCAAAAACAATTTCTTAAACCCAAAAAAGTGCAATCATCGAAATTCCTGGAAAGACATTGGTAATTATTTTTGTGTATTGCTTTTTATTTTTTAAATATTAATGAATTTAAATGATTTGCAAATATTGAAAATCTTTTATTTTTTAAGTATTACACCATCAACATAATTGGTCAGTTTCAGTTGTTTTGGGGGGTAGTGTTAGATTTTATATTGGTAATTATTTTTTATGCATTGCTTTTTATTTTTTGAATATCGATGAATTTAAATGATAATGCCATAATTTTAAAGCAGAGACCAAATAATTGCTTTTGAATGCATTGCAGATGCTTATTTGCAAATTGGAAGCTAAATAATTTGATGAAATTCTGTTTTTGGATTTCCCGCAATCCTCCAATTGTTAATGATTTTTTGTTATACCAGTTTTTTACTTGGGGGAGAGGTAGATTTTATGTTGATAATTATTTTTTGTGTATTGTTTTTTATTTTTTGAATATCGATGAAATGATAATGCCACAATTTTAAAGCAGAGACCAAATAATTTCTTTTGAATGCATTGCAAATGCTTATATGCAAATTGGAAGATTAATAATTTGATGAAATTCTGTTTTTGAATTTCCCGCATTCCACCATTTTCCAATGTAAATGAATAATTTTTGATTTTAGGGGAGGGGTCTATTTGTTTTTTTGAATTTGAATTTTATAGCATTTTTTTTTTAAATTTATACTTTTGCTGTATTTCTTGGATATATATTGCCTCATGCATTTTTACGTGTCAATTTAAGTGAATAATTCTTCATTTTAGGAGGGGGGTCTCTTTTTGGTTTTTTGAATTTCAGCGATTTTTTTTTTTTTTTTAATTTGAAAATTTATAGCATTTTCTTGTTTTTTTTTTTAAATTTGTACTTTCGCTGTATTTCTTGGATATATATATGCAGGATTTTACTTGTCAATTAAGGAAAATTTTGTTTTGGGGGGGTCTCTTATTTTTTGAATTTTCAGGATTTTTTTTTAATTTGAAATTTTATAGCATTTTTTTTTAATTTGTACTTTCGCTGTATTTCTTGGATATATATTGCCTCAGGCATTTCTACTTGTCAATTTAAGTGAATAATTCTTGCTTTTAAAGGGGGGGGTCTCTTTTATTTTTTTGAATTTTCAGCGATTTTTTTTTTTTAATTTGAAATTTTATAGCATTTTTTTTTTTAATTTGTACTTTCGCTGTATTTCTTGGATATATATTGCCTCAGGCATTTCTACTTGTCAATTTTCAGCCACTTTTGGATATAAATTTATCACTTGCAGGCTTTGAACTGGTTGTTAATGGTACTGCAGCATCATCTGGTGGCGATCGAGCACGTCGGGTACAATTACCGATAATAGTTAAAGTTAGAATTGTAAAATTAGCATTTCATCTATTTTTCCTACATTTCTATTTTTATAATTTTTTTATTAAATATTTTTTAAAGCAAATATAAATAATTTAATGGATATGATGTGCTCTTTCCAAACATAAAGTTTTTTTTCCCAATGTGTGTGTGTGTGTGTCTATCCCTCACTGATGAGAGCAAAAGGGTGGAGCAAAATGAAAAAGACAGTGAATATTGACTCTGACGTTTATGTAAACAAATACGCTTGTTTGGAGGTCTTGGTAAAGCTCCATCTATTGATATATATATATATATGAGGACTAGATCTCTTAACATAACATGAATGAATTTTTTAAAAAATACAATTAAAAATTCTAAAAAAAATAATTTTAAGTATCATAAGATGAAATATGTTTTTTTTTTCAGAATTGTTATTATATAATAATATAGATCTATCATTGTAAAGAACATCTTAATTAGTTTGAATATTTAAAATGAATAAGCACTAAACCTTTTAAAAATATATGTTATGTGATCTTTAGCAAGATATTAATGAAAGAGGTAAATCCCAATTGCATTATAAAGAATTATCTCAAAGCCATTCTAAAGAAACATAATGTTGATAATCTTTATTTAAAAGATATGGCTGATGATAGAATACAATTTATATAGACCTAAAAAATGAACTAACAATCCTATTAAAGCAGAAATGATATTCTCTTATATGATTACAATGATATTATAAAAGATAAAAAAATATTTTGAGGAACTTGTAAATAATGATATAAGATGTGCTATAATGACTTTTAATGATATACCCATTTTATGTACTCATTTAGATTAAGGCAAAAATATCCAGTCTTAAGTCAAAACTATTCTTAATAATTATAAAAATGGAATAAATGCAAATCATGATGAAGTATCTTAGGTATGTTAAAATAAAGTGGTGATATATTATCTTCAAAACAATTGAGATGTTTTAGAAGTATGTGATCACATGAAATTGTGCCAGCTGATTTTAAAAATATTTCTATTATTCCGATTTTTAATAATAAAGAGAATAGACAAGGTTGCAATAATTATCATAGAATATCACTAGTATCCATTACTGCAGAGAAAATATTAAGAATATTGTTAGATAAGTGCTTCTTGCAATAGATCAGTGGTTGGCAGACATTCAATATGATTTTAAAGTATTTAGAAGCATTAAGCATATGACTTTTATTGCCAGGAAAATGAAAAAATAGTGTCAGATGTACAATTTCTATATTGATTTAATCATATCATGTGACTTAATCAAATAGGTCTCTGAGATTGTTTAAAATTATTTAGTTGTTAACAAATACTTATATTTGTCATGCAGCTTCTATATAATGGAATGAAGGAAGTGTTATTAAAGAATCTGAAATGAAAACAGCTGTTAAATAATTTGATACTGTATCATTGTTTTCTATTTTTGTGATTGTTATCTTCAGAATTGTTTATAGGTGACTTAATGAATTATGAATTAAGATGAAATACAAGTTTAATTGTGAAGTTTATAATCTGAACGGATTAACAAAGAAAGCAAGAATTTCAGATTCTTGGATTCTAAATTTACAGTGCAATGATAATTATGCCATATTTAAATGTTTTGAATCAATTCTATAATGACTTTAGTTTAGTAATTAATGTTCAAAAATTTCAAGTTATATGCAGAAAATTTTGTCTTAGATGGTTATTAGTTTGAGAAATTTGTGAGTCAATAAGTTGTTGAGAAGTAATACTAACACCAAAGTACTTGTTCTGCTTTTACAAGTAGTAAGATATGATATAGCTATTGTAACTAAATTATCTGTATAAGAGAGCTATTATTTTGTCTAATTTATTATATGGTATCATATTGATTTAATCTATTGTTATCATCATAAGTTTATAACTGGATATAATTAATATGTTTTCAAATGTGTAACGGTCATGCCCATTTACAAAAACAATGTAAGGAACAACCCAAACATTATCTATAAAAAAATGTATTCATAAAAAAAGCAGAGTACATTTTAACAAACTGGAATTATATTTTTATCTATAATGTTATAATTCTAAAGCCAACAATCAAAAATCATATAAATATGGATGATATAAAATTTTGAAAGGTCTGGTTTAAAAATTATGCAAGGTTTAAAAATGTATGGTTTGGCTTTTTGAGCTCGCATCTTTTTTTTTTATTGACATGTTGTTTTCTTTCTTTACTGACATAAAAAGTATATGCATGATATCAACCAACATATGGGCATTTGATTACTCAATGTCAGGGCTTTCAAAAGATGTCTACCTCAAAAAAATCCATTGAAATTTGGATTTTTGGCAGCAGTTTTAATCAAGCAGAGTATTTAATTTCTTTTGTTTTTTGATCAATTTTGTAATTTTCATGAAGTGATAAAAACAGAAAATGTATAACTGCCATCAAGTGGACCTTTCTCAGATGTTATTCACAAACAAGGCCTACAATGGAGCTTCAATGTAAAGCACAAATCAGACTCGTAAGTATAAAATTTTAATTTATTTAATAATATTTCAATTTTTTTTTAAAAAAAATAATTTTTTTTATTAATTTTAGATTTATTTATGCTCATATAGAATTCATATCTACCATAATTTTCTAAAGTTCTAATTTACTTATTTTATAAAAATAATGATTTTCAAAGAGTTTAATAATTTATTATTTATTATTATGTTTATATAATATGTTTGTGTTTACAAGTAATGAGGTACAAAGCTGATAATCAAAAGTATAGAAAGATTGCATATGCAAGCAAATAATCAAATTCTAATTTTTGTTTATGCCTTTATACTTATGCTTTGGAATCACACTGGTTTTGCTATATGTTTCATCACATTATTTTTATGTCTATAGCTAACAAATGGATAATATGCAAATAAATTATATCTATGTGATACAATAAATATAACAAGATAGCATCACTTGTGTGCATAAAGAATATAAACATCACTGGTATTCATAAATAATATAAACATCACTGGTGTACACAAAAAATATAAAATAAAGAGATGAAACTCATTTTATTAGTGATATAGACAGTAGCCTACAATTTCTAGTTTTAGATAAACAAGAATCCAATTGCTATGATAATTTCTTTTGTATCTTTTATTAGGATGAATCTTTTTTTTATAGATGCCTTTGACATTTGGAACTTTCGGGATACAAGATAAAAATAAAGAATTCATATGTGACTTCTTTTGGAGATTGTGAAGCTACAGATTATCTCAGGTAAAACATATTATACATGGTTAGAAAGATAATTTAGTGAGGAATACAAAGAAGTTATAACTGAAGATGTAATTAATACTTAGTTCATGATGAATTAGAAATTATGAACAAACATTAAAGTAATAATTATTTCAGATGTTTAAATTTCTTTTTTCCTTATTTTTTAAATGGTTATCATTATTTGTCTTGAGTTTAAAAATAAGAAATTGATCTTATTTTCTTAAAGACTTTATCTTATGACTGGAGAAAGGATATTTTTTCAGTTAACATCAGTGTTAGTGAAGAAGAGTAATTTCTTTCTAAATGTAGTTATAATGAACTTTTTTGTGGAGTAATTTTTTTTAAAGTGTGGTTTCATGTTCTGGATAATGGAGTAAATCCATCTCATATAAGTTCTCTGTATTATAAAAACTAAATTATGTAAAAAACAACAACATATAAATTAATTTTATAGATAATTCAAAATATATGATAGCGTAAATTGTTGACTTTTAGAAAGTTAAACAAATGATCTAGTATAAACTGAATATGGTGAGAGTCTACAATAGCAATTCCTCAATCAATTACATTTTAATTGCTTTGTTTCACCTTTATGTAAAGTGAGTTATCAGTTATCTTTGAAATTATTGATGGACAAAATGAAATAACTATTGATTAAATAATTTGGTATGGGAAACAATATGTAAAATCAAAAACAAATTACAAATACTAAATTATCCCTTATTTATGTTTAGAATTATTATTGCTAAATTTGAACTAAAGAAAAAAAATATATCTTGTATAAAAAATAGCAATAATCGAAAAAGAAAATTGATACTTTTATCATCAAAAGTAAACAGTGACATTAAATGAGTAGTAACAATAAAGATAGTTTTGCACACATACATTTAAAAATATTAATTTCTGATTAGTATTTTTGAAATAGTATGTCTAAATGTATTTTACTTAATGTATTCAGGAGAGTAGCCAATGCTCAAATATCAAAGTATATAAGGCAAAATGAAAGTTTATAATTTGCCAATTGTAAGTCAAAGGCATTCCAATAGCCTTTAAAAAATATGCATAATTCATGAGATTTATCCAAGGGTTTAGTATTGAGGGCTTAATAATTTGGTACATTTTAAAAAAATAATTGAACAAATAAATATGTACAAAAGTATTTAGAGGAAAGCTTTAATTTAACTTTCAATTAGCATGATATGCTTAACGTGCTTTCGACTATTTAATAGTCATTTTCATAGCATAGATTGTAATAGGGACTTATGATGTTTATTGAAGAATTAGCAAGACAGGAAATTTACATAAAATTTGAATTGTAAGTTAGTACGGTTATAAACAAGGCAAAACTCTCCATACAGAAGTGCCACCCTGTGCCAACCAGAGTAATCAATGGATGCCAGAAGACTTGTGCATAAAATCCCTAAAGATATGGTGATCATGTGATGCTTAATGATTTAAGTATGGCTGTGTTAGCTTTTTTTTTGAAAGGGAGGCATAGGATTTTTTTGCTGATTGCATGTATATCCTTGGCAATATGTCATTATTCTTTCACTTTATGTTTGGTAGCATTACATTCAGAACAGGCAATAGTCATTTATAAATCAAAAATTGGATAGATCTTATGGACTCAGTAATTATGAAATGTCTCTTTGATGTACTGTACCTTTCATTGTTTATATTTGACACTCATGTTTTGTGATCAGGTTAATGGTAATTCAATGATTTAATTGTACTACACCTAAATATAGAAGCAAATAAATTGAATTTTGAAAGGAAGAATTGGATAGATAACTAGGTTGGTTATGATCGGGTTACTTGAAGAAAAATATCATAAGCGTAGATAATAGTTTTAATTTTTCAATTAACTCAAATTTGAATCCAATTTCAAGGATAATATACTAATCAGTATTTATCAAAATTTTCACAAAGAGGTAAAAATAGCATTTCACTTTTTTAAATAAATTATTTATTAAGCCCAACACTATATGGTCTTATATAAAAATATAGCTGAAAAATTACTGTTTTTAAAATGAAGCTAAATTTATTAACACACAAACACATAAGTCATATATATATATATATATATATAAATTCTCCATTATAATAGAAAAGTAAGCAGAATTTCCCTTTAGGATAGAAAATCCATTATACGATGCCATCAGATTGGTTTCTCTTAAGGAAAAAATAATATTTTTTTTTTCCTTTTACAATCTATTTTAGATTTAAAATATGTCCCTACATCAAGAAAAAAAATGCCTTCAGGGTTAAGAATGTCCAGAACTTTATATGCTTGATTGTAGTTTTTTTTAAAAAAAAAAAAAGATTGCAGTCCATCTTGCATCAAAGGCCATTAACCAAATAAAAAAAAAAGAAGAAACAATCAATATGAACAAAATGTATTGATCTGGCATGCATCATTCTATCCCTTTCTGATTCAAATCAATGAAAAAAATCAAATTAATAAACGAACGTATTTATTTTTAGCCATTATAATTGGAAAATGTTTTGAGAATGATTCTGCTAAGCAAAGATTTTTAAATTTATACTTTGCCTTATGCATTTTTATAAAATACTATATTTAGATTTGTTTAAAGACAGGTTTATTGACTACAAAAAATATTTTGGCAAGCCCCTTATAATGATGATAAGAATAATAAAACAATGAGTCGAGAAATATATAATGATAAAATAACAGATTCTAGAGCTAACACTTCCCAAACTAAAGTCAGTCTGTCACTTGCTGTTCAAGTGGCACATAACCTCTTGGGTAACTTCTTACAGATTTATTTTTAGCAATAATATTTGGCCATTATTTTCCATTAATTCTTGACAATATTATAGAATTTTTTGTTTAAGATTTAATAACTAATGATAATTGTTGGTAAAGTGAACTCTAAATGATTTTATTTAAGGGTTTGTTGTAATTTAAGTATTTATCTATTAAAATTATAAGAATATTTTACATAATTTACTGTGTTTTTTTAAAAAAAGGAGTTTATTATAAACTAAAATATAGTTCTAATTGATAACATTCCTTTCGTCAACTAATGCATGATAATTACAGAATTTACGCAGAGGATGGTCCTCTATAACTGTCTCTCCTTTAAGATACTTCTTCACAAGGTGTAATTTACCTCATAGAAGATTTTGAAAAAATTTTCAATAGTTAATCTAATCAGTAATTTTACCTTCTAAATTATACCTAAAATCAAGATGTCATTTCTGGAAGTAAATCAATAAAACTTTCAAGCAGTCAAATAATTAGTGGAAAAAAAAACTTTCTGTAAGGCTATATACATTTTTATTTGAGATCCAACAAATATTTGTGCTAAATTTTATCTTTTTACATATTAATGGAAGCTTATAAATAAGTTTAGAATGATCCATAGTCATTGTGCTTATGTGTTTCAAAAACAACATAACAGCATCTGCCTTATTTAACTTTAGATAAACACAAATCATAAATCCCATGTAATAATTATTTTTCATTTTATTTGCATGGGAATGAAACTGAAAGTCTTAAAAACATTGGTTTCCACAGATTTTTAAATAATATTCTTACACCTGTTTAGAAATTAATATTAATTAATGTTAATATAATAATGCATCTTAATAATGTTAAAGACTCTTAACAATTTGCATAATATCTTTGATAAAACCGATTCATTCACCTATCTTATACAGTATTAGCTAAATGTGAACTATTAATCACATTGTTAATGAATAACTAACTAATACCTATTTTTCAAAATTGGAAGGTCTAAAAAAGAATAAATTGTATAAAGAGAATGGCAAACAATGGCAAATTACTCATGATAATCAAATATTATCACTAGGTTATCATTCTCTTTTTTTACTAGTTCAATCTGGCTTTATCATCAATGCAAACGTGATTATATTGATACTTATTCAAAAAATGGATGACTCAGTTTTCAAAAAAATGCCTTTAGATAAACTCAATCATTACAATATTGTGTCTGGTGTCATCTTTTAATTTGATATGACAAAGTACAATTAATCATTCAACTCTACAAATACAATGTTTTTTTTTCTAGTAAGATTCACTTATTTTCATTGCATCCTTCAGATAGGTTGTAAGTTATATAAACATTAAAGAAATTAAATGATAATAGTATAATCATACTTCTAAAAATGCTTTTTAGCAAAGTGACTTTCTTTGAAAATAGTTAGGCATCCATTATTTTTTCATTTCACTTCAGGAAGTTGAAAGTGAAAACTAAAGTTTTATAGAAAATATTTAACCTTTAGCAGAATCTAAGTAATATTATATATTATCTCTGAAAATCATCTTCAAAAGATCTTATTAAATAAAAGTCATTCAGATTATTTTTATTATTTGGTATAAGTAAAATATCTGTGTAATATTAAAAGTTGCCTCTTATTACCCTACTTAATTATCTGCATTTGATATTTTAAATTATATAATTAAATAATTTATTGCTTAGGAAATTATAAGAAGTTTGAGAACTTGAAGTAACAGAATCTGACCTCTGTACCAAATGACATAGACTATATTTTAAATTAAATAATCCCTACATCTAATGTATCATCAATCTATATAATATTCCTCTACCTTTTATAAATCCTAATTAATTTATATATCAATATTTATACTTTTTATAGCAATATGTTAATTTTTCAAATTAATCTTTACAAATTTTTTTTCTAACTCAAAAAAGTTTGACAATTTTCATTTCCTTTCAAATTGTGCAGGGTTAATTTTTTTTACAGGAAAAGGATTTACAGTTTGTATGACTTAAATAAGAACCTTAATTTCTTATAGTTTGGCATGATTTTAGATATAAAAGAATAAAACAATATTCTCTCTCAAATGCACTGTTTCATCTTGCTTTCAAGTATAATCAGCTTATGTTATTAAAAATAATTATCTGAGAGGATGTCATACTTTTCGCCATAAATTTGGAGATGAGTTAGTAAAACGTATAAATAATTTTACAATACCATAACAATATAAGTATATAAACCTTAGAAATTGATTATGTTCTCATTTTTAAGATCTTAAATGAATAAATAAAGAGTGTATTCTTCCAGTTATTAGCAAATTATTTTTATATTACAATTTTGGACTTGTCCAGTTTGTTCATTAGAAACATCTTTGATCAAGAAAGCTTAAAATGGGGATAAAGCAAATGTTCTTGAATAAATAAAAGAAAATTAATATTTATATAAAATAGATTTTTTCCATTGATATATTTATCTTAATATATAATGTAAATCATTTTTAAGTAATTATATAAGTGTAATAAAATGTGTATTCTTAAAAATAGATTTATAAAATTGTAAAATTTTATGCATCCTTAATGAAACAAAATTATATATTTTGTAATCTTATTTAAAATTTAATTAAAGTTAAAATCTATCAAAAGCAGAAAAGAAAACCAAAAAAACAAGAACTAATTAAGATTAATGATAAAAACATTTGAAAACCAGGCACTCTTCACAAACCTGGGAGCTTAATAATATTAGCATCAGCATGGAATTTGAGTTTTCATCATCAGATTTTCAATGATATGGATGGCTGAAAAGTTGGAGGTTGCAGTGGATTGAAGCCTGTCCATTAAAGTATGAAGATTTGCTATCTTAATATAAACTGAGCATTGATTATATATATATATGTGTGAGAGATGATAATCTGGACCAACTGATGAGTGCTAGTTTAGCATGAAATACGTATATTGGTGATTATAAATTTTTTCTACATGTGTGTGGTCATGTGTATCAGTTGTATGAGATAGTGTGGATAGTTGAAGGGTGCTTGAAAATCTGAGTTCAAATCCTCTATACTTACAATTAAGCTCCCAGGTTTGTGAAGAGTGCCTGGTTTTCAAATGTTTACATATCAAACTTGTATCCTGTCCAGCCCTCTTATATGTATTTAATGGATACTGTCCTATACATGAGGAGTCAGAGTGACTTCAGGTCAACATGGGCATGGCAATAATATTAGCATCAGCATGGGATTTGAGTTTTCATCATCAGATTTTCAATAATATGGATGGCTGAGAAGTTGGAGGTTGCAGTGGATTGAAGCCTGTCCATTAAAGTATGAAGATTTGCTATCTTAATATAAACTGAGCATTGATTATATATATATATATATATAGATATGTGTGTGTGTGTGAGATGATAATCTGGACCAACTGATGAGTGCTAGTTTAGCATGAAATATGTATATTGGTGATTATAATTTTTTTCTACATGTGTGTGGTCATGTATATCAGATGTATGACATAGTGTGGATAGTGGAAGGGTGCTTAAAAATTTGAGTTCAAATCCTTTATACTTATGATTAATGATAAAGTATAATAAAGGTTACATTCATTCAAACAAGTTATAATTATTGGTAGTTAAAGAATTAAAAAAAACATTTAGTGATAAAGCACTAGAAAATGGAAAACAGGAATTAAATATAAGAATGAAAATATGTGAAGATTTTTTGGGAAGATTGTTCTTATTTGGGTAAATGTTTTAAAAAGACAAAAAAACAACTTTGTGGAGAACCAATGTGCACATCACCTTCATCATACAGCTTGAAAAGATTTTAATTCTAGCTACAGAAGCATTCTAGTGATGTAAAATCAGTTAGTGTCCAAAATTCTTTAAAGTAAAGAACAAACAAACATGATTTACTAAGCACACCCAAAGGGTTTCAGTTAGTGCCTCAGTAATGTAGCCTTTTAAAATTGAAGAAATGCCTAGAAGTCTAGAGATAGGGATGATATGAATTATATCACATGATTACCATTTCATATGCTTCCACATTTTGTTAATAATAGTACCAAACTGTCCATACAGTAGAGCCACCAAGTGCAAGTTTTGTAATCAATGGATGCAGGAAGGTTTGTGCATAAAATCCCCATTCACCACCTACTTATCCAACATCCCAGACTAGTTTCTAGCTTGTGAATTTCATCAGTGAGGAGCCTTGAATTTGAAAGCACTGTACATAGACTTCCTGTATCTATTGATTACAAAAGTTAGCACTACTATATGAAAAGTTTGGTACTCTTATTAACAGAATGTGTAGGCATATGATATGGTGATCACGTAATGTTTTGATGGTTTTATACTAATCCTGCCTATAGGATAATGATGTGATTTTTGAAAAATCAAAGACACCAAAATGTAGAGATGCTGAATTGAGTTAAGATATATATGACTATACAAGTGAATGAGCTTGGGCTGAAAACATTATGGTGTCTTCATCTTGGGCTTCTAGCTTTATAGTTAACCAAATAGGTATAAAATGGTTGTTAGAAGGTTGAATTAGATCCTACGATCAAGGTACAGTGCTTTCAAATCCAAGTCCCTTCACAGATGAAAGCCACAAGCTAGAAACTAGTTTGGGGATGTTGGATTAGTAGGCACTAGATAGATATTTTATGCATAAATTTTCTCACATCTATTGATTACTAAAGCTTGAATAATTATATACCGATAGTGGTAACATCAGTTTTATATAAAGTTTTTTCGTATATGGTGGCTAGTAGAGTTGTGAAATGGATGGAAGGGAATAATGTAGTGGGGGAAATGCAAGGAGAGTTTAGATTAGATAGGTGTATTGGAGATAGTTTATTTGTAGTTACACAACTTATGGATATGAGTAGGAATTCAGGTAAACAGTTATATATGAGTTTTACAGATATAGAGAAGGCATATGATAGAGTAAATAGAAATAGATTATGGATAAGTTTAGCAAATTTGGAAATGGATGAAGCTTTAATACATATTATTAAGAAATTATATATATATATATATATATATATATATATATATATAGCAATTAGGAAATATAAAATCAGTTAAAGTTAAAAATGGGGTGGGACTAAGGTAAGGATGCCCTATGTCACCTATTTTGTTTGGGTTGTATTTGAGTGAAATGGAAAGAGTAATAGAAAGATTAGGAAGAGGGATAGAGATACTGTTAATAGGTAGTAAGGGAGTATATTTTTTGTCAGGTCTTTTTTTTTGCGGATGATATATTTTTGTGTGCAGAAAAAAAGAGAAGATATGGAAGTTATGCTGAGGACATGTGCTAGGGTGGGTAAAGAGATGGGGATTAAATTTAGTGAAGAAAAATCAAATATAATTATGATTAATACTGGGGAAAGAGAAGATGTAGAATTTTTATTGGGAGATATTAAGTTAAGGGTGGTAAATAAATATAGTTATTTGGAAATTATTTTAAGTAATCAGAAAAATTATTTGGTTGAATGGGAGAAAAAAATGATAAATGAAGCAAAGAAAAAAAAGGGATTGATAAAGAAATTAACAATGTTTTCATATAATAAATATGATGTAGCTAGAATTATATGGAAAGGAGTTGCAGTAGCAGGGTTAACTTATGGTAATGATGCATTATATGTTAGTAAAGAAATATTAAATTACTTAGAAAAAGTTCAAAGTGAAATAGGAAGACATGCATTGGAAGCAGAAGTATGGACAGCAAGGGAGGCAATTCAAGGAGAAATGGGATGGTCAAGTTGCAAAAAGTAAAATGAAAATATTTGGTAGATTACAGTTTATGAATAATAAAAGAATAGCCAAAATAGTATTTAATTGGGTTGTGAGTAAACGGCAGGTAACAAGATGGGTGAGAAATGTAATGCGGTATGCAAAAGATTTGGATAAAGAATTTATATCAGTATATTTGTACAAAAGATGGGATGATTGTGTTAAGAGGATTGTTGAGTGTTACAGTAGTAAGGAATGGGATAAAAGAATAGACTTGTTAATAAAGAAAAGGAAATTAGAGAGATGAAGAAATAGTATGGAGAGTAAAAAGAGTTTAAATATATATATATACAATTTTAATGCACAAATCAGCGCGTAACAGCAGAGCTTCTTCAAATTAAATCACAATTTATTATAAACTTAATATAAATTATAATAAATAATGCCCGAGCGCTTTCAAGAGAACTTAGCTCTCATAATCATGGGTAACAAAGAGTAAGCGTAACAAGGTTGCTATGTGTAAATATATGCAGATATATGTAAATTAATTGAACTATATGTAAATTAATTGAACTATATGCGTAAATCTAATTAACCCATTTCTTAGAAATTTTATAACACGTATTTAGTTCAATTAATTTACATATATCTGCATATATTTACACATAGCAACCTTGTTACGCTTACTCTTTGTTACCCATGATTATGAGAGCTAAGTTCTCTTGAAAGCGCTCGGGCATTATTTATTATGTATTATAATTTATATTAAGTTTATAATAAATTGTGATTTAATTTGAAGAAGCTCTGCTGTTATGCGCTGATTTGTGCATTAAAATTGTACATATATACATAGTAAGCAGCTGAGTGTAAAATAATTTATTTTTAAATATATATAGAAATAAACAGAATATTAGGTGTGAGTTAATATATGATAATAGTAAGGAAAGTAGTTTATTGTTTAGGGCTTGAACCGGATTTTTAGCTACAAGAGAATATACATGCAAATGGAAAAATATGGGTGATTTATTTTATAAATTATGTAAGGAAGGAATAGAAAATATTAGGCATTTGTTAATTGAATGTAAATGGTTGAAAACAGAAAGGGTCTATATAATGAAGTTATGGAAGAATAAATATGAAAAAAGTGATTATACAGAAAGTGAATTATTGTTTTTTATGCTGGGCTTGGAAAAAGATAAGGGGGATTTAGATATAAAGGTTATAGAGTTAACAAAGATTATGTTGTGGAAATGGGATAGAGCAGATTATGGGAAAATTTAAAGTGGGGAGTGGAAAATAAAGTGGCTAACAGGTTTATCTGGGCATAATTGCTGAGATATTATTGACTTCATTTAAGGAGAAGTCACAATACATTACATCATATGTCTAACATTTTTCTGGGCATTGTGGCTGAGAAATTTGTGGCTCCAATAAAGAAGAAGCCATAATGCATCCCATCTTAAATATAGCTGTTTGTCCATAAGATAACAGTTTCCAATCACCTGCATTTATATAGCATGTATATTAAAGCAACAGTTTAATCAGAACCAAAAATATTCAATTCTAGGCAATCAACATAGACTTTAACATACTTCTGACATGAACTTATTCACTGACAATAAGTTTACTAAACTGTTTAGAGAAACTGCTGTAAGAATTTAAAGTTAATATGAGGTCTTTGTAAAATATAAATATCTTACATATATTTAATAACTGCATTTTTTTAGATGTAAATCTTTTTTTTTCAATTCATTATTAATAATTGTTTTTATTACCGATAATATATACTAAGGAAATGTATGTTAGTCAAATGTGTCTCTATATTTAATTGAGATATTTTGCAGTTAGTCTTCAGTAATTTTTATTGATGTTTAACACTTGATAATTTTAATCATCACCTAATAATGTTTATAGGTAATTGATTATCTAAATTAAATAATACTGATATTTAATCTATTTAGTTGTCTGGGCATTATCTTCCAATAAACTTACCTCCAATGCAAACATATCAATTCTCCACTGATTTTTAGCATGCATGCTATGAGTGAAGTAAGGTGAGATTGTTATTGTGGAAACTGTGATGATGATGATGATAGAGGATAAAATATTTACTTGTGTTTTTTTCTTAAGCCAATAAACATCACATGACTACCACCTCTTATGCTTGGGTATAACTATTGTTAAAACAGTTAGTGAATTTTGCCTGTTTTTTCTTAAGAGAAAATGGCCTCCGAATTTGATTTAATGAATTTCAATCTATGTACATTCAAATAAACCCTATGAATGAATGTTAAGTGAAACTCTTTGAGGTAGGACTTAATCAGAATACCTTATATCAACATTTGTATAAGGGACAGAGGGTTTGATCATTCTCAAGATCCATCTTTTATTAAATACTCACTAACTGAAAATCAAATGTTAATTAATCTTTTGGTAAATTAATAAATTGCAGATTATTTTTGAATAATTCATATATATGTAATACAGTATTTTTGGGTATGAACCATGTATAATTTTGCATTTCAATCCAATATTTTGACGGACTAGCAAAAGTTAACCTTGATAATGGCGGTTGCTAGTCCGTCGAAATATCGGATTGAAATGCAAAATTATACACGGTTCGTACCCAAAAACATTGTATTATCTACATTATATAACTGTGAAAACGTTAAATATAATTATATATATATATATATTAGAAGAGTTATTGGTGCATTGGTATATATATATATATATATATATATATATGTGTGTGTGTGTGTGTGTGTGTGTGTGATGTCAGTATAAATACTGCCATCAACAACAGTAAGGGGGTTCCAGTACTATATATATATATATATATATTTGATGAATATATGTATTATTTTTATTTATAATTTATTACCTAGAATTATACTTCCCTCACATTTGTTGAAAATTATAATATTAAACAGAGATCATCCTATTTATCTACGTAAACCCAGATCTTTTATTAATAAATATCCTATTAATGGATGTTATAAATAATGAAATACATTTTTGTACATGCCCTAAATTTTATATTCCATCAAAATTTACAAAATGGATATTTCACCACATCATTCACTTAATGCTCTTAGATCAATTACTCATGTGAGAAGATATATGGCAGATCATACATGACCATAAATTCTGTTTATGAAATCGTTTACTATATACTCTTGTTTTTAATAAAAAATAACAACTGATATTATTCTTGACAGTTTTAATATTATCACATTGTTTATTAATATATTAGCTTCCAAGTTTTAGATATAACTTTTCACTGATTGTAATTTATCACGATACAGTATTACACAAGCCGAACATTGTTATACTAATATCTTATTTATTTACAATCAACATCACTAATAATTTTAATTCCAATGAAATCTTTCATCTCCAATGTTTTTATCAATTTAACTATGAAATCCTTTGAGATGTGAAATCTATTTTTTTTGTGAAATCATCTATCTGTCTCAAATATATTTCTGACATGTTTGTTTTTTAATCAAATTAATGAAAAATGTGGAATTTTTAATACATAATGATGGCTTCCATTTTTGAATTAAATTCACTACCAAGACACAGGTGGATGATTATTTTGTGATGTTCTCATTTCCAAATCAAACTATAATATTTTATATATATGTTGTTATGAATATTTTCATGGGTTACATATATAAAGTAATATATTTTGTGGGTTTATCTATGTATGATTTGGATTATAATTACTTCGACATTTTAGCTTGATCACACAAGCCATCACGTGGATGATGAATAGAATATTATAAAGATAGTACCCCTTTATAATATTCTATTTTTCACTGAGTTGATGGCTTTTGTAATCAATCCAAAACAACAGTTTATTTATAAACAAAATTATGCATGGATAAACATGCAAATAGATATTTAAAGGTAAAGTCTCTTCAATATCCAACTCACCTCTTTCTATAGCAAGATTACTCTTTATTACGGTTTTCTTTCTTTTAAAGAAAAAAATCAAACATCCAGCAATGCATTAGAGATAGAATTAAAAAGTATTTTGAATTATTGTAAGTCTAAGGCAACACCTTCCACTAAACAAAACATTAATAATATCATGATGAAATCTAAAAATGCCATCACATTGAAGCTCAAATAATCTTTGAGATTCTTTGTATAACATTGAAGGTCATATTTTTAATAATGAATAATTATTGCATCTGTTTAAAAGAAATGAACATGCTAATGCATCAAAACATGACTCATCATTTTCAACCTTTTATTTTTATGTCTTCTCTAAACCCAGGACTATATGATTGCAAATATCATCAGCAAAGTGAAAAGCCACAAAGACATTGAAGAGACTAAATTGTATTAGTAAACATAATGAAATAGGCAAACTAATATTTACATAGAATTATTTTTTATAAAAAATAACAATATTTACATCAAAATCTATTATTGATCTTTATTCTTTGTTTAGTTTTGATTAGATAAAATGTGTAGTATATTATTCGTTAACACATTAGCAATTTTTCACACAACCCTACCATCTAGTATAAGTTCTAGAAATTAATAAAAGTTATAAAATTAAGCAATATAATCATATCATATTGGATACATAGGCAATAGATAAGGATTATAATATTCAACCATCTAACATCTATTGATTAGTAGAGCTTGCACCGGGTGGTATTATTGTGTGAAAAAAATTGCTACTGTTTTAACAGCTTGTGAAAGCATAAAATGTGTTCATGTAATGTTTTAATATTTATTTGTTTTATCTTGTTTCAGACTTTATGTGTTCTATTCTCCATATAGGTTTTAAATCATATTTTCCTATAACTTTGTATATTTTTGCAATGATCACATAAATCAAATGTTATCTTCCAAATATAAGCACAATTTTTAATATTTTACATAGATAATCCCAAAACTTTCTATCAATATGCATGATATATTTAAAATCAGTACATGTAAATAATTTAAACTAGAGTTTTCTGCTTTCAGCATCTCTTCAACAATCACATGAGTTAATCTCTACTACATCTTGCCAACAATAGATATAATCTGGTTGAAATGTTGATATCAATTAACAACCAACTACATACACAGATAAATTTCATATATGTAGTTGCATATACTTACTATTGCAACATATTGATTTTAAATTTATAAATTTAATTTTTGCTTTTTTGGTTAAAGTGCTTTTTTTGTTGAGGTTTGGAAGGTTCCCTCTATCGGCAAAATATGCTTGAGTATTAAGAATTTTCAAGTGCATTGAATACAGGTTAAACCTGTTTAAAGTATTTACATATGCTTTCTGTGTTCTCAATAAATTAATTACTATTCTTCAATTGTTTATAGAATTTCCAACATTAAGATCATCACATTAACTCACTGTAAATCGCAAGATTTCGCATAAGTTAATTTGCAAAGGAAATAGTGGACTTTAAACAGTGGAGAAAACAGCTAGTTCATGCTTCCAAATCAAGATGCTTCAGATTTACCTATATAAATGGACATTTAGGTTAAAAATAAGATAGCTGCTCTTATTTATATAAAAGTCACTATCTTGTGACGTAGTTTGGAAGGTTTCCTCTATTGGCAAAATATGCTTGATTATTACGAATTGTAAAGTGCACTGAGTACAGGTTAAAACCTGTTTAAAGTATTTATGAATATATAAATGGTAACTTTCTAGCACATTAGCAATTTTTAAGATATGTCTTAGATTGTATTTGGAGCATTTTTATTTTATACCTACAAAATAATGTCATCATTATTTTATCTTCTGAACCCTGAGATTTTACACCTAATCATAACAAGATTTCTTGAACTATCTTTGTTCATGATGAATTTGTAGAATGTAATGTATTTCCGGAATTGGTCAGTTTCTTAAGTTATTGTCTTTCATTTATTATTTCATTTATTTTCTATGATTGTCTTAAAGCATTATTTACTACATTTGCTTTTTAATCATCAATTATTTTTTCTAAATATTACAAATTCTATATGCAAAGAATTTTTAAAAATAAAATAAAAATATTATCTTCTTACATATATATGAAATGTGACTTTCTAAGCAAATCATTAATATGTGATTAGTCTATTAGTTCTTATGCAAAAGTTTAATGATACTCTTTTTTAGTATCTTTTATTATTGTTTTTCATTTATTATTGCATTTATTTTCTGTGATTGTATTAAAGCATTGTTTTCTACATTTGCTTTTTAATCATAAGTTATCTTTATAAATATTGTAAATTTTATATACAAAGAATTTTAAAAATTGAAATAAAAATATTACCCCTTACATATATATAAAATATGGCTTTCTAAGCAAAACATTAATATGTCATTAGACTATTAGTTGTTAAATGTAAAAATGTAATGATACTCCTTTTTAGTATTTATTATTAAAAAAATAAAAAAAAGCTTTATATATATTTGAGGTGATTTCAATATATTATAACTAAAAGTTATTCTCTATAATTGATGTTGGAATGGTTTTATAATAAAAGCATTTTCATTAGAATAGATTGCAAGCTCAGGCTAAATGTAAAAGTTATATTGGCATTTTATATTTCTTATTAAGGGTTTTTTATAATCAGTGCAAATATTTCTGGATGGGTGCATACATTTATATATAGCGTATATTTGTAATTATATATGAGAGAAGAGAACAGATGCTGGAAAAAATCAAAAAAATATAATGCTAAACAATTTTAATCAAGATTTAAAAGGAAGTACAATAATATATTTTATTCATTTTGCATTTAGGGTTTATGATCAGAAATGGATATATATCATCTCTTCATCTTCTCAAATGCATTACATACTTATCTTTACAATTTCACAAATGACAAAAAATCTATCATCTTTATCTTGTCATTATTAATTTTCAAAGCTGATAATTTATGCAAAGTATAACAATTTGTTTTAGGATTCTAAAGTTTTTTTTCTTTGAGGTCACTTATTGGATGTTTTAAAGTTCTGAACTTTTAGAAAAAAGTTAATATCATTTTTATTACTTTTAGAAATAAGTCCAATTTTGATTTTTAATTACAATATAAAAGCTTTTCCAAATGGGAATGCTTTTACTTAATATCATCTTTACATGTTGGTTCTTGCAGAAATATTATTTTTTGTAACTACTTTTAGTCCAATAACCTGGATATAAATATTAGCATAGCATCTATTATTTATAGTGATGGAATTATCTAATAGTTAGAAGATCAGTTATTGATCTAGATTTTTTAAATCTTTTTCTTATAATTTGACATGCTTTGCTCAAATACTTTATATTTTTTTCCATTTGTTTGTAAATCAGACCTTGAAAATAACAACAACAAACAATAAGTGAACAAAATGATACAATAAATTTTGAACATAGGTTGTTTACAGCTATATGCATCTATTTACGTATATTTTATCAGCATTAATCTTTTGCAAATATTCTTTAAATTAGATATATGTGCTGTCTTTATATTATCAATATCTTTTTAATAAAAAAGTAATTTTCCATGTATTACAAAAAGTTATTAAAATGGTGAAATTATGATTTTGAAATTTTACTTCCCCAAAATGCTGAAGTGGAAGTCAGTCTTATGCATTTTTCATTTAATAGTGCAAAATTGAAAATAAAATTTTACTTGTTATCATCATAATCAACCATTATCAATCCACTGCAGGATAAAGGTCTCTCCAAGTTTAATCCATCTTCTCCGATCTTTAGCTTCTCTTCTCCACAACACCCCTGCACATTTTCTTATTTCATCCATCCATCTCACATGTGGTCTCTTTCTGGGTCTTTTACAATCTCTTGGAATCCAGTTTAAAATTTAAATTGTCCATCTATTATCATCTCTTCTTGCAATATGTCCAGCCCAACTCCATTTCAATCTTTTAATTTTTTCAATAAGGTCAGTAACACCTGTTTGTTGTCTTACCCATACATTGCATTTTCGATCTCTTCTTGTTACTCCCAACATACATCTCTCCATACTCCTTTGAGTGGTCTGAAGTCTCTGTATTGCTCTTCTATTAAGTGTCCAAGTCTCAGATCCATAAGTAAGAACTGGTAAAACACATTTGCTAAAAACAATCCTTTTCAAACACATAGGCATATTTCCTTTTAGTATCAAGTTATTTCTACCAAAAGCACTCCAACGAAGTTTAATTCTATGATTAATTTCCTCCATTATGTTTCCATCTGTATTAATAATCTGACCAAGGTATTTGTAACTGTTAACTTCTTCTAATTCTTCATAATCAATCTTTATTTTCATATTTTGAGCAAATCGATTAAACATTACTTTAGTCTTTTTAATATTTATTTTTAGTCCTACTTTTCTACTTCTATCTGCTAACTCCTGCAACATTTCCTGCAGCTCTGAAGCATTATTTGCTAAAACAACTACATCATCTGCGAAATCTAAATGACTTAAATATTCTCCATTTACTTTTACTCCTTTAGTTTCCCATTTTAATCCACAAAATACTTCTTGCAGCATTGCTGTAAAAAGTTTTGGAGATATGGAGTCACCTTGTCTTACACCTTTCTCAATGTTGATTTTTCCAGTATCATTATGTAATCTAATTGTTGCTGTTGCATTTTTATAAATATTCTTTAAAATATGACAATATCCTGGATCTATACCTTGATGATCCAATGCTTTAATCACTGAAGAAATGTGTATAGAATCGAATGCCTTTTCATAATCTACAAATCCAAAACATAATGACAACTCATATTCGTTTGTCCTTTCTATGACTTCTCTCAATACCTGGATATGATCTATTGTACTAAAACCACTTTTAAATCCAGCTTGTTCTCTTGGTTGGTGGAAATCCAATGTTCTCTGTAGACAAGTTGTAATTATCTTGGTAAAAATTTTATATAAAACTGATAAAAGGCTGATAGGTCTGTAATTTCTAATATCTTCTTTATCACCTTTTTTAAATATTAATATTATTACTGCATTCTTCCAATCATCCGGTACATCTTTATCATTTAGACATTTGGTATATAACTTTGCTAAAATTGTTTCTGTTTCTTCACCTGCTTCTTTTAATATATCAATTATAATTCCATCATTACCTGGAGCCTTTCCTTTCTTCATACATTTAATTGCATTTCTCACTTCTTCATTTAAAATTCTGGGCAACTCGGAAGATGTAATAGATATAGGAGGTACTTGTTCTTTATTACTATATAATTCTTGATAAAAATCTTCTACCAATTTCATGATGTCATCTCTCTTTTTAGTAATAATTCCATCTTTTTTTCTTATTGCAGATATAAATTTCCTACCAATACCAAAATGTTGTTTTACATTCTTGAGACTTTTATTTTCTTCTACAGCTTTCCTTGCTAGTTCACAGTTATACTTTCTTATATCATTTTCAACTCTTTTCCATACCATTTTACAAAATTCGAGATATTCAATTCTTTTTAATACATCATTTTTGTATATCTTCATATTCCTTCTTTTCTTCATAAATTCTCTAGTCTCAGTAGAAATTTTATTAGTCAATTGCTGCTTTTGTCTACCAGCTATGTTTGTTGCAGTTTTTAAAAGTGTATCAGTTATTTTCATATTAATTTCATTCAAATCTGAATCATGTTCAAAATCTCCTAACACTTGAAACCTATTTGTAAGTTCTAATTTAAATTCATTAGAATGTTTCTGAAGATTAGGAATATCAACTGTAAATATTGTTTTTCTTAATAATTTTTGTCTCTCTAGTTTTACATTAACACGTAACTTACACCTTACTAATTGATGATCACTTCCTGTGTTAAATTTATTAAGAACATTACAATCTTGAAATATGTATTTCCTGTTAGTCAAAATATAATCCAATTCTGCTGTACCTTCATTTGGATGCTTCCATGTCCATTTCCTTTTAACATTTTTCTCAAAAAATGAATTCATAATATAAAGTTTTTCTTTTTCTGCAAACTCCACAAGTCTATGTTCTCTCTCATTTCTATTACCATAACCAAAATTACCTACAGCAATTTCATCTTTCATTTGTCTACCAATTCTAGCATTAAAGTCTCCCATAACAGTTTTAAAATGTTGTTTACTCTGATCAAAAGCTTTTTGTACATCCATATAAAAATCTTCTACTACTTCATCACTATGAGAACTTGTTGAGGCATAAACCTGAATTATCTGCATTTGGTATCTGCTATTAAGTTGTATAACAAATCTTGCCACTCTGTTTGATACACCATCAATCTCCACAATATTGTTCTTCCACTTTTTATTTATAATGAATCCTACTCCACTTGTATTTCCAATATGTGTGCCTTTATAATAGAGTATATGTCCACTTTTTAAATCAATTGTTTCTTCTCCCTTTCTTCTAACTTCACAAAGTCCAATAATGTTCCATTTAATATAAGACAGTTCTTCTTCTAATTTTTGCAATCTTCTTTCACTTGAAAGTGATCTGCAGTTGTAAGTACCTAAATAAAAAGTCGTCATCAAATGGCAGCCTGGGTCCACAATCAGGGGATTCTTAGCACCCTCCGCCTTTGGCCACCAACCGCTGCCTTGCTATTTATTAAACCTATTATAATATTATTGGATATTCTGAACAATATATACTGCAAATAATAAGAGAAACATATTTGACTCAAGTTATGGGTATTTCTAAAGGCTATTTATTTCTAAATCATATCATGTGGATTAATATTTTATTAATTTTGAATTGTTAAACATAGAACTTAAAAAACTATGTATTTTAATTAATGAAATTGAAACTTTGGATTGAATTATGTGTGAATCATCATATCAGAAAAAATATCTTGTCAAAATTATATTATAGATATAAATAATGGGGGTGCTGATATTATTCTATGGGTATTAATAATTATTTAGAAAGCTTTTGCTGTTGCAAATTGAATAAATGATATACCCTTTTTTTTAGATATGATGCACAGGTGTTATTAATTTAATTTATTATACAATTGGTTAGAAAGATACAAAGACTTGAAGATATAAAAAAAGATAGATTTTTTTTCAGTTAATAATAGTTTTAAATGAAACTTAAAATAAATAAAATTATAGCATTATAATTTATATGAATTTATATTTTATATACAATCATAGACCATTGTGATCAGCCAATAAAAATTTGTCATTATTTTCTACCAATATATATATATATATTCTAAGATTCACCATAAAATAATATTCTTAATATTATTTATGTTTAAAATATTGTCAACTATTTGTTTAAGAAAAGACAACTTTAAAATAGCTTAAAATGTTTATTTCACTTTTCATTAAGAATTAAATTACATTTTTCTTTCACCATCTCTGTGATTTTTATTATGAGATTTAGTAAGTTGTACAGAGATGATGAAAGAAAACAGTGTTCTGCTAAAATAGCAATAAATAAACTAGTGTCATGTGATTTTTTATTGGTTTATAAGAAGTATTATTAATGGAAGTATCAAAATGGCTTAGATTCTATGCTGTCTCTGTTAGACACAGTAGAAAATTTATATATGCAAAACAGACTCATAATGGACAAATTTCCGTTAAATACAAATATTATATCGTTTTGTTCTCCAGTTTAGAACTAGCTAAAAAATATTTGCATGTTTTTAAGATTGATTGATTGTTAGCTTTAACCATTATTATTTTTATTGATATTAATAAATGTTCCAAAAAAGTAAAACATTATTATTCTTATTTTATGAAGATTGAAAAGATGGATGACAGCTTTTATAGAGTTCGCTTCTTCTAGTATTGAACACATTCACAAGAAACTGCCTTTTTTTTCATTTTGAAATCAGACATTATACTATTATGAACTCTTGGTTTATTAAAGAAAGATATTTTTTGAATAAAATTGTTTATTGTAATATGTAAATAGGAAATGTATATGTAAAAAAAAAATAATTAAAGCCTTTATTCAATGGACATTAGATAATAGTGCTATATTTAAATTTTTTAACCAGTTCCACTTATTGGCTTCTTTTAATTACAAAAGTCCGATTTGCAACAATATATCTAGCAGGAAATTTACTTCTAACATTACATCTTAAATAAAACTTACATACCTATACAAACAATTTTCTTTGAATATAAAGTTTTAAAGCATGTTTAACATTAGATTATGAACTTAAATAATGCAAAAAAAAAGCTAATAAATGTGTGAGAGCACATTTGCTACGCACTACAGCAGGACAATAGTCACAATTCAATTACTAGTCTGGAGATTTGGATTTAGCATTACCATCCAGATATAAATCATTCAAGTTTAAAACTGATAACTTTAGAATAGATTAATTAGAATGATTTATTACTATGTAGATGTTGAAAGTAAACTGGAAAATCGGGCAATTTATAATAAAGCAAATATCTTCTGCAGAGCCACTAATTGTGAAATATTTATAAATTGAAAAAGTAATATATATATAATAGTAAAAACTATGAGGAATTAAATACACATTATTAGCAGAGGATTAAAAACCTATTAATTTAAAAACAATTAAAACTATATCATTATTCAAAAAATTATAATAATAAAATGGTGAAATGCTTGAAAGTCAATTTGTTTTAAAAAATTGAATTTTTTTAAAAAAAGTATATTAATACAATAAAATAATAATAGAAATACAATTTGTTAGATGTACTTTATTAGTCATTATTATTTTAAAAATTATTTACAAAATTAAATTAATACATTGTACAGGCTTAAACCTGCATTTGTATATGTAATATATGCAGGGTTCGAACTCAGACTTTCACATGACCACCACTCTCAGTACCATCTTATATTGTTGACCCACCTGATCACACACATGTTGAAAAGATAAATAATCACCAATATACATATTTCATGCTAATCCAGCAATCATCAGTTGGTCTAGATTATATTTGCTAAGGCAATGAACCTAAAGCATGTGCTGTTGAAAATGCGAAGTTAGGAACCTCTACAGGTCTTAACCACAAGCTTATGCATTGAAAGAAAAGAGGGGAACCCTTCTTTGCTTCAAACTTCTTTCTATATAAATAGGTGAAGCTGAAGTGGTTAGATCTAACAAATTAACTTCTAAGGAGAAGATAATCAAATCTCCACACTATAATATTCAATTAGTAATGTTGAATAGGAATAAACATTCAATTGAAGTCACAATATAAAAACTTTGAAAATATAAGAATGGTCATCTTATCTTCATTACTAAATGCAATTATATAAGCAAATCTTAAACATCATGGAAAGTGAGTGTGAATATACTAAATTATTCACTTTATTTACATTTCTTATTTATATCATATTTATCTTATGACTTGGATCAAAAGTTTATTTGTATTTAACATCACTAATTGAATATTAAAGTACAGCACATGTGCTGATGTTTGATGACCTTCTTTTTAGAATTAGAGCTTGATACAGTGCTGCTAACAATTTATTGATTATTTACAGGCAAAAAATAATCAATTTATTAGCATGAGTTTTAAATATTTGTTGGCAAATATTATTTTAACAAATTAAAAAAAATAAAATAAATTTAAATTTATCATTTACATTTTGCATCAATATAGTAGTACAGAATTTGATCAAGAAAATTAAATTTATGTATAATAGTTCACAAAGTATGTCACTGACTGTATATTAGATCGTTTTAACATTGTTGTTTTTCCATAGACATTTCAAGAATAATCACTGAACAGCTAATTGCAAACCTTTTATTTTTATGAGAATTAATAATAAATATACTCACCTACTTTTTTACAATTTAATATTTTCATAATGACATCTCTATGTAAAGTTTTGTCTGTTTGTACACCATGATGATAAAAATGACAAGATATTAGAAGATTAATGTCTTTGATTTTTTTATCATTACTTGTGAGAAAAAACATTTAGCATCAAATTGTTATCTTTTTGTTATATATTTTGAATGCAGTTGAAAATTAGTATATATTGTGTGTATTATCATAGTATACAAATAAAAATCACTCGACCTATTTTTTTTAATAATTTAACTTTTTAATAATAAATGCATCATTGGAATTGTAATTTTTGTATATATTTTTACTATGCTATGGCGGTTAGTTTGAAAATGTTTAAATCTTTAAAATTTCCAAATATGTGAGTTTTAAAACAATAGCATTTAATTTATAAACTTTTTAAAAACAATTTTATTCATTCTAAAATATCATTTTAAATATAAATTTGAAACTTAAGGTACAAGTCACACATTATGATTTGCCTACATAAAAATCTTAGCAACTTGTAATATGAAGGGATTAAAAGATTGTACAAGAAGTTCGGAACTCAGTTCTCAGTAACTATAATTTTTTGTCAAAGTTTATTTGTGTAATATTTTTTTCATGACATAAAATTAAGGTTTAGATTATATGTAATATTTTAAATCCCATTTAAAGATATACATCTATGGAACAGATTAAAACCAATGTTAAATGTGATTATAGTATTATTATGACCTAGAGAGGTTTCATTGATTTGTAAGTAGAATTTAATAAAATATAATGAACAATATTATATTTTAAAATCATATGCCAGTTCTTTAGTTAGAAAACTTAAATCATTTTAAAAATTATAATATGCATTTTCCATTTTGAATGATTTGAGAATCTATTGCTGGAAAACCTTAAAAGAAAAAGAGTGATATATAATTAAATTGTTTGTTCTTAATTAAGGAGATGAAATGTTATGTATAAAAATAGGATAAAATATATTCAAACATTTACTTATGTTATATATAGAGTTTGCAAAATAAGCTCTTAATAAGCTTTGCAGAATATCCCAATCCCAGACCGGTTTCTATTACTGGCTTCCTCAGTGAGGTGCTAGGATATTCAAGCATTAGATTAAAAATACCAGGACAAGCCCAGCACTTTATCTAATGTATAACTATTAAGTAGAAAATCTAATATTTTCAGACATCCATATGTCTTCCAATCCAGCTATATAACTTAAATAGCCATTTGGGACTAAACTAAGTTCAGACACCCTATATATTAATAGCTTTAGCTATATACAATCACCAAAGCCTTAATAGCAAAAAAATAAAATGACAAAAAAAATCAAGTCAGGTATCATATGACCTAATTTAATAACATTTACTTAAAAAATGGCCTATAAACATATTTACTGTTGCTGATTTTTGTTTTATATTTACCTAGATCAAGTGGGAAGTTGTAATATGAAGATGAACCTCATGTCATAGATTAAAGTGAACAACAATAAGAAGCTTTATTATTTAGCATAATTGTGCCTAAATCAGCAGACATGATAGAATAGATGCAATTCTACATGGCTTCAAATTTTTGAAATGTAAATGGAAGAATTTTTAAAATGTAAATGGAAGAATTTTTAAAATATGAAGACTTGCCATTTAAAAATTCTAAGTAATTTAAGGAATAATTAATTATTCAAAAAAAAATACAATAGCATATAAATAAGAAAAGAAGAAGGGGTATATGATACATGGTTACATTAAATTTAAATATAAACTTTATTTGTGGTTAAATTTGAAACCAAAGTATTTAAGTGACCTCTCTGATATCCCATTCATTCTATTCTAATTTCTATTAACTCTCTTATATTCTCTCTCTTTTTTCTACATGTTTATATATATATATATATATATATATATATATATATATATATATATATCAATTTTAATTTTTATTCCAAGTTTTACAATTTTAAAAAAAAATTATATATCTTATGGAAAACAGTAACAAACCATAATGTACTGGACATACTATTTCTGAAAATACCTCATATCACCATCAGCCTGAAAAATAGTTGATACCTGATAAAAAAAATGTAGCAACATAATTTTTTATAATCTAAACATTCAATTTTTATATTAAACATTAAATGTAAAATTTTAGTGATAATTTAATTAAAGTTTTTTTTTTGTATTGACTTAGTGTTATTAGGCAAGACAAATCTTTTAATCAAAATTTACATACAAACATTGACATCAAAGTGATAGATAAAAATTGCATTACTACCTTTGATGTAATCTCACCTAATTTCTAAGCACCTGCTGATGTTATAGACTATAACCTATGTCCAGCAGAAATTGGATTGTTTTTCATTAGATTTGTTTGAAAAATCAAAAAAATTTCTATACTGCACATAAGTTAAAATCAATATTAATAATATAATTATATTTTGATGTAGAGTTCAATTAATTATATATATATATATAACACGTAGACAATCCCAATATCAATAACAATCAGCAAATTCAAACTATTGTCAAAGCAACCTCCTTTTAACAATAAAGCTGGAATATATATATATGCAAATTTATAAATAAATATTTAAAAATACAGTATTTAATGATATTATATATATATATAATATATATATATATATATATATATATATATATATTGTAATCTTACCTTCCAGTTCTTTCAATACACCTCTCTACCTTATCCTATCTTTTTTATTGTACCCTACTATATTAGCTCAATAATAAACTGCCAAGTATAACAACACTGAAGTATAAGACTCTTTATGGGATTTGAAACTTGTTAAATAACAAAAGATAGATTTTAAGTATGATTACAAGAGAGTGATTTTAACATTGAGAAGTATATAAAATAGACTACAATGGCAATGCTGTTGTGACATTCTCCTACTATTATCCCATTACAATCATTAGGAAAATTCCCACAACAAGCAATGACTAACATAATATGTCATTTAAATAATGAGATAACTACTCTTCTACAATTTAAGAATCCTAAAAATTAAAACATTAACCAAATTACATTAACTTAAAATACTTGGTACTATCTTATGGCTATCTCAGGAATCATACGTATTTTATTCTAAAATCCAATATAACAAGTATATTGATAATTAAATAATTGAATTGCAAGAGGGATTTTACTGGGATCCAATCATTTAATAAAAACATACTTACTATTACAAACCTTGATTAACCTCCTATTGGAAACTTAATCTAATTATAGTAATAAGACATGTAAATTAATACTCATCTACTCATAATCTTCCCTTAAATAATGTAATCTATTTTTCCTAACATTTATTCTCATATTTATGTTAACAACAATTACTCTAGAATATTTATTTTTTTATAATCAAAGCTTCATCACACCATTATTATCTACTAAGTCTAATTCAATGAAATACATGTCCTAATTAGTTAGCATTTACCCACTGTAATTAACTCCTTCAAAATTACAAACCTTAAAATATATTTGGTTAGTACCTTGTACTCTGAAATTACATAATACTTTTAAATTATGATATAATATATATTTCAACTTAGATTACAAAATTAGAATGTAATTCTTAAACATATTGCTAATTTTTATTATATGCTCTCCACTTTGTAATATTTAACAGTATTTTTCATATGGCTCTTCAAAATTCTTTTGCATCTAATAAAATATGAAGTACCATAAGCTTTCTATATTATAGTTATAATTTAAAGCAATTGATAGTTAATTTATTAATTATAAACTCTTAATAAATGAGGCATGTCATCACAATTTGGTATGTATAATTTTATGTAAATAAGGTGGTTTATTGATATGACCTTGTGGTGGAAATGACTCTCAGACACAAGAAAATTAATATTACAAAGTTTAAATCAAAATGATTGTTTATTTACTATAATACTAATAAACAACAAACACATATGAACATTAGGTTAAATACTTCATTAACAACAAAAAATAAGCATAAAAACTGTTTATACATTGACAACAAATTATTTACATTCTTTACAAATAAACTTCATGATTATTGTATACCATTAACCCTTCCCTGAGTTTGTCTTTTAGTTTTTTTGAAATTATAAATGTATTATTTTATTAAATATGCTTTCATACCAATCTGATATATTTGCAATATATTGAATAGTTAAATTATATTGTATATATTTAAAATTTTACACTTCCATTGTATTGACAAAGTTATTACTGATGTGATAAATATAGAAAAATAAAATATGTATGATGAATTTAAAATGAATAATAAAGTTAGGATTCTTTATATATATAATGCAATTCATTTATGCATTCATTCTCTCTCTTACTTGCGTTATCTGTTAATCTTAGATCTCTTATTCGTATGATCATTTATTCAAGTTTTATTCAACTTTATAGAACATTTGTTCTGTACATGGTTTTACTACCAACTGGCTGATTTGTCCAGACATAGACAGAAAAACTATAGAATCCTTTAAAATATTGAGTCTACTTTCGATGCACCCTATATTATTACTTACTATAAAACTTGATAAATATGAGAAACTGATTTTATTAAATACTATCCTAATAAAAAGATGGAGACTTCTTTTATTCATGAGGCATCATATTTTTGGTAGATAATCATTTTCTTAATGAACTTACCCCAATTTTATCCTGGCTTCTTTAATAAGCATTTATGGTATGTACCACCCTCATTTCTTTGCTAAAAATCTTCCCATCTCATTCTAATAACTACCTGGATATCACAAAAATTATATTATGATATTTTATATATCCTATCCTGGAATTTTTAATTCACCTTCTCCTACAGTGTATTTAGCATCTAATACTCTACCAAAAATATAATATATTTTTCCCACGAAATATTTTCCTATCTATATTTTCAATCATGTCACAAAACAAATAATCTATTATTATTATTATTATTATCAATGAGATTTTTTTTTTAACGAGATCATGATACTGTCTTGCATTAACATTCACTACATGTTTATTACTCTTTTCCGGGAATCCTATCAGATTATATTTATGATCACTACTTTATTTCCCTTTTTGTTAAATATGTTTTGACAATAATAAATTTGAAATACCTTTTAATGTATTTTATTTACACTTAATTTTCTAAAAATATATAACAGTTCAAAATATACAGCTTTAACACTATATATTTCACTCACACACATTTTTATATTATAACTCATAAGTACTCTCTTCCTATATTTAAGCATACCTTTTTTTTTTTTCTAACACGAAAAAAAATTAAAAAAATATAAAACTTTTAATATTATATACTAAATTGCATATATCAATTCTTTAAATCACTATTATGAAAAATACCTTGTATATATATTTATATCAAATAAGAAAAATATTAGTAATAAATTGAAAATTAAAATTCCTTTTTTTAAAAACCCATTTCCAGTTTCTGTTTTAATATTACAATGTTTACCCAGTAAATGTTTACCATTCTTCACACATTTGTGTTTCTTCTCTCTTCATATTGCATGCATAGTTAAAGAAAACATCAAACAACAAGCACAAATGATGGGACAAAATTTTAAATTGAATGCATCCTTCTCAGCTAGTTTTAAAGTTGCATTGCATATAATCCTGATCTTCAAAATCCACTATGAAAAGTTTGATGATTATTCTAAATAAATCCCCACTCTGCACAAATCTTTAAGCATGTTCACATAATTAATCAATAAGTTTACTTTTTGATTTCTCTTCTTTTCTGTTATTCATTAGTCTTGAAAACAAAACACACATATTGGATAATTCATTTAAATTTCTAGGTTGTAGTATATTTTAATATCAGTTATCTTTGCTCATCTACCATTGCACAGATTTCTTTCTAAATATAAGCTAAACATTTTCTTTAGGATTTTGCAATATATATATATATATATATATATATTGCAAAATTCTAAAACCATTGATTCTGAAGATATATATATATATATATATATATATCTTCAGAATCAATGGTTTAATTCAAAATGAAGATTACTTTTTTTCATACATCCCTAACTATTTTTAATATTCTATAAAATATTTCTATCAACTTTATAAATTTAGTTCTAATAATAATGTGAAAGGCTGAAACATTTGGCAGATGTGCCTTAAAATGTTTACATTTGTTATTATCATTTCATTAGATTTGAAAATTACTTCATAGAAAATCGAAAGATTTTACATTGTTTATTTATATATAATATTTAGTTAATAAAATGTGAAGATGTTTTAAGCTTTATACTCTTAGTTAGAGAAGAAGGTGGGTTCCATCTTTTTCTCATAAAATCTCTGGCTTGTATTTTTGAATTGAGAGTTCCATGTGCAGTCATTATTACATCTAATTGGCTGTCACATAAGCATTTTAAAGGTGTATCTGTCAAATGTTTCAGCCTTTCATGTTATTATTATATCATTTTCTTGCCTTAATAAATTTAATATATTTAAATTTAATTCTAGGAATTTTTAATCTGTTTTTCACATTTAATCCATGATCAATAAAAATTATTTATTTAAAATAGATAAATTAATGCTTTTTTATATTACCACAGTCACATATAGTTGTTTTCCTTTATCATGGTTATCATAGGCACAATTACAATAACAACTTTGATTTCTCAAACTTCTTGATGATATTATCTTGGCTGTAAGAAGATGATCAAGATTGGAACTTCTGACATAATGAAGATTAGTTTAGTCACTCCATAGTATTAATAATTAGTTTTAAAAAATATTTCATTTCCTTAGATAGCTTTGTGAATACAATTTTTCTGCATAAGACTTTAAATATTAAGTTTTATAATTGCTTTTATGGAGAAAACAAAAATCAAGACTGTTGTCTACTTTATCCATTTTCTTGAAACTTTTTGCTTTAATCGTCTGCGTGATTTTTTTTTTTTTAAAAAAACGGAATAAAGTAATATTAGAAAATTACTGTCTTGATTCTCATTGGTCAATTTCCCAAATCAAGTATTATAACTTTTAAGCAAAATGTTTTTATGTTTCTATTTGAAATATTAAAATTAATAAATGTTTTACAAATGAAATTAATTTAAATCACTTGTTAAAAACTACAGTTCCAATTCCTATTATATTTTTAATATATGATATTATTAATAGGATTTAAATATAAAGTTTAAGAATAAATAGTTTGTTTACAAGATATTACAATTACAATAATTTTAAAATAAATTATTATCTTGTGATAGATCATTGTTCCTTCTTTCATTAACTACAATGTTAAATCTTTAGCTTTTAAAGGAAAATTGAATGAAAATAAATTAAAGTCAAATTTATAAGTAACGATGTTTATTTAAATGGTTATTGTATTAAAAATTATATAGTAGATTATAATGTAAATTATTTATAATTAACAATGATGACTAAATCTCTACAGAATTATATTTTTAATTTTTATGTATTAAATCATTTATTACTGTTATAACCCAAGTTTATAACATTACTATTATTTTAATTTGAAATTTTGGAGTTATAATTTACATTTTATATACAATTCTTACCATGGATAACTGATCAAAATGTATATATTGTTAGTAGATGATCAAAATGTATATATTGTTAGTAGATATTATTTTGGAATGTAGCAAACAGAGTTATTTGCTAATCAAATTATAATTATGAGTTTTGAAATATAATGTTTTGATCAGTATATATGTAATAGCAGTATAAAAAGTTATTGGTGAAGCAGATTTTAAACATTTATTTTGATGATGCTTTTTCAGTATAGTTGAGTATACGATATTATGTAGTAATATTTTCTGTACGTTTGATGGCAGAAGTACATGCAAATATTTGTTTAACTTATCATTTATAAATTTTAAATGCCATGTTATTCGAATTTCTCTCACTTTAAACTAATGATTTTGAAATGCTTCTGTGAAATGTTAGTATGTGATGATTTTTTTACTAACCTGAAATTTAAAATGCGTTTGTAAAATATTAATATTTGATAATTTTTTAAATAAAACTGATATGTAAAGCAAATACTTGTGTGTTGCATATATATATATTATTCTCTATTTTGAAATAAGTTTTAAAGTTATAAACAATTCTCAAGCAATTTAATATTAACACATTATTTTTTTTTTTTTGCAGTGATGAGATATATATAACTTTTACTGTCTCAATTTAGTTGGTTAATCTTAAGGTATATTAGGGTTAAAAATTTAATCCATTCATTTCTAAAGATACTTATTTTTCTGTTAATAATCAAAAATTTTTAATATGTCAAAAAAAAAAAAAAGAAAGCTTATATTTATTAGAAATCCTAAATCATTTGAAGTCGTATAATAAGCTTGGGAGTTAAGCAGATGACTAGCTTTCTTACAAGTTAATATTATCAGGTTAATTTGACTGTAGAGGCCAGGTAAGCTGGAGAAACAGGTAAGATTTAGCTGTGATGAGAAAGGGAAGTCTCAAGTAATTTAGGTAATGGCTGATATTACTAGGTTTCATAATCCTGCCTGGAATTGTGCAGACAGGATATACATACACACAATGACCACCAGCTGATAAGATAAATAGAAGGCAATAACATACAAACAAAATATTTAAGATGCCATTGCACAGAGTAATTACTACAAAGAGATGATAATCTATAAGAATAAAAACAAACTAAAGCAAAACAAGTAAATTAACAAGAATCAAATTTAAAAACAATTAGTATTCTGAAATTAACATGAAATAATTTTATGTATTAGTTTATCAATCTCTCAGTTTGTGCAAATAAACGTACATATATACGCATAAGCACATATAAAATGCAAACACCTATGTATATCGTCATTTTTTCTATTCAATTTTGTTGGTTTTAAATTTGGATAGAATATTTGTTCAGAAAGTTAACAAAAATACTTTTTTAAATTTGGATAGAATATTTGTTCAGAAAGTTAACAAAAATACTTTTTTAATATAAATAAATACCTATTTTTATGAATTTAGAAAAATTAATTCAGATTCCAAAAAATATCGAATCACAGTTCTGATTTAAACATATCCTTAACATTGCATCAAAATAATCCAACATTAAGATTAAATGTGGCAGAACTCATCCCAGTGGTAATAATAAAATATATTTTTAAGTCTACAATGTGACCACTTATCAAATGGAAGGTTGCTATTTATCATAGTCTGTTTGATCTTCAGTTTTTTAATTGATGAAAGATAGAATAATTAACCAGTTGACAGTCTTGCAGCTATAATTAAATAGTGTTGATCATAGATAATTATCACATTATTTTATTTTAACATAGAATTGGAGCATTTCAAGATTTGTATTTTATTATAAATTAATGAGTCTTTTACAATTGTATGTACAAAAACATAACAAATCTTTATTCAAAACTGCAATTTCATCATTTACCTTCTAAAAGATAAATATCCTACAACACTTTCAATAATTTTTTAAAATATTCATAGATATTCTTTTATGAACGATCATCAATCATCTTTTCGTCTACTTTTAGAGGCACTTCAAACACATCTTTCATAATTTGTCCCTTCCTATATATCAAGAGTAGCCAAACAATATGTTTGCAAAGCAATATTTTAAAATTATGATATATTCAAGAATCACAATTAAATTTTTGAAGTATTTGATTGGTTGATTTTTTTTGTTAATAAAATTTATTAGTTGTGCAGAAAATAAAAAAAAAATTAATAAGAGAGAAGAAAATCAATAAAAAAAGTATTTATTATTTACATGATACCTCATTAACAAGATATTAAAATTTGGCTTATAATTTGTTAATGAAACACATAATAGTTCCAAAAGATGTTTATTTGTCATTTGTGCTCAATGTTTTGATTTTTTAATCTTCATTGTTGAGTATAACGATTCAGAAAAATATGTTGTCCTAAAAATTGATATTAGTTTATAAGCAGTTTCTTTTTTTTTTTTTACTGAGGATTCTTATGACAGTTGATTTTCTCAAGATAAAGAACAATTACTTACATTGCTTGATTAAAATAATGGAAGAAGTTGAAGTTGAAAAATAAGTAGAATAATACATTAGATGTTATTTAAATTAGAACTGTACACACAATAATAGCATTGGATGATGTTCATATAAAAACTGATCTGAGAAATTTGAACAATGTGTTATATTTCCAGGATATGATAACAATAAAGTCACAGAAATTGACAATGCAAATAATCTTTATTAAATTATCACCACAAATGAATAAAGCATTATGTTTTGAAAATAAAATGTAAATACATTATTCTAATATAAATTATATCATGACTTTTGTTTCAAAGGTTATGTAAGATATTCAGGGATCATCTAAAGAGTCTCATGTGGTGTGCAAGCTACAGTTTGTCCAGAATGGCACTCTATTTTCAAAATTTCTTTAAAAATACTTTTTCCACTTATTCTTCTCAACATTTTTTTTTATTTCTATTTTCATCTATCAACGTTTCAAGCCACTACAAATCTAATTTTTTGAAGCTTTCAATTGTTTTTTCATATTTATACTCAATATAAAGTTATGTTTCAAACAAAATATTTAACATCTCTTTCTTAAATCTTATTTTAAATAGCTGTAAAAATTCCCACCAACTCTTATTAAAAATTTCATTTGGTCAAGCATTGGTGGTCGAGTGGTCAGCACAGCTGCCTTACAGGCAGTTGTCCTGGGTTAGTGGGTTTGCTTCCTGGCTGATTCTATGACACATGAAAACAAAAAGTCTGTTTGGCTATTTCCATTATAATTTTAATTTTTTTTATTTTTTTATTATCCAACTTTGAAAATACTTAAGAGGCTTGTTCTATATTTTTTTAACCACATCTGCTTTTAATATTTTATTATTTTAAATTGATCATTATTTGCTTTTATTCCAAACTTTCTACTAACTGTTTTAATTCTAAATAACATTTATCAATTATCATTCTTATTTATCATCTTTAAAACAGCCAAAACTCTCTGTACATATTGCCACTCAGTGCAAGCCAGAAGGCTTGTGCATAAAATCCCCATCTAGTGCCTACTCATCCAATATCTCCAGACTAGTTTCTGGCTTGTTGCTTTGGCAGTGAGAACATTGGATCTGAGAGCACTGCACCTAGATCTTAGGATCTAATGCAACCCTCCAGCAGCCATATTTTGTATCTACTTAACTACAAAACTATGAGTCTTAAATTGAAAACATTATATTTTCAATTCAAGCTCAGATTATATAGTCAGATAGGTCTGAACTCAGTTCAGTACCTATACATTATACCGATGAAGGCATTATACCTATACATTATACTGACAAACATATCATACCTATACATTATACTGATGAAGACCACAAGCCAGAAACTAGCCTGGAGATATTAAATGAGTAGGCACTAGATGGAGATTTTATGCACAAGCCTTCTGGCATCCATTGATTACTCTGGCTTGCACTGAGTGGCAATACATATAGAGAGTTTTTCCTGTTTTAATAACAGTTATAAGCAAGCATAAGAAATGGTGATCATTGGATATTTATCATCTTTCAGAATATAAATAAAATCAAGTACATTATACAAATACATCTTATCTATTTGAAATCCATCGACATCATCTTAGACACTGAGTAGATGAAACATAATTATACTAAAATTCATATTTTATTTGAATTAATATATTTCTAGTGGAGTCATAGCTGTCAAAAGAACATATACCATCTTGTCTCCTAAATCAAAATTACATTACAAGCATTAAACAATTTTTTCAAAGCTTTTTCTCTTCTAGCCTTCAATAATTCATCTAGATTTCATTGTTTTTCTATATCTTACTAGTTTTTAATTTAATGCTTTCACAAATTTATTCTTCATTATGGTAAATTCTATACTTTATCTATATAATTTTCTTAATTTACTAATATAGATGAAGGCTTATTATTCTACCTAATTTTTCAATACATTTTATTATAAATTTATTGCTTATATCTTTAATCATTATTTTATTTTTGTGATTTATCTTTTTCCATCCTAATATTTTTTTCTTACAAATGAATAGCTCTATTTTTTATTTATTCCTACTTTCTTACATTTTCCTTTAGCTCATGTTTCTATTCTTATCTACTTTATGTTTTATGTCATTATTAAGCTTTCTGTATAATTTTTTCATATTCTATTGCATTCATATGTTCATTTTTTGTCTCTAACATACTTTTTTTGTCTCAAGTATATTATTTATTATTTTATTATCAATCCAAAACTTGTATTTGATCAATTCCTTAATATATTCTTATTCAGTAGTTACAAAATCACTTATATTGAAATGTTTTAGAACATTACTATGTCACTGCTAACACTTTTGATTTTTCTTTACTATTTTGCAATTAGTTTATAATATGCAGTTTTTTTGCATAGAAATCATTAATTAAAAGTATTAGTTAAAAAAATATGAAGATGTCAGTATCATCTAGGCATGTATAAAATTTGAATCTAATTTGAATATAAAAAATTTGCATTTCAAAAAGGATAGCATTTTCCAACTGGTAGCCTGTTTGGCTTGAAAACAAATTTGAAGGTGTATTTTATATATATGCTTATTAATGAAATATCTTTGTAAATTTTTTATTTTAAACTAAAAAACTATGTGTCTAAAATTAGATTTTATTTTAAAATATTTATTTTTAAAAAGACAAGTCATAAATATATAGTTATTGCAAATGTTTTTTACTGGCTAATAAAAATGGCTTCTATAAATGCAGATAAAGGAATTTCTAAAAAAAATTAATAATAATACATTTAATTGAAAATTTTAAGTTATGTTCCATTCCTTTATAATCTCTCAATTAAAATTTATTATTTATTTTTAAAATGGAATTTCAATAAGAAATATGTTGTTCTATAATTTCTGTGAAAATATATGGATATGATATAATAATGAAAAATACTATTATTATAATTTAAAACTCTGTTTGATACATTATTTTTATATTTTGAAAAGTTCTAATATTATCTTTTAGAATGTATATCATTTAAAATCTTGCATTTGTAATAAATAATGTAATTTAAGGATTATATGATATAGAAAAAAAAATTAGTTGTAAAAATTACAAATATGAACAATATTTTCACTAGATTTTTTTTCAAAATAGGAGGGAGATTGAATCCAGAACATATTAAATGATCTCAAAATCTTTTACATTTTCCTTGAATAATATTATTCGATTTGAATTTATTTTAGCAATTAAACTACCATTATTTATATTTATTTTCTTATCCAACAATTTATTTTTTTGTCCAGTATTTATTTTTAATTTATTAATTGTCCATTGTGTTTTTGTCTTATTTTTTTTTATTCTTTTAAAATATTAATCTCAATTTTATTATTACTAAACTGTTTTTCAGTCTGTATGAGTTTTAGGATGCTACCTGCACGTTATTGATGACTTTTAACTTATTTTGAATAAAACATAATTTAAGTGAAGTCTAGTTTTTATTATCTGGGGTTTTTCCTTGTGTAAATATTTGTAATGTAATTCTTAAATTATATTTTTATTAAGGTACTATTTTTTTTATTAAAACTTACCATATTTTATATTTTTAAACCTAACTCAAAAATTGCAGAAATGTATCATCATTGTACTTTAATTTCATATATGGTTAATTGAAACATTGTATAGCATAGGTCAGTCACTGGTTATTTTTTGAGGGGTCCTAATGAAAATGATATTTGGACTCGCACCTAAAAATATAAAATTAAATCAAATATTCTCTTATTCTTCTCTTTCACTTTCTTTGCATATCTTCATATATATATATATATAAAATACATATTTTGCGGGTTCATCCGTGTTAAAAACTTTTAATATCAATACACTGACGTTTCGACTTGTGTGACCAAGTCGAAACGTCAGTGTATTGATATTAAAAGTTTTTAACACGGATGAACCCGCAAAATATGTATTTTATATATTTAACCCATGCAAATCTTCGTTTTAACATATATATATATATATATATATATTGCTTATAACAGTTCTTTCATATACACTTCAATGCAAACAAAATTTTTTTAAACCTTTTTTTAATTAAAGCAGAGAAGAAGAATAGAGCTCTGATGAAGACTGCTGGACAGTTGAACTGCAAGGAAAATAAAGAAGGTTTTAAGAAAATTTGTTTGCATTGAAGTGTACATAAAAAACTGTTATAAGCAATATATATATAAATCAAATATTTACAGATCAAAATTCTTTCTGCATTTATTCTTTGAATATTTATAGGTGTAGTATTTATACTAAAATAAATAAATATGTACAGCACACCAATTTTAATTTATATTTTTAATATTAGCAATAAAAAACAAGATTACAAATATTTGTATATGTACATTGAACAAATGAAATATGTAAGAAATTGTATTCTGTTTTGAGTAGAAAATATGCATCTTGGAAGTCATTTACCCTTTTCACACATTGTTGAATATATATTTCAGGAATGTGATATATATATATATATATATATATATATATATATATATATATATATATATATATATATATATATATATATATATATATATATATATATACTTGAAAAGTGAAGTAGATGCAAATTGTGCCCATAATAAGGGGTTTGGATTTCTATGATAATGGATGGTTGAGATATATTAGAGCTAAACACCACATGTTCAAGCATGAATCTAAGATCAGCCACAGTTTTGAACCAATATCTGCCAGCATCTTCTGTTCTGAAAGAAATGATGCTAAAAATAAAGTTAAAGAGGTGTGGCATATTGCCAAAAACATACATGCAATAAACAAAAAAGAATCATGCATCCACTTTTCAAAAAAGTGTCCCATTTAAATAAACTTATTTACATCCTTTGTTCAAATTTTATTCAAATTTCCTATCTTGTTTCTTCTGTAATAATTATCACAAGCTCCTCATACATCTATTGCTATGAATATGACTATCAGGTAATCCATAGGCAGGCTAAGCATAGCATGCTGTTAGGATTAAATAAAGTTTTTCTCTATATACATTTTGTATGTATTTATTTTGAATTACATTGTTTAGAAAAAAGTTTATTATAATTTCAAAGTTTTTTTTGTTAATAAATGAATTACCCAATACATATTTTATAATGAAACTTTATCACTTTTTGTTAAAGCAAATTTATTCGTAATTCTAACATGGAACAACATTTGGAGTTCTTTATTTTTAATAAACATTATTATTTAAATGATTTTAATTCAGAGTATTTTTTAGATATTTTTTTTATTTGGTTTTAAAATTGGAAAATATTATTGTATAAATTAAAATATACCATCTTTAGAAATTTGGCCTTTTGTGTATATATATATATATATATATATATATATATATATATATATATTCTAACCTGTCTATCGTGCATCCTCACTTCCAGATAATATATGATATGAAATAAAATGTGTTCTATCTCAGTTAATAATTAATAACTAAAATATTCAGCATTAAAATTAAAATATTTCACTAGCTCAAATTTAAAATACGAATAAGGTTCAGTTTATAAAAATAAATTAAATAAATATTTAATATTTTCATGAGACTTGAAGTGAAAATACAGGTGACAAGATAGATTACATTGAGCCAATATCCCACAGGATACTACCTCAATGGCATAAGAACACTATCCCCCTTTATTACTATTTCAAATAACAAACTCATAGTATTCTTACGACTTTAATAACTTCTACTCACTAAGACTAAACTAATAATTAAATCTTAATCTTCTATTTAATAATCTAGCTCAATAAAATAATCTCAGGTTCATAAAGTTTATTCTAAGTTAATAAAAATATGGTAGTAAAATATGAGAAGGGATTTTATGTCATAATCTACTACACTGAAACTAATAATAATAAATAACAGTAATAATATTCTTCATTGTTTAACTAATTCTGTATATCTTTTCTTTTACTATAATTTTATTGCCATAATAAAATAATGAAATAATATAATATGATCTTATATCTTCATGTAATGATATAATAGATACGTGGTGGCATTTTAATAATCTGACAAACAAAATATGTGTGGCAACTGATAGCATATAATTTAATATAATATTGTGATAATTGATTTATGACCAATAAATAATGTAAGATTATGATTATTTAATTATAGTGAATACCAATAAAATATTTAAAATTCTTAAAATAATTCTCTATTGATCTTTTTGTGCAAAATTATATATTTGTTTCAATTATTATGCATATATCATGATTTCATGCAGCGATGTGGAGAAATAAATAACTCGGACACAAAACTTTTGAAATAACAAAATTTAACAAAGTTTATTACTAACAACAAATAAATAAACAATTTATTTACACTATTTACAGTGGATATCCTTAACTTTTTTATTTTACAGTTTGATCTACCGGGTTATAAAAAAATAATAATTTATATTTCAATTACATCTTTATTTAGATTTAGGACAAAATTTTAAAAAAATGTTACTATTGGGTTTCTCATTATGGTTAACTTATTACAAATATATTTATCTACTTTATTAGCAACAGCATTTTATCCTTAATATTATTAAACTATCTTATTTTAAAAATTCATACTTAGAAAACATTCTATAAAAAACAAAATTTTATAATGAGTATGGATTTCTCAAAATATTAAAAAAATTTCATCTTGCAAAGTCAAAGATGTTACACAAAATATTATCAAAAAAATTCAGTACTAGATTTTAGTATTTATCACACAATGTTTACTAATCATAATATATTCTTCTTTAAGCCTTACTTTAGTATGATATAAGTGTAATCATCAATATATTTCTATTAATCAATAAACAAAAAATATACTATGCATATTGTTTACATAATTTACTTTGTACTATTGTATTTTAAAAACATGCAATACTTATTTTTCTCTTTAAAAAAATAATACTAAAGCATTTTAAAATTATTATCACTTTAAAGAAAATATCTTTGTTTAGATACTTTATTTTTAAAAAAATTTATATTTCATTTCCGAAATAAAATTCAAAATATATTCTATGATTCTTTTCTTTCCTTAGGATACTTTGGATCTTCAATTTTAAGTTATAAAGTCCTATTCCTTCTAGGTAAATAAACCAATCTTATACAAAACGATAGCATAACCTAAGTTCTAAATTATTTATCATTTATCTTAAACATATCTTACTGAACAATGCAGTTACATGAAATAAAGATAGCGAAATCAGATGCATAGGATTAAATAAGAAAACTAGAGTATTACTCTTAACATATCTCAAAATCATGGCACAGTGTGAAGAGGTTTGGCATTTACCTGCCTAATATCCTCTAGTACAGGGATGATGTTAAAGCTATTTCTTCAGCTTTATTTAGAACATCAAATATTTAAAGAAATATAAACACTGTCCAAATAAAATGTGTATCAGTCATAGGGCTTTGTTAACTATGCTGATATTCACATAAAGATGAAATATTATTTCCATTCCTTATAACATCCTATTTCTTAAAACATCATCTTGGTTTCCTGTTAACTAAGTACTTCCAAGCCACTATCTCAACATTATTTCTCAAGATTTTCCACATCTTACATCGATAAATAACTATCTGCATTTACAAAACAATAAATAAAATTCATTAATAGTTAAACAATCTTACGATTCCATAAGAAAAGTTGCTTACTTCATTGCTCCATATATTTAATCATATATGATCTACTTAGACAATATTTGAATATCCTAACATGAAAATTTTAAAAGAATCACATAATTATTTGTTATGTTGGATTATATTACTAATAAAAAAATAATAATAATAAAAAATGTCGTATGCATATCTTCAAATCAATCCTATCTCATAATGTTTTTTTTTTTTTAAATGTTGTATAAAATGTGGTACATATAAGTAAAAAAAAACTTTTACACTTCATTCTTCCAATTTATGGATGATCTAAAGAAAACAAAAAAATATACATTATAAATTATCAATAGTTATTATTATTACCAATAACCTTTATCTAGTCATCGTGTTCAGTAGGCTTTTCTTTATCCTCTTGAGCATTGCAGATATAAAAAAAAAATTCACTCCCATACACTTTATATTAAAATATTTTTAGCTAAATTATTAGATTGTTATATTATAAAATTTTAATATTAATAAATTAATGTTTTTATGTTTTTCCTAATCTTATATAAAAATTTAGATTTAAACTAGGTTAACTAAATAAAAGGAATCAAAACTATAATTACATATTTTCTTGACGATAGTTCCTGATAAGTCCAAAATGTTTATTATTTTCTCTAGAGTTTTCCAAAAATGTTCTCCTCCAAGCGCGTTAAAGTTTAAAACAAAATTATTATTAATCCATTTAATAAAATTTATAAAAAATAATCCTTGGTTTTAGTATTTAAGATGATAATTATTAAATCATAATATTAATTAATCCTGTGAAGCTTCTTAATCTTCTCTACCAATATTCTCTGCATATCCGATGCATCAATCCATCTAATTTAACTTTAAAAAGATTCGATAAACTTCTAAGTACTATTTGTATTTCCATGGATCCATCTTTTATTCAACTATGTGTTCACTTTTTTATATATGTTTCCTTCTTGATACATTTAAACTTTCGTTTGGTATTTTTTTATAAATCTCTTTTAAAATAAAAAAAAAAAACTTCAAGTACTTTTAAAAACAGTTCTTTTTTAAATACATTTTAAATAATTCTAATACCGGATATTTTAATATAAAAAAAAAAAAAACGCTTCTATAACATATTCTCCTGGGTTCTTTATTTAATTCTTGAAAATATTTTCAAAAAATGTTACCTTCAGAAAGGATATAACATTTTACTCCTTTGAATATCATATTATATAAAATAATTCATGCAATATATAATTATCTTATTACCATTTTAAAAACAAATCTTGGATAAGCTTATAAATAATACGTTTCAATACATTTTTTTAGACTCCGTATAATGTCCGAGCGGTAGTTTTTTATGTACCAGAACAGTTCTTCGGTTAAATATTAATAAAGCTGTATCAATAAATATTTCAAACATTTTTATAGTATTACAATTTATATCCATTTTATTCTGTAGTATATCCATTTTTTTTATTGCGAAGCTTAGGTTAAATTTTTAGATAAAATACGACTGATAAAGGAACTTTAAAAAATTTAACAAAGCATATTAAACGAAATTATTAAAATATTTTTTAGTTTACACTCTCTTTTTTTTTTCAAGTTACCTTTTAAAATATTAATTAGTTTTTGCAAATAAATTATGAGAGAGCACTAAAATTGACTAAAATAATAATTTTAAAATACTCTCTTTGATAGCTATAATTTACCTTTCTCCGGTTTCAATACATTATTAATCTCCCCCTATACCCCCGTGCAAATCATATTTATAGTCTGTAAGAATACCTATTTCTATTGGTTAATTCTTACTTTAGCTTGAGAACAAATTTACATATTTTTAGTTTATAGTACAATTGAATTTCAAATTAGAAATTATGACGTAATGAACTTAAAATATTATTTAAAATACCACTTTTAATTCAATTATTATTTTATTTAAATTATTTAATCTTTTAAAATAACTATTAAAATAACATTTAATAACTTATTCCATTTCTTAATATTCAATTTATCTATTTTTATTTAAATAAAATATTTAATTTTTATATTATGAATGTATTTGTCTTTATTACATTATTTAAACATGTTATACGATAGTTAACTTAATGTTTAATACTATTTACTTTTATGATAGGCAATAATTCTATTCAATTCTATAATATAACTTTTAAAATATTTTAAACTTTGTTATTATTTCAAACAAGCATGTGTGTGAAAGTATATAGTATACAAGTCACATGATTAATAACTTTGACAGACGATTTTCAATCTATTTCTCTGCCTAGACTAATAAAACTGATACACTTATTATATTATATAATATAATTATAAAATTTGGAAGAACAATTTAGAAAATATAGAATTAAATACAATTCTCACCATCATAAAGTTTATTTTTAAAATGTATGATATTAATTTTTGCTTATTAAATATGACTTTATAAATTTAAAATATAACGTTTATTACTACAAGTTTTAAACTATTAAAATCGAACTTTTAAATATATTTTTAATATTTATAGCTCAGTTATTTAATATGGCCAGCTTTTACAACCATATGAAACAATATTTAAAGCTTTATATAACTATTTTTAAATGATTTTATATACTACGTATTCTCTTCAGCTTCAAATTGTACTTTAAAGATATAATTGACTTAATACAATTACCATATTAAAAGAATGTATTCTAAATTTAAAATTTTTAGTAATTGACTGTTATAAACTATTACTGACCTATAGAAAAGGGCACAATATCAATTACCTTCCTAAACAAATTTAAATATTTGTGTTTTCTTGAAGGTTTGTGATGATGGTGTTTTAGTTGTATTTTTATATTGGACTATTTCCATGATGATTAACCTATATGATGTGCTATTACTAACAGTTGAATGTATTTGAAATATTTAAATAAAATTATTTTTTCTAAAAACATTCAGTACTTACATTAGATGATGAAAATAGTCCAATACAAAACATATATAAAATAGTCCAATATAAAAATACAAATTTAAAAAATGTTTTGAAAATTAAAAGCATCTTGATGTGGGCCTGAAACTGGAGCCTTTGCAAAAATATATCATTGGATGTCCTTAGTGGCCATAAATTTTGAAATGAATTCTTGGTTTAGTGCAATGTTGGAGCAGCAAACTCTAGATCACAAGATCTATTGATCCTGACTCAATTTTTCAATTCTAGTGCTCAGACATTTTATGAACCTTCAAATAATAAACTATTTGAATAATTTAATGTAATAATGCTTAATGTTCAATGCAAACTTCTTAAAAAAATTCAAGTAATGTTTATGTATGTTGACTTTAAAACTACAGAAGCAGAAATTACTGCTCTATTTCAAGTGTGTCCATTTGCCATTGTGAATTAATTGATGCAATGAAGATATTAGAGTGTGTCTCTAATTAAAGTAATTAAGTTATAATTTATTATGAAGCATTAAGCAGGATATTGGTTTATTAAATAAAAAACATGTATTATGGCAATATTTATAAAGTCTTAGAAAAATTATCATTGTACAACAGAGTTGCAGCTTCTTGAATGTTAAAACATTTATGACACTCTTTCATAGTTTCATTTAATGTTACACAACTTATTTTAAACTACAGAGAACATAGTGGTTTTTAGCTCTATTGGATAATGGTATCTCCTATATGGTATTATATAATTTCACATGATAATTAATTTTTTTTTATTTTCAAAAAATTCTCCAAATACTTATCAAAATGGTGTGTTTGATATTTGGTATTATTGATTTCTCTATCTTAATGAACTTGGCAAACTTTGATATTTTTTTCACAAAAATTGGTTCCAAAATCATAAAGACAAAATTAGACAGAATGCATACATTTTTATATTATTGTTGTTATTTACTTTATAGTACTTCTTTTTAGAGAGGATGAGATCTGAATTGTACTATATACTGTTAAAGCAAATTCTGTAAAGATAAATAATTTGGCAATTTTTACTATGAATTTCATCAACATTAGAGACATCAACCTACTAATGTAGCTGTGGCAATTTAATTTCAATAAACTGTTTTTAGCTAATAACAGAGTTTGATAATACAATTTTAAAACATCATATTAAAATGAAGATTGTCTATGGGAGCCTCAATTAATCAAAGGGTAATTCAATTTTATATTTTAATTTGTATCTGGGAGTTAAGTAAGAACATCTTATTGTCTCATGATTATCATTACCACTTGAGAAATTATGCCAATTAGATTAATATTACTGATATAAGTGAGAGTGGAACTATATGAAAATATTGATTTAATCAACATGGGTATGAAAATTCAAAGGTTTGATATCTTTAGCATATTGAATGAGCACAAAGGTTGTTTATAAAATGCATACATATTAGGAAAGAATAGTCTGAGTTTTTCTGAAAATGAATGATTATAATAGAATGGAGTTGAGATAAAAATGCACTGACAAAAAACAACAACTTGAAAGTAGGTATTTATTGGCTGACAGCCAAAACTGATTACAGTGTAATAATAAAAGTTAATCTAATTTTGTTATATAACCAGTAACATAACTACTTAAACAATATTACATTTTGGTCCTGTAATATCACTAATGCAGATTTAAACATCTTAATCTATTTACAATAACACAATATAAACTGTCAATATGGTCATAAAGCATAGAAATATATTCAGAATCAAACATGGAATATCACCATCATTAAGTTATTTAATAACTAATATAACCAGATTCTACCCCAGTAGCCAAAGATTACTATTAAATTTGTGTTGGATTTATATGAATTTTTATTTTCAGATAAAATGCTAGTTGTATATAGTAAACTTATAAACTGTTGTTTGCAATACAGGTACATCCATGTTTATTATAAATTATAATTTGTTAATATAATTTTATTGTCTCTGTATATTTTCAAACTCAATAGAAGTGTTGCAAAGAAGATGGGATGCAAATTCCCCACAGAACTAACTGATATGACAAAACATTCTGCTGGTAAACAGTCAAAAATAAAAGACTAAAATCACATGAATGTCATGCTCTTATGAGAATTTAATTGGAAGTCATTTTTCATTGAAACAATGTTTCAATAATAAAAATATTGTGATGGCTAAAATAGGGACATTAGTTTAATTTAATTCAAAGTGCCCTAAAAATTGGCTTACTAAACTGATTGGGCTAAAAAAAAAATTATCATCAAATAATCACTTCTCAGTTAAAGTTTGTAAACTTTTGCAAATGTGGATGGGTATTCACATTCATTTGAGCTAATGTATGAACAAATAATTTGAGTTAATGGCAGCTTATCTATGTCCCAGTATGTTAAAATTAATGCAATAATACAATTTTAATTTGAGAAATCAGGGAAATGATGAAAAATATTGAATTATTTCACAGAAATTCGAAAATTAATATTATATGTATCTAAGATTTTCAAGATCTTTTTGATCATACTTTGAGAGATGTATACAAAATCAATTTATTGATAAAATATAGTACTAATTTAGATTCTATAGACATTCAAACATCTTTGATTGAGTCAATTATTGACCAAGTTTCATAACTAAATACAAGTAAATCTGTTACAGATACAATATTTTACCTTTAGAGAACATAAGCTCATATATATATATTAAATTATATCTATTTTTTTAAATAGGAAGAATTTATTAAAACAGCAAAGCAAATCATAACATATTCAAAGATTACAAAGATATTAAATTCCTTGCTTTAATAAAACTAAATTGAACATATTTAAACATGGTGAAATCTTTCATCTTATTTTTTAATCAAGAAGCAAGGAAATCAAATAAGTCATTATTCATTTGGAATACATAGTTGTTTACATATGCAACAGAAACCTGATAGATTTGCTAAATAATCCTATATCAACAGAAAATCCATTGATTATTAATTAACGACTGATATATTTAAGGTACAGAATTGTATATATTTTCTAACAGCCAGTTGTTTTCTTAAACAGGATATTTCTTGATCTAGACTCAACCTTGACTCATCCAGATTTGTAGAAAGAAGTAAATTTAACAGAAAATTATGCAGTGACACTCAAAAAAATTAATAATATCATCACTGAATCAAACAAAAAATTGTAACAATCATAGTTAGTTTATATTTTAATAATCATATATGCCTGGTAAGAATGGACTGAATATTACTTATGTGAATATTTGTTTTTAACATGATATTAGCTATATATAAGAGACCATTGTGTGTAATATATCAGTAATTTCTTTGAATTTATTATAAATAAGATTTATTAACTCTATTGCCTTAGTATTATTTTTTAATATAGCAATAATCTACAATTTTTCACTTTGATAATATTTAGTTATCTTTCTCAGTATTAATTATGATCAGCCATACTGAAATTAGAATATATTATCAGTAAATTTTAAATAATTATTCTCCAATTTTCAAAGTTTTTCAACTTAACAAATGTTTTAATGTCTTAATTATTATTTTTTGTATAAATTTAACCTTTGTAGCCACTGAAATTAATTTATTAGGTAATATTTTGCTGCTCTAATGAATACCCTGAATCTTATAATTGCTCTTTCTTATTGCATTGCCAAATGTATGCCATATCATACTAAATCATCCATGAACTTTATTACTGTTACACAATGCTTTATTTACCACCCTTTTTACAATTTTAATTGACGTTTCAATCTTCTTCAAAACTTTTATATCTCCTAACTTCAACTGTTAATTAAAGTTAGGAGATATAATAATTCTGAAGAAAATTGCTGTGGCAATTGAAACTGTAAAGAGCAGTAGTAAAGTGCATAACAGTTGAAGTTAGGAGATATAAAAGTTCTGAAGAAGATTGCTGGAGCAATTGAAACTGTAAAGAGGGTGATAAATAAAGCAGTGTATAACAGTAGTAAAGTGCATGGATGATTTAGTATTATATGGTATCCTGAAGCTTCCTTTCTTTTGTAAAATATTAAGCCATATCTATATTTAATGGAGGTTTTTTTAAATCATGCAGATTATTTAACATTTTACCTTGTATAAATTCTAAAAACTGTTCAAACAATTTTAAACATTGATCATTTATTATTTTTTTTCATTTTTTTTATTTTCAACATTAATTGCAGGGTAATGGAATATAAGAATTTCATCAACACAAAATGACTAAATTCAAAATTATGAACTGTTTTTAAAAGACCTTTTTGCTAGAGTTCATTTTAACATTATTTTTATGTCATTCTATTTTACTGCTTATCTTTTTAAATATAGAATAATAAATTCTTTATTAATTTAAATACTTCTTCTTTGCATCATTGTTACGGCTAATAACTGAAACTTAAGGTATTAATCATGGATCTTATATATATATATTGGTAGGATAAACTGCAATAAAATTTGTAAAGTCGTCAAGCATTGGTGGTCGAGTGGTCATCGCAGTTGCCTTACAAGCAGTTGTTTCCTGTCGATGCTTTGACACATGGTAAAAAAAAAAATGTAAAGTCTGCCGAATATTATATAAATTTTATTATCTACAACTTTATGAAAATTTTGATAAGAAATTATAATATCTGATGTAAAGAAATTAATTTTATAAAAGAATTCAAAAACTGAATTGAATATAATTTTTATAATACCTCTCACTAAAATTTGCTTTCAATAAAATTTCATTTTTTATTTAAACAATTTTTTTTTAATGTTTGCAGAAAGGAGAGGATCTTGTTTGTTTTAAAGTACATTTAAAGTGATTCCAAATTATTAGATAAATAACAAAACTAGTACATTATTTTTTTAAATATAAAAAAATATATAAACAACATTAATTAAAAACATTATTTTTTTCTAAAGATTATCTTCAAAAACATTACATAATGATAATATTAAGTTGAAAAAGTATCTCATTAGTCACCACTGTATAAAGAGTAGAGTATTTCTGCACTTTTTATAGTTTCAGTAAACAAAAGAAGAACTAAATGATAAAATGATGAATACAGTATGCAGTGGTAAAGAAACTGGAATGACAATTGATTTACATTGTCAAAAAATATAATGAAAAAAATTCATAATTAAAATAATGTATTAAAACAACAATGTCCAGAAAGCAATTAAATATATATTTTGTTTTGAATAATTATATTAGTATATATAGAAATGAGAGAAGAATAAATAAAATAATTAGCATAGAATTTATATTAATAAGTATTATTATAAGTTTAAAAAGCCAGTAACCAGATAAGATATTTGAGTTAAAAAAATACAAAGAGTTTAATCATTAGTATGCAGATGAAGGCTTATCAAATATTGACATTTCAATTAAGGTAGATACTGTTGAAGATAATATTTTTGTCATTGAACTCCAGAGCATCAAGTGACTGTTATTTTAAATTACTTTTCTATGGGGCAAATATTTTTGTGAGCAATATTTTATCTTTTTTTTAATTCTTCCCTGATAAAGTATTCAGAGCTGTTTGGTTGATACTGATGTGTCAATTAATATTTTTAATCAGATGCTTGTAAAATGAAATGAGTGAAAGAAATATTTTACTCAAGTAAAATAGGTTGATGAAATTACTTTTTTTACTAAGGATGTTAATTATATATATCAGGGTTAATTTTATTATTATTCATCAAAAAGTGTAATACTGTTTCTGAGGTTTTCATTATTAAAAGATCATTAAGGTGATACAAGCACTTGATTTATTTTATTTTTATACAGGTTGATAGGAATATGTGAAGAAGGAATAACAATCATTGAATATTATTTAAATGAAGATGATTGAATTTAAGCTATAAAATTTATTATATTAAAGTCACACATCCTGCAGTTCAAAGCAATATTTTCCACATAAATCAAAAAATATATTGAATTATAGTTTAAATGCTTCCACTCAACTGTAATGCTTCATTCTTGGAATCATAATTCTATGAAATCTCTCAAAAGTCAAATTAAGTCATCATTAGAAGAAACAATGATGATTTAAAAATTTAATAATCGAACCAAACAATTTACTTTGAAGTTAGTTAACTCTATTATGAAAGTTCAAATCATTTTTTAAAAACTCTTGGTAGTCTACAGCTTAATATAGATACTGAAGGTATTTGTCCAAAAATACTTTTGATGTACTTCAGTGCATTTGTTATCAATCAGTACATTTTTTCTTATTTCATCTGTAAAGGTGGGTTGAGCTTAATTTCTCCTAACAATTTTTACTTTTTATCAAAGCAAGAATATGTGTCACTACATTACCAAATCTTTTCTTAAGGCCATATCCATTTCATATAACTTCTTTACAAATTTTGCATGAGCATAACAATCTAACTTAGCACATAAGTACCAATTCATTGGCTAAAGTGTTTTTAAAATCATATTTAAAAAGTCCATAAACATTAGGGAAAATCTCTTATCATTACATTCTATGGATAAAATTTTAACCTGATTCTGAAATCTTTGAATGCTACAATCCATGCAAATTTTTAAAGTACTATTTTTATTAAACCACCTATTTTTAAGTTTAATTTCAATCAAACATGTAAGGAGTTCCCAGTATATGTTTTTCACTTATTCCAAACATGTATATACTTCTTATATATTAAATTATCAGATGTTCTCAAGCATAAAGTGCTGGTATGCTAACATAATATAACATATTATTTTCTATATTTTTAGAATAATATCCAGAATGTTGGGCATTTTCAATAGATGATAAACATTAAACATATAATATTGTTGATAAAATAATCAATATTAATTTAAAAACTACATTTATGCATTTAAATTTTTAATAATAATAAAAATATATGTAAAATAGTCCATTCTAACATCTTTTTTAATTGTATAATTTTTAAGCAGGTTTATTTTATGTATTTTTTCACTTCACTTTTTTATTTCATAAATAGCTGTTATTGTTCTTGAAATAATTATTTATCAACAAATAGTTCATTTATATATATTTATCTTTTTTTTTTATACATTGCATGAATGTTTTTATTTAGTTAATACATTTTTTTAGATAAAAAAATAATATTGATGAATAGTTCTATCAGGTATATCATTTGTACTTTTTTTTTCAACATAATTTTCTAATCATCTGTCGACATATATAAAATGTTGACTCTCATAGTTCTCTGTATATCTGAACAATCTCTGCATAATCAGGAATTAATTTCTGAAAGAAAATGTAATATCAATAGTTTTTAGAACAATTTAGTTATTTTATTAATGACAGAATATTTGTTTGACTTTGTCTTTGAAAAAAATACTTATATTCATTTTAAAGAGAAAGGATTTCACCTTTTTAACAGATGTGTCTTACTGATTTTATGATAGCTCAGTGTTGCTATGTTGAGTACAGAAAAAACTCTCAAGCCCAAATACAAGACAGACATTTTATAAAGATAAGAATGGCCATTTTATCTTTATCCTAAATTCTAATTTATATAGGCCAATCTGAAGTGTTTTGGTTGGAGAGAGTGAAGATGTTACTCTTTTCACTTTTAGATCCATAACTTACATTGATTAACATTCGAGAAATTTTTTAATTTACTATATGTTAATATTATGAATTAATAGAAATTATGTAATATTCAAATTTATTTATTAACTGTATAGATTGTATGAAATTTTAAAAAAAAAGGATTTCAACTTTTAAAAATATGAAACTTACTGATTTTATAATAACTCAACAATGTTGTGCTGAGTACAGAGAAAACTCTCAAACCTAAACACAAGATAGAGACTTTATAAAGGTAATAGCAGTCATTTTATTTTTTTACCCAAATTCTGATGTATATAGTGAAGCAGTTGGATTTAAATTTCGATCTGAGATTCATGAGATCCCACCTTTAACCTAGTTCAAACCCTGTCACTAACAGCGAATATTTCCAAATGTAATGAGAATTTATACTATCTTCAATATACATTAACTTTAATTACAACTGAAGATATTATTTAAAACTTTATTGAGGCTAATTATCTTATGTTTAAATTTGTTAATGTTATTAATTACCTCATGATAAAATATTCATGAAAATATATATATTTTAATTACGTGGATTGCACATATATATTTGTAAATAGTTAAATATATATATTTGTTATAAAGTTTTATTACATTGGAATGTTTTATTTCATACTTTACCATTTTGTTCATATTTTTATGATTAAAAGTTACATTCTTTTGATAAGCTTTCAGATCATCCTTTCCCAAAGACAATAGGGAATCTTTTATTAATTAGTTAAAATGATAAGTTAAAACTTTAAGGATGGTGCTAAATTAAAATCATTTGTTCAGATTTTACCAATTCATTTTCTAAATACGAAATGAATTCAAAGTTAATGGATTTAAAAGTCTTATCAGAGGAATGGATCAGAAATGAATTAGAGAAAATTTTGGTTTGTAATAATGTAAAAGCTTTAGTGTAAGGCATCAAAATCAGAATGGGTGGGAAAACCATAGGAAAGAGTATAAATACCCAGAAAAGTTTCTATATGGGAGCCATTACTATTAAATTAAGAGGAGTTGCCATCAGAAACTACATCCATTTTAATTTTGATTTTTAATTGTATTTTCAGCATGGTGTGCAGCTAACTTAAAGAATCTGATTGCTGGACCCTGAAGTTCTCCACAAATCTTCAAAATGTTGCTGCTAAATAGAACTTTTTAATACCAGTCATAAGCTACTAAAATACAAAAGGAAACTAATTTATAAATGAAATTCACATAAATCAAATGCACATCTACATTGTCTCCTAAACCCAACCAGACTCTGTCATTATGAATCAATGAGCGAGCCATGGTAGCCCTTTTTACTTTATAAATCACAAACTTCTGGTCTATTCATGAACTCTATCTCAAATCATAATTTAAGTTAGGGTTTTGAGCATTCTATCATCAAATTTTCAATGATATGGATGACTGAAGAGTTGAATGGTGGAGAAGATTGAAGGCTGCCCATTAAAGTTTGAAGATTTGCTATATCAATATAAACTGAGCACTGATTATATATATATATATATGTGTGGGGGGGGGAAATGATGATCTGGACCAGTGCTCAATATATTGATACTGATTATATATATATATATATGTGTGGGGGGGGGAAATGATGATCTGGACCAACCAATGAGTGCTGATTTAGTACAAAATAAATATATTGGAGATTATTTGTCTTTTTACATGTGTATTGTCATGTGTATAAGTTATATAAGATAGAGGGGATACCCTAGAAAGCTTGAAAGTCTGAGTTCAAATCTCTTCTAATTACATTTAGTTCAGTTTAGACAATATATTTATATTTATATATATATGTATATATATATATTTTCATATATATATATATATATATATATATATATGAAAATAACCCCACTGCTTAATGTATAGAGTGTGGTGCTGAATTCTTAACCAGGTTGGGTGATTTTAAACATAGCTCAATGAATACATAAATAAAGGGAATAAATCACCCTTCCAAGGCTATGACTTAAAACACTATTAATGATTATCAAAGCATCAAGTTTAGAATGAATCTAACTATTCTTGATACCTATGAATTTTCTAGATATACCTTTGCCAACATTGTTGGTAATTCAGAGTCAAATTAACTTATCAACCAGATGGAATATGGCACTTAAGAGTTGTTAAACTCTTAATTAATTAAACAAGGTTGGAGATAGTATTTCACTTTTAACACCTTGATTGTAATAATTAAACAAGATTTAATATGTAAACTTTGAATTAAACATAGCTTAATGTATATGTAAACAAAGGCAGTAAATCATTCTGCCAGGCTATAACTTAAAAACATTCTAAATGTTGAACAAAGAATATATGTCTATATAACAACGAAAATAAAATTACTTATCTATACAGCTGCTTTTTTAATATTTTAGCTAAAGGATTTAGTTTTATCAGAAATTATAGCTAAATGAAATATCTCATAAAACAAGTAATTAATATAGATTAATAATCTTTTTCTAGAAAGATTAATCACTCAATTGCTGATCTCTTTCTTATTTTCGCCCCAAAAAATACCTAATTAATTTCTATTAAAACTTTACAAAAATTTTTCAATAATTAATTAATTCATTAATTAAAAATCTATGGATATAACATCAAAAGGTATGGGTGTACAAAAAATTGTGTATTTATAATAAATCTCTATTATATGTTATTTGTTTTATCATTTTAAATACTAAATATTAAATAAACAAAATAAAATGAATTAATATTAATTTAATGAGAAAGAAAAACATTTTATTTACATAAACACGTATATATATCTATACGATTCGTAATCAAATAAATAATTAAAAAATAAATATATATCTACATATACACACAGAAACGTAAATAAATCAAAACTGCACATAGCCATTTCATTACCATATGTAAATCACATCAATATAGACAAAGATTTAAAATAAACCACTAGAATACTAGAAATTTCTCAAAACTACCCAGATTGCTGAGGTTCTATCAGTTTTTGTAAGCTTTCGCTATGATGGTGTAAAATGTAAGTACACATTAATGTACTAGAAAACTAGATAACTTAGGGAAATAATAGTACCTATGTTCTATTCTTTCTATTTGAATATAAGGTCTTAACACTAAAGTAATAAACACTCTGTGTGTTTTTTTTCTCTGTGGAGAAAAACTTGCTTTGCAATATAACTATTTCTAATTCATCAATTAATTGATCTGGAAAATTAATCTTTCTTCATTTTTATGCAAAATGTCAAGTCTGTGATTAGTTACTCCAATATGTAAGTTATTATTTCATTTCACTTACATGACATTTCAAGCAACTGATAAATCTATTAAATATACTAAGTTTTTACTTTTGAAATTGACATAATTAAGGATATACTATTTAAAATTGTTATTGATATTATCTTAGACTATTTTTGTAACAATGATATGATTGTGTGTAAAACATCTTTTATATATACATGTAAAGCATCATTTTTCTGATACAGAATTAATTAATAAAATTTGCTTTGATAAGTTTATCTTTAAGTATTCTATATCTTCAGTACACTATTTTAGATGGATTATAAAAAAATAGATTCTAAATAATTCATAGAATTTAATATGTTAAAGTCTTATTGTAATATATGGTTTATATTATATAACCATTGATTAAAACTAAGGACTACTTGTGGAAGTTCTGGCTGACTGTTTTTTTTATATGTAATCAAAGTTCCTTATTTTCAATTTTTATCCAATAATATTTTAGAATATCTTGTATTTTAAAAAAAATATTATATAAAACCTTATTTGGTCAAAGGAATATTTTATCACTGTAAATTCTTTTAATTTTGAAAATTTTACTATAATGGATATTAGTCTTATTCTTTTCCTTTACTTTCTTTTTATATTAAAAAAGTTATTATAAGAAATATTAAGTGGGTGAGGTCATTACTATAAAAGTGTTGATGACTATGGCTGTTAGTATTTCCCATATGTAGCAGATTCCTCAATTAGGTAATTTAAAATTCAGTGAATTAAGCAACATTTATGCAACTGATTAATTTATAGTAGCACCTAATGTTGGTTAGATGTATGAATTATGTATAATATTGCATTGAACAAATACTGAGTTCAGATGAGCAAAGCACCATATGGATTTTAAAAAAAATCTTACTTTTAATATATATGAAAACCTATTTTGTTAGAAAATGAAAAGTTCAATTTTTTTTTTACAAATTTTCAATATCAAGTTAAAAACAGCTACTGTTAGTGTTATGAAAACTGATGATATTCTGTCTTTTCAGAAGCTTCAAAAAATATCCAAAAATCAATATTTAGTTAAAAAATAATAATCTTAGAAAAATATGTATGACATAAGCTTTACACTGAGCTTATTGTGTAATAATAGCTTATTTGACTTTATTGTTCATAAACAGTAATTTGATTCTAAATAATATAATCATTGGAAATATTTTAAAATCACATGCTGATGTAAATTTATTTTCTTACAGCTAATAACCAACCATTTGGTGATGACAATAAATGGGTTTTAACTAACATTAGTTAGAAAAGAATGATCTCTGGTTAAATTGCATTAGCAAAATTAATACTGATATGGTGTCTGTAATATCTAATGGAAAAGTTGCATATTAATGGGATAATAATTTATCTTTAGATTAATCAGAACATTAATTTTATGCCGATACTAATAATGCAGCATTTTCATGATATTAAATCATTCTATAATTGAGTTGTCAACATAAATAATAATTAAAGATCAGAAAATTAAAAGCTCAAGTTGAACTTAATAAGTATTGAAATCATTTACTCATTATTGTTATTATCAGCATTTATATTCTATATGATGGTATATAGAGGTTATTGTGATTATCACTTTTTAAATATCAGATATGGGATACTATGCTGACATATATAATGATGCCACTCTTATAGATGCTAGCATAAACACTACAGCACTTGAATTTTATGTATTTCTAGAATGTAAACTTATAACAAAATTGCAAATAAATTATGTGGTATCTGTGATAACAGATATTGACAATAAATTTATTATTTGAAAAGACTGAATTTTAGTTTTTGGCAAAGTAATACATTATTTCTGAATTTAGCATATATATTTTGTAGCATATATTTGTTGATATTATCAAAACAGAAAAAAAAAATGATGTTAAATGTTGCATATAAGATTACCTCAATTGTGTGGAGAATCTCTGTACAGACAGAGAAAATTTTTCTGTAAGGATTACATTCCATTGATTTACTTATTGTAAAATAACTATCAAAATCATTAGAAGAGTTAAAACACAATGACTTTAATTATCATATTAGAACATATTTGATAATAGGAATCTGATGATAGAATCAAATATGTAGATTTAAACAAAAAACAATATTAATACAGATATGATTGATATTCTAAAACATTTACTAGTGTTGTTCCCCTCACTTTTCCAATTCACTAGTGAAAATTAATAATTATTATCCACTGCAAGTTGTGATTTGTGATGAAATTTACTTTTCAATTCTAGATTTTTTATTTCAAACCAACTCAAGGAATAAAATATTTTGTATAATTGCATGCAACCTCATAATTGGAGGTTATCCTGGCTTTTATGAATCAAGAAATTAGAGTGATGTCATCTTCATTGCAGTCTACATTTCAAAAAAAAAAAATCTATCACCATTTGATTATAAAAATTTCTGATTCAAAAAGTATGGAAACATGAGTATTGAATCAGAGAATTTCTGATTCAATACTCATGGTTCCATACTTATTTTGTCATGTGAAAAATGTTCCATTTCATTATATAGATAAATATTATTTGATTATTCCACTTTGGATATCATTGTATAATACTTTCAGAAATTTTAATTGTTTAAATGTTAATTCTTCATGTTGTGATGGTTTTAAAATGTGTATCTTGGATATCATTTATCTTTTTTACATCTTTTTCATTCTATGTTTCAAAAATATCTGATTGGAAAGAAGTATAATATAATATATTGTAATCTTATATTTTGGCACAAAATATATAGCTAGGTAAAACTAATTAAAATTTCTATTTTCTTTTAGATGACTTGATTATCACAGCTAGTACTTTGTATGCTTGACACTTGTATCCAAATTAATTGAATGATGAGACTATACAATTCCATTTTTTTTTGCCTTACTGATTATATAATTTTTTCATATATTAGTTTTGCTCTGTTTTCAAACACTAAGTTATAAAATTGTGCTTAACCTACAAAAAACTAATTGCATATTATATCAAATTTAATAAAATAAATAAAAACAAATAATTATTATTTGTTTTTCCTTTAAATAATCCTAAAGATTATTTTGGTTTAATTAAATAATTTATCTAATTTCTCTTTAATTAATTGATAGAAGACATAAAATAAACACATTTTTTTTTTCTTTTTCATTTTTTAACAGACATGTAAATGAGAAGAAATTTAATTGGCTAAGAAACAAAATAAAACTGCCAGAGATTTTTTTTTTTTTAAAAAAAAAAAACTGCTATAGTATCAGCAAGTATAAAATAGTTTTTTTTTTTTTTACTGTTAAACATATAACAAAAACAAAAGCTTCTCTTTTAAAAAAAGTAGAAAACATAAAGGTAAAGAAGGAAGTTAAGATAAAATTTCTCTTAAATAATTTAAGTTGCAATATTATCTGGTGTTAAAAGCAAAAAGTATAGCTAAATCTTAACTAATCTGTTCAAGTTTCACAACCGCGAGTCTAGCTGCTAATAATCTTTCACAAGGTCTACAACTGAGATGCAGAGAAATTTTTGTTGATGGTGACAGCAGGAACAACAGTTCTAAAAGGTCAGTCTATTTGAAAATTCTTATTGTTTACAGACTATATTTATCCTATGGATAAAGTTTTACCTCCATAACTTTAACATGCATAGTAGTGTTATGCATGTGTGAAATAAAATACTATATTTAACTTTGACTAAATTTTTGCTTTCATGACTTTAACACATAGTGTTATGTATGTGTGGAATAAAATATTATATTTAACCTTGGATAAAGTTTATTTTCATGAACTTTAACACATATGGGAGTGTTATATATGTGTGGAATGAAATACTATATTTAACTTGGATATGTTTTACTTTCATGACTTTAACACTTCTAGTAGTACCATATAAGTGTGGAAGGAAGTGCTATTCTAGCATTTTGTGCACCATTGTTTGAAGGATGAAGAATTTATTATAATCCCACTTTGAATTTACATTAGAAACAACATTGTGAGTTACCTTATTAAAACTACAATATAATTGAAAGAAATAACAGCTAACCAGGAACTATTTTGGCTGTTATAGTTGCTTGAATGATCATTCTTTGCCCTCGGAAATAATAAATTAAAATAATAAATATTTTAATTTCAGAATAATACTTAAAATAAAGGTATGCAATTTCATTAACTTTCAAGGATAATCTGACTAAAATGAGGCATATCCTACTCTCAAAATATATTGGATCTTCAGAGAACCTATGTGTAGATCAAATATTCCTTATAAATGGAGATAAAGAAGCATACAATCAACTTTTAAAATTTTATGTCATAATTAAACAAATATTTAATTTATATTTGTCATTAAGTTTAAGAAATGTGCTATTAATCGTTTGGCTAATAGCCAATAGATTTAAATAATATGTATTGAACCTAATGTAGTAATTTAATGAACGTGCATTTTATGTTTATTTGTATTTTATATTCTCTTATAAGTATGTTAAATTCACAGTATATTTAATATTTTGTATATTAAATAATTTTTTGTTCACTTAGATATAGGGAGTAAAGAGAGTCAATTTAGGAAACAGTGCTTGCATAAAGATTTAATGATTAATCTAATATATCTATAACACATCATCATATGGCCTAATCCTGTATATCTTTCCAAGGTTCTGTACTTATATTCATATTATAATATTAGGTATTATTTTTAATACCATCTTGTCTATGATCCACCATTATCTCAGTTATTATCTGTAATAACGTTTTATATTTCCTGTCTGAATTCATGTCAAGACTGCACGTGTTTTCCAATTCAGCTGATAGATTAATGAGGGTAATTTATTTCTATTTATTAGGGAAAGTGCTAATACTATTTTAATGTTATATGGCTTTTTCTGTGCTGATGGTCTAATCCACAGAATAAATGTTTGCTATTTATCACATTCTTTGTATTATTCCGATGCTGATGGTTTTTCCACAGAATAATCATTTTCATTATTTTTGTATATCCTTTAAGTTTGTTTCAGCACTGGTGGTTAATCCACTTAACATTCTGAAATTATGCTATTTGCTCTGTTTATAGTTAGAAAAGCTGCAGAAAACTTACTGCTTTATTATTCTTTGTGTGAATAAATACATCTACAGATATTGAAACAGTCGACCTTAGTTCAAGATCAAGTTTCACTGTTCTACCACAACCCACATTTCATCCTGCTCCTTTTTTGTCACATGTATATAAACTATATGTATATTTCTGAGAAGCATCTATAAAAGTTATAAATATAAATTTTAAATAAAAATTCTTTAATTATTTTGATATTATTGTCTCTAGATGTGACTCAGATATATAAATATATTAACAGAGCTTTTATATACATAAAAGCACAAACAAATATTGTAAATAATTTTGTATTTTTTCTTAATAATATTTTTAATAATTTGTAATTATTTTTATTCATACAATTACACAAAAATTCAAGATGGAAGATGCAATCATTGACTGTCCAAGAGTAATTAAAAGGGTGGGGACATTATTTTGTTTCATGGATTTAAAAGGAAATTTTAAATTAAAGTTTAATGAAAGTAAAATTTAAAACAAAGCTAATTGATTTTAAGTTAGCTGTTAAACATTTTTATCAAATCTATTTCCAATCTGAAAATTGATTGCAATTGATTTTTTGACAGTTATCTGGTGATTGCATCTCCATAACAATAGAGAGTATATTTCTGTAAATTAAAGATTCAATTTGAGTTAAGAAGTTTAATTAAAAACATTCTTTGAATAACTCAAAACTTGTATAAATAGGGCTGAAAATCTATTCTGTGAGAGTTCAGTCAATTACTGCTAAAACGACTTCACATCTTTTTGGGTTTAAAATGGTTTTTGGGTAGAGCAACTTAAGCTGATTTTCCCTCCATCTTCAGTCTGACTCTTTGCCATGCAGAGATGTAGCTGCTACCAATAAAAGAATGCCACCTTCCACAGATGATTTGTTCATACTTCATCCCATAGAATCATGAGGAAACAAGCCTATAGTCATTATCATCACCTTACCTGAAGTCTAACTCCTAACTCTTTAAAATTAATGTTTTCTTTATGTTAAACCTCTTTTTAACTTGCTAATTGGCGAGCATGTTAAACTAATAATTATTTTCTTAGTATTGATTCTCTACAACCTAAACTAATCTTATTGTAAAATATTTCATCCAACTCACACTTCTTATTTTTCTTATAATTGAATGTGGTTGTAATTTAATTTTAATGATATTTTTGTATTTTCACTTGATTTTTATTTGTAAATGTTAATCAAACTTAGTTTTACAAATTTCTATACCCCGCTGTGGAATAGAAGGGGGTGGGATAATTAATTATTTCATGTCTTCATTTCTAAATAGCTCTAAGATTGAGTTTGTCTGTTAAATGAATACTGTATATATTTTAAAAAATATATATTTTAAAAAATATATATATTATCATTAATTTATACAAAATGTATAAATATTTTCCAATCTGGGATGGATCTTGGTGTCAGTTAATTTATTGATTTCTTTCTTTTAATCATCATCACCAAAAGGCTGGTGACCAACTACTATTTTGTTATTTGCACTTTTAAGTGCGTGAATTTTAGTTTTTTTTAAATATGTTAATAAAATAGTATTGATTCAAAAAAGGGGAGAATTGCATGCTTAATTTAATTATAGTTTTAACTTCTGATAAATGATTTTATCTTACATGGATCATTATTTTAACATATCATTACGTATTTGTTAAAGCACTTAAGGCTTTATGTTAGTATTTAAACTCAATGATTTCATATTCTTATAATAGCATTGCTAGCATATGTCAGATATTATTAATGAGCCACATAAGGGTTTTGAACTCTATTTGCCTCTACCTCATTCTGGGGATTCTTGATCATCTTCATTTGTCCTTCTTCTCCTCAAAGTATATATTTATATATGGCTCTTATCTGTCTGTACCTTACTTTAGAAGATACAGAGTCTTCCATCTTTTTTCAGTGATATCATTCGTAACAGGGGTATAAGTATATTCCCTGGACCAAACAGGTTAGTGCGGTTGAAGCTCTGTATGGCTTTTCCATGATCCAGATCCATAGTAACTTCCTACCTACCTTTCCATTAGGTACCACTCAGCCTGAAGCTGGTGTACCACCTTAAAATAGAGAATGACATTTTCTCGGCGAAACTGCCACCCTGTCTTTCACTGACATAATGCTAGTACTACAATTTTTTATACTTTGTTTTATAGCCTATTTGATAAAATAAATTGTAATGATATGTAATAATGAAACGTTTTTCTCTTTAATTTCATTGGAATTTTAGATCCAACCTCTCAAATCTGCCCTCTCCTTTATTGAAATAAACCATTCCCGTATTTATAGAGTTTCACAATATTCGATTGTTAAATGTCGAAAATGTTTAAAAATAAATGTTTTTAGGATATTTTTGATCAGAATGTATTCTTATTTAATTGTTATGAATAGATACTATGAATAAAAATAAAGTTATGTATCAAATACCAAGGGCATTCTATGAATTCATATAAACAGCAAAACTCTATTATTGTACCTTTACATATGTTTTCCAAATGTATAAAATGTCCACCAATCACCCAGATAAATATGTTTTTGTAATCTTAAATAAAATCTGATTTCCAAATATATGTTCAGTATTGTAACTCCACACTAAATTCATATCTGTCAAAATAAAAATAATTGACTACAGTTTGTAAAATGTAAAATATTTGTAACCAAAATAAAGTTTAAAATCCATGAAGTTGATTATCTATATAAAATCATCTTGAATTTTGTCAAAATAAATATTCATATTTTTAAACTTAATCCACTAGTTCAAATCTTATTAATATATTTATTTATGTTTTAACTTATATCTCAGGTTCACTCAATCTGTCATCATCATCACCAGTTGAGTTTTCATGCAAAACATTGTAGCACTGGGCCAGGATAGAATGAATTCATGTGGTATCACCATAGGTGTTGTTTATAGTGTTATAGATTTGGGAAATGGGCAAATAGGTTAAAACTCATGATTACTCCTGACCTGTGAATCTCAGGCATGATTGGATTTGGGGTACTTTTGCTTAGATTCTAAATCTTGTTGGATGGACATACATTTTTGATCGGTACAATATATTATTGCTTTTGGTTATATAAATGTATATTTGAGCAGAGTCTTCATACATTATGATGCTTACATTGTTTCCCTCATTCTTATGTTTATCACAGGTGTTCAGTTATCATCATAAGAGGGCATTCAAGTGAATTACTGTTACAATTTATTATAGGTCAATTATATGATATTCCAGATGAGTTAAAGTTCAAATTCCCCTTTTGATTTCTTATCTCATTATGATCAATTTTCATACATTTATTAATACAAAGTGTCATTATTATTATAATTTTGAAATATGGGTGCATCGGTTCTGGTTTTGAAGTATTGGAGGTGCCATTGACTGAGTATTCAAATCTATCCTTTTTCCTATAGGGTTTAAATTAAACCCATCAGTAATAAAGACTTAGATTGTATTATTTATTTAATTAATGTACATTACTCATGGAGAAACAATTACATGTAATGTTATTTTATGTAATTTATTTTTGTTTATTTAATTTTATGAATATTGTGTTAACCAATTATTATTCTAATATTTATTGAATCATAAATAAGTGTTGATTTTATAATTTAATTTATCTGTGCTGTTGCTATTGTCACACATAAAGCCAGATAATCCAATGTAGTAAATAGATCATAATTATTAAAGAATATATTGTCCCTGATGATGTATACAAAATCTATCAAAACATTCAGAGAATATTTTAATGCTTTTGTTCTGGGTTAGTTTGGGATGTATAAGATATAATAAAATTTCATTTATCTTCTCATTACCTTTGTTTTGTCAATTATGGAATATAATCCAGAAACTGTTACATCTATTGATATTTGTGACATTATTACTTAAAATTAATAATAAATGTGCTAGCCAATATAACAATTGAACCTATTCTCAAATACTATAACAGGTATTTTATCTATTCCACTAAGAGTTTTATTGCTATTTATTTGATTTGATATTTGAGTTAACAAAGAAAGAACTTACAAGTTCATATTGCTCATCTTCCATTGCAAAACATTGCCTTATAGAATGTTTCTGTAATTTGTGCATGAGGATATCTGAGCTACAGTCAATTATGTGATAAAGATGATTAGATTTATTACTATCTTATTAAATGGACTTTATTCACCATGTAATGACTAGAAGATTTATAGATCATGCCAGCTTGTCCATGGTTGGCCATTGAATCTAAAGTAAATAAAATTGTAAATTAAGATTTGGGAATGCAGTATTAAGATCCACTTGTTAAGAAGAATCATATTTAATAAAAGATTCATACAATTTATATTAGAGAACTTAATGTATCTTTAAGTAAGGTTGTGATAGGTCTTCACGGTGTACCCTGGCCATGACCATATTATATTGCACCAGCTTTATATTGTATAATTTAATTTTAGTCTGTTACAGTCCAGGGTATGACTTATCAGTCACAGTTTTTTTGGCTTCTCACATGAGCCAATTTGCTGTTGACTAATCTTCTGGTTACAATATATATATATATATATAAAAGCAAGTCATATATCACATGACTTGTTTTATGCTTGTATTACAGGTATGTAATATAGAGAGTATACCTATAGCTCTAACAAGCTTTCATCGATAAGTGCTGCAAGAGAAAGTATTTAAAAATTCCTATCTAAAATAATCCATATTCTCAGACTGTTTTCCAGCTTTTGGCTCACCTCAGTGAACTGCTGGGACATTCAGACATTAGATCTAAAAATACCAACTCAAAGCTAGCACTTATCTAATACATAACTATTAAGTAAAAAAAATCTGATATTTTCAGACACATAAAACAAGTCATGCAATATATGACTTGCTTTTTTGATTATAATTTTGCTCTTAGGGCTTTGGCAATGCTATAATTGCCGAGGCTATTAATATATGGTGATGCTGATGTGTTATCAGACCCATATAGGTATTTAAGTTAGGTAGCTGGATTTGATGACATTTATGTGTCTGAAAATTTCAGGTTTTCTAATAATAGTTACATATTAGATAAGTGCTGGCTTTGATTTGATATTTTAAATCTAATATTTCAATGTCCCAGCACTTCACTGAGGTGAGCCAAAAACTTGAAACTGGTCTGAGGATAGGTATTATTCTAGATAAAGATTTTTAAATGCTTTCTCTTTTGGCATTACGCACATACACAGCGCACACACACACGCGCGCGCACACACACACACACACATATATATATATATATATTACATAAATGAAGCTAAATATAAATATATCCTAAAATGTGTATATGAAATTATACTATAACATGTTCACTTGAATAAGTGAAATGGATGTTTCATAAAATGCATCTAAAATGATGTTGGTCTGGCTTGGGGCTAATATATACTTGCGATTGGATTGAGATAAAATAAAAAATGCACTGATTTGAGTTCATGACATTTGTTCCATTATGTTTTTTGAATTTAACTGCAGTTGAGGAGGATTAAGGAATTAACGGAAAGTACTTCTGCAGATTGAAAGACTTTATATAATAGATAGTTACTGTAATATTTTTATTGTTATTATAATAGTTTTTGTAATTAACAGATATTTTATTTGTGTATATATATGCATTGCATTTAACACGACTTGTTCATTTGAATAAAAATTGAATAGTAATAATTCTTATTTTTTATGAATTACAAGCAAATTATCACCTTTTTAAAAGTTGCGGACTCATAATTTTTTCAGAAAACTTGTATTAATAAATAATTAATACATTGTACAGGCTTAAACCTGCATTTATATATGTAATATATGCGGGATTCGAACTCAGACTTTCACACGACCCAAAACTATCAGTGCCATCTTATATTGCTGACCCACCTGATCGCACACATGTTGAAAAGATAAATAATCACCAATATACGCATGAAATACGTATATTGGTTATTATTTATGTTTTCAACATGTGTGCGATCAGGTGGGTCAGAAATATAAGCTTAATAAATAAGGAAAATATAAATAAAATTCTATCCTTAGAAAGTTACCAAACATAATGATTATTTTATATTCACAAAGAATTTTATTCAAATTTATTAAAGAAATAAAATTTATGGTTTTAACTAAATTTTAAATTTTGTTTATTTATATATATTTTTAAATATACATATATACTTGTGTAAGTCTTGAAACTTTGGTAAAGTACATAGACGTTAAACTGCCCATTTCAGGACAAAAAAATTTTTAACAGACTCTCTCCCTAGAGAGAAACTTTATAAAATATTTTATAAACCAAACTTTTCAATTCTTAGAATATACAAGTTTTTAGAAGTTTTATTTTTTAAAAAAAAAAAAAAAATCATTGATTAATTATGTTGTTAAACATAATTAGATACTCATTTATTTGATGATGATTAACTAAATAGATTATGGATTAATTACCTTAAAAAAACATGTTTATATGTTGAAAAAAAAATCCATCTTGTGTTCGAACTTACAATATGGGATGATAGAGAGATTTATATTCGCAGAGTTTCAAACATTTTATCGGAAATGTTTATATGTATAAAAAGTTGCACACACAGACATGAATAAAATTTAAAAAAATCAAAATAGATAAAAAAATGTTTATCAAAACATACTTTGCCTTTTTTTTTATTGCGTATCTTTGAAAGTAGTTATATTTGAATTTTATTTTTAATTTTACATTTCATTTCCAATGATAAAATTGCTATTTTGAACAGAGTTGCAAAGGGTTAATTAAAGCTTTTCTGCTTGAAAACTTTATTTAACATTTCAATAGAATTCTCAAAGAAACTGTGACATTTTATCCTCCTGTAATGATGGAATTAAATTCTTAATCCACCATCCAGGAAGAAAAAAAAATTGACTGCATGGCATGTACCTTTGTTTGTTTTAGTGGATTATGGAAAGCAGAACCCCTACTGATCCTAGAAGAGAAAATGTATTTATATAAGAAAAATTCATGAAAAACAATTTTCTAAAACTAATGTAATGTTATGGTAGTTACAGAAAATGGAAAATAAACATGCAGTCTTCACCTGTTAAAACGAAGGTGCAGACAGCAATTGATTTCCACACTCCTAAGAGCAAGTCAAATTTCTAAGTGCAAAAGAGAAAAAAAATGGCTGAAATGAAGCTTTTGAATTCTTAAACGAATTCTCAATTCTGCTGTTTTATATTTCAAATGATTCCCGTGCAACGCAGTGGGAGACAAAATATCGCTCTTTCGAGGTTATCTATTTGTTGTTATGCTAAGTTATATTACTATTTTAAAGACCACATTCTTCAAAATATGGCGCTAAGATGACCAATTTGTGCACTATTATTAGTATTGCTGTCTATCTCATGAGTCTTGACATAGCCCTACCTTGGGTCAAACTAGAAATCCCCCAAAGAAAGGACACATAAAAAAAATAATTGAGGGTGAGCTGGGATTTCTGCAATATCTATAATATGAGAAACACATCCTAGAGAGGCCAGCTGAGACCCGCAGAGCAATATCCTTCACAAACATTTGAATATCTAAAGAAACACTCTTTCATTAACAAGCAGTAACGTCTTCATTGACAATTTTCAACGACGGACTTGAGCGTCATATGTTTAGAGGAATTCTGAATTAACCTTTTTTTAGAAAATTATTTTCTCGTTTATATAAAGAACAAAAATGTATACCATGCACAATTAAGAAATAAATACATAAATTTATATCTATAGTATAAAAAAAATAATGCATCTAACACACACATCTTCATATATAATAATAGTCCTTTATATAAATCTATAAATTATAAATATTTTACGTATCTATTTAAAATGTTGTGTTATACATATATATATATTACAGAAAATTAGAATTTGGGAATACAAATTATTTACTAGGTCCTCTATAAATTTATTTTCAGCCATTAATAATTTACTGGAAGATGAAGGTTTTTCTAAATTTAATCCACATTCTCTATCTGTTCTCTTTCTTCCCCACATCATACCAGTAAATGTTTTTATTTTATTCATCTATCTAATCTATCTAATATAATCACATTCTAGATTTTTTTATTTATAGTATCTTCATTCAGTTTAAGATATCAATTGTCTATTTATGGTTATCTCTTTTAACAATATACCGAGTCTAGCTCTATTTCAGTCTCTTAATTTTTAAAATGATGTCAATAATACACTTGTGTTTTTTACCTAGTTTAATCATTTTTGATCTTTTCTTATTACTAATGTCATACATCTGCCTATACTTCATTGAATTATCTAAAGTCTCTCTATTGTTCTTGTGTTAAGTATCCAAGTCTCAGAGCCATTAGTAAAAAATAGTAAAACATATTTATTAAAACTTTTCTCTTCAAACACATATGAATATTTCTTTTTAATTTCTACCAAAAGCATTCCATTCAAGTTTAATCTCACAAATAATTTCATCAATTATGTTTCTCTCTGTATTTATCATATGACTATGGTATCTGTAATAGTTAATTTTTTTATAATTCTCATATAACAGAACATTCAGTCAGACTGAATGAATGAACATTGATAACTGAAAAGTAAAATTATTTGCAAGTGTATTGAAATGTCTTATAATGAGGCTGCCTATAAAAATAAGTCTGAGTAATATATATGAAATGAGAATGTTCTATGGTATAATTATAATCTTAAATACAACATATTCAAGACAGTAATAGATTATTTATATATATGCTATCAAAATTAGTAATATCTAAATAATCATTATCAATGTTTATTTTCATCTTTTGACAAAATCTATTGAACATTATTTTAGCCTCTTTAGTCATTAATCTTTATTTCAACTTTAGTTTGATAATTTATGCAACATTTTCTGCAGAGATGAAACATTATTTGCAAAAGCAACCATCTTATCTGAAAAATCCACATGAGTTAAGTAATCTCCATTTACTTTTTCTCCATTAACTTCTCATTTTAACCACAAAATACTTTTTTATAAGACTGTTGTAAAAAGGTTTGGAGATATGGAATCACTCTGTCACACATCTTTTTCAACACTTACTTTTTTAGTATCACTATGTAATCCAATCACTGCTGTAGTATTTTGATAATCTTTAAAATATGACAGTTTCCTGGGTCTATATATTAATAATTCAGTAATTTAATCACTCTAGAAATATTTATAGTTTTAAATTTTTTTTCAACTCACATTCATTAGCCTTTTCTATAACTTCAATCAACATCTGAATGTGATCTATTATTCTAAATTCTCTTTTAAATCCAGCTTCTTCTTTTAGGTATTTAAAAAGAATGATTAGCCTGTAATTTCTAATATCCTTTTTATTACTTTCTAAAATATCAATATTTCTACTGCACCCTTCCAATCATCTGGTATGCCTTTATCATTTAAACATTTGGTACATAACTTTGTCAACTATATTTCAATTTTTTAACCTGCTTTTTAAGATATTGATTGTAATTCCATCATGTCCTGCAAATTTTTCCTTTTTCATAGATTCAATTGCATATCTCACTTCTTTATTTAAAATGCTGGTTAATTCAAACATTGCAGAAAATATATTGTTATTCTCTATTAATATATAGTTTTTTGTAGAGCTCTTTCACATATTTCATGATGCCATCTCTCTTTCTAATAATAGTTTTCTCAGTTTTACAAATTATAAAAATAAATTTTCTATTAATACTTAGATTTTGTTTTTTGCACTTTTGAGACTTTATTATCTCCTATAGTTTTCACTGATAATTAACAACTATATTGTTATTAACACTTTTTCATATCATTTTACAAAACTAACTATTAATTTCTTCTTAATGGATCATTTTTATATATTTTCATATTCCTTCTTTATTCATACATTTTGTTGTCTCAATATATATATATATATATATATATATATATATATAGCAGCAATATATATATATATATATATATATATATATATATATTCTATATTGCTGCTTTTTTGTATCACTTATCTTTATTTCAGTTTTTAACACTATATCAGTTATATTCTTCATGATTGAATTCAAATCTGAATTATCTTCAAAATCTGTTAATATTTTAAAAGAATTTGCAAGTTCTAACATAAATTCATTAAAATGTTTTGGGTGGTAAGTACTATTAACAATGAAAACTGTTTTTAATAACTTTTACTTCTCTATATCTCATTAATACATATCTTACAGCTTACTAAATGATAATCATTTCCTGTGTTTAAGTCTACTAAGAACATCACAATCTTGAAATACATATTTTCTGTTAGTTAAAATTTAATCCAATTCTGCAGTATCTTCATTTGAATACAACCATGCCTATTTTGTTTTAGCTTTTTTTTTCAAAAAAAGAATTTATAATACATTGTTTTTTTCTTTTTTCTGTGAACTCCACAAATCTGCATCCTTTCTTAATTCTAGTATTATAATCATATTTCTCCAAAATTATTTACAAATTTTAATACTAAAATATATCATGACAATTTTAAAATGATCTGATCAAAAAGATTTTGTATATCTATATAAAAATTCTCTACTTTTTCATCACATTAAAAACTTGTTACGGTATAAATGTGAATAATCTACATATTTCCATTATGATGAATAACTAATCTTGCCATTCTATCAGAAATGTCATCAATCTACACAACAGTGTTCTTCCATTTTTTATCTATAATAAATCCCACTCCCATTGTGTTTTCAATATTTGTGTTTTTGTAGTGAAATATAACTCCACACCATCATTTTATCTTTTCTTTTAATTTGACTACAGTCAGAAATTGTTCTATTTAAAATTACATAGTTTTCCCCCAATTCATACAATCTTCCTTTACTTGAAAGTGATCTGCAGTTGTAAGTACTTAAATAAAAGAGCATCATCAAATGGCATTCTGGCTCTGCAATCAGGAGTAATTTTGCAATCTCCACCTTCATTTTCCAGTTATTACCTTACATTTTTATTCTATAGGCTTTTAGAAATAAAGGATATTATTTAATTTAGTAGGTATATAATTCCCACAACAATTTAGTTTTCCATTATGATGATTAATGGTAAATGTACATATCTAAGTAAACGCTGATATGTGATTGCAAAAAGATTCTTTTGTAAATCAAAGGTAAGATTGTTAATGGCAGCAATTTGAAAGTTATTTACTATTTTATTCATATCTATATTGTGAATTAAAAACTTTATCAATTTACAATATGTACCAAATAAAATACTAATGACTCTTTTATTAAGACTAGTAGCTAATCCTACAAATACTAGATATGTTAGAAAATCACTCATTCAATTTTATATTGCTATGAACAACAAATTCTATATGTTTTAAGATCTTCTTAGTGACAAACTCAAAGCTAAAGATTTTTGAAATGATCTTCAGCTGAATGAAATCTCAATTTGGTCATTAAATAAAACTACATTTACTTTCATGCTTAAATATCTGATATTCTGATTAGAAGTTGGTAAGAGAAGTAAATATAAGAAGTACAGGATACGGCATCAATATACTGATGAAATTTTTAACAAATAGTTTGATCCAATGAATGGAAATGATGTGTCAGTCTATCTCTCAAGTGTATGAAAGATACTTGAGTTCCTAATCATAATAATTAAAAATAAATGAAATATTTATTATTTACTATTAATTTTATATAAAAAATACTATCAGCAATAATATTTAATAAAGATCGCAACACAATGAACTAAAACATACTCACAATATTCCTTTCAGCCTAAATGATTGAATCTGAAATTGGGCTATGTTGTTGTTGTTTGCATTTTAATTTATTTTAAAACTTTCTCCTTACTTCTGAAAAAAAAAAAACGTTCTCCTTACTATAAAATGATACTTATAAAAAAAAAAAAGAAAAAAACTTTATGTGGGGTAAAAAATAAACACTGGAAAAAGTCAAATATTTTATGTAAAACTCTTGATTATCAAAACTATGTAATCTTCATTTTAAACAAAAACAATTATTTTTCCACAAAAATAAACATTTTTGGGCAATAAAATTTCATATTGTTATAAAAAAAACACCTGCTCCTGTATATGTTTATTTTTTTATAAATAAAGGTATACATTATTCATCAAAATATAAAATCACAAACCAATTTTCTTTAAAAAACTTGCTTTTTATTATTATGACTATATGAATTTTAATTTCAAGAGCAACATTTCGACTATTTACTTCCTTATAGTCTTTTTCAAGCCACTAAAATATACAAAATAATAAGACAAATAAAATAAAACATTATATAATCATTAAACTCTATAAATATTTCAAATCTTCTCAAAACAAAATTCTTTTTTTAAAAAAACCTTTAAAGACATAAATTAAATATAAAACATTAGAACATTACCTTCCTCTATTTAAAACAACCTACAATTTAAACTTCTATTTAAAACATTCTGTTTAAATTATATTAAGATAAAATACCTCAAAACCAGTCCCATCACCCACAACAATCAATTAGTTTTTTTTTTCCTTTTATTCCTATATTGTTTAAATTCCCTACTATAAAAAAATTTTTCTTTTTTTAAAACTTACTTTATAATTAACTATTGTTTCTAAAAGTTCTATTTTTTTTTGCAATTGATGTGACTAGTTTTTATTTTTTATAAAATCAATTAGTTTTTTTATTCATATATGGCTTAAATTCCTTAATATAAAAATTTTCCTTTAAAAATCTTTCTTTATAATTAATTACTGTTTCTAAAAGTTCTATTTTGTAATTGATGTGACCAGATTTACACTTATGAAAAAAAATTGCAGATTTTTTATCAGATAAATGTTGTTTTAATCTTGTTCTTAACTTATTTTTTGTATTTCCAATATAAGAAACACTTTTACCAACATTCCAGCAGTCTAAACATTTTATCATATATACACCTTTCATAGCTTCAAGCATATCATTTTTTTCACCAACATTAATCAGCTTTTTTAAATCTTTCTTTTTTTTATATACTGGGAGTAATTTAATGTTAAATTTATTATTAATTTTTTTACAAATATTTTTAATCCTAATAAAAATATTTTTTGATACTTTAAATCCTATGTAAATTTTATTAATATTATTAACTTTATTATTAATTTTATTTTCCCCTTTTATCTTCTTTTTAATTAAATTCAAATTATAATCTGAAAAAAATTTTCCAATAATCTTATTTGGATATTCATTTAAATAACATTCCTTTTTTATCATTTCTAATTCTTTGTCCAATAATAAATCACTAGAACATACCAATATTGCTCTTCTAATTCTGTTTTTTATAATATTCATTTTACAATGTTTATCAATGTCTGAAAACCAGTTAGTAATCAGACCATGAAATGTTTTTTTTCTAAAAACAGATGTTTGAAGCTATGAAAGGTGTATATATGATAAAATGTTTAGACTGCTGGAATGTTGGTAAAAGTGTTTCTTATATTGGAAACACAAAAAATAAGTTAAGAACAAGATTAAAACAACATTTATCTGATAAAAAATCTGCAATTTTTTTTCATAAATGTAAATCTGGTCACATCAATTACAAAATAGAACTTTTAGAAACAGTAATTAATTATAAAGAAAGATTTTTAAAGGAAAATTTTTATATTAAGGAATATAAGCCATATATGAATAAAAAAACTAATTGATTTTATAAAAAATAAAAACTAGTCACATCAATTGGAAAAAAAAATAGAACTTTTAGAAACAATAGTTAATTATAAAGTAAGTTTTAAAAAAAGAAAAAAAATTTTATAGTAGGGAATTTAAACAATATAGGAATAAAAGGAAAAAAAACTAATTGATTGTTGTGTGTGATGGGACTGGTTTTGAGGTATTTTATCTTAATATAATTTAAACAGAATGTTTTAAATAGAAGTTTAAATTGTAGGTTGTTTTAAATAGAGGAAGGTAATGTTCTAATGTTTTATATTTAATTTATGTCTTTAAAGGTTTTTTTAAAAAAAGAATTTTGTTTTGAGAAGATTTGAAATATATATAGAGTTTAATGATTATATAATGTTTTATTTTATTTGTTTTATTATTTTGTATATTTTAGTGGCTTGAAAAAGACTATAAGGAAGTAAATAGTCGAAACGTTGCTCTTGAAATTAAAATTCATATAGTCATAATAATAAAAAGCAAGTTTTTTAAAGAAAATTGGTTTGTGATTTTATATTTTGATGAATATTGTTTATACTGACTATTTTTAAAAGAAAAAAGAAGTTCAAGATTAAAGGTATACATTCTAAAGAGGAATTTATTTTTTCTAAAGAAACTGTCTTAATAATATCATGTGGTTTAAAAAAAATATCAATATTGATCAAAGTTCTTAAACTGAAATTACTAAAGAAACTTTGTCAGATAACAAAATGCAAACTAAGACTTTCAAAATAAATATCAAATTTTTAGATTGAAATTGATTTCTAAATTGTGAAAAGAAAAAGTATTAGTGCAATTAATTATATCCTCAAAGCAGGGATTATAGTTGATTATGCTATATTTATAAAGAAAAAATCAAAATCAATCACATCTACTTATGATTTTATCTCAAATGCATAAATATAAAAAAATAAATAATATCAGCACATTTTAAAAAGGAATTAAAGTTGGTAAAAAGCTTTTAATCATACTAAAAGTTTAGAAACATTTATATTTTCTTTTACCTGAACCAGTCAATTGATCTATATTTTGCAAAACAGTTTTGTTAAACTTGTTGATTAAAAACACATCAAAAACTAAGAAATAAATTTAGTGCTAAATGACTCAAATATTAATGACTCCAATGACACAAACCCACTTTTAGTTCAATGAAGTATTTTTTTCTGCTAAACTTAACTTTCCTTTAAAAACTCTTTGAAAATTAAGATATTACTTGATCAATTATTTAAAATAACACATCAAAAATATTGTATTTATTTAATTTAAAATTAAAGCTTAATAATATAAGGATCTTATTCTACATATCATGGAATTTATTAAATTTTTTTGCACTCTTCATATTAGAGAAGTCAAATATTTTTGGTACACTTCATCACAGCAATCCTAAAATAACTAACTAATAAATTGAGAATGGGCTAAATTTTAGATAAAAATTAAGAACATAAAAAAATGTATGTCATTGAAAAAAATATTATCTGCATGTTATTATACTTCAAAGAAGTCATTCTATTGTCAAGACTCTATCTAAAAAAATCTACCATTAATAATAATCATTATAGTCTTAAACTTATTAGAGATTTTTTAAAATGTAAGCCATTGAATTGAAGATAGTGTTGTCTATTAAAAATCATTATCAGAAATGAAAAAAGTAAATGGAGATAATATCAAAACAAAAATAGCACAGAACTGACATTTGGAAGTGTCATGTAAAGATCTTAATTTATGCAAGAAGACCCATAATCCACCTTTAAACATCATTCCAATATTTTAGCATATGCAATTTAAAAATTTTACCATTATATTAAATTGTTAAATAAAAATACCCCACTTAAAAAAATATATTAACCCAAAAAAGAGATCCATGTCATGCTCTAATCTTTTTTTCATTCTAAAATTCAGTTTTTTTTTCAGTCCAATAATAAATGATTCATTAATTCTTTTTTATTAGGCTTATTTATTTTATGATTTTTACTGAATATAAAACAAAACTATTGATTCTTCCAATAGAGAGTATAATATTATAAAAGTAACCTTCTAAAATTTCTCCCATTTTCACACCCTATACCAAGTATTCCCTAGCTATGTTTAACACATCTATAAGCTATTACTTAATACGGCTTACCATATTTTGTTTGTATGCATTCTAAAAGTCAATCTCATTGCTTATATCTGAAAATAAATATTCATTTTCAAATTTTAAATCTGTATGACTATTGATCATTTATTTTTCTATCTACTGAAAGTCTTAAAACTTTGAGTGAATGTCTATTCTTCATTGATCATAATATGAAGAACCTTACTCCAAAACATGTATAGCATATATTTTCTACCAAATACCAATAAATAAAAAAAGTTCTTATTTATATATTGCTTATAATAGCTTCTTTCATATACACTTTAATGCACTGAGGAGGTTTGAAAAAGCTCTGATGAAGACTACTGGATAGTCAAAACTGTAAGGAAAATAAAGTTTTTTAAGAAAATTTGTTTGCATTGAAGTTGTATATGAAAGAAGTTATTATAAGCAATATATTATTCAAAACAATACAATAATTAATACAGTAAATGATATTATAAAAACAAATATATACTATAATTTAATAGAAGTACTTTCAATTATCTATAGTTGAAAATACTTCTATTAAATTATAGTTATTAAATTATTTGTTTTTAAAATATCATTTACTGTATTAATTATTATACAAAATTAACAAAGCGTATGCCACACTTGAGTGAGAAGCTATAAAGATACACAGAAATTATTACACGCTAAGCGCTTTCGAGGTCTTTTGCCTCATATTCATAGCGGTACTGTGAGCTGCAGAATGAAAAAATAAGGCAATGAAACAAAACAGTATGCAAAGCATATGCAAATGAACTAGATAGTCCAACGTTTGGAGATGTCAAAGCAGGTATCTCGTCTATTGATGGAGTTATTATTGCCATTAATAAAATATGCTTCTCTGATTTTCCGCTTGATGTCATTTTTCTCAATACAGACTATTTTAGGGCTGGAAGGTTCAAACAAATGTCCTGTCTTCTTGGAATGCTCTAAAAATGTTGATGAATTATCATTGTTTTTCATGGCTCTATTATATGTATATCTGTGTTGTGCTGTCCTGTTGATTATGCCTGCCTTGGTTTCTCCAAAATAAATGGCCCGGCAACCAGGTTGTGGGCAAGCTATGCTGTAAACGACATGGGGAGTCTGAGAAGGTTCAATTTTGTCCTTAGAGTTATTGATTAGACGATTAGTGCATGGGGGTGTATGAAAGCTAATTTTAAATTTATTGGACAAAACCTTGATTAATTGATAGGAGATTTTAGGTATGTGGGGAAGAGTAATATATGGAAGTTTAATATTGTTTTTATTGTCAGTGATTGTTTTGAATAATTATATATCTTTTATTATAATTGGAATACAGACATTGATTAATAATATATATATATATATATATATATATATATATGAAGATATACAAAAAAATTAAAAGATAAGAATAGGAGTATAACTCCTTATTTATAATATTTATTCATATGTATGTGCATATGCATTCAGCCACATAATAAAGTGGAAAGGAAAATATATCCCATTTTGTCAAAAATACACATATATGTAAACAAAATTATTATTTATATAAATAAAGTGAAAATTAAAACTCCTATGTATTTATAGTTGTTTTATTGATAAAGTGTCAAAGATTTTTAAATTCAGATTTATTGACCAAAATTTAGTACATTATCACTCATGCAAACTTAAATGATAATTTTATAATTTTATAGTTATTTTATATTTTACTATCAAACATCAGTAACACAATATATGATTTTTAAAAAAGAATAATAAATCCATTGATCATATCATGTAATGAAAAATGTAATGTCATCTTAAGGATAATGTATATAAATGTCCAAATAATGAAAATTAAACAGGCAAAACTCTCCATACAGTAGTGCCACTCAGTGCAAGCCAGAGTAATCAATGGCTGCCAGAAGGTCTGTGTTTAAAATCCCTATCTAGTGCCTACTCATCCAATAGTCCCAGACTAGTTTCTGGCTTTTGGCCTTTGTTAGTGAGAAGCTTTGGATCTTAGAGCACTGTACCTAGATCTTAGAATATAATGCAACCATCCAGCAACCAACTTTATCTCTACTCAACTACAAAACAATGAAAATCAAATGGAAAACAGAAAAATATTTTCAATCCAAGCTCATATGGATCTAAACTCATTTCAGCTGTTCACTGATGAAGGCCAAAAGTCAAGAAACTAGTCTGGGAATATTGGATGAGTAGGCACTATATAGGGATTTTATGCACAGACCTTCTGGCATCCATTGATTACTCTGGCTTGCACTGAGTGGCACTACTGTATGGAGAGTTTTGCCTGTTTAATAAGTTATGAGTAAGCATAAAGAAAATGGTGATCATGTGATGTCAATGGTTTAAAACCAATCATGCCTAATAGGATAGTGGTGGCTATGGTTGTTAAAGAGCCAAAAACAACAAAATGTATGGGTTCTGAACTGAGTTCAGACCCATATTATATAAGCTAATGAGCTTGGATTGAAAATATTTTTGTGTTTTCAATTTGATTTTCATTGTTTTGTAGTTGAGTAAAAATAAAAGGTGGCTGCTGGAACATTGCATTAGATTTTAAGATCTAGGTGCAGTGCTCTCAGATCCAAGGCTCCTCACTGATGAAGGCCAAAAGCTAGAAACTAATTTGGGGATATTGGATGAATAGGCACTAGATAGGGATTTTATGCACAGGCCTTCTGGCATCCATTCTGGATTGCACTGAGTGGCAGTACTGTATAGAGAGTTTTACCTGTTTAATAACAGTCATGAGCAAGCATAAAAAAATGGTGATCATGTGATAAAAATTAAAACTTACTTAAAACTGACAACGAACTTGAAAAAAAAAAGTCAGCTAATTTTGCAAAACTTTTAATCTATCATTTGATGTCCAAAATGATAAATTGTCACATCATTATAGGCCACCATAACAGATATGTAAATAAAAAATATATATACTTAGTTCTTAAACATGAAAAGGCTCATCAACTTTTATAACAAAAAATTCCTGTTGTTATTTTTTTGTTTGTTTTTCTATTTATTTTAAAAATCGATTTTATAAAATTAATTCAACTAACATCATAGCAGAGCTTTTCAGATAGAAATATCAAGTCTATTGATTTATGATTTGAAAAAAATGAACTATATTTTTTTCATTCATAATATATCATTGTATCACATTTTAATAAGCAAATCATATTTATCCTCAAAAAAATAAAATCAAACTTACTTTACAAAGGCTGTTGCAGATTGTAATCAAACGCATTAATGCCAAAATATTCTTAAGAATTTTATTGCTAAAACTCTCTTCAGTATTTAAACTAAGATTTCTTTCTACTCATAGTTCATTGCATGGCAACCACATGTTACAACCTATCTTATTTTGCCAATAGTTGGGCTTCAATTTTTAAAAAATAATAAACTCATAGATTTAATTACTTATAAATCAATTTTACTGAAATCCATTGAATAAAATACTTGCAAATCAAGTTATCTATTAAATATTTGATAATCATTTATTTAAAACAGTTCCTCTGTCATAAGACATTACATGGGTCAAAGCATCACCAGAAAACAAAATAATCTATTATTTTTACTTATTAGAAAGAAATACACTCAAGACATATATTTACAATTTTCATCCTAATATCATCCAACTCAGATTTTTTCTATAACCAAAACCTTTTTCATTAAAGTCGTTAATCTTTCCAATAAATCATATCTGAAAGAAAAAATAAATCATATATTTAATGTTTTATTAGCTAATAGTTATAGTAATAAAATTATTCACCAAGCCTTAATTCAAGACCAAAACAATCAAAATAAGAAACAAAAAAAAAAAAGAGCTACTAGGTTTTAGGTTTTTTATATAAAAGAAATTATAGACAGTATTGGATTTATACTAAAATGATGCAATATAAAAACAGTATACAGTATTTATCAAAAAATAATAACATCATAACCAAGCTGCAAGATTCAACCCCTTTTAAGTTATCATGTAGCATTTGTAAAACTTTATATAGGTGTGGGCAATCATCACATCAGTACTAGAAAAGATAAATATGCTAATACAGTTAAACAACCCTCATCATCATAAGCACTCTCACTCAATGCTATAGATTTAGGTTATAATATTGATTTCTCTAGTATCAGGATCCTATCCAGATATGCCACAATCTACCACTGTAAGTTCAGAGAAGCCATTAAGATTTCTAAAAAGACCAAATTATATCAACTACCCAGATGAATCTTGCAAACTTTCTTCTACTTAGAAGAATTTTTTATATCTGATTTTTTTTCTCTTGGGTGAACTCTAAAGTTGTATAAATTAGTGTTTAAAACACCTCTGTCACCATCTTTATAATATTCTATTCATCTTCTAGTTGATGGCTTTTGTGATGAAGCTGCAATGTCAGTATGCTTATAATCATACATCATATATATGATCCCCTCATGAAGCTTACCTACAGCTCTTACCAAGCTTTATTTATAAGTGTGGAAAGAGAAATAATTCAAAATCTCTGTCCCTATCTCCAGTCCAATTCAGGTTTGAGCTTGTGGCTTACCTCAGTGCAGCACTGGGTCTTTGGAAACTAGATCTAAAATGCTAACTCAAATGTCAGCACTTATAAAACACATTTCTAACAATTTAAAAGCATGAACTTTTCAGACACATAAATGTCTTCAAATCCAGCCTTACAAACCAGATAGCTACATGGGTCTGAATTTAGCTGTTTCACCATATAATAATAGCCTCTGCAATATAGGGATCATAAAAGCCTTCAAAGATACACTTAAAATAATTAAAACAAGTCATAAATTTTGTAACTTGCTTTTAAGCTTGCATTTTATGATCACTAGATGGAGCTTATCAATAGCTCTTATCAAACTTTATTTTATAAGTGCTGAAAGAGAAAGAATTCAAAATCCCTATTGGGGGTCCCTATCTCCAGACCAATTCAGTTTTGAGCTTGTGGCTCATCTCAGTGGAACACTGGGACTCTAGAAACTAGACCTAAAATACTAATTCAAAAGTCAGCACTTATAAAACATGTTTCTATCAATTTGAAAGCATGAACTTTTGGTTTTTTTGAATTTAATGGTAGTTGAAGCAGGTTTAAAAAATTAACCAAAAGTACTTCTGCAGATTCAGGTGTTGTTTATAATAGTTTGTTACTGTTAAATTTATTACTTTTATTATAATTACAATTTTGTTTTAATTAATAGACATTTCATTTATATTTTATATATATATATTATAATGTTTTCCATCTTGCTAGGCCTCTATACACATTATAAATGCGCGAATTGATCAAGTTATTTCAACAATAAGAAAGTTGTATTTCTATTTCCAAAAAACATAACTATATTTCCTGATCAACTCTACCTAGTAATTGTATTAGCATGCTGATATATTTTGTAGATTCATTCACAAGCAATGTTTGGCTTTAACACCCACTTTTAGGTCTAACATGGCAGGAATGAGAAATATTTCCTCATTCATCTGTGTCCTTTCTGTTTAAGTGTAATAGTAACGATAAAAATCCCAAGTTATAAGCACAAACGAGCATTGCTCATTGTTTAGAGTCTTACAGGCTCATGGCAAATTGGTCCAACTTGATCTGCCCTCCCCTTTATTGGGATCCCTGCTAGAAATAGACCGATGGGCATATAAAAATGGTCTTATGTTATATACTGTGTACACGAACTCAGAGCTATGCTTTTTCCCCTCTTCAGTAACCACCTACCCTGTCAAATACTTGTGACTTACGTCTACATCAGCCATGATCGTGTTTTTTTTTAGACATATCAAAAATATACATATATTTTTTCTTTCTGTAAGTCATATTAAAAAAATATTTTTTTTATATTTTAATAATCAGGGTTTAATTAGTTAGTTAGTTTTTAATATTTACTGAGGCTATAACCTCAATAATATGCATATAAAATGTGATAGTAGGGACCTCTACAGGTGTTTTAATCACAAGCTTACGCTATGGAAGAAAAGAGGGGAACCCTTCTTTACTTCAACCTACTTTCTATTTAAATAGGTGAAGCTGAAGTGGTTAGATCTGCGAGCGTGAAGCTATTCAATACTTCACTGATTAAGTCCACATTTCTTATTATACATTAATACTCGCGAAATCTTTCGATTTACGAGTCAATGGAAGATTTTATATTTAGAAATCTATTACAGTAATTTAAAGTTGTAATTATAAATTTATTAAATGCACATTGATTACGTAAGTAATATTTACTAAGGCTAAAACCTCGATAATATGCATATAAAATGCATTTTATACGCATATTATCGAGGTTATAGCCTCAGTAAATATTACTTACATAATCAATGTGCGTTTAATAAATTTAGTTAGTTTTTATAATTTTTTTTTTTAAAAATTACTATTTATTTTCTGGCTATGAGTTTTTTGGGTCATCATTGTAATGTTCTTTATTATTACAACTTATCTCAGGTTGTGGTTGTTAAATTGAAGCCCGAGTTGGGTCACCATTATAATGTTTTTCATCTTGCTAGGCCTCTATACACAATATAAATGTGTGAGTTGATCAAGTTATGCCAACAAGAAGAAAGTTGTATTTCTATTTCTAAAAAAACATAACTATATTTCCTGATCAACTCTACCTAGTAATTGTTGCGAATTATGCCATCACTGGAATCAGTTTTTAATTTATTTGATCAGGGTGCCAGGATTCTGAAAAAGAATTTGCTGAAATCTGTCAAATAACCTAACGCAAATTAAGAAGAAAAATGTTTTTTAAACGAATCGGTATTACATCATACCATAAGGAGAATTTTTTTTTTTAAGATTATTATTCCTGAAGCCTATTCAAAACATATTGGCAAAGGTAAATTACATTTTTAAATTTTACTAAACTAATAATAAATTTAATAATAAACACTAATAAATATTATTAATAATATACAAATGAAAATTGATAAAAGTAAAATCTCTTTTATTTTAACAAACAAAAAAAATATTTAATGTTAAATTGTTAATTAAATAAACTGGAGAGAACACACACTAATCCAGATGCAAAACATTAATAAAATAAAGCAATAAACACAATTAATTAAAGTTCTTGGATACACAACAGTCTCTTGAACAATAACATGAAAATGTATATCGGGATCCTATTATACGTTTATTTTTGTAAAATAGTTTGTTGACAATTTAGTCACAAGTGGTAATAATAAAGTCATAGCTTACTGGTAAATTTAGCGAGAAAGTAATAGATAACTATGCATAGTTTTTTGGGTTAGAATGAGCTTGGCCATTTGTTATTAGTTGATCTTGTGTTCTAGTCTCCTAGTCAGTCATAAAGGCTTTTCTTGTGTACATCTTCAGGCACAATGTCTGTAGAAGCTCCGGTTCACTGCGACATGCTGAATTATTTCAGCATAGAGTGATCCTGGATATATTCTTGTTATCCAGGACTAACTATAGAGAAACAAATGAAACAAGATGTTCATCAAACTAGTATCTGCCTTTTATACTAGAGGCCCAGTTTTCAGACTTCTATGCATGTTATTATCATGGTGTTTAGGTTCGTAATCTTGTACAGTCATTACTCATTTTTCAATTACAAAGTTCTCTTTTTTTAGCAAATCTTTCGGCCATCTTTAATTAGCCAAAATATTTTTCTTTTAACTTATCTTTTTACTTTTGGAATTCTTTTAATTTATCTGTGTTTCTTTTGTTCTCTCCAATTTCAACTTTTTATTTTTAATTACATATAAAAAAAATACAAAAGACAATTTTAGCTTTCACTGTATGTTCTTTAAAAAAGATTATACCAATAAAAAAATCTAAATTTACTTTTTTTTTAGCTTTTACCAAATGCCAATATATATATATATATATATATATATATATATATATATATATATATATGTCAAATCATTATATTTATATATATATATATATATATATATATATATGTCAAATGTTTGCTTTATTGTGTACCAAATTAAACAAATGCCACAATGTGCCAATCATCCTATTTAATGAAAAGTAAAAAAAAACATTTAAAAAAATTATTTGTATATATATACCAAAAAGAGTTAATTATCAATGTGTTGTGCATCATGAATACAAACTTAGACTTAGTAGACATAGTGATGACCTAATGTTAAGCCAATCTCTAGACAACCAAGTGTGGAAAATAAAAGTAGAATTCTGTTACATAATTTTATTTTTTAGCTACAACCAATATAATATGTGCAACAGTAGACAGCCATGGCAATAGAAAAGGAAATGGAAAAGCTAGTATACCAAACACCAGAAACTAAACATGGTATAGAAGCAAATCCAGTTCATTTCCATCATCTTTTGTTATTTTTCAAATGATGCAATAACTGTATAAAGCCAACATCTTAAGATCAAATGTTCAACAAGAAAAGATGGATGACTTGTTCAAATATTTTATATTAGCCACATAATTTTTATAATGCAAAACTATAAGAAATTACAACTAATATTTAAATAGAGAAAAGTTTGATAAATTTGTGCTGTTTAACAAAAGAACTGAACTGATTTTAAATTGATATTTAAAAACAAAAACTGTGCTGTTATTTGAATATGGAGAAAAAAAAGTAATAAAACATCACCAGCATTTATATAAATGATGACATATTTCTTTCTTATATAAGCCATTAAATCCCAAATAGCAAATCAAGAAAAAATAAATGTTATAAACTGCTGTGCCATGTATTTTGGCTAAATTAACATTGTCACAGGACTGAAGTGCTACTGTCTTGACCATAGAAGTACAATGACATAATCTACTTGCCTGTATAATGCATAAAAAAACACCATAAGTCCTACAATAAATGTCTAAATGAATTTAGAGGGAAAGCAACTGCAAAAAATGCAAACTTCATTTCAAGCATGCTGCTGAGGAGTTCTAGCGAGGGATGAATGACTCACCAAAGATGAATGATTCAAAGAGAGATAGACTATATCTATGCCACACTCAGGGACAATAACCAAGATGAACTAATGAAAGTTTTGATTTTATTTGTATATTTTTTATATGTTTGGAAAATTCTAGTTTTATTTTACTTCAACACTTGGAAATGTGCCTACAACTTGGAAGAGTACATTAGGATTGAAAGCAACAAAGTGAAGGTGTGGAAGGGGGGGTTATTAAATTAGACAAAATTATTTTTTATGTTAAATAAAGTTTAGGTCAGATTTCCCTCCATAGTGACTTCATACTTGACCATCACCACTAGGTAAGATTTTTGATATTTCCATATTAAGCACATTCACTTATCACAGGACAGAGTTACATTATTAACCCACAATCATTTATGATTATTTTTTGGGTATAAACAACTAACATTCTTGTATGGATATTCTTTTCTATCAACTGTAGGCAACCACACATAGGTAGGGGGTTCCCACAAAAGATGGAACATCAATAACTGGAACTGGATGACAAGGCTATTACATATACACTGGTATTATATTGTAAATTAGTTAGTTCGCTTCATGGTCATTATAATAACAATTTATTTATTTTTATTAACTTTATCTGCTTTGGAAATATTTAGTACCTTATTATGTATCTCCACCATGGGTAAGAGTTGAAATAGTGAACACATTTAACCGTGAATATGTAGAAATACATTCTTGACACATGCAATTATATTGTTTTATCATGTTAAAAGGTTTTAAATGTTTGTTTTGTTTTTTAATAAATGTTGTCAATTTGATTTAAAATAGTTTATCAAAATCATTTATACATTCATTCACCAACTTATAACTGGTTATATATATATATATATATATATATATATGTATTATTATATAAGAATGATATATATATATATATATATATATCATTCTTATATAATAATACAGTAATATGTTTGAGTGGATTTTTAAATCAATTGGAACCTGTATAGAAGTGTCGTAGTTGCTATCTAGTGTAAATTCACACCTGAAGAAAGCCGAAGATAGATTTCTTCTTGAGTTCAAATACTGAGGCCTAACAGAAGCTGAAAGACATGTGAGGTGTGGATAAACTAGCCAAAATTGTATCTAGATTTAATGTGTAAACTTAGAGCTAGCCCATTGGAGGTAGATACAATCATAGGTTAGATACTTCATCACATCATTCACAGCATCCTACCAGTAGATCCTCTATCGAACCATAGTGAGATGTGTTCCCCCTCTTCTGGTAGAAAATCCAGACTATTACTATATATATATATATATATATATATATATATATTGTACCACTAAGCAAGGTACATGTTGTAATAATTTCATCTAAAATTATTAAGAATAAAAATTTCATAAACAATGTAAAGAATTTAAAATTAAAATTCTAATAAATAAAATCACTACAAAATAAGTTTCATGAAAGAAAATGAAGGTTTTAATAAATAAATAATATGTAAGCTAGAATAAGTTGGGAGAGTTGTTGTTTATAAAAGTTTAGAGGTTTTTTTAAAAGAAAATACAGTTAGCCCAGAGGAAAATTAAACCCTGTGTCATTTGTAAAGTTTTACGAATTAATTTAAGAGTAATGTTGGGGAGAGAATTTAACTTAGAAAAGTTAAAATTATAAAAGTCTAAAAATAAATCTTTTACATGAAATTAAAAATACTCTCTTTTCATTTAATTTAAAGAAAAAAAAACTAAAAAATCTATTTTCATTTGTTAAAATAAAATAAATATATATGTGCATAAATAAAGATTGTATTTAAATATAAAGTTAAATATAAAAAATAAATTAAAGTTTATAAGTTAAAAAATTCTCTCAAAGATGCATGTACTAATAAGCTACAAAAGAATGGAATTAGCAATGGCTACTAATTAAAATCCATAAACAACTGGATTGAACACATCTTAAAAATTTAATAAAAGCAGTGGATGAATTTAAAATGAATTAGCAATTGCTACTAATTAAAAAGGATAACAACAAGATCATTATATAAATAGGACTGGAAATTTTATCAGTCAGTCATTCACATATCTAAACTCAATCACCTGTTATACATATTTGTGAATAAAGAAAATGCAGTGTTGAGCAGTTTTCACAGCATGCGATGTAATTCAGCCTCAGTCATCAGAATATCAGTAATCTGCCTGATAGAAATAATGTCCATCTAACAATTTGAAGCTGCCAGGATTGTCTAACTGCCTGAAATAGATGTAAAATAGAATAGCAATCATTAGAACCTTAACTGAAGCCTAAAATTGAACCAGTTGGTAAAACACACACATGAACTAGCAAACAGCAAGAAGCCACCACATTCCAAAATCCTATAGGTAATAATATCCTCTTATTCCAATTTTTGACATTAATTAATGTAGCCATTGCAATCTTGAAGCCTCCCAGAGTCAGTTAATAAATGAACTCTATAACTGCATAAAATGAACTATTGATGTGCATGTTTTAAATGCTTTGTACTTATTTAAATAACTTTGTTATATTATATTTTATTGTATTTTATTAAGAATGTGTGTGTGGGTATTATAAATAAAATTATTGTTTATTTAATTGAGAAGATTTATAATTAGTTTACAACTTATAGTAAGCATTTGAGTTAAAATAAATTATCTTTGAAAATTAATATTTTGTTGGTCAATTCTTTACTAATATCACTAATTAGAGCAGCAATTTATTATATTATGCTGTTGATTGGGCTAGTTGTGATCTCTTAGGCACTGAAATAGTTTGCCATTATTCAGGATACATTAGTTGCTTTTGTAATTAACTGGTGCCTAGAGTTTACTCTGAAACAATAAAGTGCTTTGAATGATAGGTGTTGAATTTTGCAGATGAGAAGATCTATGTACTTGAAATTTAGCCACAGTTATGTATCTTATATAGGTGTGGATTGGTCATAGGTACACTCTGGGTATTATGCTTCTCTGCCTAAGGGGACTGGTGTGGAGCAATACCTAAATTGCAGTGGAGTAGATTGAATGTATAATAAATAATATAATAATTGTATCTTATTTTTATATATAAAAGTAAGGCTTACAATTTTTCTTGGCAGAGTCTCTATTATATTAAAGAGTAAAACATTTTATGCTAGTTTTTATTTCCTATTTGATCTACTACCCTACTTGGTTCAATATATATATATATATATATAATGATATTCTTATTTGATGTATGTATTTCTTCAAAATTATATATGTAATCTTGTAATTAAGATTATATTAATATATATATATATCGTACCGGTCAAAACATGTTTATCCATCTAACATGAGCTGGAACTCACAAAATGTACTTCAAACCCAGTCCAGCCCAAGATTTAGGTCAGGACCAACCTGGATTCGAACCCACTCCATGAGTTCCAGATCAAACACCTAATGAATAACATAATAGTGATAGCACATGAGAATTAATTTTAAATCTGGCTGACTAGGAGAGCGGAGAAGACAATGAGACATCTCTTAACTATGACTATATTAAAATACATATAAGCAGGCTTTACTTTTGGAAGTGGAGAAAAGAAGGAATTCGAACTACTCAGATAAGTTAGACAATAAAATATATTTTATTATACTGACAAATTATTATTATACATTTATAAATTAACTACATTAGTATGTGCATGAATGAGCAAGCGATAGATAATTACATAGTGTCATTCATGCTATTATTTCTCATATGCTCTTTATTAGCTAAATAATATATTACAAATAAACACACATCTTTGGTGGGTCCAATATTAAGATGCAAATCAGTATTAGAATGAATTACATAATATTGCCATTAACACTTTGATTTGTGGTTCTGAAACGTGGTGACTAACATATGATTTAGGGGAACATTCTGAAATTCATTATACATATGATATAAATTATTTTCATGCCATTGAGGTCATGAAAATAAACAAAAGACAGTTAAAAGATTATATTTGAACTATGACAAAAATATTTATTGAAAAATTATTTTAAACAATAGTAAGACGAATGCTTTATTTTCCCCAAGGCATATAGATACTCTTAAAAAGAAATATAAATTACGACAGTGATATTGTATATGATTGAAATAATCTTAATGAATAAAATAAAAGTAGTTGGCGTATATATATATATATATATATATTAAGCAAAGCGCAATTTTAATATTAGAGCATTAAAACTGGGTCATGAAGCAAAAGATATAATAATACAAAGAAGTTTGCAGTGCTGACATAATAGCCTAAAATAACTAAGAGAAAAAGGTCATGCTTCTGGATGAAAAATGAAATCTCACACCCCCTTCTAGGGTAGTGCTTAGAGAAAAGTAGATAGGCATGGTGTGGCCCAGACTTTTGCGGGTATAACCAATGCGAGAGGCCCCTTTTATCTACGAAGTGAATATGCATAGCATGTGCCAAACTTACAGGATCACTGCCAGAGGCATTTTATATGGAATAAAGGTGGTTCCAGATAGAACAACTATCTATGGAATGAGAAGAAATCTATGGGTTTGATCTTGTCGTAACCCCCAGATTAAGAAGCACAGATATATAATCACAAAGATCGGCTATATGTCAGGAACGCAGTACGATATGATAAATGTCACTAACGACCTTGAATAGTTTTACTGCTTTAAAAATAAATGGCCCTTGTTTGAATACTATAATGCGCCATGCAATTATAATATATATATATATATATATATATATATATATATATAGAGAGAGAGAGAGAGAATATTTCATTTAATAAAATATACATTAAGATTTTACCTAGTAAAAGAAACATTAAGATTTACCCCCATCCCTTTTCTGATATTTGAAATAAATCAAGCCCACTTTCGCGATTTTATAATAAATGAAATATATAAGTACTTTATTTGATATTTTAAGCATACATTTTAAGAGTATATAAATAAAAAAACTAGCAGTTATATATATATGTAAAACAATTAAGTCACCTTATTTTAGAATTAAATAAATAATATTTTATAAGATTTCAAAGCGTTAATTAGCTTAAGTTCTGAATTTTCAGAGTTAAACAAATCAGTTTTTATATTAAAAATGAACCTAAAATGTTGATTCATAAAACAATCTGGCAAACGTATTAATTAACAATACGTTATATTTTAAGGGAACGTTAATAAACTTGATTCATGAAGGTTTACTTAAAAAAAAAATAGAAAGGATTTTTAGAAAATTCAATTCGTCAGATTGTTTTAGATTGACATATTAATAAGCAAGCAGATATATAAATCAAATAATAAATATATATAAATAAATGACCGCACCAAAATTAAAAAGTTAAGAGCATTTGAGATAGGATTAGATATAAAGAAATTATTTGAGAGCAAAATTACATTTACAGATATATATATATATATATAAAGCAAAGTTAAAGAATACATGAGAAGATATCCTTGATAGATTATTTAGACTAAATTGACTATTAGGTGGCGGCTTGGAAATTTACCTTGCAGTTTTAAAGATCCATTTTAAAGTATGGCACGTGCACGGTGATTGAAATGCAAGTACTTGGGTGGCAGGAAACTTCTATTAGCATTCTAAAGTTCTTTTTAGACCTTTTTTCATTTCATGGCACCAGGATATTATGGTAGCAGCAGAGGCCGCTGAAGAGTGGTGGATTTACTGCTACATCATTTCAAGTTTCAAGCAAAACAAAATATGTTTATAATACCTCTCTCTAAAAGTAGCTAAAACTCTTTCAATAGTAGTTAATCCCTTGTGATTCAAAATTCAGTCATTTTATACCTTTTCTTTTATCAGTTGTTTTTGAAGATGCAATTGGAAGTTAACATCCAAAAATAAATTTAAATCTATTTCCAAATTAGAAATAGATTTGACAACACGTTTTTTTTAACAAAAGTATATCTAATTTTAATCCCCTTTTAAGTAAAACTTTAATTTAAAAAATATCTACCCCAGATTAAAACAATAGTGCTTCCAACCCTTAATTATTTTTGGACAATTAACAAGTCACATCTTCCATATTGGATTTTATAAAAAATATACAGTTTAATAGAAAAACAAGCAATTTAAAAAGAAAAAGCTAAAAATGACATATAATAAATATTTAAAAACATCAATATCTTGTTAGTATGTTTTGCTCATATATATATATATATATATATATATATATATATATATATATATATATATATATATATATATATATTTGAGCTGAATCTATAATACTTTAATAACAAAGAACTAATAATTAATAAAAAGAATTAATAATAATTTTAAAACATGTTATTGAAACATTAAATTTTATAATTTAGGCACACATCTCAAACATATACATAAAAATATATACACGACAAAAAGGAGCGGGATGGAAATAGGGGTTTGAAAACAGGTTAGTAGGTAGAAACATGAAACACAATCTTAAGCTAAGATTGACTGCTTCAATATATATATATAATTTATACACATATTCATCTTAATTTCAAGAAATCTCTATGCTGCATGAGAAAAAAAAAATCAAGAAAACTCGATTCATATTTCAGTTGAGAATTGTCAAAACAATTCAAAAAAAAATTGTGGTGTGTCTTGATCTTAAACTCAGTGTTGAAAAGATAGTAAACTTACCATTTCATTCATGATTCTTTATTCTACGAATAATCTCATAATATTTACAATTGCAATAACAAGTACACATGCAGTGAAATTAGGCAATTAACATTTTAGTTTCTTTAAGGTCTCAAAGAGGAATCAAAGGTTCACTTTAGAGATTAGAGCAAACTCCTTTCTCCAGCCATTATGAAATATATACTTTCTGTATTTTTTTTTTTTTGTATTTGTGATTATTTGTACATTCAGTGTTACACCATAGTAAATTAATTATTATATTGTATAATTGTTTTTTTGCTACTACCATTTAAACTCAATGCTATAAACCCAGTAAACTTACAACATGGTTGATGTGGGTAGATGAGCCGCTTATCTATGTTCGTTAATTATATAAATAATTTTGTAATAATGACTGCTATATTGAGAAGAATGTATGAAATGGGTATTAAATCCCTGCTGATTCTTTTAAAAGTTCAAAAAATATTCAAAGGAACTTTTTCCAGTTATCAGATTTTCTTCTGCAATATTTTTTTTTATATGTATGTATATTTGCACACTTAAATTCAGTGGAACACTTTAGTAAATTCACTATTATATTGTATATTGTAAAATTATTTTTCTTATTGTAAACTCCATTTTTTCAGCAATCGGTGTATGTACATTAAAATTGCCCACAGCAATCTAAAGAAACTCCAGTCTTATTATTAGTCTGTTGAATTTAAAGTAATTTGTTTATGACATATGAGTGCATATTTAATTAATATTAATTTATGAAATAACATAGTTTTGACTATTTTATTTCATCTGACTACTTTTGAACAATTATAAGTAGACGAACAAAACAATACATATCCAAGGTCCATTTCTATGCATTTTTATTATTATTAAATATTCAATAAATTAGTTTTTGGCTTATATATATATTATTTAGCAATAAAAGCACAATGTTTTGAAAGATAGTAACCGATTTTTTTTTTTACCTTAATAAATTATCAGTATTTTTTTTAAAAAAAAATTAAAAAAATATTAATTTTTAGTTTAAAAATTAGAATAACTTTTAAGAAAATTTGATTTAGATTAGATAGAAAATTTACAACGCACTTAAAGTGTGTTAGTTTATGTCAGTATTAACAAAAGCCTACCTTATTTATTAGAGGAAAAAGAAAAAGTTACCCAGAGGCGTAAGATCAGCAGGAAACCTTCTCAACTTCAGCTCGACTGTCCCCAGGCATGTGCCAGCTTTTATCAGTGTGAAATTTTAATGCATAATTTTTACAACCATTTTTCATTCACTATTTCTAGCTTTTGTAAATATGATAAATTAGAAAGGTGGCTACTCTCACTAAGAATGAGTCATAAATAGTCCAAATTACACAAAGAAATTATTAAAAATCAAAGAAGATTTACCTGTAAATTTTGAAATTTCTAATGTAATCACTTTTTCAAATAATAATACCTAAATATTATAGGTAAACAAATGCATGTATATGGTAATATTGTTAAAATGTTTAATTATATAAGAACAAATAAATTATCTCCATACTTTTTTATCTAAAAAATATGCGACTTTTTAAGAAATTATAAAATTTCACTTTTCTTTATCTTCCTGAGATATGAATATATAGACAACCTATATATAAAGGACTACCTTATATATTAACTTTTTCACAAAATTATTATTTTTATGTTTTTTTATATACTTTTTTCAAAAATACTATTTACATGTATGCTAGTTTTTTTTTTTTTTGTTTGTTTTTTCATTACATTTTTTTAAAATCTTTCCAGCAGATTTCAATCTTATTTATTTTCTGTAATTAATTTTCTTGTCAATTTTAATGGTGTCTGTACAATTATTTGTTCTTGAAAAATACTTTTGCAACTTTTAAATAACTGCTGAATTATTGTATAATGCACTGAGACGTCATCTAGTCTTGAACCAGGTTTTTCTGAACAATGATTTTTTGTACTCGTGGCAGAATTTAGTGGAAAACAATTATTTTTATTTAAAGTATATTCTTTATTAATAACACAAATTTTATATACACTTTTTACAAATAAACCACATGGTTTAACTATCAGATATACATAATAATTATTTTACTCTACTTTAAAAACACTGCCCTATAGAAATGCATCACTATATATCCATGTCTTCTATAAATATTTTTGATTTAGATTATCAATCCCATACTTCACATAGTGTCGGCATACATCCACACCATATTTTGACCATAATTTTTTTCGGTAGGTATCTTAGGCATTGATTAAAGTATTTGCTCCAATCTTTATCTAGTTTTTTTAACCAGTTATACTTTTTATTATCATAGATCGCATTACATCTTATGGACCATATTGTTTTCAATGTATGTATTATTGCCAATGTGTTATGTGGGTTAAAGTTCACAAAGCTTCTTTTTACTATTTTATTTAAGTTTATTACTGGTTTATGAAACACTTTATTTCTAATGTGCCAGAGGGCTTTACACTCCTCAAATAAGTGCAACAAGCTATCTTCCTTTATTTTACATAATACACATATTGGTTCCAAGTTCATATGGAGCCTACTATTCAGCAGGGCCTTAGTAGGAAGGAGCCCATTTAGTAACCTAAATGTAAACCTAATGTATGATTGAGGTGCATATATCTGTTGTAATTTCTTCAATATATTATTTATATTTAATCCAGGTAAAAATCCTTCTATACTTCGTGCATTACTTCCCTGGTTTTTTATCTCTCTATATTTAACCCCTTCCAAACTAATCAAGTCTAGATTGTCCTGTAGATCCTTGTATGCTATCCGCAGATCGGCAAAAAAGGATCTTCTTTCTACTTAAATACAATAAGTAATAATTCTTTAGATACTATAAACCAAGAAAATATATTTAAATCATAATAAGAAAGCGAAACAAAACTTTGGAGTTATAATGGCATTCAATACTATAATGAACATTATTTTTTTATTATTATTATTATTATTATTATTATTATTATTATTATTATTATTATTATTATTATTATTATTATTATTATTATTATTATTATTATTATTATTATTATTATTATTATTATTATTATTATTATTATTATTATTATTATTATTATTATTATTATTATTATTATTATTATTATTATTATTATTATTATTATTATTATTATTATTATTATTATTATTATTATTATTATTATTATTATTATTATTATTATTATTATTATTATTATTTTAGGATTATTTTTAAAGATTACACTAGTCATTAAAAATGAAATATTTTTTTAAAACTAAAGTCTCAGATCCAGAAGATTAATTAATCTAGCTACAACAGTTTATCCATGGTCATTAAAGTAAATAAATGTAAAAATAGATATTTAAAATGTTATGACTACAATAAAGCAGCAGAAAATAATTTATTATCAGACATGAAAAAAAAACAATATTGTAAGATTGAAAGTAATAAGTTTTGTAAAAATAACAGTAAAAATAAGGTTTGTTACTACAGGTGTATCAACAGATGTAATACAATGTATATATTTATGACTATGGATAATGACATTTTATAATAGCAGTTCTATAAATAACAGATTGTTTGTGATTAGACACAACTACAGTTCCAAATTAATACCAGTATTTTATTGTTTTGATGTTTATAAATATGTCTGGAAACCAATAGGCATAATGTCAATACCAATTAAATACACAAAATAGTTTATGTCATTGATTGTCATCAGTGAAAAACACTTGGATAGTAAATATCCATTCAGCACACATCTTTTCTCCTATTATATTGTTAATAGTGCATTGCAGTTCCAAATAAAATTAAAACTATTTGTACAATTATATAGATCTGACACTAATCCTCCAACTATATAATTTATTTATAAGCTAACTTCAGACATCATTCAAGCTTTGACAAGAATAGTATACAAAACAAATATGATATAACTCTTTAAGCTTTCATTTAAAATTTGTATTGGAAACAGTAGTCCACCCTAATATTTTACTCCAAAGTCATGTATTGAAAACTGAGCAATCAATATATCCAATATAATAGTTCCAACTAAATTCCCAGATTAATTTTTAGTTATTCATTTTTATAAGTGTTGTGCATTGAGTTTGTGTTGATATTTAGTAGTGATTATCCTTAGTGATATATAGGTATATCGTACTAAGAGATTTGTCAGGAGATTTCAATATATGTATTCTGTTACTGCTTATCAAAATATTTGGATAAATATAAATTGAAAAAATGTAAAGAAATATAAAAATAGTCATTTGCATTGTTATATTCAATTTTAAATAGTGTTTTAAAGAACTTCTGATTGAGTTTTAAGTTAATAAACATCACATTATCACCATTCCTTATGCTTGCTTATAACTGTTATTAAAACAGGCAAAATTCTCTATATATGTATTGCCACTCAATGCAAGCCAGAGTAATCAATGATTGCCAGAAGGCTTGTGCATAAAATCCCCATCTAGTGCCTGTGGCATCCATTGATTACTCTGGCTTGCATTGTGTGGCAATACGTATAGAGAGTTTTCCCTGTTTTAATGTGTTATAAGTTCTTATTGCAGTTAAATCATTCAAACAAATAAAGAAATCTAGAACTCAAATGTTTAAAAAAATTAACTAAAATGTGGTAAAGATAATTTTTGACTGATAGAGTATAAAATCATTAATGTAATTAATATTTGATCATATGTAACACTCACATTAAAGTAATATATAACTATTGGATAACAGAAAGTTGCATTGGCTTTTATAAAAACAATATTGGTTGTTTAGTAGTATGTCACACATTTTAATGATTATTTTATAATGGAATTTTGCATTTTAAAATCCCCAAATAAACCATCTGATTCTGATTAATAAAACATGCATTATGATTAGAAGCATATGTCTATGTGTATGCAATTACTTTAAACCAGAATGGATTTGATATTACATTAAATTGTTGAAATAATTTAGTTGTAATATGAATATTAAGAATTTAAAAGTCAGCCATGAATACTAATGCTAATATCAACTGTAAAAATTTTCAAAATTTGTAGTTGGATGCCATTAAAATAAAATGAATGATATGGTTGAGTTCCTCAAAGTATCAGTTGATGTTCAGGCACTAATGTAACTGGCTAAGCACAGCAGTTCCATTCAGTTACACCAACTGATTTTTTTTTCTTTCTTAAACAAGAATCACTCTAAAAAAAGTCTACTTCTTAAATTAGTTACTATGGCTAGTGTGCTAAAAAATGAAAACATTGGATATTATTTTGTATATGAATGTAAATCTTCAAATATATTAATATTCTATTATGTTGCATGTAACATAGGATTATGCTGCCTGTATTTTAAAAGTTGTTACTTTGGAATAATCAGTGAACTACCATTTTAATAGTTCATCAGTTTATAATTTGAAACAAAAATTTGATATAATTCCCAGAAATCATTTTTACTAAAAGTAAAAGAGCAAGAGGTGTCTTACATTATTGTAATTGAAATCTATAAATAGTGAGACCTGTAAAAACTACAGATTTTTTTATCTCATTTTTTTTATATTAGAAAAACAAGAATCTAAACACCTTTGAGTAAATAAAATAAATAAAATTATGAAATTTAATTTTAAATTAAAGAGATCCTTGCAAAGAAAAAAAAAAGAATCTAAAGTGAAGTTTCTTTAGATATTTTATGACATTGTTTAACAGTGAAGTAGGGTGGTTTTCTTTACTCTCCTCAACTGTAAATTGATTTAGAACTTTTAGCTGATAAGCCTGACATTATCATTATGCTCAACATCTCAGGGTAGCAGTAAACATGCTGAAGATTTATGATTCAATCTGCACATAAAAAAGGTAATTCGATAAATTTTAATGTAACTGTGTTACTCGTTCACCCAAGCAATTTGATTTATTATTTACTTGTTTTAAATAAATTATTTACACAAACTGCACCAACAAAATTGTTGAACCTTTTTATTATTATAAGTGACAAACATAATATCACTTCACTCTTATTGCTGTAAATAAGTTATAAAGCAAATAATAATTAATACTATTGTGGGTAATGATGTTCAATCAGTGTTTTTTATTAAAATATAAGTGTTTACAGCAGTAATACTGAAACAATATTCACAAAAACTATCTGAAATGATAATGAATATTGAAGCAATATTCTCTGCTAAATAATGACAACCAGTCTGTCATGAAATTTTCAGAAAAAAAAAAAGACAAAACAAAAATAAATAACGATTGATTACTATTTTTTTTTTTAATTTTTTGCTTGGTAAAATAGGTAATAGATTTTCCATAATACTAAAATACCACTAAATGAAATGCCTTGTGTAATTTATACTAATGATAATATGGTCACTTGTTCTGTATGATATAACATTTTAATTTATCCTTCCTCACTTATAAAGTCAATTTAATAAAACTCATTACTCAAAAGTGCTCTATTCAACACATTGTGAAACTCACACAAATATTATCATCAAAATATTATAAGCTTAAAACGTTCTACAAAAAACTCAATATAATTGAAAAAAAAACCCACTAGCCTTGCATTGGTGATCAAGAGGTCAGCGCGACCGCCTTGCACTAGCAGGCCGTTGCCCAGGTTGTGGATTTGCGTCCTGGCCGATGCTATGACACTTAAAAAAAAAAAAACACTACTATTTTATCTAATATATTCTGTAATAAAATCACCAAAATAAGTGTCATTTCTTATATGAACTAAAATATCCTTATTCTATTTTTAAAATCATTTCACTGATCTATTTAATCATAAAACAAAGTGGAGGAAAAATATATCAAATTAAATTTATTATAACATCTTTATACATAGTATAAAGATTTTCTATCATCTTTTCAATCTATCACTTTTCACTACTTTTTTTTTAGTATTTGGCCTTATAAAAATAATTGATAAGATTATCAAAACATGACTTAGACGTTTGCTTAAAATGTTGTGAATAGAACATATATATGACTTACGATTTGACACTATGTCAAATAATCTTGGAAGTATTTCTAAGCCAGAATCACAGGATTTTTTTTTTTGCAGGTAAAATACTCATAGCCAACGTAATTCACCATGACACTATTGGTTGATGAATAGCTATATAATTATTATTAACTAGAGAATAAAAACCACAAGTTAATACAGATTGGTCATGTTAGTGCAAATGCATTGGTTGTAAAAATGAAGCACTACTGATTATTTTCAAAGTCAAGAACCATGGATTGTGGTCATGTTCTATCACACTTGATACTTTTTATGAATTCTCAATCAATAAACCATCTGATATTAAGATGAAGTAAGTTTAATATCTTTATATGGACTGATTCTCTAGTTTATTATTATATTATGTATTTTTAAAAATCTACATCAACTTTTTAATTGTATCCCATAGAGTGAAACACATTATCTGTGTTTTATGCTTTGATTTTGGTTCAATATAAAAACAAAAGTAAAAAGTGAGCATAAAATTAAATTAAAAATTTCCAAAATAAAAATGATACTTCTGCAAAAACCTCAATCATTTAAATTTATTCATTATAGTTTTATTTTTTATTATTTGAAAAAGAGTTGTTTATAATTCCAAAATAATTTTAACATATAATATGATAGCTTAGGTATCACCCCACTAAAGCTTTAGTCTTTATTTTAAAAAATTAAGGAAACATTTTCAACAAAGATAATAATAGAACTTTCAGTTTCACATTTTATTTCTTATTACCCACAAATTAAAACATTCAATGATTAAACATTATTCTCTGTGATCAAGTTGCAAACTTTACTATCTATATAAATATAATGGACCATAAATAAAGGTGGGATTCCACCTTTGTTGTTAAAAGGAGATTGCCTTATTAACAGTAAGAGATTGTTGATTGTTATTGACATTGGGATTGTCTAAGTGATGACTAATTTTAATGATTATTTATTACAAAGGTACAAATATTGGAATACAAGTGGAATGGGATTCATAATAATTAAAAAGTGAAAAAAGCACCATTGTAAAGATTGATGATATATCAGATAGAGTGGCAAGGCTAGTTGTTCAATTTAATGGAAGATACCAAATGCAGTTACTTCAGGTTTATTTCACAAGTTCTTATTGTGATGAAGAAGTAAAGTATTCAAAGGTATTTTAAATGAAAGTGTTAGTTTAATAAACATAAAGTAACAACAACTTTGAAATAAAAATTTTGTTTCAAAAATAGTGGAAAAAGAAAAAGAAGATATATCGGAGACACAGATGTTGATGAAAATAATGATGGATATGATGAATATGATGAAATAAATGCTTCAGGAATTCAAGCAACATTGGCAAGAGTTCAAAGCAGAAATGAATAAAGAAATTAATCAGTTTAAAGTAGAAATAATTACTGAAATGAAGGCAATGAGACGTGAGATAACAGGAAAGGTAGAGAAAAAACAAGAAGCCATAGAGTTCGATTTTATCAGGATACAGAAGAGGAAGTTGAGGTGGTAAGAGATGTAAGTGAAGGGAAGGATGAATTAGAAAGTGTAGATCAAGATATAGTAGAAACAAGTGTTAAGTATAGTAGTTTGGAAATGGAAAAATATGGGTAGAGGATAATGTAAAAGAATTTTCACAAGGAAATAAAAATAAAAAGGTTAAAGTAAACATTCATCCTCATTGTAAATGTAGATTTAAAAAAAGAAAGAGTAAAAAAAATATTCTCATATTGAAATAATATGGAGTTTTACTATGTATAAAGGTTTTCTGATTTACAAAGCCGAAACTAGGTTGGAATGGGAAAGAGATAAAATGATAAATTATAAGCAAGGAATAGACAAGAGGGGAAAGTTACTTTATATTATAGAGTTAGTAGGTAGAAAGAAAGAACCACCTGACAAAGCTTAGGAGTTAGTAAATGGATGGAATATTAAAGTAACAAAAAGAAACAAAAGACTGGAAATGGATAATGAATTTAATGAAAAAAAAACTTTGATGTACGTGATAAACTTGAATCTAAAAAATTTGCTATTTAAAACTAAAAAAGAGTAAAGTTAAAATGATGAGTTGTTTTCGTAAAATAATAACAAGGAGGCTTTACTGAATAAAAGATTTTTTTCTCCATGCACATAGTAATAAAGAAAAGGTGTTCATAAATAATAGGTTAAATTAATGATTTAAAGTAATGTTTGCAGGATTTTTAATAAATGAATAAAATAGCCGAATTACGTAGAAAATAATAAATAAGCGTAATAAAATAAAAGTTTGTTTTAAATGCATGCAAGTTAATAAAAGAAAAGTTAAATAAATGGTTTAAAGTAATCAAGATAAAAATATCTGTAGAAAAATAAAGAATGAATCGTAATAAAATAAAATAGTTTTTCTGAATACATGCAAGTTAATAAAAGAAAGTTAAGAAATATGTTAAAATAATGTGCATAATAGTCTAAAAATAACATTGTAAGATTAATATAAATGCACATCTAAGTTAGGAGTGTATATGAGATTGAAATTAATTGAAAGGAGTATGCAAGCATAGAATAAGTTTTAGGAAAAGTAAAGCTGTTGGCTGGATGAAATTAGCACCCGTAACATACTATCAGAGATTACGTCTCAGGGGGAAGTCCCCATTCTCATCATAAATGTGCACTGGGAACAACCAGAGTAAGCTGCAAATCACGTCTTCTGGAGAGAGCCCTATATTATTCCTATTTTGTTCCAAAGCATAACTTAAATTGGACAATAGATGAACCCTGCCATTCGCAGTGACCTTGTCTATTTCAAAGTCTGGTAAAAAACTGACACATAAAGCTCCATTTTAAATACATATAAGCCGGTATAAGCCAGCAAACTCTGCATCCACCTCATTTTAAAATCCCTGTATCACAAAAATAGTATTATCCTCATGGTCATTATCCAGTACTTGATCATTGAAAGCAATGTTGCCAGCATAGATGGAAAAAAAGCATAGTCAAAACATATTGCTCTCAGCATGTATATTTTAGATAAAGAAAAGTAAACTTAAAAAAAAAATTCAAGTAAATATTTCAGATTTAATAAGTGAAATTGTCAGAGATAAAATGGGTCAAATAGACACATTTTACTCTCAAATGGAGGGTGGTATAATGTACCAATATCTTATCTGTACATCTATAATTTTGGCTAAAAACTTATTAAAATAAAATTATCATAAATAATGTGAAGGTTAATAAATCAATAAATAAATTTATAAAAATCTAGAGAGTTTTTTATTAAATAAAATGCAATTTGCTGTCAAAATGTAAAACTAAAAGTCTAAAGAGTTTTTTTTATTATTAGTAGTAGTAGTAGTAGTTTGAAATAAAAGTTACAATTAATTAATTGGAAGAAGATAGGAAATATAACTTAGAAGAAAAACTAAAAGCTTAAACTATAAATATTTACATGAAATAAAAATATCTCTCTTTTCATTCAATTTTAAAAAAAGGGTCTTTTGCCATTATTTGAAAGAAATATATATATGTGCATAAATGATGAATTAATGTTAAATATAAGAAATGTGTGCATATTAATAAAATGAAATGAGAAAGATAAAAATTGTACCACATAATTTGCAATGGCTATGAATTTAAAAACAATAAATTTGCGATGGCTACTAAGTTAAACGAAATCCACAAAACAACAAGTTGCAATCGCCACTAATTAAAAGATCTCCAACAACAAAATTAAAAGCTTATCTAAGGAATTTCAACAACAAATATAGCTGGTGGATACCAAAATGACAACAGGATATCCTAATAAATAGTACAGTTTTTTCATTGGACAATCAGTACAGTTCAGTCAATTAATCAATTCAGGTTGCAGTTCAGTCAATCAATCAAGCAATCTATTATGTATCCAGAATCAATCATGCATTGTTAATCATTGTCGGAAACATACGACTTTGCTCCAGCCTGAGTCTGATAAAACAGCCAACCTGCCCATGAAAATAATGTCTGCCTAGCAACTTGAAAATCCACAGTCAATATCTAATTGTCTTAAAGAATAATGCCTCAGAACACTAAGCATTAAATCGCCACAAGATAAAACCTCAAATCTAACTAGTTAGAAAGATTTCATTTGAAGCAGCAAACAGCAAGAAGTATACATGTTTTAAAATACTAGATAACAAATAACATTTTCTTATTTCCATTTCTAGCTAAAGTAGCCATTGCAATAATTTGAAGCCTGCCAGAGTCAAATAAGAATGAACTCTATAGCATGCATAAAAGCTATTGATGTGCAGATTTTGATATGTCGTGGGTGTTAATGCTTTAGGATATGTTATATTGATTTCATATATTTTAAATGCCAAATATTATTTAATTCTTTGTTATATTATATTGCTATTATATATGTGTGAGCCTGAAGTTGTGATAAGTCCCTGTTTTATTTAAATAAGTTTCATATACATAATTAAAAGTAGAATAATAAATGTTTAGTTAAATAAATTATCTTGAAGCTTAATTTTGTCGGTCAATTCTTTACCACTAGTTAAAGCAATAATTTGTTATTATATTACAATTGATTGAGCCAGTCATCTTAGGTGTCAAATTAGTTGCCCTTGTTCAAAGTGTGTTAATTGTTTTGGTAATTAACTGGCTCCTGGAGTTTACTTCGAAACAAAAAAAGTGCTTTGAATGATAGGTGCTTAAATTCAGCAGTCGAGAAAATCTGTTTCCATCAAATGTGGTCACCATTATATATATTTTATATATAGCTCTGGCTTGGTTACAGGTTCCTTTTAGGCATTATTTTTCACTGTCTAAGAAACTGTGGTGGAGCGATACGTAAATTGCATTGGATTAATAATAAATATTGTATCATATTTTGTATAGAAGTCTTATAATTTTGCCTTCATCAAGTTATTATATTAAAGAGTTTAAAATGATTAGTAGTTTTATTGACTCTCCATAAGTGAACTTTCTTAAAACCCTCCATCTGGTATAATATATTTATATCAAGTTAATATATAGACTAATGAACTTTTATAAAAGTAAATTAAATTTATGAAAAATAGCAGCAACAATTATTTAGAATTGTCTTACAAAATTATAAAAAAAGACCAATTTACGAAAATCAACTCTTTAACCAATCGGCTGATGGACTCATTTAAAAATGAAGAAACTTGATGTCACTGTAAATCGCTTAGTTTTTATACTACGTATACGGTTTAGACGTCATTTTTAAGAAGGAAAAAGTTCTGTAAGATGCTGCCCTCTTTTGAATTATTTTACAAATAAAAAATCAATAAAATACCATATATGTCATACAAAACCAAAGCACTGCCTTCTCACCATCTTTTCTTGAATCTTATTGGCTGTTGAAATTTTGTCAACAAAAAAAATGGCTGCCAAAAAGTAAAGAATTACGAATGGTTTTTGTTTTATTTTGAAAATGATAAACGAATGTTTTAGAGAATTTTTGATGAAAAACATAACTTATTTTCATAAAATATGCTAAAAATAAATATTATTTTCAAAAATAGTTAAGATTTTACCAAGAATTATTTATTTATTGCAAAGTGGGAAGTAGAAATCATAACATGGAATTGGTGATTGACGTTTTTTTTTCATTTCAGCTGGAATCAAAAATTTTTTAAATTATAAATCAAAATTTATTTTTGAACAAACTTTCATTCTACTTTCATAATCTGACAAATTATTAATATACTTTTTACAAATGAAACTAAAGTAAATATATTAATAAACGGTGAATATATTTTGACAATTGACTTTGTTAATTGGCACATCAGTTTGTGAATTGGCCAATTAAAAGCTTTGATTTTTACGTCGTGCAGCCAATGATATAATCAGCAGTCGAAGGATTAATTATCATAAGAAAAAGACTGCATTCAGATAGTTTCATGTTAAAACAAATAACATAGCTATTCATTTTTAGTTTATTTATTTATTTGAATAGTTTTTCTAAATTGATGATTGGGCCAAATATGTTTTATACTTAGAAAAGGAATAAATATAATTTAAATTTGCAGCATCATAATTAATGTTGCTTAAAAAGTCAGTTTATTATAATAATAAAACCTTATAAAGAGCAATTCATAATTAAAATTATCCTTCTATTCATTACTCCTCTTATTCCCATTACCAATAAAAAAGTGTTTTGAAAGAAACTATTCACCACTAGAATTATCCATTGTCATCTTTCATGGTTGTTTTGAAGTTGTTAAATTAAATTTTAAACATTTTTCAAGACATTTTATTATTAATCCTCATATTTGTGTCTACTCTATCTTAATGGAGGGCTGTGTAGGTTCCTATATTATTTCAAAAAAACACAGAAAAAAGACTTGAACCAGGAGGTAATTTACTTACCAAGGGAAGAACTTTTAATCTTTAATATAAAAAAGGTATTATAATAACACACACACACACACATATATATATATATACTTAAAATTATTATAGTTATTATTATTACTAATTATAATATTATGAATATGTTTATGAGAATGGAGTTTAAGCAATGAAACTGGCAAGACACATAGTAAAAGGGTGTTTATTTTGTGAGTTAATTCTATTGTTCTAGAATTTTTTGAATGATTATTAGAAATTATGTAAATAATTGTACCCAGAGGTATAACAGTTTTTTTTTGTATATTTATGAGAAGTATTTATGAATATAAGCATTATAAATATTAATATGTGTGGGAGAATTTAAAATAGTTTATAAAAAAAAGTGTTGTTACCATTATGTAATAATAATTTTATAAACTGAGTTAATGGATAATTATTCATATATTTATTATTATTATTGCCTTCATCCATTTATTATTAGTAATATCATTTTGAGGAAATTTTAAGTGGATATTCTATTACTTTTGTATGTATTTAGTCTATCCATGAGAGAGAGAGAGAGAGAGAGAGACTCATTCATTTATCAGCACCACCTACACATAGTATCATGTGCTCTTTTGCATTTTTACTACTTTGTATTTCCCTTATCCACTTCACCTAGAATTCCAATATTAGAGTATATATTGGTATATATCCACAGATATGTTCAACTTTATAATTCATTATAAGCTCCATTATATTTTTTAACTTAAAGTATGTTATCAGTGTAGAGCATAGTTATTTTCTTACCCCAACATAAGTATTGTTAATGTTAGAAGTGTCTTATATTGCATATTATTTGTTGCTATCATACTAACATCTATTAAGTATTTCCACACTGATTGTCAATATTGCTTTTGATTTAGAAAAATGTGTATCTCCTAGTAGACTGCACAAAGGCATATAGATATATTGTTTTACTTTATCAGTACTGGGTTGGAAATAAAGCTGCATTTGATGAATAAGAGAACTATTGGGTAGTGAATATAACTTATGTAATAAAATTGTAGAAATTGTTTTTAAAAAGGTACACCAATGTATAAAGTTGTTAATATTTGTAAATATAGTATAGTAGATTAAAAGAAATAATAATGATTATTGTAAATGAATATTTCTATTATATAGATTATTATATATTGTAAATAAATATTTTTATTATAAAAGAAATAATAATGATTATTGTAAATGAATATTTCTATTATATAGATTATTATATATTGTAAATAAATATTTTTATTATTAATTAAATACATTTTATGTTTCATTGCCATTATTATATCATTGCATTAGCACATCTACTTATCAGAAAATCTACTTTAATAAAATTTGTATTAGTAATTATTTATAAGAGTACATTTCAAAGATCACATAGTGTTTATACATTTATTTTGCATAATAATTAATTATTCTATCTATATTCTTAGAAGATAAATGTAATATTATCTACTTCATTTCAACTGCACTTGTTGTGAAGTTAGCAGCATAAAAAATACCCTTACTACCTTCTACATTATTTTAATATTGCTTATTCAAATTTGTATTAGAAAATATAATATAGTAGTGAAAGGATAAAGCTAATAATGCAGAAATATCAAAAAGAGTAAGTGGAAAAAGATAGTTATTATTAAGAAAAAATGTATTGGGTGTAAAAGATATATTAGTTATAATATGTAGTAAAAGATACAAGAAAGAAAGGTAAAAGAAAAAAACAGAAACAATGACAAGGAATCTTTAGAAAGGAAATAGCTATAAACATTGATAATTAAAGCAACCAATAGATAGGCCTAAAAATCATAATTTAGTTTTAAATGTTAACCACATTCTATAATATCTTTTAGAGTAATCCATGAACATGTCAGAATTCAAAATCTAAAAATTTCAAGATTGGGCAATTAATAAAACAATAGCAACAAGTTGGTTTGATCAGTTGATCTGTTAGAAGATAATTTTTTTATTTTATCACCCATAGAGATACAATAACTACATCAATTTGATTCAAACCTGATTTTTTAGTTACTGTTTTGATCCAGTAGAAATTAACTTTAAAGTTTACCTTCTTACCATCAGCTAAATAACATAACCAAAGGGCTAATTGATTTTTTTTTTTTTTTATGGTGATAAATAATTATCTAAATACAAAAAATTTGTTATTTAATTTAAGTGAATTGACTATCACCACGTTTTAATACACATCTCTCATCACATTCAAATATCAGCCTTTGCTTATTTACACATCTCTCATGTAAATGTAGTACTATATGTATATAAAAATTCCTATCTCTTTGTCATGGCGAATATCATTCTTCATATAAAGATAAAAATTCTTAAGGTGTGGATTTGTAGGAGAATGGAAAGATAATGTGGAGATGTTTAAAAATATAACAAAATATATTAATTAATTAACGACAACAAAAAAACCAAAAAAAACAGATTGGGAAAGTGAAGAGAAAAAGATATATTCTAACATTTACATTAAGTCATTGGGTTGAAAAAACGAGTTAAAATGCATAATTTCTTTAAAAAAAGATAATTATGAGAGTGTACAAGTAGAACAAATCTTTAAAAAAAAAGGTGATATGCAATGTGCGATATATATTTTCTAGCAGAAGACTAGTAATAATAGTACTTAAAAAAAAAAAAAAAGAATGATTCATTACTCGGGAATGCATAAAAAGTTCGAGCACTGGAAATGAGTGTGGAGATTCATGTATCGTGATCTCCAAATTGCGACTCTCAGTGCCCTAATATAATGAATTACAAATCTAAGGGAAGTTAATGTATTAATAGATGAGAAATTAACTAATAAAATATATATATTAATTTCTATGCACTTTTACCTTTTTAAAAAATTCTATTTTTAAACAATTCCGCTTAAGACAATTTTTAAATAAAAGTGACAAAAAAAATAGTACAACATCTTTTTAAATAACAATAAAATCTATTAATCCAAATTATTTTGACAGGTTGTCAAGTACTTGACATTTGAAGCGCCTATTTAAAAATAACCTGCAGCTACTATTTGGATTAAATTTGAGACTTTAAATATAGAAAACTTTTATTCTATTTACTATTCAAACAACCAAGCAAGTTTGAACAGTCTTTTTTACCTGTCACCCTATACCTACCTATTAAGATCAGTTTTTTTAATCCTGCCAACAAGCACTGCAGGTGTTTGTTTGGGGTGTGATAACTGCTGACTGAGGTCAAAAGGTTACCAGAACTGAGGTTGGTCAGTTTTTTTCTTTCTCAGTTATTACCTCTCAGCAACTGGTGTGTATTGTAGGTGGAGCTTGTTAAGTCAACTGGTATTTTAACAATGATCAAATCTTGTTCTTCAAGAAATAATACCTAAATATAGCAAAACCAGTTGAGTGAAATTGATTCCGTGTTTTAAAAAATGTAATTTCAACCTAAAATAGTAATTATGACTGCTGACAAACTGTTTGACTTTATTTAAGAATGTTTTTAAAATATCATTAACAAAATAAGTAAGTAGTGATAAATCAAAAAATAGTATGTCCTTGTGTGTGCACATACTTGAATATATACATACATTTAAAATATATCTTTCCTTGATCTCGTAACTAGTGTGTACGTGTTTGGCAAGATGTGATGGTTAGATGTAATATTTTTCATGTATTGCTTATATATACACCTTTCTAAACTAAAATTTATATTGAAGTTTATATTTTCTTCATCTTATTTATAGTCATTTATAAAGATAGTAGGTTTTTTTTTTTGGTCTTTTTATTTGAATTGCTTTCTTCTATTTGTTTATTTTTATTTTTCAGTTTACCATAAAACTTCAAAACTTCATAGACCCTTAAAATATATGAATGAAAACATATGAATTGTAATTGTTTTATTTTTATTAATATTCTTCGAAAAAAAAGTTATGTAAATATCATTTTAAAGTTATAGCATAAAATTTTTATAGAGTACTTTCTATATAAAAGCTCAAAAAGTTTATAACAATCGTAGTACTAAAAAAGTAGCAAGTAATAGCCGTCGGAAATAAAATCACCTGCTTCAACAAAATAAATATTGATGCTCTGACATACATTTAATCAATTTATGTTAACCTGGATTTTATTTATCCCTCATCTAAAATTATGTACCCATTATCTATCAATCATTAATTAAATTTGCTTTGGTCAACTAACTAGAAAAGTCCCGAATACGCACAAAAATCCTCAGCACCATAAAAAAATATTTTTTTTACATTTACCAATTTGTATTCCAAACTTACAGGCATGATGGGTTAACTCTTTAATCACTATGCCTCTTTACCTAATGAATGGTTCCAACATTTACACAATAAAAAATAATCATACCATATATTCACATCAATCAAGATTAAAACTTACATTCTAATTTCTTAATGAGATTTAATGTTTAACTGCTTCTTTATATACAAAATTGTATTCACCAGAATAAAATTCAGACAATCATTGTATTCATTTAATTTTTATTCAATTGGAATCTTTTTTCAGATTCCTTATTTCTTATATACAAAACCATACACTCACACACATGCAGACTGTCCTTGAACATGAAACATCAAAAGTATACTTGGTTTATAAATATTGTTAACATTTTATATTTAAACTCACTTTGAGTATTATTTTACATTAATATATATATATTCAAAGTGGAATGAAAATATAGCAATGAAGGTGCACCTTCACCTCACTTAGGAGGTTAGTTGATTTCCCAAAACTCATTGTAAAACAAAGATCATATATAAAACAAAGGATTATAATGGGGTTTTATGGGGGGTAAATCAACTCATTTCTGTGGATAAAAGTTATATTTTAAATTGTAATATTATATCAACAAACAACTGATCCTAGTATATATAGTAGTTTAAAAAAGTCTAATGTATAATATGTGCATGTAAAAACTTGTGTTATATATGTATTGTGCACTTAAAATATGTATGTATGCAAAATAATGAAACTTAAATCTATGTAAAAAATATTTTGTTTGAAGTTGTTGTTTCTTATAAACTACTAATCCAGGACTCATTGTCAAGTATTCTGAATTACCAGTAACTCATTCTAAGGATCTATCATTGTCTTTTAATTCATTTAATGATCATAGGTTTTTTTTTTTGGAGGAATACACTAGGTATTGATTACTGAAGATATATAGGTAAAACGTTTAGAATTAATAGTTGAATTGTTTCTTTGATTTTCTCTTTGTATAACATTCCATAAGGTCTTATTCATTGACTAAGACATTTTTTTTTTAAAAAAATTGATGGTGTGTTCTAAGGAGGTCAAATTTTTTAAATACACTGTTTATGGCACTGTGAATGAAATCAATTTCTTCAGGTTTTTGATGTACATGTTTTTTCTTTACAGGCTTGTTGATTTTATTTTTTTCATCCTGTTTTTTTAATTCCTTATTAGTTAATTCTTTCATGTGTGATTTCAAAAGCACTTCAATGTTGTCATAATCAATTTTTATATATATTTATGCAAAGTATTAACAAAATGTTGCATTACTTGTTGAAGATAGTATATGTTGATGGTTGTGATACTTCTTTGATGTACCGGTTGAAGAAGTGATATGGTGTTTGCTGTGATTCAAAGTGAAAACATATGTTACTGTAAATTTAAAAACTTTTTTCCAATATTTCAAGAAAAAATATTGTTTTTCACTGTAAAAATGTACAGAAAATGAATCAAGAAAGGAAAAGTAAGCTTGCAACAAACAATTCTTTTGTATTTCTCCATAAAATTGTTATTCATTGCAGTGAATTAAAAACCCATACTGAAATTTTATTTTTATTTAAATTCATAATCTTATATTATTTATGTGAAACACAATATTTTATAATATCTCACTTAATATATACAGTAGTGTATGGAGAGTTTTGCCTGTTTAATATCTTATTTAACTGTACAATTGTGACTATAAGGACACATTGTTTATTAACAATGTATAAATAGCCACATTATAGAACTGTACATTAGTAAACTGTAATTGTGTAGTTAGTTTTGAAATAAATAAAAATTCTGACAAATTAAAAAAGAAAAAAAATGCATCTAATACATTCTATGTTTGATATCAATATTTAATGCTTTTTTTTTGCTATATGTAGTCTGCAGATCTAAATAAATAATATTTTAAATACAAATAAACCCACTGTGCCATTTTTTTGGCATGAGATGTTACATTTTATTAAGCATCATAACCATTTTCTTTGAAATGACATAAACATTTTTCAAATAGTGCAGTATTTGTGATGGCATAGATATGAACTATTTGAATAAATATTAAAGATACAAATCTTCTTCAATTTATTTGTATTGCATTTTCTGCATACAAATTTTATTACTAATTGCATAATGCATAAAATTATGTTCCCATTTTTTTTAAATTAAAAATACATTTACAATAATAGTTTTGATTTGACTGAAATTAGCATTCATAAAGATTTTAATATAAAATTGAGTGGCTGAATATTTTAGCTAATATTTATAACACAATTTAAAATTAAATATTAATATTATATGCCCAAAATTTATTTTTATGCTAAATGAAATTTTTACTTTTTTTCCATTTCTATATTGTTTTTTTCATTTGTAATAATATCCACCATTGCCTTGGATATCTGAAACAAATGACAAGATATTTAAAATTGAGCAAGTAAAGTTATTTTGAATTTTGATTTAGTAATTTTTGATCATATAAAGTTGACTATTAATTGTTTCATCCATGAAATTTTTTTTTAAAATAATAATTACAATGCATTGCATTAAAATTAAATAAAATATTGTACTATACATTAATTGCATTTTAAGTTTATAATCAAAATATTGTAAATAGTCCATAATATTGTTTATTGTATTATATATTATGAATAAACTCTGTACTGTACATTTTAGCATGAATATCACCAATTTGCTTTTGGATGGCACACCTTTAATAAAGTAGTTATCCTATGATGCCATCCATCTTACAAAAATGGCCAAAAAAAAAATTGAAAATTTTTGTAAAGATTGTTAATGTGAATAAATGATTGTAAATCAAATAGTGGGTTCACATAAAAGTCCAGAAATAAGCAGAGTATAGATATACTAAAAGATTAAAATATATATAAAACTTTCATCACAACCATGGTTTTAACTATTAAACAAATGAACCTTCTCAAGTAAATATTTATAAGAAAACATGCATATAAATATTCACATATAATTGCTTTTAATGCAAAAACATCGTCAATCACTGACCTGAAATCCATAATTATTAACCAAAAGGCCATTTTTTCTCTATAAAACATTATTATATTCATAAAAAAATAATCAAGTTGAAATAACAACTTTTAGCTCCATTTTTGTAAATTTTAACTCTTTCATAAAGACAATATATCTGCAAAAATAGTACTTTTATTCTGAATAAATATAAAATCATATAATAATTATAAAATCTATTTAATTAATAATTGAAATAATTGATGTGTTCAATAACTTTTTATCATGAGAAAATTAATCTTTTCTTATTGTATTTTAAATCATTTAAAATTATTTAATTATCAGGTCAATTATTAATTAAATAAACTTCATAATTGTCACATGACATAATATTAATTCAGTATAAAAGTATTATGTATCATTATATTTATGACGTGTGGTTATTTATTTTAGAGTTTTAGACATATCTGATCTATAAAATTAATATCAGTTTTTTTTTTTTTTTTTTCAAAATTAATTTAAATTAAAAATATACAGGCTGATTTAACATTGCTTTCTAACTGTTGTTGTTACTGATAACTTTATATAAAAAGATCTAAACACAGCAAACAAAAGTTTTTTTTTTTTTTAATATAAAAATTATTGCACATGGCAGCTAGAGGGCAATTTATCTATTAATTGAATAGACTTTATCCTTATTACATGACTTTGTATATGCAGGGTCTTCAGCTGTGGCTAAACGATTGCAAATATAATACTTAATTTAAAATAAGAACTACAGACTTATTTACACTAGATCTTTATTGGTTATGTGATAATTTACACTAAAATAACAGTTATGAGCAATTGGTTAACATATATATCTATATACATAATCTGACTGCCTTACAATTTCACTCCCCCTCTCTGTCTAACAGTAATACAAAAATGCACAGTACCTTGATTAGGTAACGAAATAAAACCCTCGTAATAAAGCCACTAAGGGCGTTTAAAAATTATATTAAGACCAGTGCGGTCTGCTTCTACCCTAATCAGCCAGATTCACCTACAGGCGCCAAGAACCTGGGATCACAGTCTGTAATGGCAGCACTCATGGAGAACCAAAGAACAAGAGGGCGATATTAATTTTTCCTGCTCTTTTATACTGCCACGTTTGAAAATCCCACTCTCATCACTTCTTTTCTGGAATATTAATACATCTTTTTCGCGTGTGTGTGCAGGCAGCTTCATTTGGTTATTAATTTCTTTGGTAATCCAATCTGTTAAACAACACATCTTTATTTAGTTAATGCAGCCTGATCTAATTACTTTTATTTTCACTTAATTAAATGTGTGCCTTTACTGGCTCTATTTACATATATATGTACAACACCTCTAATTACTTATTTTCATTTAATTAATGTGTGCCTTTACTGGCTCTATTTACATATGTATACAACACCTCCCCTTACTCCAGAAAAGATGGTTGCATAATGGCACTATATATAATATTTTAGTTTGTCCATTCTCCGGGTTTTCCATTTTGGTCTGGCTGTATTGCTTTGTGTTTCATCTGGCCTTGAGCTCGATGCTGTATCATTCTCACTATCCCTTGATGCTGTCTCTGTCTCCATTGGTTGCTGTCATTTCATTTCTGTGGTTTGCTGCTCATTCAACAATAATTCGCTTGCAATGTCAGGTAACGTTTGTATTTCCTTTACAACTCCTGATGGACATGGTTTACGTGTCTTCTATAGCTAGTACCATCCTGTAGCTGCACGATTACTATTTGTTGAAACAACAGTTTCATAATTATTCCCTCTACCCATTTCTTTTGCAACATATCCTGGACCCAAACTTTATCCCCGATTATGAACGTGTTTACATTTTTGTCACTGTTGTCATTTTCGACAGGATCTGGCAGTAATAAGTCTAATTTAATACGCAGTTTCCTGCCCATTAACAGTTCTGCATGCGATTTCCCGGTGGCTGTTGATGGCGTTGCACGTTGCCACAGCATCACGTTATCAATTGCTTGTTATAAATCTATATTACTTGATTTCTTTAACGCCTTTTTGATTATTTGCACAGCCTTCTCTGCCAGACCGTTTGACTCCGGGTGATAAGGTGGTGTACATATGTGTCTGATGCCATTTTCATGAAAATAGCTTTCTATTTCCCTAGCTATGAACGCAGTTCCGTTATCAGACACGATGGTTTCTGGTAAACCGTGACATGCAAACACAGCATTTAACATCTTAACTGTTTCAGTAGGTGTTAAATCTTTTACAATTCAGTGCTCTTCCCACTTTGAGAATGCATCTATCACTATGAGTAAGAGTTTTCCATTCACCGGTCAAGCATGGTCTATGTGGACCCTTTGCCATGCTTTTGTGGCAGCTGGCCATGAATTGTATATCTTAGCTCTCATGTTTATTTCTGTTTGACATGCCAAACATTTTTTGATATTTTGCTGTATGTCGATGGTGACTTTTGGCCACCAGACATAGCTGCGAGCCAGTGCTTTAGCTCGTACAACACCGGGGTGGCCTTTGTGCAGTAAGTTCAATACTTGCTGACTTCCTTCCTTTGGTATCACAACCTGTTCGCCCATTAATATGCATCCTTTGCATACAGATAGTTTATTACGATTTTTCCAGAACCCTGGGTCAACATATTGAGGCTTTGAATATGGCCATCCATTTTTGATCCATCCACTAAGTATCTGATAGCCTTGATCGGAACTCATCCAATTGGCTACGCATTTGCTGTTCAGTATTTCTGAGTTTAGGGTGTCAATATAATTTATTTCTGCCTCCATCATTGATTGTTCTTGCTTGTCCAGCATTCTTGATAATGCATCAGTGTGCAATGTCTTTGCCTTTTTTGTATTCTAATATATAGTCATATGCTGACATTATGTTTCTCTAGCACATCATGCGTGGGCTTAAATGTTTGGGAGCTAAACGATCGTGACCCAAAATACCCAGTAGTGGCTTGTGGTCAGTAATTATGTGGAAATTCCTTCCAAATAAGAATTGATGGAATTTTTTAAGGCCAAACATTATAGCCAAAGCCTCCTTGTCAATTTGGCTATAATTTTTCTCTGATTTTGAGAGAGTTCTCGATACGTAAGCGATAGGGCATTCCCCCTTGTAACATGGATGAGATAGCACCACCCCCACTCCCCACTCTGATGCGTCAGTTGTTAAGCGTACTTCTAAACTGTTGTTATAATGCACCAATAGTTTCTTAAATGACAATAATGTTTTTGTCCGACAGAATGCTTCTTCATGAATTTTAGACCAATGCCACTTCTGATCTTTTTTTAATAGTTCATATAATGGCTTAGCTATGTGAGCTTTACCTTCCAAGAAAGGTTCAAAAAAGTTTATGAGACCTAAGAAAGCCTGTAATTTTTACATTAGTAGGTGGCGATGCCTTTTTCACTGCATTTACTTTCTCCGGGGATGGTCTCTTCCCTTTATCAGAAATCAAATGACCTAGAAACATCAATTCTTTTGACATCCATACGCTCTTGGTGGCATTTAATTTAACCCCAGCTTTTAAGTTTTTCGCATACGATACATAGTCTGTTGCACATCATTTCTTGTGATGTACCCGTGATAAGGATGTCATCATAATAGGAAATGACCCCTTCTTGACCCTGTAGTAAAAAATTGATTCTTGACTGAAATATATTTGGGGCTGTGGATATGCCAAGAGGCAAATGATTGCACCTAAATAGACCCATATGGGTCGTTAAAGCCAAGATTTCCACTGATTTTTCGGCAACCTGAATCTGGTGGAAAGCAGAATTAAGATCTAGCTTCACAAAATAGGAAGCATTTTGCAGACTGGCCAACATTTCCTTACATTTGGGACAGGATAAGCTCCCCTGTTTAAAAATTTATTTACAGTTATTCGCTAATCTCCGCATAATCTAATTTCCCCGTTAGGCTTAGTTATTACTACTAAAGGCGTGGCCCAATCAGATGTTTCGATGGGCATCAAGACTCCTTTATCCACCAATTACTTTAACTTGTCTTCAATTTTAATTTTTTGCACAAACAGAATCTTATGCGGTTTACAAATAACCGGTCGCGCATTTTCCGATAATGCTATTTCTACTGGGTTTGTTGCGATCAATCCCAGTTTTTCATTGAACAGATTTGGATATTTATTAACTAGTTCATCTTCCAAAGAGATTTTCTTTATAATAATTTGTAACCCGATCTCGCGAAACCATTCCCTCCCTATAATGGGACTAATTTTACTATTTACAATATATAGGGGTAGATTCACTTTTTTACCGTTATATTTAATTGGCACTTTAACTTGACCAATTATTTTGAGAGCATTACCATTTATGTCTCTCGCTTTAATATTTGTTTTTTCTAAAACAATGTTTGCCTTATCGTATAATTTTTTCCAATCAGACCGTGAAATTATGGAAATTGCTGATCCGCTATCAATTTCCATTTCTATTTCTTTACCGTAAATTTTAAGTCTAATCATAAATTGGCATATACTTTTAACGTTTAGATTTTTAATCATGTGGGTGGTTGCAAAATTCCCTCACCTATCACGAGGCATATGGGCATGTTCTTTTATTTTTCGCTTGTCATCTTGTCTACAGACACGTGACAAATGCCTTTTTTGCCACATTTAAAACACGCTTCTTTCTGCCATTTGCATTCTCTTGAAGTGTGGCCCATTTTCCCACAATAGAAACATATTATTTTAGCATTACTAATATTTGACTTCATTGGGCTTTGATTTCCTCCATACATTTTGAATACCCCCATTTTTGTTGTTTCATCTGATTTAAATCTAAAAGCTTGTGCCTGTTCCAATATCAACTCATACACTATACCCTTTTTGATGGCCATTTCATAGGTTAACTCTGTTTCAACAAGCAATTGCTGTCTGAGCCTATCATTGGCCATGCCCCAAAGTAGCTGGTCCATTAAAATTTCATCAATGAAATCACCATAGTTACAATCTTTCGCCAATTTTCTTAAAGCTAGATTATAATCATTAATTTTCTCATGGCTAAATTGTTTCCTATTTCGGAGAGTTAATCTAGCTATGTGGTGAGAGGGACAGGGGCTAAACTGATCATTTAACTTATTGATCACTTCCTCATACTTGACCTTCTCAGGCAAAGGCACTTCAAAAATTTTATGGATAACCTCAATTACTCTTTTCCTGCCATAACACATTAGGGCCGCTAGTTTTCTCTTGTTATCCTCAATCACATTCAAAGTAAAGAAATTTTCGATCTGTGTTCTATATAATGGCCATTCAGATGCGTTGCTGGCGTCAAATTCGCCTATGCTGTTCTGCCCTAATGACATAATTTAAGGTTGTTTGAGACTGCACCAGTAATTTGCAGTGTCTTCAGTTGTGGCTGAACGATCGCAAATATAATATTTAATTTAAAATAAGAACTACAGACTTATTTACACTAGATCTTTATTGGTTACATGATAATTTACACTAAAATGACAGTTATGAGCAATTGGTTAACATATATATCTATATACATAATCTGACTGCCTTACAATTTCACTCCCCCTCTCTGTCTAACAGTAATACAAAAATGCACCGTACCTTGACTAGTTGACAAAGTAAAACCCTCGTAATAAAGCCACTAAGGGCATTTAAAAATTATATTAAGACCAGTGCGGTCTGCTTCTACCCTAATCAGCCAGATTCACCTACAGGGACCAAGAACCTGGGATCACAGTCCGTAGTGGCAGCACTCATGGAGAACCAAAGGACAAGAGGGCGATATTAATTTTTCCTGCTCTTTTATACTCCCATGTTTGAAAATCCCACTCTTGTCACTTCTTTTCTGGAGTATTAATACATCTTTTTCGCGTGTGTGTGCAGGCGGCTTCGTTTGGTTATTAATTCCCTTGGTAATCCAATCTGTTAAACAACGCATCTTTATTTAGTTAATGCAGCCTGATCTAATTACTTTTATTTTCACTTAATTAAATGTGTGCCTTTACTGGCTATATATATATATATATATATATATATATATATATATATATATACACACACATATATATATTTACACACACAACACCTCTAATTACTTTTATTTTCACTTAATTAATGTGTGCCTTTACTGGCTCTATTTACATATGTATACACAGTATATATCTATGATAACAGACAAAGCCTATTCATGTTCTGAAGCCAAAATCTGTATTCAAGGTAACCTCTGTAAGTCAAAGTCTTCCACATTAATCTATGATATTAAAAAATTTGATGCTTTGACTTTAACAGATTGAGAGTTTTATATTTCTAAAAGCCTGAATAAACCCTATTAAACAGACAAATATAATCTGCTTTGAAAATAGGCTAATAAATATTCGTTTTGGATACTTTCAAACTCTATTTTTGTAATGTATTACTTAGATAATAAACCTGGTATTTGCATGAAATAAATTGTTCACAAATGCAAATCATATGATAGAAACTCAAGCCATTCCCTGAAGTATAAATCTAAAATTGATTGTAATTCCTCCACTATCAGTCAAATCTAAGATTTTATTTAATATAGACAAGAAATTGACATTTGGACAGTTAAAACATCCATTTTTTTTCTACAATAATATTTTCAACAAGAGTGATAGGTGACAAAATTCACTCTTTACTTATAGAGATTGTTTTGATGATAGAATGTTGTTTCATAAAGGGAATCATATGATTTGTATTCATAACCTACTTATGTGCAAAATCAGATTCAGTATATATAATGTGAAAAGTCTGTAAACATATGTAAAATTAGATGCAATATGTAATAATTCAATTCAATTTTATTAAGTGTCTAAAAACAACTAGTAGCAATACAATTATAGTATAACTTTTACAAATCAAGAATTAGTTTATATTGACCTATAAAATCATGAAGATTCAAATGAAACATATCAACATCTAAAAATATCTTATTAAATAACAAGAGCGTACTAATCATGCCAGAATTTTTATAACAATAACAGTTACATTTTAAAATTATATAAAATAACACCTCGTTTTTCATTATATTAGGAATTCTGTAATTCCTGAATAAATTCTGATTCATCAAATTTACATAAACCTTTTTTTAAAAAACACTATCATTCAACTTTTTTTTTTTATAAGATGTGTTTCACATACCACAGATAATTATAAAACTATATTCTTAATGTACATTTTCATTAAATTCTGAAATGTATCCTTATGATGTTTTGTGTTAGAATTTTGAACAATATTTAATTGTATAGACAAGTATTACTTAAAATAAATAAATGCATGTTTGTTTATGTAAAACCTTTTTGACCTGTCTATAATTCCAGTATTCTATTGCATTTAAGGTTAAATTATTCATTTCAGTTACAAAAAGACCATTGTCATTAAACATGACTGAAAATCATTTATCTTATCTTTTACAGACATAACAACTGAGACTGTATTTTCTGCCATCTCATATATGTATATGTGTACATATATTTCATTTTAATATAAGTGCATAGTTGATAAATTATTTTAAAGTAATAATTTTTGAAATCTATTTTATTTTATTTTTTATCTGGAAGAAATTAGGATTTCTTCACTTCCTTTAATTCATTATAACTCAAGATAAAATTAGATCTTGAGATTTATTTTTATTAAAAGTTTTTTTTAAAAAAATGTAACTCTGGTGAAAACATGGGGTGATGAAGGAAAATTATAGATTTTTTGCAATTAACCCTATTGAAACTGAGAGATTAGAACTATTTGTAATTAAATATATTGCTCAAGTCTATATATTGTGCTAATTGAAAAAGATCTTTTCCATTAATTAAAAATGCAATGACAATAAAAAGACAGAAATTAGAAGTGTCAAAATGCATCTAAAAGTAAGCTGCTAGGTAAGAATACTGTTTATTGAAAATCATATAAATTAATGTAATGGGCCAGAATTTTGTTTCATAGGAGGGGGGACATCTCACAACGGTTGAACCTAGGGTCTTCAGGTAGAACGCTGTCAATGATGTGATGAAGTACCTAATGTATGATTGCATATGCCTCCAATGGGCTAGCTCTGGATTTACACATTAAATTTAGATAAAATTTGGGCTAGTTCATCCATCCCTCACCTCTCCTTTGGGCTCCATTATGTCTCATTATTTGAACTCAAGAAGAAATCTATCTTTGGGTCTCTTCAGATGTGAATTTACACTACTTAGCAACTCTCACATCTCTATATAGATTCCAATTGATTTAAAGATCCATCCAAGCATATTACTGTGTTATTATATAAGAATGAAATGTGTGTATGTTAGTTGATTATTGGATGCATAAATGATTTTGATAAACTAGAGACCATTTTAATATAAATCAAGTCAACAACATTTATTAAACAACAAAGAAACTTTTAAACTTTCTAACATGATAAAATAATATAATTGTGTGTGTCAAGGATGTATTTATACCATATCAACAATTAAATGTGTTCACTATTTCCAAACCCTTACCCATGATAGAAGTGCATATCATATCTCACTAATTATTTACAAAACAAATTTAAAAAAATATTAACTTGTCTGCAAAGCTAACAAGCTAATTTATAACATAATGCAAGTATATCCATAGTAGCCTCATAATCCAATTCTGATTATTGATATTTCATCTTTTTTGGTGACCCCACTATCTTATTACAGTTCCCTAAGGTTGATAGGAAAGACTATCCACACAGAAGATTAATCATTCACACTGAAAAAATAGACATAAATTATTGTTAGTAAATAATGAACAAATAAAACATGTACTCTGTCCTATAATAAATGAATGTGATTAATATGTAACAATCTTAAAGGTCTTACCTCATTTCATATCATGATGATTATCAATAGCATGTTGCTATAGAGGGAAAACTGACCTAAACTTTATTTAACATAAAAAATATCTAACTTGATAATTTCCTCCCCTTCACTTTATTGCTTTCCCTTATAATGGACTCTTCAAACTTGCAGATACGTTTCAGCTTCCAACTGTGGAAATAAAATAAAACTAGAATTTTTACAAACATATATAAAAATATATACATAATAAAATCAAAATTTTCATTAGCTTATCTTGATGAATGTCCATGAGTTTGGCAATAATGTTTTTTATAGATATAGTCTATCTCTCTTCATGTCACTCTCCTTTGATAAATTATTCATCACTCATTAGAATTTCTCAGCAACATGCTTGAAGTAGTTTTATATCCATTCTCCACAATTTCTTTCCTTATTGATCCAAGTAGATGTTTATTGTAGGATATTTGGTTTTTCTTTAGGAATTATACAGACAAGTAGATTAAGTCATTGCACTTTTATGATTGGGATCATAGCACTCCAGCCCTATGTCACTGTTAATTTAGCCAGAATACATTGTGCAACAGTTTATAACATATTTAACTTTTCTGGATTTACTATTTGGCATTTAAAAATTATATAAAAGATAAACTTATTTCAGCATTTTATTTAAATGCTGGCATTGTTCTATATCTTCTTTGTTTGTGTTCAAATAATATTGTAGTATCTTGAATATCAATTTAAAATCAATTCAGTTGTTTTATTAAATCACACAAATTTATCAAACTTTTCTCTGTTTAAATGTTGGTTGTGATTACTTATGGTTTTGCACTATGAAAATTATATGGATGATTCAGAATATTCAAACAAGTTATCCATCTTTCTTAGCATTCAAACATTTGGCCCTAGGTTGTTGGCTTTATATAGTTAATGCATTATTTGAAAAATAACAAAAGATAACAGAAATGAACTGGGTTTTCTTTTATACCATGCTTAGTTTCCAGTATTCAGTATGCTAGTCTTTCCATTTTTTTTGACATTGCTGTGGCTGTCTATTGTTGTGCGTATTTTATTGGTTATAGTTAAAAATAAAAGTGTGTAACAAAATTCTAATTTTATTTTCCACACTTGGTTGCTTGGGATTAGCTTGACATTAGGTCAGCACTATGTTTACTAAGACTATCTTAATTTGTGATGTACAACATATTGATAATTAATTTATTGTTGGTATACATATATATTTTACTGATTTCTTTAACTGGGTTTTTATTTTTCATTAAATAAGAGAAATTAGTTCATTGTGACATTTGTTTAATTTCATATTTAACAAAGCAAACATTTGTTGCATTTATATAAATATATGTATACTTAAAATAAGAGATAGTACATATTCAACCACCTATTAGTTAAGCTTTTGTTTTGAATGGGTTTGGTTTGGTGGTGTAGATAAATAATTGCTGGTTTCAATAGTATTGTAAGTGGAGATTGCTTTTGTTATATAGATTGGCAGATATATAAAATTTCAAGAACTTTTATAGAAAAATAAAATATTAACCAGCACCAAGAAAATGTTCTCTGGCTAGTAGACATCAAAAGCTTTCTTTTCAGAAAAAAATACATTTCACATTCACATCAGGAGCCACCTGAGTGATCATCAACTGCAAGAAGAATGGATTTAACAAGTTAAATGAGGATTACAAAAAGCCAATGGACAAAAGAAAGGATTAATGCCAGCAGTTTCAAGAATGAAATCATATAAGGACACTGCCCACATGAAGAAAGTGAAACAGCTGATTGTTCAGGGCAAATATGAACTTTTACTTAAAGAACTTTTATTATGATTAGCATAGTAGAGTTCTAGACTCTATTAACTGAGTTAGTTGTATATAAAAGTTTCAACAATAGAGTGTGGGGTTTTTAGGAGGATTGTTTTTCATCTTATAATTGGTTTAATTGAAAAAGCATTATTATACTAATTTTTTTTAATTAAAAGGTTCTAGTAAACTATTAACTGGGCAGCCTTTGGTGGTGCTGTTTCTAGTTAAAAACAGAGTGTTATAACATTACCAGGCCACTAGATTTTTTTAATCTAATAGATTGTATTTTGACATACGGCTGTAATTTTTTTTTTTAATATTTAATATATTGTTGTTGTTTGTTTTGGACATAATTATTTTTTTTTAATATTTAATATATTGTTGTTGTTTGTTTTGGACATAATTATTTTTCTGGTTTTCATTTGATAAATTTAAAACTATAAAGGAGACTTTGACCTTTTTTTTGGATCTCAAAAGTACATAATTTTTGACATACGCCTTTATTGGGGGGGGGGGGATTTCCATTCTAAATCTACTGTTTCTTTTTTACAGACGTCTTTTATTTTTTTGTTTTGGATTCAATACATTTCAAAGTAATAAGGGACAGTTTTAACTCTTTTTTTGGAATATCTCAAATATACACAATTTGCTTTACATACGACTTTCTTTTTTTGTTGTTGTTGTTATTTAAAATTAGAATCGACACTTTCTTTTTGAATTATGTTAAAAATGAGGGGGTTTGCTGTTGATTGATTTAGCCAAAAAAAATTCAAACCTGTCCAACAAACTCCACCTCAGATGTCCGTATTAGCTTATAAACGAAAAGAATTGTTTGGTATTTTATCTTACATTTATAAATACAGGGTTTTTTTTTTGGACGGTGTGTTTTGATTTTTTTGTTTTTTTTAATAATAACAAATAAAACGGAGTTTTGATTTTTTTGTTTTTTTTTAATAATAATAAATAAAACAGGACTTCTTTTTTCTCTTATATTTATAAATATGGAGGTTTTTTTTGTGTCAGCAGGTTTCGATTTTTTTTGCTTTTTTTAATAATAACAAATAAAACGTCCAAACCAAAAAACAAAAAGTCAATCGCGGTATTGTTTTTTTAACACAAAAAATATGTATGTTAACCGGTTTTGTTACAATCTGTAGGATTTATTTATTTATCTTTTTTAAGAGTCATACAAATTTGTTAAAGATTTTTTGTTTTCATAACAAATAAAATGTCCGGTATTTTTATTCTTTTTTAACAACAAAAATTAACTCGGGTTCATTTTTAAAATCTACTTAACATGTTGTTTATTGATTTAAAACAACAACAACAAAAAAACCTCTTTTTGCTTCTAAACGGAACAAATAGGTATGTCAAAAAAAGAAGATTTTTTTTTTAAAAAAAAGGCAATCAATCAAGAGATGTCCAACAAACTACACCACCCCTTTTTAACACTGTCATTCTGGGTGTTAATTACATGATTTACAGATAAAAATAATCGCAAACAAAACACAAATTCTTTCCAGAAAATAAATTTATTAACCACATATGACTGAACTAAATCAACTATAATGAATGGCAGGATGTTTTGGGCTTGCAAAAATGCAACTGCCTCACTTTCTCTGTTTGGGACATCCCACAAATATAGTAATGTGGTAGACATTTTGTTCTTCTTTTTCAACTCTCGTCCGAGTCATGACAGAAATGGTATTTTTACGCAAACAACTACAATCATCTTCCAGAGAGCTTGAGAAATTTTATTTTGTCTTTTTTGACCCCCAAAAAAGCCAAAATTAGCCCAAAAAAATTTTTTTTGACAAATATCAATAATATGCTGAAAATTACTAGTACGCAAAAATCTTTCAGTTGGGAAATACAGAAAATCATAAACATCAACAAATAAACACTTGAAAAAGATGACAATGCTCACACTCTCATCTTAAATTCTAGCGACAATACAAATTCTGTCAATATGCATAGGAATTCAACCTGCAATGAAATCAATGGCAAATTATACGATCATAGTATTGTTAGTAGACGTAGTGTTATTGAATGCAGAAGAATTGGCCGTGTATTATAACCACTACATACGATCTACTACATACGATCTACTCATATATTAATGAGCACTTGTATATTAGCCGTAGGTTCGGCCGCGAAAGTGGTATAATTCTGTGTTTTTACCCAGAAACAGCACCACCAAAGGCTGCACAGTTAATAGTTTACTAGAACCAATTAAAATTATATGTAACTAACTTACTTTATTATTTTAAATGTTTCTATACTTTTAAGCTCTAAAAAATGTTCATCAAGCATTGGTTGTCGAGAGGTCAGTGACAGCTTCTAGCAGTTGTCCCAGGTTGGCAGGTTTGCTTGATGGCTGATGCTATGACACATGGGGGGGGGATGTTAACTGCATGCATGATTTAGAAAGTCAATCACAGGAAGTGGGGGTTAAGGTCAGATAAGTGTTCTGACTATAAGAAAACATAGGAACCTTATGCCAGTATGTGTGTAAAAGAGGGCTAGGTGGCTGTAAGCAAACAACAGACACTTTTGCAATATCACTTAAGGGTTTGAATACAAATTATTAATCATAAAATGTACAGGGTTTGATGGGTGCAAAATATTGCTCATTCTTATTAGAAAGTCAACCTTCAGTCACACCTATTTGGACAGGCATTCAGTATTTATAAACCTTGTATGATGCATGTTCCCTTGGAAAAAAGAGATAAAACATTTAATATAATGAACTATATTTAAAAAGAAAAGAAAAGGAATTAAGTTACATTTGTCTTTCTTCTTAAATTTTGGATCAAGTCAGTATGCTCTGAAAAAGGGAATTGTGAAAGTATTATATAAAAATGAATATAATAAATATTTAAATCATACTGAAGTGCCTCTGTCTTTAATTTCTCTTAACAACTAAGTGTCCATCTGGTTCAAACATAAAGTTTAATAGAGTTAACATAAAATTACATCTTAAAATTTAATGTGTTACCACAGTATGTAAACAAATTATCACTATAATTGTTGAAAATTATTTTTGATCTACTGCTAGCTATATACCTAGTGGTGTCCTCATTCTAGGCACAGTAATTTTAGTAATCTTAGAAAAATGCAGACATTGTCAATTTGTAGTGGCACACAGACATGTAAGGGGGAAAACATGGGAAATGACCTCCCAATGGTAGGGCCTGTTAATACAATAAACAGCCTGAAGTGATAATGAAAAATTAGTTAAGGAATATGCAGGTCTAATAAAAAAGTGAGATAGTATTCCTGAGAAAGAGTTTTTTCAGTTTTGAGATATTTTAATTTTTTTTTTTTTTTTTTTTGGAAAATAAAAATGCAAAATATTTTTTTTCTTTTTTACTATAGTTCATTATTAAATGTTTTCTATCTTTTTCCTAAGAAAACATGTGCTACACGAGACTTATGAGCGAGTGATCTAGATTTATTCTGGATGCCTATCCAAATAGGTATGACTGAACATTGATTTACTAATAAGAAAGGCAGTATCTCTACATCTTATGATTAATAATTATATTCAAACCCTTATGGGATGATCCAAGTTTCCATTGTTTGCTTTCAGTTGTCTAGCATCCCTTTTATGCACACCAGATTTTGACAAAGTTCCTGTGTTTGGTTATAGCCAGAACACTTAACTGACCCTTCCTCAATTCCCCTGTTTGACTTGCTAGATCTGGCAGTTAATATTTTTTTTAGAACTTAAAACTATACAAACATTGAACATAATAAAATAAGTTAAAAAATTATACATAATTTTAATTTTAAAAAATTAGTAAAATAACTGCATACCTGACCCCCTTTTTTAATTCATCCAAACTAATGTTGAAAATAATTCCTCTAAAAAAAACCACACTCTATTGTTGAAACTTTTATATATAACAAATTCAGTTAATAGAGTCTAGAATTCTATTATGCTAATCAAAATAAAAGTTCTTTAAGTAAAAATTCATATTTACCCTGAATGATAATCTGTTTCATTTTCTTTGTGTGGTTAATGTCCTTATATGATTTCATTCTTGAAACTTCTGGCATGAAACCTTTGTTTGTCCATTGGCTTTTTGACATCCACAACTATTAAATCCATTTTTTCCATAGTTGGTGTTTTTTCGGGCAGCTCCAGGTGTGGCTGTGAGAAGTATTTTCCTGAAAGAAAAGCTTTAGATGTCCTCTAGTTGGAGAACATTTTCTTGGCACTGGTTAATATTATTCTTTCTTAGTAAAAGTTCTTTTTTTTTTCAATTATTTATCAAATTATCTAACAAAAGCAAACTCTGTAATTTATATACTTTCAACAAACAGGATTCATAACTAGCAGTTTATTTTTAGATGCATTTTGGCAATTATAATTTCTGTTCTTTTATTCTCATTGTCTTTTTAATTAGTAAAAAAGTTCTGATTCTATTAGTACAATATGTCGATTCTAGCAATATATTTAATTACAATTACTTTTAGTCTTTCAAGTTTCAATAATAAAAGTAATAGCAAAAATCTATAATTTCTTTTTTCAACCCATGTTTTTCCCAGAATTACAATAAAAAAAACTTTTAACAAATCTCGAGATTTAATTTTATTTTCAATTATAATGGATTTAAATAAATTAATAAAAATAAAGAAATCCAGATTTTTTCGAGATAAATAAAAAAAAAAACTTTATAAAAGATTTCGAAGATTAATATTTTAAAATATTTTGATAACTACACATTTTTGTTATTTATATATATATATATATATGAGATGACAGAAAATACCATCTCATTACTCTTCTTTCAGGAGAAATAAAACATGAAAAAAAACCACTTCAATTATCCCGTATCATCTCTTGCTCCTGTAATGGAATTATTGTTAATTCTAAATGAGGATTCATTGCAATTTTCCTACCTAACTTTAGAGTCATCTTCCCAGTCCTATGATCAATATATTCTATATAAGCCAACATTTCCAATGCTTATTCTATTGATAACCTGTGGTTTTCAGTAATCTTGCATTGAAGCCCTACTGGAATGTTATATCTTATTGCACTCACAATCTGGTATTGATCCATAGGGTAAGCCTCAAGCACTCTGAGTTTGGTGGATTGATATTGGAAAACTGACTATATTTTCCTTTTTTGTTTAGCATATATTTTTTACATGTTGTCCTCATGCAGATAGCCCCTGTTTTTTGACATTCAAGAAACCCTACAGGATCATTGTTCTATATTTCCAGAATATGTGTGAGTTATAGTCTTCCATTTTACACCATTCCTGTGTGGTACCACTTAAGTGGTTTGTAGCTATGAGAATTTTTTTTTCACTCAATCTGTGGAAAGAAAAGAATGGGCAAACTATCCAAATAATTGAATGGCTTTTCTCCATTTCTCTTGAAGACCTTTATTTGTATAAATTTTGCTGATGCTGTCCTTTCTGGGTTAGCCACCTCTCCTTTATTAAGCATCATTTCCATATTTATTTTATTCAAATCTATTGCCATAGTTTTATTAGACTTGTTTTTATTTTCTCTATGGATTGTTCTTTCCTGTCAATTCCCCTTTTTTCTTTTATATCCATGTTAACTTCAGAATTAGTTTTTACTAAATATGTTTTGGCTTTATTCTTGCCAATTTTACTTCCTTCCTTCTTTTTTAACTCATTCATGTCCTTTCTCAGGTCTCCCATCATGAATTTTATCTTTTTAATTTCTTTACTATTTCTGACCACTATCTCTTTTATATCAGCTAACACTTTTAATATTTTTTCAAGCTGACATTGCTCGGGGATTTTAAATGCCACCACTAGGCTTCCTATAGTGCTTTGATCTCCACTCATATTTCTTATTCTTTAAACTATTTCAAAATTCAAAACCCTCCCCCCTCCCAAGAACACTATCTCACTTTTTTACCAACATTTAAACATTCCTAAACTAAATTTTTACTCTCACCTCACACCACTTACTATACTTACAGGCATACAGAAAAATTTAAAAAATCATAAATGAGACAATACATATACTTAATATTACAATTCATCTGATTGTTTTAATACTAGTCACAAAACTATTTATAGTATTTTGCAATCTTATATGATGAAATAAATGATCAATTCTAAGAAATAACTATATCTTATCCACAGCTTGTAAAATATCACAATTAATTAACAATTTAAGATATAAGTACATATAAAACCAACATATGCTCAAGAATGCTTCCTTGAGGGACACTACTAGTAATAAATTTCAAATTCTTTGAATCTTTAATAAACATAATTTGGATGATTAATGAAGTAGGATTTAAATCATAATAAAAGAGAAACAACTCAGAAAATTAATTTAATAATGAAATGCTATGATGTACCATATCAAATACCTTACTAAGATCAAAATATACGGCATCCAAGCAACCTTATTCAGTTATATACCATTAGCCATATCATTATATATTATTATCAAATTTATCTCTAGTGATTGGTTTGAAATAAATCAATGCCAAAAATGGGTATACATCTCTTAACTTGAAATAATAGAATATTATATACAAATCACCCAAAAATTTAAAATATAGCCTAATATTAATATTGCCTATAGTTTTTTTAATCATTTTTACACTTCTTCTAAATTGAAACAACTCTGCATAATTTATATTGTCATTTTACATTGAATACAACAAAGTTCCTAATATTGAATAACTATTGAAAAATATCTCTTTAGAGAAAGGTATAATCCATATGAAACATTGTCCATCAAATAGAGTAAATTGTACAATATACTGATGTTTTAATATAAAAACTTCACAAAGTATTTTTGCAATTTGTCTAAGGCTAATATTAAATCTACCCTTGAAAATTCATCTAATTTTGCTAAGTAAAATAAGAGGCTGCAATTTGTTAGATACCTATCTGTCCATTTTCCTTTGTGTTTGTATGTTATAATTTGTAGACATATAACTAAATAAGTAGCTGCATCATTTTTATATTTATTTTAATTTGATTATTCCTTTCTTTCTATTGTCATGAAAGTTAAAGAATGGTTTTGGAATATCTTAAAAGTAAAATGGATATATATATATATATATATATATATATATATATATATATATATATATCTATATATATTGATATATATATATATAGATATATATATATATATATATAAAACAGAAGATAAAATATCTGTTCTATGTTTTTAATAAATTATATGAATTGTTCATTTATAGATAAAAAAACTTTAATTTGTTCTGTTTAATAACATTCAATTTTTATAACTTTGAAATTCTAATACTTATGTTAAAACAAAAAACAAAAAAAAAAACATTACATTTGCTTCACATCTGATTAGTTAGACATGTAATCACATATGTTTATTATAAAGTGATTTTAAAGGCAATTAAATATTCTAGAGTATCTGGATTGCATTATTTATTTAAACATGTTACTTATAGCTTTTAGTTGAATACGTCAATTTGTTTCCTCTAATCACACTTTGATAGCTCTCTTGAATTTAGTCTATTAACATAAATTATTTAAACACTTTTCTTAAATTTATCTATGTATATTTAATTAAGATTAATTAAAAAATAATAAAAATCTATTTAGGATTATATTAAACTTTTAAAAAAATATATAAATTAGGATATATATATATAAATTATATGCTATTAAATTCAATAGATATAAAATAAGCTTGGATCTAATTTAATATTTATTTATATAATTATTATGGATAGAGCTGTGGTTTAAACGCGTTGGTGTCTTCAGTAAGCCCAAAAATTTGATATATCTTTTTCTCTAGTTAGCGACAAGGAGTGACTGATTGGCTTTTACATATACTAAAAGAATTAATCTGGAATTTATATTTATATTCTTTTTTTTTTTCATATGTCATAACATCGGCCGGGACGCGAACCCACAACCGTCTGCAACCAACTACTTGCTTGCAAGGCGGCTGCAATGACGTCTCGGCTAACAACGCTTGACATATTTATATTCTTTACTCATAAATATGTGTACATATATATATATATATATAATTCCACCTTTATTGTAAAAGGAGGATGCCTTGACAACAGTTTGAGTTTGTTGATTGTTATAGTATTGGATTGTCTAAGTATTGACTGGTTTCTAATGATTATATATATATATACTTTAAATAATAATAATACTGAAGGGTAAATATGTTTATAAGTAATAATTAAAACCAGTCAACGCTTAGACAAACCCAAATAAATATCAACCAACAAACTCAAACTGGTTTCTAATGATTATATATATATAATATTCTATATATATATAATATATATATATATATATATATATATATATATTGTAAATATCGATAAGTCTATCTATATTTTAAAAATTATCATTTGTTATATATAAAAAAAAAAACCTCTTTGAGTTGATGTTTATACATGAAGTATTATTGTTTATGGTTATTAAGTATAGTTATTGTTTGAAGTTATTATCTTATTTATATGTTGATGGTACATCGTTATGAATATTTAATTATTATAAATAAATAAAGACATATAAATTGTTGATTATAAAAAAATTATTTTATTTGCAGTGATTATTAAAAAAATGCAATATTATTATTTATGTATATTTTTAAAGCTGTCAAATAAATTTTCAATTTAATATTTTTTATATATATATGCTTGATATTTTATTTTTTTTTAATGTTAATTGTTTAAAAGAAAACATGTGTAACGAGGGTTTTCAAAACAGCATTTGCTAGCACGTGGAGCAACAAAAAAAGGAAGCCATTATTATTATTAGGATGGTGATTAAAAAAACAAAAGGATAAAATTTTGTTGTACTTCGTTTCTTTGAAGTTACCATTCTTCAGAATATTGGAATAAGATAGATTTTTATGGTAAATACATAAATCATGACAGGCTAATAGAAATATATCGCAGCCAAGAGGCTGCACCATTTTCTTTCATTTATTCCAAAGCAGTTTAAAAAGAAAAAACTAAGAAAATTTCAATACATATATTTCATCGCGTCTGAAGCCGAAATTTGACATAGCTATCTGGAATCTATAATGGTCAATCTAATAATAATCTGGAGGTAACTAGAATTAATATATTGGATTTAACATTTCAATTTATTTATTTATTTTTCAAGGAAAGAAATTTTAGAAGGATAAAAATATACATATATCCAAGAATTGACAATTTTCTCTAACGTGATAATTTCCTCACCTTCACTAGAATGCATTCTAATATTAAACGGATAAAGAAATAAAACAATGGAATAAGTTGACTTTTGAAGGAAAACTAACCAAGTGAACTTTGAAAGGTAGTAAATAATTTTATATGTATAAATGATATATAAACATATTTTTGAGATCGATATTTTTGTTTACTTTTATTTTTCATTATAAAAATATAACGTTTTATAAATATTCAATTCAAGCGTCTTGTTTTCTAACAGCAATAAACGTTTAACAGGTGTCAAAATTAACACTTAAGTAATTTAAAATCTTAAAGTATGGCTTATAAGTTTGGGTTGCATATGAGTTGTTATGTATATTTTAATAAGTAAATTTATATTCGCAAATTTTTATTATAAAAAAAAAATGTTTTATTATTAATTTATTTCCATTTTTTTTTTTAACTTTATATAATGATTCTTATGCATACCAAAACAATAATTTATATGTATTTGCTGTATATAATATTTTTTTTTATTATTTTAAATATCTGAAAAATATAAATATGGATTTGTATTTATATTGATATCTACTTGTTAAGCACAGATATGTCTTTATATATTTAATATATATACTTATTGCAAGTATATATGTATATTTATTATTTGGGTTTGTATTTAAAACATTGATATTACCTAAAATTAAACCATAATATAAAATAAAGGATGTACTATTTGTTTTATAAGTAATGCCTTTGTAATTTATTTGAAAGAGTATTAATATTTTATTCTTATTTTTCTTTTAATGCCAGAGTCATTATGAAATTAATTGAATTCACAATTTAATAGAGGATAACTTCATATTCACTTATTGTTTAGTCTTTAGGCCACTTACACATATTGTTATTCATTGATATGTTTAGATATACATAAATTTACATAATAGATGTGTATATTGGATTTAATAGAATTCCCTTTGTTTCTGATATATATTTGATTAGTTAGTCATATCAACCTTGAAAATAAATTATAATGATAGATCTCATTGCTCTGTATGATTTTAGATTTATTTCATGTATAGCTAGTTGGAAGGGCATATAAACAATTTATTTAAATATAACTGGGATAATTTTGTTTTTCTTCATTTAAATCATACAATCTATTATATTAGGCTTTCTCAACAATTGGATTCATTTAGATTATATATATTCCATTACGTTTATCATCCAATGTTTGAAGCATTATTTTCTTCTCATATATTGATGTTCCATTACATTTGAGGTATAATATGTTTATATGATATATTGTCCATTACATTTGGCACCACAAACTGTTGGTCCCAGTTAACTGATGATTGGTATAATGGAGTAAAAGTATGTTCCATTACATTTGAACGCCACAACGTGGTCAGCATAATATGTTCGTTTAATTATTCATTACATTTGGTGTATCAAAGTTAGGGGCTTGGTTAACTAATGATTATTGTTGCAAAAGTTCATATGTTTATTTTCATTTGAGATCATATAAAGATACATTCCATTATATTTGGCTTTCCCAATGTTTGGAGCCTTCTTTCTTCAATTTAAATGGAATGCAGCAAGTACGTTCCATTACAATATATATATATATATATATATATATACTTTAAATAGTAATAATACTGAAGGGTAAATATGTTTATAAGTAATAATTAAAACCAGTCAACGCTTAGACAAACCCAAATAAATATCAACCAACAAACTCAAATTATTGTAAAGATAACTTCAATGTAATAATAAAGGAGGATATTGATTTGTCTAAGTGTTGACAGATTTGAATGATTTTATATATATATATATATCAGAATCTATATTATATATATATATATATATATATATATATATATATTAAATATATTTGTTTGAATTATATATATATATATATATATATATATATATATATATATATATATTAATAATTCAAACAAATATATTTAACACAGTATTCAAAATTAAATAATATATTCTTTACCAGAAGTACTTTCAATTGTTTCACTGACAATCTTTTTCAACTGTTAATACAAACGTACAAAAAATAAAAACTTGTATTACCCATCATTCAATCTATTCAAATTTCCCACAATTCTGTTGTCTTTATATTTGCCGATTGTTTATTCATCAAACCACCTCTATTCCTAGATATCATCATTGCCTCTTTAATTTTACGTTTTTCACTACACCTTTCAATTTGAATAATTTTTATATCTCTATTATTAAATTTAAAACCATAATTACATGTTTTATTATGATCAAATATAATTGATGGAGTATTCATATTTACTGAAGATATATTTTCTTTCTGTACACGTTTATATAATGTCTTATGATCATTATATCGTTTTTGTAATGTACATTTGGATTCCCCTATATATTTTATTCCACAACCACATTCCAACATATATTTAATTTTGAATACTGTGTTAAATATATTTGTTTGAATTATTATTATATAATTTAAAAATACAGACATTTAATGGTTGTAGTTATTTATATATATATATATATATATATATATATACACAATCATGTCAGTCAAAATAAATCATGGCCTTTTTCCCCAGGGGAGCTGCCAAATTACCAGCCAAGGTATTGATTGGTGTCCTAAGATGGAGGTGATAAGAATCTCCTGGTTTCAGATCAAGGCTGTCATTTGATGATGGCTCTTTGTTTAGATACTTCAACTGGAGATCACTTTGACATTAAAAAAGATTTTAAGAGGTGAAAGAAGAAGCATTTCATATTGCATAGAATATTACTGGACTTTGTGAATTTGGAAGAAAAACTAAAGGGGCAATTGATTTACAAAGTATACATTATTAAAAGGTGCAAATATTGGAAGTAAATGTGGAATATGATTCATTATAAATATAAAGTGGAAAAATAACATGGATATTGATGGTGTACTCGACAAAGTGGGAAGATTAGTTATTCAACATAACAGTATATACCAAATGTGATAATTCAGACTTATGGTCCAAGTTCTCATAGTGATGAAGAAGTAGATGACCAAGCAACATTCTAAAATTGTCATAGGAGACTTTAATGCTAGAATTGAAAAACTATTAAAAAATTGAAAGTGCTGTACATAATTTTGGTTATGATGCTATAAATGAAAGTGGGCAGAGACTTGTGGAGTTTAGAAAATAAAACTTTATATTAGGAATCTTTTTATAAGAAAAATGCTAAGTGGAAATGGTCACAGAAGCAACCAAATAAAGGTACAATAGAATTGGATTCTATTTTGACTAATAGAAAACATTTATTTCAAGATTATATTGTTCTTAATAAATTCAACCCAGAAGTGAACATTGATTAGTGAGATGTAAGATATGTATTAATGCAAAACTAGAGAAACAAAAAGTACTAAGAAAAACAATATTCATAGTTGATATTCATAGACTTAAAAAAACTTTCCAATAAATTTAAATTAGAACTTGCAAATCGTTTTCAAATAATAACAGATTTTGATTATGATTCAAATTTAAACAAAATGAAAAGAAACATAACTGATACACTTTTTAAAAGCTGCAACAAAGATCGTACAAAAAAAATAATAATTGTCCTGTAAAATTTCTACTGAGATTGGAGAATTTATCAAGAAAAGAAGGAATATGAAAATATTTAAAAAACAATTCATAAAAAAGGATTGAATATCTAGAATTTTGTAAAATGACTGTAAAACAGAGTTCTATCAAAAATTATATAATAATAAATAATCTGGAAAAGTACTTCCCATAACTAGTATAACTTCTGAATTGTCTAGAATTTTAAATGAAAAGGTGAGACATGCAATTAAATTCATTAAGAAGGAAGAAGCCCCAGTGAAATAGCTGAAAAAATAAAAAAAATTGGCAAAGTTTTATATCAAATGTCTAAATGATAAAGATGTACCAGATGATTGGAATAATATAGGATTAATACTAATATTTTAAAACAGTTGATAGAGAAGATATTTAAAGACTTCATCACTTACCAGAAGAACAATACAGAGACTACAGACCAGCCAGAGAAGTATGGAGGGATGCATGTAAAGGTGTAAAAGAAGAGTTCAAAAATAAATATACAGGTAAGAAAACAAATTGATGTCACTGATATTATTGAAAGAATTATGGGGCTGATGTGGACTTGATCTGGACATATTTCTACAAGAGATAATAATAGATGGACAATTACAATCTTAAACAATGTTGCAAAAATTAAAAAAATTTAGAAAGAGACCACATGTAAAATGGATGGATAAAATAAAAGACTGGCTAGAGATTGGAGAAAATTGATTGAACTTTTCAAGATATTCATTCTTCAGTGGATAATGTTTGAAAATGATGATGATGATCCCAAAGTAATCAGAATTGTCTTTTGGAGAGGTATCACTTTGCAATACATGCTTCTGCTGCTAGTTATTTCTTGTGGAAATTTTTTTCCATCAATCTGCCAATCAGAGTCATAAAGCGAAATTCTGATGCAGTGTAGTAAATATTTTTGTTAAGAAAATTTTATTTGTTTGCTAATTTTGGTAATCACTGAAAAGTTGTAACAGCATGAAATTTTTGTTAGAGAAAAAAGCAGGGAAACACATGTAATCTTGGAACAGCTTACAAGTAAGCTGATCTGATCAAACTAGAAGTTTGTAAGTTGTTTAATGAAAGTATCAAATTCACTATGTCTTAAAAAAGGGTGGCAAATGAAGTTTGATATCTAGATGATTCTGAAATTTTTTAATGCATATAGCATTGTTCATTCAGAATTTGTCTGTAATGATTTGATATTTTACCTACAAATTTCTGAAATATTTGTGTGATGTGGTAAAATAAAAACATCCAAATTTATGGCTAAGTCAGGTCTGAAAAATTCACTATGGTAATGCACCAGTGCATAAAACCCTGAGTATAAACAATTTTCTTTTAGAAGCAGCATAACCCAACTTATATATCAGCCATATTTCCCAGACATTGCTCTGTATGAGTTTTTTATTCCCTGAAATGAAGCAAGAAGTCTCAAAAAAAAAAGTTTGCAGATTTGAAGAGGTAAAAAAAAATGATGGAGGTTTTAAAAGGCATTGTTTTGCAAGATTTTAGGATTACTTCAAAAATTGAAAAGCATATTTAGATAAGGGCATTGCATTAAATAAATAGTATTTTGATGGTGATTCAATTTATAATAATTGTGAATAAATTACACTTTTTTATTACAAAATTTCAATATTTTGATATCCCTGCATATGTATTGGTTTTAACGCAGAGGCAAAACTATTTATACTATAGTGCCAATCAGTTATGTTAATGTATTGGATTCAATTAATAGGATAGGATCTATGGCATTGTTCCAAATTAACTGATTATCTACCAAATTTTATTTGTATTATACAGCTTTTACATAATGGAATGAGAATGTTTTATTAGGATGGGTGGAAAATCAGAAGCATTTAAAATAAAAAGTGTTGTTAAACAAGAATACATACTTGTTCCAACATTGTTTTTAATTTTTATGAGTTTAATTTTGGGGAATTATTTATAGGCTGCTTATTCAGACGAGTTTAAAATCCAATACAGGTTTGATGGTCAAATTTTTATGCTGCTGATAGTACTATTTTTGCCAGCTCAAAAGATGATTTGCAAAATTATCTTAATTTTGTAAATGTAACTTAATATATAAAGATCTCTTTGTATTAATAAATGTTCAAAAATCTTGTGTTCTTTTTCAGCCAGTGAAGAACAATCCTTAACAAATTTCATTTGGAATGGATATCAACTTGAGATTGTAAACTAATTTAAATACCTTTGTAGATTTATTAATAAAAATGAGGACATAAATATTGAGATCTACTGCTACAGCTTCTAACAAGTTAAAAGATAGTGTTTTCATGAAGGTTTGTGATGATGGTATTTAGTTGTGTATGTATATATATGACGGAAGGGGGGGGGGATATATATATATAAAAAATTATTTAAAATGAATATAATAAATATTATGAGATAATTATGTTTAATTAGGTTGAGAAATATTATTATTGATTTTGTTTGAAAATAAGTAATAGAAAATATAAATGTATTCAAAATGGATTATTAGTAGAAATAAATGTTTTAAAGACTAAAAAAATATTAGAGAAATTTATGAAGTTGAGAATTAAATGAAAAAAAATTTATGAATTAATTATTAAGTAAATATAAAATTATTACTGAGGGAAATAAAAATTTTAAAATTATTCTTTTCTTCTTTTGGGTATAAGGGTTGAATTTTAAAAGGTTATTAAATGTTGGAATTTGGGTTGAAATTAATAAGTATGAAAGTTAAATTGAACTTTCTTGGTTTTTATTGGTTTATTATTTGTTTTTCTGCTATTTATGTATTGAGGATCTAATAAAGTTAGGTGTTATTATATTTAAGATGGTGTTGTTTGCTAGTTTTTGTTTATGCTCTTTGATTTTGGTAATATCTAATTTTTGTATAGTGTTTTGTAAGGTCTAGTTGGTTTATTATTTATTATATGTTCTAAATTGAAATTATCGTTGATAAAAATATAATTATATCTATTTATCTATAATTATTCTATTTTGTAAAGTAGATTGTTAAATATGTCAAAGGTGTGTTTGTTTAAATGTGTATAGAAAATTAAAATTAAATACAAAAAAATATATATATTGTAATGAGCACATACGTACGTTACATTATTTTTTATTAGTAAACATAAAAAAAAAAGTTTGCCAATAAAAATTTCTTTTTTTAAGAATTAAAAATTGAAAATTAAAAAAATCATCTTAAACTCATATATATAAAATCGCACAGATAAATAATTATTAAAATAAAACTTTATTAAAAAAAGAGTAGTTTAAAACTAAATTTTCAGAAAAGATTTAGAGATAAAAATATATGTTTAAGTTTGAAAACAAATTAATTAATCTTTTGTAAAATAGAAATGATTATTTTAATTAGTAAACTAGCCTTTGGGCATTTAAATGTATAAGCATCAGTCAGATAGGAAAACAATAGAAACTTTTAGCAAATGAAAGAAATCCATTGGGAAATCAAACCTCAACGAAAAGGTTTTCACCATCATGACGTAATGTTGAGTTAATCCACAAAATTATTATAAAAAGAAAGGTTTGAAAATAAAAAAAAGAGTTATTACAATGTGACTATATGTGTTAGTGTGGAGTTGAAGGAGAAGAGATTGAAAAGACACTCTTCAATCCCTTCAGTTTTGTTAAAAAAAAAAAAAAGAAATGACATTGTTTTTTTACTACATTAAGGACCAACTAAACTAAAAAAACCTCCAGATAAATAAATAAAAAACAACAGCTAACTCAACCAATCTTTTTAGGATGGCATGGGAATTCATGTTCAAATGGCAAGCAACAGATAAAGATGAACTGTTTTAAACCGTAAGAACTTTATAATTAATGAACATTAAGTTAAAAACTTTCCGTATTTAAAATAATTAAGAAATAGAATCCTATCTGACCAATGCTATTTATTAATTAGTTATAATTTTATTTAATGTATTTCTTTTGTAAAATCATTTCCATTTAATTATTTATTTGTTCTTTAAGTTTTATTATGATTTCTGTTTTTCATTAAACTAGTTATATAAATATTAAACTAAAGTCGGGCGTGAATGGCTATCTAGATTTGTAAAGTTATATTAGGGGAGGGTAATCTTAGGTTATTCGTTTCGTAGTTGAATTAGGTCAATGGATTGGATATATTGGTGTAATTAGTAGATGTAGTATGAGATTCGCTATGGGCAGAATCGCTATTATATGCCACACACTTCCATTTTGCCTATGGAAGGGATTATAAGACGTAGAACACTGTTCCTTTTGATGGAGTTTTTTTTTATTGCTCTTCTTGTCTGATAGATGTAATATTTCTATCTGATGAGAAGCAGTTTCTTCTCTTAACCTAATTGTGCTTCCGTATTCATATTACATTGAACACATCGATATATCAGATGGATTGAAGTTTGGTTTGACTGCGAACCTTTGGCCTAATGTTAAACAAGGATTGAATATTTTCTTTTCAAATGCAAATCTATGTAGTCTATTCATACTCAACACTCTAAATAAATATGCATTAAATTTAAGTTGGGTATAGATGTGTGCATGGGTTCGTGACGGGTTGATTATGTTTTTGGTTTTCAAATTCGATCAAAATATATATAGACATTCGGTAAATACTGATACCTTACGGTGAGTATCTAAAATGTATTTATTCAGATGTCTTTTAAGTTATTGGTGTTAATGCAAGCATCTTATGGTGAATGCTATTGGGTTACTTATAAATTTTCCTCTGCAATTGACGGTATCAATGATTTTGTATTTTGATCGTTCATGTTTATTTTGAAATGTTTTTGACCGTGGAATCTATGTAACCGATCTATACTCAACATTTTTAAACAAATCTGTGCGAACCAATAATAGTATAAAATTTAAAATGTAAATTAAAAATCTAAAATAAAAGTAAAAATAATGTTAAATGTTAAAATAAACGTATTAAAATAATAATGTTAAATCTTATTTATATATATGTGCGTAAATAAATTTTTGTATGTTAATGATTGGCAGTGGCTTATTTTATTTATTTTTTAATATTGAAATATAATCAAATAAGATATTATATTATTAAATCTCTGCTACTACCTGACCTAGTGACTTGGGCTAACTACCAGATATCAAAATATATAAATAAAATAAGAAAAAAAATTTTTTTTTACTTACGTATCTGCCTACTTTATAAATTTTTCTAGGTTCAAATGCCTAGATGGCGCCCTGTAGTGCGGATGATGTTAAGCTCTCTTTCTCTGGATCATTATAATATATATATATTGTACCAATATCTTAGCTGTATATACAATAATTTTTGTCTAAAAATTATGGAAATAAAAACATCTCTTTTAAAGAAATAGTTAAAAGCTTAATAAAAGAAATTTAAAGAGTTTTTTTTTTAAAACAGTTTGCTAAAAATCAATTAGTTCATAGTTTTATGTATTAAGAAATAATTGGAAGGGAGAGAGAAATTAATTTAGGAAAAATTAAAAGCATAACAGTTTAAACTATAAGATACTTTTTTTTATTTAAGTTAAAGAAAAAGAAAGGAAATCTTAAAACTAAAAGAAATCTCTTTTCATTTAAATTATTTATTAGAATAAAAAATACATGTGCATGAATAATGAGTAAAATTAATGTGTGTGTTGATAAAGTAATATATGAAGGTTAAAAAATTGAAAAACAGATTCAGCAATGGCTATTAAGTTAAACAAAATCCATAAAACAACAAATTTGCAATGCCTACTAATTAAAAAAAATCTCAAACAACAGGATTAAAATCTTATTGAATGAATGTATTCAAAACAGAGGAGGAATTTCAACAACAAATATAACTGGTGGACATAAAAACCAATTACCATGTGTCAACAGGTCATCACATAAATAGTCCAGATTTTCATCAATCTAGCAGTTGAGATCACCATCAGATCAGTGCAGTTCAGTTAATCAATCAGTCAGTTTATTATGTATTCAGAGTAAGAGACAATGCAGTGTTGAGCAGCTTTTAGGAACATATGATCTTGCTCCAGCCTTCAGTATAATAAGATCAGCAAATTGCCCTGTAAAAGTGATGTCTGCTTAACAACTTGAAAAATTGCCAGGAATGTTTACCTGTCTAAGAATAGAACCATGGAATATTAAGCCTAAAAACCTCCTCAAAACTTCAGATCCAACTGGTTGGATAAATTTTCAATTGAAGCAACGGCCAGCAAGAAGTCAACATTCAAATCTTATAGATAATGGGTAATTTTTATTATTTCCATTTCTGATATTAAAGTTGCCAGTTCAATAACTTGAAACCTTCCAGAGTCAGTTAATAAATAAACTCTATAGCATGCATAAAGAACTATTGATATGCATGTTTTGAAATGTCATGTAGGTGAATGCTTTATGATATTTTATAGTGATTTCATGTATTTATTTTAAAATGTCTTGTATTATTTAATATTCTTTGTTATATTATACTGCTATTGTATATGTGTGAGCCAGAGGTATGATAAGTCATTGTTTCATTTAATTAAGTTTCATATAAAAATAGTTAAAATAAAAATAAGTGTTAAGTTAAAATAAATGATCTTTAAACGGTTTCTTATTGTATTACTTTTGATTGAGCTAGTCATGGGATATTTTGAGCACTGGATTACAGGCCTACTGTCCAGAGCATGTTAGTTACCCCATGTAATCATCTGAAACCAGAGGTTTACCTCAAAACAAATAAGGTACTTTGGATAGTGGGGGTTTGATCTAGCAGTCAAGGTGGGCCACAGTCTGGAAATGTGATAATGTTATGCATTGCATAGCTTGGTCTGACTCTGGATATCATTTATAGCTCTGCTATTGATGAAATTCTCTGTCTGTTCATAGAGCCAGTCCATCCATCTAACATTTATAATATAAAAATATAAAATTAGGATAAATATGGTTTAAACACAGTTAAACCAGATAGCAAATAGAGTACTCCGGATCATCTTCTGAATGCACCTGGTACAATATATCCATATATTATATTTGATGTTTTCATGGTTGTGTGATGTAGATAAATTAATAGTTTTTGGGCTGAACCATGTATTATTTTCCATTACATACCAATATTTCGACGGACTAGCATCCCCCATTATCAAAGTTAACTTTTGAAAGAAAAATCATTAGATCTCAAACAATAATGTGACTAAGTGTGAGATGAGAAATGAGATTCAACATGAAGTAGTTCAGCATTCACAATATGAGGCTTATCAAAATGTTTATTTCCCTCAGTTTTTTCATCTATTAATTTTAATATTAGATAAAATGAGAGATTTCCACATAGCTGAAATACATTGTGCTTCATCAGCCCTATTTAAACCACTATGTCTCGTTAATATTTCAATTGACTCTCTCATGGTTCTTAAATCATATCTTTCCAAATTAATGTATTATTTCATCATAGGGATATAACTACTGAAATTAAGTTAGCTATATGTAAAGCTGTTACTATAACTATTTTTTATGGATGTCAACTTGGGCACACTATCAATGCAATATAAAGGCACTAAAAATGTTTCATTTAAAGATATTCTATATAATTTCAAAAACATGATAGTAAGATCATAAAACCAATCAACATATTCTTGAGCTTGCAGGGCATGATATAATTGAGCCAAGTTACACCATATGGGACATGAAAAATAAGTGAAGAATGGAAAACTTCCTAGGAGGGTGTTACATGTTAAACTTAAACAATGGTTTCATAGAGAGATAGATCCTATTTATGTTATAAGAGTAATTTTAAAAAAGTGCAATGACAATTGTTTCATTTGGAAAAATATGGCAGAGAAAAGATTACACTGGAGAGTTACAGTTAGACATGATGATAATGTACTTCAGAAAGAAAAGATCTTTGCTGACCTTACTAAAAAATAATACCATAAAATATTAAGTAAGCAAGAAATTGGTCCAGCCTGTTCTATATGTGGTGATATTTGTGTTTCACTGATTGGTTTGTATAATCACCATTATAAGTAAGGTTTTTTTAATTCTTCTTTTTTCTTTTTTTGGAGTTAGTGATCGTAGTCATTTTTGAGTAGCTGTATATATATATATATATATATATATATATATATATATATATATATTATAATTGAAATAATATTTTTAATGGTTTATAAATAATTACAAACAATCTACTGTTAAAAATATTATTTCAATTATAATTACAATATTGTTTTTAATTAACGGATATTTTATTTATTATATATATATATTGTAATTACTTGGCAACATAACTGCATTAAAAATCATAAGATATGTTGGTAGTATATTCCTCACGTTTAATTTAGGGTTATTTATTTAATAAGAAATATATTTAATTTCCCTATGCATATTTTTTATAATAATGATGGGTCTTCAATTAACTAAATATTTTAAGTCCTAATATGATATTATGAGAATTTTCAAACACTAAATTTGTTATATAATAATATTTTAATATGAGAATATTTTACTAAGTTATAAATGATTGTAGAAAGAAGAGAAAACTGTAAAGAAATGTAAATAAGTGTTTTAACTTTCTCTCTTTTCACTAATTATAATTAATTAGTTGTTTTAATTTAAAATATGGATGTACTAAGAGAAAAATAAATCTTATTTTTTGTAAATTATTTAATAGATATTAATTGGAACATTAAAAGAGAGATAAGGTTTTATTTTTAATAGTATTTTTAAAAAAAATAATACTTATGGTAAATTTTATTTTTAATTAGTCTGAGTTGTTGTCTTTTTTCTCTCTCTTCAATGCCAAAAATCAAATCAGTGCAATTAATTGATTATCTTGTTTTCATTTTGCAAGAACTATTTTAAATTAGAAAGTAATGTTAAGAATTTTGTGATATTAAATTAAATTTTTGACTTCTTTTTCTATGTCTATACTTAATGAAGAAAATAGATGAACAATTGTATTTATAAAAAATTATCTAGTTATAAAATTATTTATGTAAGAAAAATATTGGGATTGGCTTGCATTCAAGATGGTTCTAAAAATAATGGGAATGTGAATAAGTCAGAAGACCCAAGTGTCTGGAAAGAACAAATATTCCTAACATAGCTGTTAAAGAGAGAGCAGTCAAATCCCATTCCAGTTATAAAGAAAAAAGCAGAAGTCTTTACTAAACTGTTGCATAGAATAGCAGTTTTAATCGAGCTTTTAGCAAATGAGTTTTTCTTATAAAAATGGTTTCTACAATAAAAACCATGTGCTAAGTTAACTAAATGCTAGACATCATTTTCCTCCATGTGACCTGTTTTCACTGAAATAAAATGTAGAGAAAATTTACCTCCTAAATTAATCTGCAACCTTGTTCTTAACCAAAAACATCACTATCTGAATATGTTATCCTCACCCAAAAATTTTAGTGGAAAGAAATGGTTGAAATTTGCTATTTTTAACCTGGAATTACTGCCCACCAAGAGAAGTATAATATAACCATGCACATGTTGAGAAGCCTTCAAGGAGAAACTCAATGGTAAAAACTAGGAATTGTAACTGGGAATGATTCCAAAAAAAAAAATAAAACCATGTTTAAAGGTATTTTGTGCAGGTGTGGAATTTTCATTTATAATAAAAAAAAAAGATTTTTTTGTTGTAAGAATTGATAATTTTAAATATTTTCATTATGTTAATATTTTTAAATTGGGATTTTTTTTAATCCAGTCCATTTTCTCTTCAAAATTATAAAATAGTTTTAAGAAAATTTATTTTTTTGTGAATTTAAATTATTTTTTAAACATGTTTTTCTTTTTTAATTCATTTTCCCTTCTAAAAACTTAACAGAAGATTAATTAAACTAAATAAAAGATTGTTATCTTTGATTTTCAAAATGTTTTTTCCAACTCTTAGTTATTTTAAAGAAATAATTTAGTTAAGTAAAAGTCAATTTATGAATAAAAATCAACTGATTGATTATAATTTTTATAAAATACATTTTTGATGAAATGAATGTTTTAAATTTCATACTACCATGCCATTTTTTTGTTTATTGTTAATCAATTAGTTATTAAATAATTGTTTAAAAAATATTTTTAATCCTTTTCTTTATTTTATCCAATTCTTGATTCATAAATTACAATGTGTGTGACTTTATTTCATCATAGCTTACTATTCTAAGATTTTTAAGTGATTCCAATAAAACTACATATTTATAGTAGGTAAACCTAGTAATTAATTAAAGTGATTTATAATAAACTGATTTATTTATCTCTTGCTCACAGTAATAGTTTATTGATTTCTTGCCTCCTGATCTAGATTTGTATGTAACAGTAAGTTATATGGAATATTACTTTTATGTTTTGTGTTACAAATCTTCAGTTGATCATGATATCATTACTTTTCTTATCCAGGTTGGTGCAGAGGAACATCTTTTAAAGACCATGCTTTACATTTTCTTTTATTTATTGTGTCCTTAAAAATTAAGTTTGTAGTTTGCCAGTACATTAAGCAATATCATGATACAAAAACTTTTCTACTTGGTGACAATTTTCAATGGTAATAACAACTTTTCATCATTGACCTCCCTATATAGTATATTTTATTTAACCCATGATTTTGTTATTAAACTATATAATTTTATCTTTATACATTTTTTCTAATTATTTGCTTACATAATGCTATTATTGTATATCTCATTTCAAAATATAAAATAAAAATTGAGAAAATAAAAATTGGGACATTTATGCTATTATCTATTTTGTATTTAAGTCTCTAACTGATAGACATACAACTTTTAAAATGAGTATTATCATTTCAAAAATATACCAAAGCATTTATTGTGTGCACACAATTAATGTTTTATTAATTTTTATTTTTATTATATCATTTTGGTTTATCACTCTATATTCTAATTATTTCTTACATAAAACTATCATTATACAGTTACTTTCTACAAAGAAAAAAAATAAGCCACTTATGATATAACTTTTCTTCCACCTTATTATATGACAATATTTTGACTCATTAGTAATTTTTTTTTCATTCATTCAATATTTTGATGATTTTCTGTTTTGTTTTATGTTATAATTGTTTTTTTAAATTTCCACAGTACATTTGTTAATTTATATAGAGTAAAACTTTTGATATTTACTTTTGTTGATTCAATGTATTAGCACTGTTTTTATTGATATTTGTCCAGTGGTATTTATGACCTGCATATGTGCATTGGCTCCATAAACTTGACATCTTATATTACATTATTAAAATAAATTATTGTTCTTGGATATTGTTTCTCTGCCAGTACACAAAATTCAATGTATTTTTACTCTAGAAATTTCATTACCAATAATACCATCAATTATTCAGTTGGAGATATAAAAAAAGAATGATTTATTCCTTCAGATTGTTTTGTATATGTTCATCAAACAAAAGTGACCCACATTTCTCAGTCTGTTAATACTATTTCAATTCATAAGCTGATGAGTTACAGCTCTAATTATATATACACATAGTAAGTAATACATGCGATGACTTTACCATCTATTGTAAAAAAAAAATATTTAAAATATAAGTGAACTGGGAATCACTCTTTTGAAATAACAAATTCTGTGCTTAGTAAAATGAAAATAAATAAAATCAGAAATCCTATCTGTAATTTAAATTATTAAAATGGATATGCATATCAATTATAACAATGTTATCTTTGTTAAACAGGCAAAACTCTCTATACATATTGCCATTCAGTGCAAGCCAAAGTAATCACCATCTAGTGCCTACTCATCCAATATTCCCAGCCTAATTTCTGACTTGTGGCCTTTATCAGTATGAAGCCTTGGATCTGAGAGCCTGTGCCCCTAGATCTTAGAATCTAATGCAATCCTCCAGCATCCACCTTTTATCTCTACTTAACTACAAAACTATGAGACTGAAATTGAAAACACCATAATATTTTCAATCCAAGCTCATCAGCTTATATAGTCATATGGATCTGAACCCAGTTCAGTACCCATACATTTTGGTGTCTTTGATCATTTAAAAACCATAGACACCACTATCCTATTAGGCATGATTGGTTTTAAGCCAATAAACATCACATGATCACCATTTCTTATGCTTGCTCTTAACTGTTATTAAAACCAGCAAAACCCTATATATATATATATATATATATATATTCTAACCTCCCCCTCCGCTCGTCCTCTAAAATTTATATACTGTTTAAAATTTACGAATATATTCCGGGTTCTAGCTCAGTTAACAAATAAATAAATGAAATATTCAGCATTAATTAAAAACGATTACTAGCTCTAATCTTTAAAATACAAATACGTTTATATTTTTAAAATGAATTAACAAATATTTACTATTTTCATGAGACATGGAGTGACGATACGGGGAACGAGATAGACTACATTGAGATATTATCCACATGATACTATCTCAATGGCATAAGAACACTATTTCCCTTTTTACTATATCAAATAACTAATTCATAGTATTCTTACGACTTTCTAAGCTATATTCACTACGATTAAAATAAGAATCTAGCTCAATTAATTAAAAATGAAGAAAATGAATAAAATAAATAAAATAGAATCTCAGGTTCATAAATTGTATTCTAACTAATTTAAAATTACGGTAGTAAACTATGAAAAGGGAATTTTATGTCATATCTACTACACAGTAACTAACAATAATAAAATTAATAATAATATAATAGTATAATATAATCTTATTTCTTCCTAAATGAAATAAATAAATACGTACGTGGTAGTATTCTAATAATCTGACAACAGAATACGTGTGGCAACATTAGCATATAAGTTAATGTAATATTGTGGCAACCGACTTATGACCAATAAATAATATAAGATTATGATCTTTTAATTTTAACATACCAATAAATTCTCAAAATTATTATAACACTTTTATATTTACCTTTTTGTGCAAAAACTATATGTCTGTTTCAATTATAAGTGTATTGTGATTTTCATGCATCCATGTGGAGAAATAACAACGAGGACACAAAACTTTAAAATAAATTTACAACAAAGTTTATTAATAACATAAATAAACAACAATATTTTACATTATGTACATTGGATATCCTTACTCTCCTATCACAAATTAGTTTACTAGTTTATAAAAAAAATGAAATCAAACTTCTATTTATTTTTCCTAGTTAACTCTTATCTTTTAAATGCTTAAGAAAATACAGTATTATTATTATTGGATTTCTTATCATGGTTAGCTTGTTACAAAATGTATTTCTTATCGGATTATCATTAACACTTTGTATCCCTACTATTATTAAAATTATATTTTTAATTTTACAAAATTACATTCGTAGTAAACATTCTACAAAACAATAAAATTCTAGTTTTATATTGGTTGTATGGAATCCTACAAATTCACAAACATTCTTCTACATTCGGTATTAAGTTTTATTGTTCATTATCCGATGTTTATTAATCCTAATATACTCATTCAGGCTTTATTTCGGATGATATAATTACAACCATTAACATACCATGCACAAGTATATGTTTATTACACACTATTGAATTATTTTCTTAATAAATATGCAATATTTATTTTCTAAAATATTATTTAAAACATTCAAATTTTATTATCACTTAAAAAATTTTGTTTAGATTTCTCTTTAAAAATCTTATATTCATTTCCGAATTAATTTATAACTGTATTATATGATTCTTTCTCTCTTTATGATATTTTGTACTTTCACTTTTAAAATTACACAATTCTATACATTCCAGTAAATAAACTATTCTTACATAAATGATAACATATCTTCAATTCTATTTTATTCATTATTTCTTTGAAAATATCTCTCTGACGATGCAGGTTCACGAAATAAGGATAGCGAAGATAGATGCATAGGATCAAAATATAACTAGAATATTACTCATCATAAACCTTGACAATAATGGCACAGTGAATTAAAAAACACTATAGAGGAGTGACCTTTATCTGTCTACCAACCTCTATTATAGGAGTGATGCTAAAGCTATTTCTTCAGCTTTATTATAACATCAAAAAGTTTAAAGATATGCAAAAACACTGTCCAAACTATATGTGTTCAGTCATAGGACTTAGTTAACTATACTGAAATCACACAAACTAAATCTGATCCAAATACTTTATTTTCCTATTTCTTAAAAAAAACATCATCTTGGTTTTCTCTCCACTAGTACTACCAAGTCACTATCCGATCTTATTTCTCAAGATTTTTCTATACAGTACATCGACAAATTCCTATCTACATTTCTAACAATAATAAAATTCATTTATTTCAAAACTATTCCACTGTTCTATAAGAAAATCTTTTACTACTTTCCTCGTATATTTTTATCATATACAAACTATTTTAAAATATCTGAATACTTTATTACATGAAAGTTCAAAAGAATCACACAATTGTTCTGTTAAATTATATTATTAATTATACTTTAAATAACTTATTGCATGCATATTCAGAATTACTCCTATCTCATAATATGTTTTAAAATGTTGTATAAAATGTGTACAAATAATTTAAACTTTCACACATCATTCTTAATCAATCGATGATCTAAAAAAAAAATACATTATGCATTATAAATAAATATCAAAATTACCAGACGATCTTTATCTTCTCGATCGCGTTCTGTAGGCTTCACCATCCATTTGATTCTTGTAGATATAATACTCCCATACATACACTTTATTTTTAAACAATATATCTATCATTATATCAAGCTATTATATTTAATTTTTTAATATTACTAAATTTATGTTTATATGTTTTCCCTAATCTCACATAGCATTTTATATTTAAAATTAAATTATTAAAAAATATTTAAATTATATTTACGGTACTTCTTTATCGAATTTTCTTGAAAATCGTTCATATTAAGGCTAAAAAAAAAATGTATATTATTTCTTCTTCAGTCACTTAATGTTCTGTTTTAAGTAAAACAATTATTGCTCTGTTTAGTAAATATTCATAGACGACAATCCTTGGTTTTCATAATATTGAACACAATTATTAATTCTGATATTCTCTTCTAATATTGTCTGCTAATATTTTCCCGCGCGACTTTTCCGATGCATCCTCTAGGTACTTTTATTTAAAATATTCAATAAAATTTTTCTATTTCCATGGATCCATTTTCATTGAGTAATTTAATTTTATATTTTCAAAATCAATCCTTTCCTCCAATGAATACTTTATAATATTTTTTTTCTAATTCATCTTAGATAAAGTTTTTCTGTTCCTTTCCATAAGACACGTAATAGCACTTTCATATTATTCTATAACTTTTTTCTTTATGTAAAATTCTGGTACTATATTTTTGTACTGTCTCTTTTTAACAGATAAACATTCTTTTTTTCATTATACTTTTATATAATTTTTCTTTATAATAAAAACGCATATTAAATTTTCCATAGAGAAGAATAACATAACTTCAGAGTAGCCTTATAAAATTTTGTGCGTCATAATTTTTTCCTGACGGCAAGTAACTTCTCTTTTAAGTTTTCGTACAGCGTCCCAATTATATTTCTCTGAGTTATAATAATAAGTTTCTGGTTGAGCATAAATAAAGCTGTATTAAGGCACTTTCCAAATATTTTTCCCTTAGCAATATTTTTAAGTATTTTTTCCTGTACTTCCATTTTACTGTAGGATTTTGGTTAAATTCGAATAAAATATCCTGGTAAGATAACTTTTAAAATTAGCAATCCATGTAGAGGCAATCAAAATATATTATATGTTACCAAAGAACTTTTAAAATAAATACAAAATTTTAAATTTATATCACTTTTCCAGCTACGGTGTTATCAGCTAAAAAAATATGTTACTTTCTCTTTCACTTACACATTACTTCTCCCCCGCTCCATCTAATTCTTATATTTTGTCTGCTAAATTACCTCCGTTGATTGGTTATTGACTTTTTAGCATGAACAGATTTACACATTTTAGTTTTATAACAGATTAGACTTTTAAAAATAAAGAATTGATGACGTAATGTCTCAAAATATTATTTAGACTAGTATTTTTAAATTCAATTATAGTTTTATCAAAATCATTTAAGCTTTTAAAATAATTATTAAAATAATATTTAACATTTAAACTTTTACTTTAATGATCGATGGCAATTATATTTAGTTTCAAATTCACAAACTTTATTATTATTTTAACAAGCGTGTGTGTGAAGGTATATAATATACAGTCACGTGTTTACTAACTTTATCAAATGATTTTTTATTTACGTCTCGGTCTAAATTACCAAAACTGATATATTTTATAAAAAATTTGGAAAATAATTAAAAAATGTAGAACTAAATATAATTCTCACCATCCTAAAGTTTATTTTAAAATATACTCTATTAATTTTGTCTATTAAATATATTTATAACACTACATATAGCGTTTATTTAATTTATTAGTTTTAAAAAATATTATATTCAAATTATTAACATATTTTTAACTATTTATAGCTGTGTTATTTTATATGGCCAGCTTTTACAACCATAAGCAAGGATATCATTAAGCTTTATTTAACTGTTTTCCTTTAAAATAATTTTTTACATTTTTATATACCAGGTATTTTCAGCTTTAAATTGTACTATAAAATCTAATTATCCTATTATTATTTATATATCCTACAAACATATCTTAAAATTTAAAATTTTTTAGTAATTGACCATTCTACCTTGTTATGACCTATAGATAAGGGCACAATATGTATATATATATATATATATATATATTGTTGTAGGGTTGCATTTGATCCTAATATCTAGGTGCAGTGCTCTCAGATCCAAGGCTTCTCAATGATGAAGGCCACAAGCCAGAAACCAGGCTAGGGATATTTGATGAGTAGGCACTAGATGGGGATTTTATGCACAACCATTTTGGCATCAATTGATTACTCTGGGATGCACTGAGTGGCAAGATGTATAGAGAGTTTTGCCTGTTTTAATAACAGTTAAGAGCAAGCATAAAAAATGGTGATTATGTAATGTTATCTTTGCACAGACTTTCAGTGTATAATGATCAACTGCATTAGAAACACTCACCAATGAATTTTAGCTTTCAGATTTATAATAAATTGTTTTAAAATCTATATACATTTTATTGCCCTCTTTTATTTTATAAAAATAATGTGGTGGAGCTTTTTTCATTTTTCATGGGTGCTTGAAGTTTAACTGTAACATAGTCTCTTCTTAGACATACGATAATTCTAGGGTTTTATTTTTTATCACTTGTCTCATAATGTTTACATAAAATACTTCCATGAAGAATCTCTTGTTTCTGAGAATTTTAACATTCCCTTGCTCTTTTATAATTAAATTCTTTATTTAATACAATTATATCAGAGTGCTTTATCATATATCATGATTGTATTCAATGGACTTTTGTCAGAATTATTTACTATCCATTGTTCAAAGTCATAATGACTTTGTAGAGAATGCTAGCATGGTTAAAACATTTGATTTATTTTTAATAGGTCAATCTGAACTTGACTTTAATCTACTTTGGGTTCATCTTTAGCAAGATAGTACTAATTCAAGATGATTGATATCTACCCCACTGACAATAGCTATGACTTCTTGCTGAAAAGTTAATCTCACAATTATTATTTAAACTACAGGAAATCCAAAAAAAAATCCTTCCATTTTGATTTTCTAAGAAGGTTTTCATTTCTACTTTGTTTAATACAATTGCTATTAGTATTCACCTCCTTCTTATTTTTAAATAACTCTTTACCTTGATACAAAATTAATCCTTCTTTGTTATGCCTAAACCTTCAGATGGTGATGTATTCAGATTTTGTCATTTGTTTTAAGATTTTTTCCATCTGTTCATACTATTAAATTTTTATCTAGCTAGGCAGGTTAGGTCTCATTTGTGTTTGAAGATGGTGCATGTGCTAGTAAAGCACTATTGAAATGGGAACTCCTTGCAGATTCTAAATTTATAAACTCTTTTAGTCATTTCAATTAATGTTATTTTGATTATGTATTGCTTATTATTGTGAAGATGTTGTGTTTAACAAAGTTGATTTATCAAAAATCAAAATATAAAAAACTTAATGCTCATATCGGTAGTGTATCTTGTGTTTATGCTATCTAGTTTTTTTTATAACTTTTAGCAGAATGACTAATATTATGCATGCATATATACATACCTGTTTTATGAAGTACATACATATGTATATTACTATCATGATTTTATTTGATATTTCAAACTATATGCCTTTTTACCTTTTTATTGTCTTTATAATGTCAAGTAATATCAGGTGGAAATTTTATTCACCCCATCTACTTCATTTTTTTGTACAATATCATGTGATTCAATTTTACTTCTTTTTTTTTGATTCATTATAATTTGTTAAAAGTAATTTCATAATATGTGATTTATAATAATTATTGATTAATATTTTTTTTTTTTATTTTTTAAGAAAATCTTTTTCTTATACACACCAGTATATAATGTACATATACATGTATATTACCATGATGATCTTATTTGGAATTTCAAACTATATATCATTTTATCTTTTTATTGTGTTTATAGTGGTAATATCAGTTGGCAATTTTGATATCTCCCCCCTCCACTTTTTTCACAGTGTCTTGTTGGTTGAATTTTAATTAATTAATTTATTTATTAGAATTTGTTAAAGATAATTTCATAATATTTAATTTAACAATAATTATTGCTTGATTAATATTTTTTTTTTTTTTTTTTTAGTAGAAAGACTCTTTTTTTCTTATAGATGCCTTGAGACATTTTAACTTCTGTGGTATAAGAAAAATAAAGTATTCTCACTGGCCTCGTTTTGATGGTACTGACACTATAACTTATCTAAGGTAATCTGTATAATATATGATTTGAATCAGAATGTTGTGAGGGTTATAATTACATGTCAATAAAAATATAATTTAAAAACACTAATTTACCAAAACAACATTGATATAATAGTACAGCACTTGTGTAAAAGGTTGATCTCTTTCTCTTTAGAATTATAGTTTGAAATTGTACTAGTAAATCTATTAGTCAATTACAGTAAATCTATTAGTCAAGCTTAATTATCATAAATTAGAAATTATGAACAAACAATAAAGCAATATTTTTTAAGATATAGAATTTTTTTAATCTTTTTCTTAGTCTTATTTTTTCTTTAGTATTTCTATTTTCTGATAATATATAACATTTAGCTCTAACATTATTAAAATTGAAGCTATTGTGAAAATTGTGTCTCAAATGAAATGTTAAAACTTTAAATTTTTAAATAAATCAATGATTAAATACATCATTTGGTGTTTGTTAAATAAAGTTCAATTTATAATTATTATCAAAAAATAAATAAATTTATACAAAAGGTTTTCAAACAGAAACAATGGCAAATGTTGCTAAGAAATTAATCTAATGAATCTTTTTTATAATTTATGATTTTAATGATTTGGTATTATTCAAATTTAAAATGTCTACTTAACATGTCCTATGAGAAGTATTTTTCAAGATTAAATTTAATATTTCTATAGTATTTTAATATTCTATGGTATTAAGATTTATCTGAAGATTGAATGGGTTAATATTAGATATCATGATGGCCAAATATTTAAACTTGATTATTATTAGAATTAGTTTGCCTTTGTAACTTTGGTATTATTACAATATAATTAATTACATTAATAATAGACAGATTCTTAAAATTATGTACTAATGGTATACATTGCCAAAATATACTTTATTATAAATATGTATATATGCTTTATATACCACAAACATGATCATTTGTTTTATATACCATCAACATGATCATATAATATTGTTAATTTTTTTTTTAAAAACTGTCTTGCATATTAAACTAAATAACTTTCTCCAAGTCTTTCTATTTCTTGTTTTATGTCTTGATATCTGTTTTATAATTTAAAATTATTCTTCAACTTCTTTTTATTTCTATTATCTTTCTTTTATTCTTCACCATCTTTTTCTAAATATACTTCATAATTCTTCTGTCTTAAATTAAATGTCAAATTAATTTTTTTTTTAAAATAAGTTTTTCAATGAATAAGTTTTATTTTTCATTTACTTTTATCAATATCTGTATTTTAAAAAATGTCATCTTACTTCTTTCTTTTTTCACTAAATTCATATTTCTAAATAATCTATTTCTTTTCTTATTTATTTGAATTGTTCATGTCTTGTTCAAAATAAGGTGACATCAGAAAATAACTTTTTAAAAATATATATAATTTCAGTGGATCATTATCAAACAATTTATCCATTGCAATTTTCATTCTAATATTTACTATTTGTGTATTATCAATTAAACCATTTTTATAAATTAGTGGCTAATATCCTGTTCAACACCTACTCTTAATGTTTTCATCTTAGTTTTATGTCCATTATCTTATCTTTTACAACATTGGTATTGCACCTTTATATGCTCAATCATTTCTACTTAATAATTTGAAAAGTTTATTTTCACTATATACAAGCATAAATGTATGGTCCATATGTAAATTATCATCTATTGAAATATTTCTTTGCAGATATACACTTTGTCATATTCCTATAATGTATTTAATAGCAAATAACTCAGCGACTTAAAGAAAAAGTATAATAAGATGTACAATAAAAGAAAAAATGTAGTTTGAAAATTATTTATGAATGTTTGAAAAAAAAAATCGAAAAAAAAATCAGGTGGATTAATATATAGTAGGGGAAATATTTGTTAAAGATCTATAGAACACCCATAAATTAATCACCCTATAATAACCCTAATGTAACTTAATTAATGCTATGGAATAATATATAGCATCGATTTTAGAGTAGATATATGTTAATAATATAAAGGGCATTCATAAATTATTCATCTTATAATAAACCTAATTTTCTTTAATGATTTTGAGAACTTATTAATGGTATTTTAACACTAAAATTGTGTAATGGCATATTATCAACCTTCATTATTAAGTATTTATTATTTGATGGCTGTACTCAATTGCTTTGTTACCCAAGCTGGTTTTCAGCAAAAATCTTGACACATGTAAATATTGACATTTATTTGACTAGCCTAAATTAATCTCGAATATTAACCTTTACAAAAAATAATTAGATACCCCATACATGATGACTTTTAAATGAATAGGTATTTTTTTAGCAATGAACCTTCTGCCTAAAATATCAATAAGTTTTGTAATTTTATTAGAAAAAAAAACAAACCTCAAACATATTTGTCTTAATTAATGGTATGCTATGATACTACTGTTTAATTTTCTGAAACAATAATTCAGTAAATTTAAACCATTAATGTCATTGGATATATATTCCTTGTTTAATCTGCTACCATAGAATTTGTATTGGATTCTCTGAAAAAATAAAATAAAAATACATTGTCTTAATAATTACAATAAATTATTTTAGGATAGCATCTAAAGTAAAATAGTTATTAACGTTTAGTTTAGCATGGATAATTTATAGACGATCTAATATTAGACAAAAAGATAATAACAACAGACAGGAAGTGATATAAAAAAAGAATAGAAAGCTAAAAAGAAAAATAATGGTTAGAATAAAAGCTGAAACGATTTAAAAGACAAAAATGTAAAGGAAAATAATACCAAATGCTTGTAGATGTATATATAAATAAATCAATGCTCACAGAATATAAGTGTGAAATATATACATATGTAATTCAAATAGAGTACATATATAATTTGAAAACTCAAACAATTATTTGGTTGTTTAAAAATATTTACTTTTTGTAACATGGATAAAATATTCACTTTAAACAAAAATACTGAATCTTTTTTAAGTTAATAAAGGATAAGAGAGACATTATTTTATTAGACAATTTTAATTAATCTTGTTTTGTATATTTATTTATTGAGTATGGTCAGCCAGACATGTCAACCTGGCCAGTTCTTTGGTGTGGATATAATATGCTGAAATGGCTATTTCTAGATTATGTAAATTTTTTTTTCAAGAGAGTCATCTTCAGCAACGTAATTTGTTTGGTGTGTGATGACCCAAACTTAGGTGACCCAGATTCATCAAAAAGCTATAATGTTAAAGGTTGCGGTCAGTTCTGATGACCGCCTTTACCAAGTGAAGGAGTATTAGACAGACAGGATCAAATGGTAATATTGAAGTATTATTTGAATGAAAGAAAAGTCAATTTGTGTTTCAAAAAAAAAAAAAAAATAGGTATTTATTTTTATAGTTAATGAAAACTAACAGACATTTTGGTATAGAAATGAAACAAACAAACAAACAAAAAAAATCTTATCAATGATTATAATTTTTAAATATATATGTATAAAATAACCTATGAATAAAATGAATAATTTACGGATGTAAAAAAAAAATAATGAGTTCAAATATATATATTATTCAGGTCAAAACTAACTGTTTATAATCAAATCATTTATTATTTTTTGAGTAAAAAAAATAATAAATATGGTCAACTAAGTTGAAAATCACTTTACGTTTGAACACCAAAATTTAGATTGGCAGAACATAATGATTCACTTTACTTGATGAGAATATGGTCTCCTACCATTCTCTCTATTTTTTTTTTTTTTAGTTAAGAATTGATCCATAATCTTTGTACTATAAAGTGCAGATAAAAAAAAGGGCACTTTTCTCAATAATTAGAAAAGATTGGATCATATTACAATCGTATTTTTGTTTTTTCTTTTTCTAATAATAACTAGATATTAATTTGTTAACTAATAACAGAAGTAAAAAGTCTAAGCTTGTTTTAAATTTTAAATTGTTTTATCTGGATTTGAACACTGAACTATAAACATGACAAGTAATCCCTCTAATTCTTTGTCTTCAGGCCTTTATATATTTTGGTTTGAAAGCAGTCATTCTTTCATTGGCCTCGCTACTCAGAATCAAACAAATGAGTGGATTTAAATAATCATAGGTTTATGCATATATAAGAATCTTACTTTAATTAAAGATTAGTTATAGATGACTGTATAGGCATTTTAAAAAGGGGGTGTAAGTGCAATATATATAATCATATGTGTATATAAAGATAACAATCATAATTAAATCTTCTACCTGCACTACTAGTGTTTCACATGTTCAAAATTAAGCAGTGAAAAGAAGATACCTTTTTCATCTTTATTAAGATTTTATAGTTAATTAAAAACACGTCAAGTTGTTACAGTCGTTATCCATTAATATTATCTTGTAAATAGAAAATGAAAAGTTAATCATTTAGAGATGTCAAAATATGTCAGATTATTAAAATTGGGTGACTTTTGTTTTCATTGTTTTAAATTTCTATTCATTCAAACTCTTTGTGATAATGAAAAAAAGATTTACATTTACCTGGTTGTATCATCCAGAAATGTAGAACATACATAATGTTGTTGGAGGTATTAATTATAGAAGATATCATATTTTTCATATTAGTTTAATTTTCAATGTTCATATTCATGATTAAACTTTTAGTAAATGGGAATCTTTCAAAATCTTATTAAAATCAACTTAGACAGTGTACTAATATTTTATCCTGTAAAGCAAATATTTTAATCGGTTACTGTCCTGAGAACATTATGACTTAAAATTTTAAGCGGATTGTCAAGCGGTGGTGGCCGAGTGGTTAGCACAACCGCCTTAAGCAGTTGTTCCGGGTTCGCTTCCCAGCCGACACTTTGACACATAAGAAAAAAAATTAAGTGGATTTTAAAAATGGAATCCCTATTTATTATAAATGTTTCATCAACCTACTTATTCCAGTAAAACATTAAATTGACACACACATTATATATATATATAACAATGTCAGATACTATGGAGAGATACATGCTAACATAATAATTAAAATCAATTAACATGCTCATCTATATAACAAAGCTAAATGTGACAATGCTTGTACCTCAGTATTTGTAAACCATAAGAAAAAATCTGCTTATTTTTTAAATTCTATTGTTGCTAAATTATTTGCTTAGAAAGTAATAATAGAAAACACAGAAGAAAAAAAAGCTTGGAACATAATTAATTGAAAAATCTCCATAAATAAGAGCGCCAATAACATTCCTTTTAACAAACACTGTGTGTTTAATCTACTGATATAAACAACTTGCTAGTTCAATTTATACATGCAAATATGCTAACTATTGTAATCAGAAACTAATTTGAGATGTGTATCTATTCATGTAGATATGCTAATGTATTTGCTAATGTTCACTGTAGTCATGCTTTGACAAAGATACACTATATCCAAAGCCTGGTTTAACAAAGTAACAACTATTGTTTTGTACCAGAGATTTTTTACAATAATAGTTGATAATTGTCTATATACTTTGATATAATATGTTATTATATTTACACACACATATATAAAAAAGACATTTTGCAGGTTCATCCATGTAAGATTTTAATTAGATAATCCATTTTGATTTGATCACACAAGTCCTCAACTGGGAAATGAATATGTATATATATTGTACCGGGTCGAACTGCAGAAACCACCTACTTATATGTATATATAAATTTTGTGCGGTTTCAAACTCCTTCATAATACATTTATAATCTTATAAAGGTTACGTGAACGAACCAGCGTGTTCGAGCAAAATGGGAGATCTTATTGATAGCTTTAACTATCTATAATGGCCCATCTTGGCTATTAGATTCAAACCCCTAATATCCAAATACTTTATTTGTTTTGGGATAAACCCTGGGGTGCCAGCTAGTCTGAAGACTAATGTATTCGGGCAGTAGGCTCATAATCCAGTGCTCGAAACATTCCCTAAAACTAGCTCAGTCTAATTTTAATTTAATAACAAAATTATTAGTGGTGGAAAGAATTAATAAAAGGTTGGTAAAAAGAATTGACCAACAAATAAAGTTTAAGCTTTAAAGACAATTTATTAACTAACATTAAATAATTTTAAACATTCTATAAATTTAATATAATACACACACATTTTAAATTAACATTTCTAAACTAGTTTAAATATTCTGTATATTTTAATAGTAGAATACTGGTATTTATATAATTTAACAAATAACACTGATATAATGATCACGTACATATTAAATCATAATAATAAAGCATTAATAGCATTTGAAACTTAAACACACATATCAATAATTCCTTTTATGTATGATAGAGTTCATATAATTTGAATCTTGAATATTTACGAATTACAGCGGTGGCTACTATGTATAAATGATAATAAATAAATGTTTACCTAGGATTTTTGGTGATGTGGATATTGCTTGTTGTTGGCTGCTTCTGCTGCTTCTGATGGATTATATCTAACCGGTTAGCTTTGGACGTTTCTTGAAGAGATTTTTATGCGAATCCATTTGTTTTATTTTGAAGACAGTTGAATGTTTAACAGAGGATTTCTGAGTTGTTATGCAGACATTATTTCACAGGCAGGTTTTGATGATCTTGTTGGACTAAAAAGGCTGGAGCATGAGCATATATTTCCAAAAGCTGCTCAACAGTGCATGTTTGTTTCTGGATTCATAATAGAAATGCACTGTTATCAAGACTGTCACTGCAAACTAGACTGAATAAAACTCTTAACTGATTGTCCGACAAAATATTCCGTATTTAAACCGACAAAGTGTTTTTCTTTTGATATTCTCCGGCAAATATCTGTTGTCGAAATTCTTTAGCAATTAATCCTAAGACAACGTGTTTTTTGATTGATTGTTTAATTAGTAGTAGCTATTTCAAAACGTGTTGTTTTCATATCTTTAATTAGTAGCGCACCACTGTGTTTGTTTTTTTTTAAATACATTTTTCATTTATTTATAATATTTAATACTGATACATTTCTTTTACATTCGCACGTACATATATAATTTTACTCTACACATCAAAACTAGTTTTAAGATTATTTTTCTTCTTTAATTTAAATGAAGAGATTTATATATTTTTTTAAAGCTTTTAAATTGTATTTCACTAATAATAATAAACTCTTACTTCCTTTTTATAAAACCTTCAGTTTAACTTTAAGAAAACCCCCTTCCCACTTTAAATCAATGATTTTTCAACTTTTATTTCAAACTCTTTTGCGAAAAATTTTTTTGTTTTAATAATTTTTTTACGACAAAATTATTTTATATACATGTGCCAATTTCGCCTTGGCACAATATATATATATTCTAACCATTAATAAAAAGAAGTGTGGCCCTTTCTAACATTATAAATTGGTCAGAGACTCTTAATATTTCCACCATCCTGATGATGATGAAATCCTATTGTTAAGCTCAGTGGGTTATTAGTTATAGTAAAATTTACTACAGAGACATGCATTAAAATAAAAGGGAATATAAACTAATGAAAAATGCATATTACTATAATGTAGACAAATAAATTAAGAAGAGGAGAAACCTCATTCATTCTTATATACTAATTTTCAAATCAAGGAAGTTTCCCCATATTAAAATGCATTCCCAAGTAATATAATTATTTGCATGTGATATAAATCTTATAAAGAAATTCTTTTATTATTCTTTCTTAAAATATTTTAAGGAACATATATTAATCACCAATCCATTTTATTGCCATGATCTGATCAAACATACTCTTCTAGAGTAAAAGCTAATGTACTTTTCTTATAGTACTATGAATTACAATTATTCTATTAATGTCATACTGTGGACTTTTGTAGTAATAAAATTAATTTGAATAATCATAAAATAATATATAATGATCCCAGGGTTCTTTCTTTACTAATTTTGAAAATTAATCATTATATCATGTTGTTGAATGAATGAATGACATCCTAGTAGAATAATGGAGACATACACTTCTCTTATAAGCTAATGTATCCCAGTATATTACAATAACAACATCAATTAATTAAAGAATTGTTTAATCTAACTAATAATCATATTTTAATATATATATATATATATATTGTGATGACCATGTAAAGTTGTCGTCATACGTATATATTTATTAATAAAGGTAAATGGGTTAGCTACTAGAAATTAAAAAGAAAGAAAAGAAAAGGTTGAGATTTAGAAATGTCGAAATTACTTTGATTTTTTTTATAGCAAGAGAAGGGGAGGGGGTGCATAAAGAAATGCGTCTCTTTCTTTTTTTAAAAAAAAAAAAACAATGTGCTAGTTGAATACTTAAAAGTTATTTCTGTTTATTGCGGGAGAGGGGAAGGGGATGCATAACGAAATGTGTCTTTTTCTCTTGCATAAAAAATATTGTGATAAGTTAAAATAATTGTAAACATAAACTTAAAAAAATGAATTATAAACTTTAAGTAAAAATTAAATGAAATATATAATATAAAACAATATGGCCATACAAATTAGAGGTATGAAAGTCTGTTGGACTAATTGAATTCCACGGACAAAGAAGAATTTATCTGAAGGAAAAGCTTTATAATTATAGTTCGATTAATTAAAATCTACATTCCAGCTACTAATTAAAGATATATGTTGATAAGAATTCATTGGAAATTAGTAAGAATTAATTAAAAATTTATAGAAAACAATGAACAAAAGAAAGGACAGTAAGACCAGAATTACACTTATCTAGATAATTACAAGTAGAGATTTTGAAGAAGCAGCAGCTAAAAAAAAAGAAGAAATGAAAGAAGTGTGCAGTTAGTGGCATTAAAGGGACATGGGTTCATACTCGATCCATCTGACCACTGACTCACGATGTATAAGAGCTATGCCTGACCTGCTAGAGAGATTGCTGCTTCTGTAACTGAACGCCTTAAAATCTACTCAAAGAATCAAAAAGAATTAAGTACTGGAATAAGAAAGTAACAAAATCAAATTCAAAGAGAAATCAATTCAGCCAACAATGTGAAAGACATACCGTCTCTACAAAAAAAGGGATGATCTCCCACTGGATGGTGCGAGCACTCAAAAAGACTGCCCATTGGATCAACTACAAAGAAAACCTAGATAATTAAAGCATGCATGCATTTTATTTTTTATATTTGTAAATAAATAAAGAAGGAAAGAACTAGACAATAAAATCTAATTAGGAAGGAATAATCTTGATAGACTTAGAACACTGCCCAATAAAACTTGAGGAGAACTTAAATACGTTACTTTAATATTCAATATGTTTCACTCTATTTTATCATTGCTATGTAATTTATATAAGTGTGCATTTTTATTGCTATTATGTATTTTTTATATATGTGTGTGTGCTATTAAACATATTTATTCTTAAATTGTGTGTACTTGCTTTATTCTCCTATTACCAAGCTATGACAGGGGGGAAGGAACTGTAATTTATTGATTAAAGGGTAAGGCTGATTTTAAAAGGCTTCGTGTGCTGCTTGTTTGTGACAATCTCCCAATTATAAAAAAAAAAATAGCAAGCACTGGACATTTGTTCAATTTCTTGGAAAGAGTTTGCTTTGTTCAGCAGCTGAGAGTGCTTGACCGGGAAAAATAATGCCAAGATAATATGTACATATTGCCTCGGGGTTCGGTCAAGGGTACAGATATGAAGTAAATTTGTATCTGTATTTGTTCTCTGCTTGTATTGTAGCAGAGTTGGTTAACTAATTAATTAATCATTGTAAACTTCATAGTAAACTAAAGTAAATAAACAATATCCATTACAGTTGGAAGCCAAGCTGGGGTATTTTGGCAAATTGATAACAAACAAATAAATGAAAGGAAGATTAAAAGTTGTAAAAATAAAAGTATAATCAAAATAAGTATAAAATAAAATATAAGAGAAATAAAATTAATAAAATCAACCACCAAATAACCATTTCCATTACAACATATATAAATTAAAGTCTTCCCAGGATAACATTGGAGTAGCTAGAAAGAAAGAGCATCTTTTATATCATTCTAATATTAATCAAGAACACAATTGAAAGTCAATTTCTAAAATAATATACTTTTTGTTTGTGAAATAACAAATAATATGCAGTCAGGAATGTATAATGAATTCAAAATAAAATCTAATAAATTTTTGATTCTTTAAAATGCAACTCCAATCTTTGAAAGTGTAATACTTATGCACCTTTTGCATTTTTAAGTCTGGGTTGTGTCTTATAAGTATATTATCTGATTTACCAAGATTTCTGTAATATACACCTGGGTCTTGTTTTGTGCAGTAGATTAGTTTCTCAGGAAATGCGCACAAAAGAAACCGCACAAAAAATAGACTACCTTAAAAAATGAATACATACTGTAATTTTCAAAAATCACATAAAAACAAAGCAACAATTTAAAATTACTTTAAAATTCACATAAAGAAATAAGGAAATAAAATATGACTAAGAAAAAATTTCAAATTTGAAAAAAATTATACAAAACAAACTTTTTTTACTTTTTTTATTAACTGCAGTATTTAATTTTATTCAAAACAATATATTTTTTATGCATAATTTACTGCATTTAATTTTTTCATACATGTACAATATTTTAATAATTATCGCTATTTGACAACATGCAGGTTCATTTGTAAACAAGTAAGATGTCACATTCATCACAAGAGGAATTACAACTAGAGTCAATTTCATTTTTTTAATTATTCTTATAGTTGACTCACCCAAACTAAAACATTTTCCAATCGCTGTTGATCCTTCCCATTTTGCTAAGTGGTGTAAAATTGAAAGTTTTGTTTCCAAAGAAATTTATTTTTTGGGTGTTTTTTCCTCTCCATTAAGGTAGAAAAAAAGTTTAAAATAAAAATAAGAACTTAGACTTATGATAATAAAAAAACACCTACTCACCACTGTTGGGCAAAATTTAATTAAAACTAACAATTAAAAATTAAATTCTTATTTTTGTCTTTAATTTTTTAATTTTCAATTCTATTTAAAAATCAAGTTTCATTGTTTCATATCACATTAATTTCAGATCACATTACATAATTTTTAAATTGTTAATTACAATTAAAAATCAGATTTTAATTTTTAATTGTCAAATTTAATTGTACCCAGTGCTGCTACTCACCTTTTAAAAATAAACTTGAGAACACTAGATGAATAATTGATATGTACTCTTTTTTTAAAAAGCAAAAATACAATGTGATTTAAATGCAAAAACAACAACATGCATAATATAGGCATCTATAATGTTTGAACAGATTTACATTATAATCTTGTAAAATTTAATGTGTGTATATAAAATGGGAAAATCATGATTTTAAGTGAATTATGAACTTCTTTATTGCATAAAATCTATTACAGTACTATTATAAAGTGCTGAAAATATTGAAATTATTAGATGGATGTCAAACTCTGATAATGCACTATTACTTTAAATATGACATCCGAGTGTGTGAAATTTATAATAATTAAAGTAATAGCACATTATCAGAGCTCAACTTCTGATCCAATAATTTTTATCACACAAACAAAAACCACATACAAAGATATTAAGAAACATGAATCACATAACTTCAAAATTACATTAAATTTTTTTGCATAAAATGAGACCCAGGTGTAATTAAGAATTCAGGACTCAAGAAATCATATATAGAAAACAAAAACTAAATTATAATAATAATAATAGTTTTAACAAGGCTGTAAACCTTAGCAATGAGCGTCTGAAAAAATTGTCACTAGGGACCTCTGTAGGTCCATAAAACACATGCTTTCTCTCTTTTCTTCATAGCATAAGCATGTGTTTTAAAGACCTACAGAGGTCCCTAGTGACGATTTTTTCAGACGCTCATTGCTAAGGTTTACAGCCTTGTTAAAACTATTACTGAAATAATAGTGAGCGTTTAATAAATTTATAATTACAATAATAATAATAATAATAATAATAATAATAATAATAATAAATTTATTGACATTTAACATCATATTTATAATTTACAAAATTTATGTACATCTTTTTGCCAAAGAAAAGTCATCTGCAAACATATGAATTGTTTATTATAAAGGATGCAATAAAAATAATTAATAACATAATTGTCTACATACTTTCAAAAATTATCAATTACTTATACAGATATTTGTGTGATTTATTTTTTGACACACTCATTTTAAAACTAAGACTACTTTACTATTTTCTTAACTTATTTTTAACATATTTCTCAGGCTATTCAATTTTTATAAAATAATCATTTACTGAAAAGCTTTCAATATATAATAAAATAAAAATATATCTAAGATACTCTTTTATGCACAGTAAGCTATTATTTCTTATCATATTAATTTATAATATTCAATTGATTGCATTTACAAAACACACTAAAAATTAGAAAAACTTAAATCCTAACTGACAGATGGCTGAATTTTTGCCAGCAAAGTGTTATGATAATAGATAATTATCATATAAAACCCAAATAAAAAAACTAATATTGACATTATTTACTTAATAAAATATGAAAAAACACTTCAGAAGCCATGCACACACATACTGGTTTTTATTCATATTCACATAATAAATTATTTTAACTCTTTAATTCTCTTACCAATCCATTAGTGAACTACTTCTGGATTGTGATATTGAAAATATTATGTATATACATCTTTTATTATGCTATTCACCCAAATAAACATAAATTACAAACATATTTGTTGGTTTGCTTGTAAACTGCTGGCAAGTACAATACATACATTACTTCACCTAACTAAACACTACAGATAGAAAAGGGTCCCTAAGTAACTACTGAGCCAGATTGATTTCCAATTCAATGGTTTTATTACTAAAAGTAAAAAGGGAAAACAACTTCATTTTCATTAAATGTCTAAGGCTCAATTTTTTTTATTATTATTTAAAACACATACACATTTATATTTTAAAATAGATCCATTTAATGTTTATAAAATTGATTGTAAAATAGTACTTTCACCGTCTGTTTTAATCAATTTGATTAAAAACAGGCAAGCTTACTAATTATATATTCCTGTTGCTTTTATTGTAATTATTTTTAAAGTTAATTCTAAAAAGCAGAGATTTAGTTTTGTATTTGTCATTTTTGTTTCAATTATCCCTGGTTGGAAGTCTTAAATTAGATTGAGTGGGAAATTAATATTTGCCCTGCCTGAAATATAGAATGGACACTAATGAAAGTTTTTCATGGGAAATGTAGTGAGGCAAGGATAGCCTGCCAATTTTCAGAGAGAGAGAGAGGAGATTCAGTATAGAAATAGACACTTGGATTATTGCCTGCTAAGAGTCATATGGTTTTGAGTAGCTGTTCGGATGTTTAATTCCTGTTAAAAACTTTAATAATTATTGACAAGCTTCGTTGCTGTGCAAGATGTCAAAATCTGCCACTATGAGTTTTGCCATCATTAGAATGGCTTGCTAATTTAAACAAAGGACGGACCCATGCCTACCAGCTCTCCTTCAGTCATGCCATGAACCTCTAAAATAAACACTGCGTCTACCTTGCCACTGTCAAAGGACCTGAAAGATGAACTATTATCAAAAGTGTGCACTCGTCACTAAATCACTAGAACTCTGCCTTACCATAAGCTAATCTTTTTACTATTCTAGCCAGGGTAAATAAATTGCATTTAATTAAATCTCCACTCAATCTAATGATAAGTATGTTATAAGGTTGTATTAATTATTTATTATCAGTATTTTTCTTTTCTAGTATTTAAAGTGTGTCTTGGAATCTTAGTTTTAAGATTACAAGTTTGTTTGCAATTTTCGTTTATCAGACGGTGTATTAGGAGATTGTATTTTATATGTTTAATATATACCTGATTATTTCGATAACTATTACAAAACACATTGGCAGTTTTCGTAGTATTTGTTTATTCCACTGCCCTTAGTTGTAAAATAAAGAATCGTTAAGCATGTTTCATATGCGCTGTTTGTGCAAACAACAAAATCTTTTTGCTGGCTATTTGTCAAGTTATTTCTTTGGGTTGTCTGAAAATAGGCTATTTCTTTCTGGATTACGTAAGATCATAATCAAATATCTGTTGCTGTCTTGTAGCTGAGATCAACCATGTATACTTTGAATGTAGTATTATGCGCAGCAGTCCTGCGGTGTTTTAACGACAGTAATTAGAATATTACTGCTCGGACATCCGCGATGGTTTCGTTGATTTCCGGCGGGACAGTAACTGTTTTATTATCCCTGATTCGGGAAGCTAGGGTTGTTGTTTGTTTTTGTAATTTTACAACTGGCCAGCATGAAGATATTATCCTAACCATTTCTTATATTTTAAGTGAGAGAATTTTATTGCCAAAATGTTTAATGCCTTTATGTTTGTCGTACTCTTGTGCACTCTCTGGTAAATATGTGTATGTTAACATAAGTCACTTTTATATTCATGGCTAGATGTCTTTACTATATTGTCCAACTTATAAAATAATAAATTTTTTAAATTTATTTGGCTGACGTTTGTCTTTGTGCTTTGATTTCTCAGCTATCTAAACAATATTTAGGATATCTTGTTTCTCCTTGAGTTTAGTCCGATGCCTTCAGGTTCGCATATCCTGTCCACCCTTAAAATAAATATCTAGTTCCTATTTTCAGACTAGTGGTGCCCCAGTGGTCAGTATGTGCAAATCTCAAAGATCTTTCTCCCATTACACTACATACTTCAAAATTCTACCTTATCACTTCCATGATGATCGTAACACATCTATAACTTCACCTTACATTGGTGAAACATAATTAAATACCTTCATGAGGGCTAATAGCCCTGACTATACAACTTAAATAATGGTATATTCCAACACATTTTCTCATATAAATAGATGTGTGCATAAGATCTCAACACATGAAAAAGGAATACATAACACAGGAAATATACACTCCAGGGATTGAGCTATAATGGTTAAGCATGAAAATAATAAGATGTCAAAATACAATACTCTCATGAGAAATAGATACTAAGCACTGGGGAGAGCATGCTCAAATCCTCCAAAGTATAATATAAGTAAGTCACAACATCTAAGAAATCCATATGCATCCTACACTTATTAAAAAGGGACTAGCATATTTCCTAGACAGAACTATGGCATGATAAAAAAATTATCACTGAAAAGCTAGAGAAATAAATCTTTAATCTCTAAAAATACATACATTAAATAATGTATGAAACCAACAAATAAAATTCAAGTCGAATGACTCAGCATAATAAAAATTTGCAATTAATAAGAAATACACATATTCAATAACAACAGCATAAAACTTTACAAACTATACTGGACTTAAATAGCATAGGCAAATATTGTTAAATATAATACCAATAATTACCTTGACATATGAAAACTTCATAATGAAATTATTATATAATATTTGAAAACTATTGTGAGCTTCTGATAAATAAATAAAGTATTAATAAATACTACTCATAAATACAAAGAGATGTGTATCTTTATCTAGAAATGTATACTACATCATTGACTTTAAACCAACAAAAACTATATAATTTATCTTCTCTATTATAAGAGTAAATGCATAATTATATCATATAATTAAAGAAAACATTTTAGTATAATACTATAATACCAACATAAGATAATAATAAAAAGAAAAATAAATTATTATTTTAAAAAAACAACAACATCCATAACTCTTTATTTTAACCCTCTGTGGTGAGCTATCTGACATGAAAAAACAATGCCCTCTTGCCACTGAATTATTTTTACAAACAACGCATACATATCTTATCACATTTTTACAACAACAAACCAATTATGACATTCTGGAGACAAATGATGCCAAATACAAATCTTTAACAAACAATTTCTGGCAAAAAATTGAATTCATTTATTTACTCATAAGTTGATTCAAAGAAGTAGCTAGAGCTTGTTTTATATTTTTTTTCCTCCTAGCAGCAAACATTATTGGACATATTTTCATTAAGTTTGTCAGTAGTTATATGTTGGAAAATGATCAGTTCCTTCATTTTTAAAAACATTTTAAAACTTCTTTTAAAATAGCATTATATTCACTCAAGAGTACTTAATAATCACAATTAAGAAATTACTATTCATTTAAAAGTCAGCAGTTTTAATAGTATCAGTTATATATTTCATAATATTGTTATACATTAAAATCATATTTTTTTATAAAACGTTTTATTAATGTATACACATATTTTATATTTTAAAAGTTCTCTTGGGTATATGAGTAAGCATTTTAAAATTTTTATTAAGATAACACATGAAATTCTCACTGAAAATAGTCAGGAGTTGCATGTTTTTAAATTAACCAATGTCAATTTTTATTGAAGCATTTTCCCCTTTAAATTTAAATTATATTTTAAAAGTCTTTCAATGGTTAGTTTGAATTTTACTTTATTAAAAATAAAAAAAAATATTAAATAGGAATGGTCCAGTGCAATGTTTGTTATAGCTTTGAGAAATAATGCAAATTATATTATCTTTGTTAGATAAAATAAATTAATAAAAATGCAACATCTTTCTTTAGGCATTTTGTTACTTTCTTCAGAAGTTTCTAAATTAGATCAAGGCATAGGAGAAGCTCAACACCTTATTTTTTTTCTAGCAATGAAATAATAAAAGTTTTTAAAAAATTAGGACTTTTAAATTTAGAATAAAAAATTGAAATTAAATATTACTGTCTTCTTGCTGAGGATTCTTAGAATAAGAGTTCAGTCAAAAGAACAAGCACCAACAGCACCACACACTGAAAAATCTTTTTCTTACATATTTAATTAACACTTTTTAAAAAATCTGATCTTTATTAAAAAATCTATAAATGACAACATGAAACTAAATTAAAAACTATATAATACTGATCTACTTTTAATTACCATGTGATAATTTAAAAATTTCCAGTAGTAAAACTTTACTTTCATTAATTATTTAATTAATAATAAAAAAATAAAATAAGTAACATATTTATTATTTTTAAATTATCATTTTAATTTATTAGAAGTTCTTAAACTTATTCATTTTAAACACTTTCAATGCAAAATTAAAAATTCATTTTTTTTAAAATAAATCAATAAACTAAAATTAACTTTACTTATAATAAATAGTATTTTTAATAAATCACTATGCAAGCATATATCTTCATACACACATACAGGAAATTACTTTACATAATTTCTAATTTACTCTGTTTAATAGTTAATTTGTGCATTTTTAATGAATGTTAATATTTATTTTAAATACACTAATGTTATTTAAATCTGTTGAATTCTAATAATATTATGACATAAATAAATCCACTAACTAGCTTACAATTTTTATACATGAAAATTAACTTTATTCAGTCTTATAATATATCTAATTTTATTTATTTTTTATTCTCTATAAAACCAAGCATAACCTAAGCCCCAATTCTTCTTTTAAATACATACTCATTAATTAATTATTAGAGCTACACATTCTAATAATTTTTATGTCATTACAATTTTTATATTTAGTACTTATAATTTCTTGAATATTAATTTTATCAATTAAACTAAAACTTAGATAGCATAATCCTTACATATTTTATTTTTACAATAACATTTATCAACTCTTCTTTTATTTATTTATTTCTTTTAAAAAATAAAATTAGCAAGAATACATAAGTTAATCAGTTGAATAAGACAATGTGCAATAGCACAGGGTCACAATATATATGTTTTGATTGGAGAAGTTTAACTCTCCAGCATTAATGGATTGACTGATTACTTAAAAATGCTTGTCTTGTTTAGAAATCTTTGGCCAATTTAAAAATACTTCAAAGTTGTCCTCAAGTCATGGGTAAGGCAGTTTGGAAGTATTAACCGTTAAGTTCTAAAACATGTATTTTAAAATATTTTCATTATTCTTTCAAAAACATAATCTTAAAATGTACTTAAATAAAAAAAAATTATAAATTTTAAAACAGTATTCTATTTGACATTTTTAAAGTTACATATAAAAATAAACCATTGATGAAAGAATAAGTAGTCTAAGTGCTATAAATAAATTTCACACAAGATGTTGCAAATATAGAATTGTTTGAGTTCATTAATTATATTACATATTATCAACACTTTTAAAATAAGGATCAATACGATATTAAGTTATTACCTTTCATTAATGATGACAATAATTTTTTAATAAAATGTCATGTGATCAGCATTTTCTACATTTAAATAAGCTGTTAATACAATGGCAAAAAAACTTAGTAATCAATGGATGCAAGAAGGTTTGTGCATAAAATCCCTATCTAGTGCCTACTCATCCATTATCTCCAGACTAGTTTCTAGCTTGTGGTGTTCAGCAGTGAGGAACCTTGGATTACATAGTTTTATAGTTTACTAAATAGATAAACATCAAACATTAAGCTCTTTTCATATAGCTATTTAAAACTCAGAAACTTGAGATAAATAAGTTAATATGGAAAGATATAAAAAAGCCAAACTAAATAGATAAAAAGTAGTTACTAAAAGATTGTATAATATTCAAAGATCTAGGTGTAGTGTTCTCAGATCCAAGAAACCTTACTGATGAAGTCCCAATTTAGAAACTAGTATAGGGATATTAAATGAATAGACACACATAAGATTTTATGCACAGATCTTCTTGCATCACATTAGAAGACGGATACTGTATGAGAGTTTTCTATTGTAATATTATTTTAGCTGAAAAATATTGTGACAACTTACAATTATCCTAAATTAAATAATATACATTTATGAAAGATTAGTAGCACCAAAATATTTTATAATTACTATTTTTTATAGATAACTTTATTTTTGTGAGATTACTCCATCTTCCAAATATCAAATTTGTATTTATTTATTTAAATCATCTTGAAATTGAATGATATATATATTTGTATGATTGACCTATTGAATTATGTAAAGGACATTAGTAATGCTTATACATGGTCAAAGAATTTTGTCTCACTTGCCCAAATAAAAAAGAAATAAAGCATTTTAATTTTATTTTTTATTTTCATTAGAGTTATATTACAATTGGAAAAATATATTTGAAATTGTTAATATTATACTTAAAAATTTTAATATTGTTATATAATTTACATTCTGATGAAGTCAAATGTGACCTATTTTCCAGTACACTCAACTATGATCTACTGAATATTAATTATTATTAAAGAAAAAAAAATATTTGAAAATGAAATTCATCAGATCAAAATAAAATGTTAATTTCAGAATTAAATTAGAAGGCAGTAAAGTGTTAAAGAATATTCCATATATCATTATAATATATAATATATATATATATATATATATATTATAACACCCACCGACATATCTGTATTCCTCCATTATGGACTCTAACCCGAAGCTTCGACGAGAGGTATTTATGAGCATGGTTTGAACCCATCTCACGCGCCAATCTTACCAGTAGGTAGGAATTACCTCCTCGAAAACATATATATATAGGTTCTGATATCTATCTGATGTGGTGACGCACCGAACTAGCTCAATCTCAAGGTTGGGGACATCTGTCTATCTAGAGAACAAGGCTATAAATTAACCAACACTGTCCTACGCATATATTTATTTTGCGATAGCTTAAAGCTCGAAATCCTTAATCTAACCCGGGTCTGATGGGATTTATTCTACTTGATCATATACCCTCCCAATAAATCTCTTCGAACCTACATATATGATTGCTATGCAAACACTCAGGCCATCCATTATCATACACACACATATATCACGCTCATTCATCCACACACCAAATAATGCAAATACATATATATGTGAGCGGTATGATTAATATAGTCATATATCTAACTTTAAATATAAAATTTTAATATAGCAATTAACTGAGGTAACACGAATTCTTTATTGAGATACATATACTGAAAATAGTTGGTGACGTGTCACTTTACCTGGACTCACTCGATTAAACAAGTCTGTATTGACGTCTGGCCACGAACTTGATCTGGTGGATCTCACGGATGGCAAACAGTTCCAATGGTCGTTAGGTCCGGCGACAGGTTTCAGAGGTGGAGTAGTTGGTATACTCTCTCGCAAAGGTCTAAATCTCGAACGATTTTGGTCAACATTTCCTCTATGGAACAAAATCTCTTGATTTATTATGACAGTTCGCAAGTCCGGTCAGGTGAATTCATGACGAGTATCCTCGGAGTCGAGTAACGACTAGCGCACAATCCAATTACCCCGACATTTTCTGACAAAAAAATATTAAACTTCTTAAGAAAAATCTTTGCGTCTTCCTTCTTAGGATTCAAGCCGCTTCTCTCTTTTTTTTTTCTTTTTCTTTTCCCCACTCGAGCGCAAGACAAAAAAAAAGTTCTTTTGTATTCACCTTTAACTCTTCAAAATCTTTCTGCATATTCCTACGCCGCTGACCAGTCCTTCCATTGTTCTTCAACACAAAAAAAAAACTATATCCACAGACCAGTTTTCCGCCTTCCCGGCACCAGTTATTACCAAACTGCCTACAGCAATTCACTCATCCTATTTCAGTCCTCACATGTTCACAAGGTGACTCAACAAAAGAAAACACGTGTTACCAAAATTATTAATAAACTCAAAAAAAAAACTATGTGAATAAAATCTATCTAAGAATAATTAATTGCGCTTTATACAGCTCTACATATATAAGTGATCGCAACCCCTCCGATACTAACTACGTATTTTTATACTCACACATACGCTATATCTACATTACTTGTAACCGGGTTCGAATGACCGTTTACATATATTCTTTTATTTATTTGTTTATACATGGTCCCTACATTAACACTATCAATTATGTCATATTTTACATATGCGTGTATTCGAACCCGTTTGTTACATACCCCCCTGGTGCGATAGCCTTCAAATACCTTCTTTGTATTTGAATGGCTTCTTAAACGACTCTTCTCCTTTACTTTATTTCTTTCGGGTTTACGAAAGGCTTGAGAGACCGTGCGTTATATGACCCTTTTATCCCCTGGCCAGTGTCCACCCAAAAAGCATGTTTTCCCAGACCTTTCACTATCGCAAACGGACCCTCATATAAATTACAAAATTTTTTGCAAACAAACTTCCCAGGTTCGCTTACATGAGGCGTCTTCACCATCACCTGGTCTCCCACTTTAAAGGAGTGCGATGAACTTTTGGAACTCTCCTTGCGTTGTCTACTCCTGTGAAGCATCAGCTGGTATGCCTGCTGTCTATCCTTATCTAGATCAATGGGGTTCTCTTCTCTGATAAAATCAGTCTGGAGCAACGCAGGTGCGTGTCTACCAAAATGCAAATGTATCGGAGTGAAGCCAGTAGATTCGTTCACCACCCAATTCGTATAATTTAAAATGTCGGGCAGGTGTTTGACCCACCTTCTATGGTCGGTTTGGATATATGTACGGAACAACCTACCCAATTCTCGCATCATTCTTTCGCAGGGGTTTGACTGAGGGTTACGGATTGAAGTCAACACATGACCGATCTTCAAACGTTCAGTCCATTTCGCCCACTCCCTCGAAACGAATGGGGTTCCATGATCTGATATGATCGTTTGAGGTTTTCCCACGGATGGAATATATTCCTTTTCCAGGACGCGGATTGTATTTCTCGTGTTGGCTTGAGCAAGGGGGTATGCAGACACCAATTTAGAGAACAAATCATAAACGACCAGGAGGTACTTCTTTTTATTAAAGGCCGGTAGTGGGCCATAATAATCGACTGCAACAATTTCCTTAGGTCCTCTGGGAATCACGGATAACATCGGAGCTGCATATTTCTTGTTTGCGGGCTTAACTCTCTGGCAAATTTCGCACTGCCCAATGACCGCCGCGATCTTGCCACGCATGCCCGGCCAGTAAAACCACCTTCGGATCCATCCTTCAGTCTTCATGATCCCATAGTGGCCCGACCGGCGGTGCAGGTGTGCCACCACTGCCGTCCTCATGTGCCACGGGATGACTGCCCTCCATTCAGCTGGATTTTCCTTCACTCTGTATTGTAGTACCCCTCGTTCCAATCTAAACTTTTGAATAGTCTGCCTGCCCCAAACCCCACTCAGTTTGGCTTCTTTACCCTCCAATTGGTCGATGACCGGCTGAAGTTGGCGGTCTTCTCTCTGCAGGTATTCCAGGCGCCGCAGATCGCTTTCGAGATCCTCATCCGTCCTTAACCCTATGTTTGCTATGTACAAATTCTCAGTATTCAGATGGTATGATTGATTGTCCACTGGATTGCGACTCAGAGTATCAGCCACCACATTGTCAGACCCTTTGCAATATCTCACCGTATAGTTGTATTCTTGGAGGTATAGGCTCCACCGTACTAATCGGCTATTTGTGAGGTAGCTATGGTTGATAAACTCCAGACTCTTGTGGTCAGTAATCACGATGACCTCCGAGCCCAGTAATAACGTTCGAAACTTCTGAAAGGCCCAAACAATGGCCAACGCCTCTTTCTCAGTGGTCGTATAATGTACCTCGGAGCCTTTGAGCAGCCTGCTCAAGAAATATAGCATACCCATCCTCCCGTCTTCCTGTTCTTGAGCCAAGGTTACTCCGAGACCATATCCGCTGCTATCTGTCTGTACTATGAACGGCTTTGAAAAGTCAGGAAAGGCCAACATAACATGTCCCAAGAACCCAGTCTTCACTCTTTGGAAAGCTTGGTCCTGTTCCTCTGTCCACTTCCACTCGTTACCCTTTCTTAATAGCCTCACCAAGGGCTCCATCCATTCCGCAAACCGTTCTTGAAAGCGGTTATAAAATGTACACAGACCCAAGAATGATCGGACCTGCTTCTTGGATTTCGGTTTTGGAAAGTCACGGATAGCCGAAATCTTGTCCGGGTGTGGTTTAAGTCCCTGGGCTCCCACTATATGCCCAAGAAAGGCCACTTCTTTCTGACACAGCGTGCTCTTTTTGATATTTATTTTTATGCCCTTTTTCTCACATTCTTCTAGAAATAGTCCCACTTCTCGTATATGTTCCTTGATATCAGTGGAGGCTATCAACACGTCATCCATGTAAATCGTAACCATGTCCTTTATCTCCGAGGATAGCACCTGGTCCAAGCACCTGAGTAGGCCTGCTCCGCTGTTTATTAAGCCAAAAGGCATCCTGTTAAATTGATATGAGTGCCCCTCATATCTGAACGACGTGTATTGGCGATCTTCCGGATGTAACTTAATTTGCCAATAACTGGCCGTCAAATCGAAAGTCGAAAATACCTTCTTTCCTTGGAACTTCCGTAATAATTCTTGCATAGGAGGTGGTACGTTACAGTCCGGTACAGTCACTTTATTTAGCTGTCGAGCGTCAAGACATAATCTAACGGATCCGTCCTTTTTTTTTACTACTACCATCGGGTTACAATACGCTGATGAGCATTTTGATATAATTCCCCACTCTAACATTTGATCTATTTGTTCTTTTACTGCTCTTCGGTATTGATGGGGAATGGGGTATGATCTAGCTTTGAATGTCTGACCATCTCTCATCTTGATCCTCTGCTCGAACCCTTGAATAACCCCCGGCTTGTCTGAAAAGACCTGTTGATATTTGGTCAACGTTTGTTGTAAGGCGCTATCTTGAGCTTTTCCTTCTACTTCCATTCTATCGGTCTTATCTTTGAGTTTTTTAGGAACATCATCCTCTACATGTAACATTCCTATCGACCATTGAGGCCCCTCTGTCAGAAAATGCACCACTTCACCCCCACACGTGACTTGACCCTTCCCATAGTCGAGATTACATTTGTATCTATTTAGAAAATCCGATCCCAGCAGGGCCTCATGTACTAAACCTTTCATTATAAGGAAAACATGTGAATAACGCTTTCTATTGATTTCTAGATCCATCCATATCTGTTTTGGCTCTACTTTAGCTCTGCGGTTGTCCGCCATTGCTATGTGAACTGTTTTTAGCGGTAAAGCCGGTATCTCTGGTTGTTCCCTTCTAATTTGGTGGTATAATTTCTCTGATACCACCGATACCTGACTGCCCGAGTCCATGAGAGCTTCCACCTCCATTGAACCCACCTTTATGAGGATAATGGGACAAGTCTGACGTGCGTATCTGGGGACCCGGTCTTCCCACGAACATATTAAATTGCCTACTCTTTTTATCCCTGGCTTCTCCGCATCGGTGTCCCCTTTTTTTTTTAGTTCATGCCCCTCTATCCGTCTCCTTTCCGTGTCTATTTCTAATTGGCTCAACACTCTATCAATCGCCCATCCTGATCTTTCTCCCCTTTTTCCTAGCATCCATGTAATCCCACTGGGCAACTTTCTACATGCTGTCGCTATAATCTGCTCCTCGGATAGTTTACATGCATCTAGAGTTCTCAACGTAGCCACCTGCCGCCTAAAGAACTGTATATATGCTTCTCCATTATCTTCTTGAAACTCCCGTTGTGCCACTTGTGCCCACACCCTTTCTTGTCTTTCTTCATTCCAGAATACTCTGGTTAATGCTTCTTTGTACTCTAGAAATGTTCGTGGTTGCTGACTCAGTGAATTCCACCATGTTTCTGCATGTTTCTCTAGATGATGGTATGCTATGATCACTTGGTGTTCATCTGCTATCTCATAATACTTATAGTATCTTTCAAGGCTCTTGAGGTGCTCTATGGGTGTCTCCTCCTTTTCCCCTCCATATATTCTTATCTTCAATCCCATTGCCCCTTCTTTTTCTTGCTTCATCTTTATCTATCTTATTATTAAGGTTATGTGCCAGGTTCGTCACCCCGGCTTCCAGTGGTCCTGTCATGACCCACCTGATACCTTTGCCCCTTCTTATCCTCTTGAACGATATCGTTTATGATATCTCACTATTGGATAAATTCTTAACCTCTGCTTTCTAAACCCTGACTTTATATATATGTTTCAACATACATCAACGCTATTTCCCCACGACCCTATGAGAACCTTTTCATCCACACATTCGCCCGCAGAACATGCCCATCTACCATCTTTCCCATATGTTTTCACGCTCTTTCCGCTTTATCACCACTATCGCTTTTATTTTCCCTTTTCCCTTCTTTTATTTAAAAAAAAAAACAATCTGCTTACTTGCCCGTTCTCTAACATTCGCTGCCCCGTTAGTTGGGACGCCATTATAACACCCACCGACATATCTATATTCCTCCATTATGGACTCTAACCCGAAGCTTCGACGAGAGGTATTTATGAGCATGGTTTGAACCCATCTCACGCGCCAATCTTACCAGTAGGTAGGAATTACCTCCTCGAAAACATATATATATAGGTTCTGATATCTATCTGATGTGGTGACGCACCGAACTAGCTCAATCTCAAGGTTGGGGACATCTGTCTATCTAGAGAACAAGGCTATAAATTAACCAACACTGTCCTACGCATATATTTATTTTGCGATAGCTTAAAGCTCGAAATCCTTAATCTAACCCGGGTCTGATGGGATTTATTCTACTTGATCATATACCCTCCCAATAAATCTCTTCGAACCTACATATATGATTGCTATGCAAACACTCAGGCCATCCATTATCATACACACACATATATCACGCTCATTCATCCACACACCAAATAATGCAAATACATATATATGTGAGCGGTATGATTAATATAGTCATATATCTAACTTTAAATATAAAATTTTAATATAGCAATTAACTGAGGTAACACGAATTCTTTATTGAGATACATATACTGAAAATAGTTGGTGACGTGTCACTTTACCTGGACTCACTCGATTAAACAAGTCTGTATTGACGTCTGGCCACGAACTTGATCTGGTGGATCTCACGGATGGCAAACAGTTCCAATGGTCGTTAGGTCCGGCGACAGGTTTCAGAGGTGGAGTAGTTGGTATACTCTCTCGCAAAGGTCTAAATCTCGAACGATTTTGGTCAACATTTCCTCTATGGAACAAAATCTCTTGATTTATTATGACAGTTCGCAAGTCCGGTCAGGTGAATTCATGACGAGTATCCTCGGAGTCGAGTAACGACTAGCGCACAATCCAATTACCCCGACATTTTCTGACAAAAAAATATTAAAACTTCTTAAGAAAAATCTTTGCGTCTTCCTTGTTAGGATTCAAGCCGCTTCTCTCTTTTTTTTTTTTCTTTTTCCCACTCGAGCGCAAGACAAAAAAAAAAAGTTCTTTTGTATTCACCTTTAACTCTTCAAAATCTTTCTGCATATTCCTACGCCGCTGACCAGTCCTTCCATTGTTCTTCAACACAAAAAAAAAACTATATCCACAGACCAGTTTTCCGCCTTCCCGGCGCCAGTTATTACCAAACTGCCTACAGCAATTCACTCATCCTATTTCAGTCCTCACATGTTCACAAGGTGACTCAACAAAAGAAAACACGTGTTACCAAAATTATTAATAAACTCAAAAAAAAACTATGTGAATAAAATCTATCTAAGAATAATTAATTGCGCTTTATACAGCTCTACATATATAAGTGATCGCAACCCCTCCGATACTAACTACGTATTTTTATACTCACACATACGCTATATCTACATTACTTGTAACCGGGTTCGAATGACCGTTTACATATATTCTTTTATTTATTTGTTTATACATGGTCCCTACATTAACACTATCAATTATGTCATATTTTACATATGCGTGTATTCGAACCCGTTTGTTACAATATATATATATATATATTGTGCCATTACAATTTAGTCACTAGCTAAATTTATAGTAATGTGCATGTAGAAAAGGTAAACCAAAATCATCATCACATTTTTATATAACAATAAAAGAAGCTGTAGGGCATCCAAGTTCAAACCCTACCAGATCAAAATTTTAAACGCTTTAGACAGAAAGAGAGTGAGACAGCAATTATATGCTTTACTTGTTTGTGTGTTAATAAATCTCAAAAAGAGCAGTACACACATTTAATATTTAAATTTTCTGTTAAAAAGCAAAGTTATAATGCATATGTATAAGCAGTGTATGTGTAAGTTATTTAATTGTTTTATATTTCAAATATTAAACACTTTGACTTTCTTTAAAACTAACCTATGCTTGATCAATTTTAATATCTTATTCTATACTTCTATTTTGCTTTTCTATAATTGTAATTGGGATTTCTAAGCTAAGGATTTAATTTTAAATGTTAGGGTTATAATTTCTGAACTAGCATTTATATTATTAGTCAACCAGATTTATAAATGATTGGAATAATGGCAGTGTGTATGCTTGGATATATTACATACATAAACTACATTTTTTATTTATTAAATATTGAAAGAAAATTGAGAAAATCTGTTAATTTTTTTTTATTCAACAGTTTGTACTAGAAGGGTTAAATCTGTCAAATTATTTTTTTGTACAATTTTATGTTGAAAGAGGAAATCTGTTGAATCAGATATCTATTTTTGTAGCAATTTTGTTTTTGTAAATGATTGTTTGTCACTTTGGGAGCTTAAGCTGGATGGGAACTCTAATTTTGAAATTGTCTTATCTTAAGATCTAAAGAAGAAAGCTCAAAAATTTGAAATGTTACCTAGGTGTAAGAAAAAAAAAGGATTAAGTCTATTTTTTTTTAAAACAAAAGTGTCTGGAAAAAGGATTAAACTTTTCAGTTGAAAAATAATTTAGTTGAAAATAAATAAGAGATCTAATTAAAATGAATTTGTCCAAAAATAGCAAGTGACGCTATCTCTGATTGGTTAAGTTAGCTCAAAAATTAGATATAAAAAGCTATCTGGAAAAATCAGTTGAATTATTATTGTTATTATGATTCAGATTATTAGACTATTAAATTGAATGTTGAAAATATAATAAATGACTAGCTAGAAAAATTATATGTATGTCCCATCTTTGCCTGACCATCTGGGAAGCTGCACATCATATAGGAAAGAAAAGATGTTTTGTCTAAAATAATATTCTACACCTTTCAACTGACCAGAGAAATAAGATGTTCTTAATAGAAAGAAGAAAGCATTCACCTGCATTCGATGAAAGATGAATTAATCTACCGATAAATATTAATCATCAAGTCCAATTAATTGTTCCAACAACTGAGTTTAAATCTGGGAAATTTATAACGTGAAAACAACTGCTGTATTTTATTAACTAAAAGAATAATGCTTGACAGGAAGAGAAGAAAAATTGATATAATGATTTCCAAATTATCCACTAAAGCAAATAACCTCAATAGGATCCTCATCATCAAATAATTATATACTTCAAGAAAGTGATTGTTCCAAAGAACATGGAAATTGTTGCTGCCAAGTATAGACAGTATACAAGACAAGTGAACCCTTGGATCAGTAATATGACTTTTATATCTATTTTCTTTATGAAATCAGAGTATTACTAAAAATTTAGTAATAAAGTGACATATTTTATTTAAAGAACTTTTAAAGACAATTCAGATCGATGGAAACCAAGAATGTCTTAATAATAATAGCTTTGAACTACATAAATGATTTTGAATGTATCAAAATTTATTTGTTTATTAATTTTACAGTTATGAAATATTAATGTGTAAAATAATTTTTTTATGGTATTATGATTTTAGTTTTAACTAGTATATTATTATTATTTTGGGATAAAACACGCACATACATAGTAATATTTTATATGTGTATAATTGCGAGTGAATGTGAAATAATAGATGGTGTTAAAATATTAAATTATTTTGTCTTGAGAAAGTATAGATTTCAGCGCTTAGAAGGGAGGGGGAGATAATGATTTAAAACCCTTTTCTAAGAACTTGATTTTTCTAATTTTTTTTAACATTCAACTTACATGTTAGATTTATAAAGTATGTGTGCTAATGAGCGGATATTTTTTTTTCTTGAAATACTTTTCTCATGGAGTGAAAATCATGGTCAATGTGACATCCAACTTAATACAATATACATTTGAAGGGAAAGGGGGAAGAACTTGAAATTAATCTGAGGATTGTTATATAATTAATTATTATTATTATTATTATTATTATTATTATTATTATTATTATTATTATTATTATTATTATTATTATTATTATTATTATTATTATTATTATTATTATTATTATTATTATTATTATTATTCATGTCAATTTTCATGTATGTCTAGAAAATTTTATGTATATGTTAGAAATGCAGTAATAAATATTAGTTTGTTTTATTAAATGAGGCGTATATATTTCATTAAGTGTAGTCTTTGTTAAGTGTGATCATTCATCATCATCAGTGGTTGAATATTAGTTATTTAAGATACAAGTAAATATGCTAAAATTAAGCAATAATTATGAATTTCTTTATAAAAATTAGTTTTATGTTTAGGCTTAGTCCTAGAGCGGTAGTTGAAACCCTTGCCATTATCGTTATTATTATCATCATCATCATCATCAACGTTTTAATTAATGAGCTGCTTAAATGTTTAAAGGCCATAAATAAATATTAATTTCATAATATTTAGTAATTTCTTAGTATTATTATAACCACATCCCGTCATCTTTTTCATGCAAGGATGAGTGAATTGCCATCCTAAATTAGTTATACATAATCTGAGCTAGTAAACTTATAAAAATATTGAAACCCATTTGTTATGTTATGATCTGAGAAATGATTTATGTCTAATGAACTCCACTGTGGTTTATAGATGTTTTACTTTTACCTAAATATTAGTGCGTATAGTGATATGGTTCAAAAAGCAAAATCTCCCATTTTTATTAGAAATAAAGTACCAAAAGGGGATTCAAACCCGGTACATATGAAAAGGTTATTAGATATAACTGTGTCTAGATTCAAATAATCTAGTGATGCCCTGCTAGACCATATTCACTTAGTATTTGTTTAAACTTGTACTTAACATCAAACCAAGAAATGAAAGTGGATAAGATCTACTGTCTGTATACCTGAGTTATATTTTATTGAATTACTAGTGTACTCACCTCACGTGATTTCATATACCTGAGTTATAATCCTTGTTATTAATAATTTGCTTATAATTATTGATAGTGGGATATCTTGAGAAATATAATGATAGAAATATGTTTCATTTCATCCAATGACCCATAATATGATAGATAACTCAGTCTGATCTTTGGTTTAATAGCCACTACTCAGATTAAATAATTCTTTTCTTTTGATATAAAAATCTACAATGCATTTTTCGTTTATTAAGCTAAATCTTTATATTGGAAGCTTTTTGAAATAAAATAAATATTTAAATTTGAATTATTTCTTGATTAAATAATATACTTGATCCAGTTGATTCTCTTCATTAAGTTAAGCTGAATATAATAATATACTGAATATTTTGGATTCATAATTTTTTAATAATATTTGACATTTCATGATCATTTAATCAATATCTTTTGATCTAAACCTTAATTTTATTACAATGGATCTTTAATCTAGTTTATTTAAGTTACAATGATACTTTTGATCAGTTTATTAATGATTGTAATACTTGAATATTTGAGATTTTAATAATGTTTGAATTCTGACATTTCATAATTACTTTAATAGACCAGATCTCATTTTGTTACACTGGATCTTTGATCTATCTTTAATTTTGTTACAATATATATATATTGTAATGATATATAAATATCCCGTTACATTAATTTGAAATAAAAACTTTTGAGTTCACAAATAAAAATAAAAGTACTAAAAAAAAAACTAAAGGCTAAAATTAAAATGTTTGTTTAATGTATATGTATTCACACAGATGCAAAACTTTAAAAATATTTTTTTTATAAATAAAAAAAAGTATTTGAATGTATTTTTTTATAAAAAAAATACAAGATTTAAATATAAGAATATTTTAATAAAGAAATAACGTAAATAAAAATAAAAACAGGTATTAATTAATTCCTGTAATCTGTAAATGGAAATGATTGGTTATTAATTGAAAACAAGCTATCTTTGGGCTCTTGTGTAATTAAAAAGTCAGACGAAAATTAGATAAGAGAATAAAGAGAAATTAGTTTGACCAATGGAAGCACCAAGCCTTAGCCCAGACCCGAATGAAAAGGATGGATTAGTGACATTTTGTTGGTTGAATCTGTGTGGATACTATAAAAAGAGAAATAGTTTTCCAGCTTGTTTTGGTGAGATGAACGATAAAACGCACTTGTCATTCTATCTCACTTATTTTAATAAATGAAAAGACTGTGATACCAGAATGGAACCAGCTAGTGCCACCTCCAGAACATCAGAGTATTCTTCCAATGGAGACATCATGGGAATTAAAAACAGGAACCTGGACTCTTCTACCGTGAGCTATGAACTTTACAATTTAAAAAATAATTAAGAACTTTTGTTCAAACTTTTAAGATTCAGCTAACTGAAATTTAAAAAAAAAACTCTTACCTGATTTTCAAATTGACAATTAATATTTAAATTATATATATATGACTTATGTTTCAAATTAATTATAAATGATTAAGTTCTACATATTTGCTTGCTAAAAGAAAAAAATCATTTCCATTTTATTAATTTTATTTGTATTAATATTTATTGTTTAAATTATTATATGCATGAAATTTAAGTTCGGTATAGACATTGCATAGATTCATTAGCAGTTAATTATGTTGTGGTTTTCATATTTGATTAGAATATATGGGTCATCGATGTCGATGCGGTATCTTATGATGAATACCATTGGGTTTCTTGTATTCCCTCTGCAATTGACGTTATCGATGACTTTGTATTTTGATTGGTTATGTTTATTTTCGAATGTATTTGACCATGGAATCTATGCAGCCAATCTATACTCAACATTATAAAACAAATTTTATAAAATTCATCTGTGCAAATGTATCTAAATGTTAAATTTAGGTCGGGTGTGAATGGCTATATAGTTTTGTAAAGTTATATTAAGAGAGGGTAATCTTAGGTTATTCATTTCGTAGTTGAATTAGGTTAATGGATATATTTGTGTAATTAGTAGATGCAGTATGAGTTTCACTACATGCAGAATCACTGTATACACTGCACCAACCCTTTGCCTATGGATGGGATTGTAAGTTGGCAAAAAGGACCGCGGTCTCTTCCTATGGAGTTTTTATTTTATTGTTCTTTTTGCCATACAGATGTAACATTCCTGTATTGGTCAAGAGTCAATGTCTTCTCTAACTATACATGTCCATTCCTGATAGTATAGTATATTTGTGCTGTTGTAGTTCATGCTACATTGAATACATAAATGTATCAGATGGATTGACGCTGGTTTGACTGTGAACTTTTGGCCTAGGGTTAAATAAGGGATAGAATATTTTCTTTTCAAATGTAGATCTATGTAGTCTATTCATACTCGACCCTCTAAATAAAATATTAAACTCATTGCAATCTATTTAAATGTAAAATTAAAATTTAATATAAAAATCTAAATGTTAAATCTATTCCTCAAAATTTAAAATGATTCAAAATGTATATGTGCGTAAATAAATATTTTTATGTGTTAATTTCTTGCAGTGGCTTTTATTTTTTTATATTTAAGATATAAAGTTATATTTTATTATCTCTGCCATTCCACTGAGCTAGTGACGTTGGGCTAATGATCTAAATATTTAAATAAAGTGGAATTTTAACAGTGTGTATCTGCCTACTTTATAAAATTTTCTAGGCTCAAATGCCTAGATGGCGCCCTTGTAGTGCACATTGCAGTTAGATTTGATCTCCACTTCTTTTGGATCGTTATAATATATATATATGAGGAGATTTGTTAAATTTTTATTTCCAACTTTTACAATCATAATGTTACAACATGTTTGATTAATATAATAACATTTTTGTTGGAATCCTGTTAAGGTTTTACTGACCATCTATGATCATATTTTCTAAAAATATGTTCAGTTCCACTCCACTTCAGTCTCTAATTTTTTTGAATGATGTCAGTAACAACTGTTTGTTCTCTCACCCACATATTTTATTTTGATCTCTTCATATTTTTTTTAACATAATCTCTCTATACTTCATTTAATAATCTGAAGTCTCAGTATTGTTGCTCTGTTAAATGCCCAAGTCTCAGATCCATATGTTACAACCAGTAACATACATTTATTAATAATCTTTATTTTCAAACACATAGGCATATTTCCTTTTAATATTAAATTGTTTCTACCAAAAGCACTCCAAAACAAGTTTAATTCTATGATTAATTTTTTGTATTATATTTCCATGTTTAGTAATAATCTGGACAATATATTTGTAGTTATTAATGTCTTCTAACATATCATTATCAATCTTTATGTACTTCTTTTGAGAAAATCCATTGAACATTACTTTCATTTTTTTAATATTCATCTTTAATTCTACTTTTTACTCTCATTTAATAACTTTTCAATATTTCATGAAACTCTACAGCATAGGTTCCCAAACATTTTCAGGTCACCACCTTCTTTGTAAGACATAAATATTGTAATGCCTCTTCCCTAAGTATAACAGTTTTCTACATTCATTCTGTTTGATATTTTGACATAAATAGCAACTAATGATACTGTACTGAATGATGCCTACCCCATAATTCATACGATGCATCAAGATATAACATGATGTCAATTTCATGCATCAGAATAAGGCATCAACATAAACTCAATATCACTACAAGAAGAAGAAAAAAAACAAAATTTATTAAATTTAAGTTTAAATGAGTGAAATCAAACCAAAATCGATTATATTTCATGATTTCTCCCTATATAAAAGTCTAATACCCTGCTAATTGGTACCACAAAGCTTTAGGTTGTATTTCTTTGAAAGACACTGGACCTAAACCCTACCTTTATGTGTCACTTTCGAGAATAAAAAACACTTTCAAAAAGGAAATACCACTGCCAACAAAACAACAACAACGAAAAAAAAACTAAATCAGCAAGTCAATAAATTTTCAATAATCTCATACAGAGATTACAAAAGTAATAATAATAATTTTATGCAAAGTAAGTTTCTCTTTTCTCAAGTAGAACAGTTTGTTAAAAGTAAACAACAACAAATAAATTATATATGTGTGTGTCTCGGCATACACACAAGCATTCCAGAGATTAATTTGATAGAACTGTTTTAAAGTAGGAAAATCAAATATAATTTATAGAGAAACAAAAAAAATGCAAATAATAAAAAAATACAATAAAATTTATAGCAACAGGACATAATGATAATTAAAAAAATAATACTATCTGGCTTTCTACTGGTTTCTTTCCATTAACCATCGCTGGACTTAGAAACATTCGAGGGTGCAATAAACAATAACATCAAGGCAGTGATGACTTTCCTTTTTTCACAGAAAAATGTAGGCATTAAGGTGGTCATCTTCATCAGCTAGCATCTGTGGATACATGACAGCAGCATAGGAGTCTGTTCTGGTACACTAACATTGGGAGTTAACTCCATTAGCATTTTTAATGATAAAATTTAGGCATTTTCATATTTCTCAGCTTTCTATGGAAATCTTTATAATAATGACAGCAGCCAACCAAGAGTTGATCATGCAATTCTGGGCAGACTATAATTTGAAGCTAGGCTCAGCTCTTCCTTCTTTCTTAAAGTTCTCCACTATTTTACAACTTGAATATTTATCTTAGTTCAGCAAACTCTTAACTGCCCAGCAAACAAACATAGAAAGGAAAACAATGCACTCAGAAGTAACTCCCCCTCCCCCAATCACTTGCTGAAAACTTTTATAACACACCTATAGCAATACAAATTGAGTGCCCCTCTTTCACTATAACAGCCATTATCTCCAATTTCTTGAATAATTGATCATAACACAATTGATATAGCTTTTTACACCTTTTTATCTTTCACTTTTTTTATTTTTTCACTCAGAATTTTTTAATTTTAATTTAATTTTTAATTTTAATTTAATTAAAATTAATTAATTTTTAATTTTTTTAATTTTAATTTAATTAAAATTATTTTTTTTCTGTTTTACATATGGTTTATAATTTTAATACAATGGAAAGAGCTTTTTTCATCTTTAAAAAAGATTCAAAACCAACAAAAGCAAATCTGAGATATGACAAATTTTTAGATTCTCTCCACTGATATTGGCCTTAAATTATTTTATTTTTTTAACAAAAAATATAAGACTTAGGATAACCACTTCTATATATTAGTAAAATTTTAAATTAGCCATACAATAATAATCTGCATTCCTTTTAACTTGTTAATAGAGAAAACAAATCATAAAAAATGTGCAAAACATTTATAATTACTCTGACTATTCCCCTTTTTTATATATTCTTGCACACAAAAAAATTATAAATTGATCGTAAAATCAGCAAAATAATGTAAAAATTAGTGGCTTGAGAGTAAGTTAAAGCTGATGCCAGTGTGTCTGGAGAAAAGGCTAAACTACCTGAATGCCCCCAAATGCTTCTGAACTCACTATCACCCCCTAAAAGTCTTCATTGCCCACTGGGGGGGTACCATTACTTTGGAAAACACTGCTTTAAAACATTATTTGAAAAAACAACTACATCATCCACAAGATTTACCTGACTCAATAATATTCATTTACTTTATTCCCTCTCCATTTTAATCCACAAAATACTTCTTGCAAACTGATGTAAAAGTTTTGGAGATATAAAGTCACTCTATTATAAATATTTCTCCATGTTAATGTATTTAGCATCATTGTATATTGTAATTACTTCAGTTGCATTTTCATAAATATTTTTCAGAATATGACAATATTCTGGGTTTTTAACCTTGGTGATCCAATGCATTAATCACATAAGAGATGCTTGTAGAATTAAATACCTTTTCATCATCCACAAATCTAAAGCATAATGACAACTCATATTCATTTGTCCTTTTTATAACTTTCATCAATTCTTGGATAAGATCCTAAACCATTTTTAAATCTAGCTTGTTCTTTTGTTTATTAAAATCCAAAGTTCATTGTAAACAAGTTGTAATTATTTTGATAAAATTTTTATATAAAAGTGATGATAGACTGATAGGTCTGCAATTTCTAAAATCTTTTTATTAGTTTTTTTTATATTAATATTAATACTACATTTTTCTAACCATCTGATACATCTTATTATTTAGACATTAGAAATATAATTTTGCCAAAAAAAATTTCTATTTTTTTTTCTGCTTTTTTAAATAAATCAATTATAATTCCATCATTACCTGTAGTTTTTTCCTTCTTCATAAATTTAAAAAAACATGCCACTTTTTCATTTAAATTCCTGGACAATTCAGATGATATAGTAGTTGTAGGTAAAACTTTTTTTGTTTTTGTTGCTATATAATTTATGATAGAACTCTTGTACAACTTTCATGATGTCATCTCTCTTTTTAATAATAGTTCCATCTTTTTTTTTCATTGCAGAAATGTTTCCTTTCTCTACAATGAAGTTGTTTTACACTTTTGACATTTTTATTCTCTTTTACAACTTTTTCTTGCTAATTCACAATTATACTTTATTATATCAAGATCAATTCTTTTTTTGCACCATTTTACAAAATTTGAGATATTCAATCATTCTTAATGTATCATTTTTACATATTTTTATATTCCTTTTTTTCTTTATAAATTGTTTTGTTTCAATAAAAAATTTTACTGGTCAATTACTCCTCTTTTATAATAGCCTTCTCTCATGCAGTTTTAAAAATGTATCAGTTATTTTTCTATAGATTTCATACAAACCTGAATCACATTCAAAATCTGTTAATATTTGAAAAATTCTAATTGAAATGTATTGGAATGTTTTTCAAGATTAGAAATATCAACTGTGAATATTATTTTTATTAATAATTTTGTCTCTCTAGTATTGCATTAACACATATCTTACATCTCATTAATAGATAATCACTTCCTGTGTTGAATTTATTAAGAACCTTACAATCTTAAAATATATATTTTTGTTAGTCAAAATATAAACTAATTCTGCAGTATCTTCATTTGGATGCTTCCATGTCCTTTTCCATGTAACATTTTTCTCAACAAAAAAAAAAAATTCATAATATAAAGTTGTTTTTTTCAGAAAATTTCCCAAATTATTCCCTCTCTCAATTATATCACCACAATCTTTCATTACATTTTAAAATGTTGTTTTATCTGATAAAAATCCTTCTGCACATTAATATAAAAAATCTCTATTTCTTCATCACATTGAGAACTCATTAGGACATAAAACTGACTTATTATCAGTTGGTATCTGCTCTTTAGTTGAATAATTAATCTTGTTATTCTGTCTGATACACCATCAATCACCACAATGTTGTTCTTCCTCTTTTCATTTATAATAAATTCTATTTACAGCTAATGTTTTTGTCTTTGTAGACCAATACATGCCCACTTTATAAATAAACTGTCTATTCACCTATTGTGCTAACTTAAAGTCCAACAATGTCCCTTTTAATATGAACAGTTCTTCTCCCAATTCTAGCAATTTGAAAGTTATCTGCAGTAATGTCATCATGAAATCGTAGCCTGAATCTACAACCAGGAGATTTTTAGCAACTCACGCCATTCAACCATCAAATATTGCTAAAGCTGGTGACTTTACAATCTTCTGGGATTAATGGCCAAGATTTATTATTGTCTATTATGATTGAAAATACTTATTAGAGAAAAAAAACATTTGCACAAACATTTACTCACCCTTCATGAAAACTCAACTGATTATAGTTAAGAGTGATCAGGCAACTGAAAAGAAAGTCCATGCTGTTTCTTGATCATAAACCCAGAAGTAAAAATCCAATAAATTGATTGTTCTGGCTGATTCATGTTGGTTAGCAGCCCATCCATGTTCTTATACTGTATGATTAATCACATAATAATAACAGTTGCAATGACAAGAATGAAGTGGATATTAGGTTACTGCACTACTCTGTTCTTTTAAGGTCTTCAAAAGAAATCAAATACTATCCTCATAGTTTACAGCAAATTTCTTTCTGCAGACAATCATGTTAATCTATTTTAATGTCTTTTATTTGTATATGTACAATCCTAATTGCCTTTCTCATTAATTGTATCTAACCATTCTCAAATAAATTTTGACTACTCTAATTATAATATTTTATTCAGCACATTGACAATAGATATTTGTAGTATTATATTTATTAGTTTTAAAGATTTCATTACAATTTTCATATTATAAAAATATAATTTCTAATGCACAACACTGATGTAAATATCAATAAAATAAACAATTCAATTGATATTAAACTAATAGCAGATGATTTATCTAGATACTTTGATATATTATATGATTTATCAATCACACGACTTTACCTCAATTAGACATATATAAACAATATGTTGACTATATAAAAATAAAACACTTTTAGATATATTTAAAATATTCTTCATATCATACAATCTTAAAATACATGAATAAAGTCATCTTTAAAAGATAATCTCTAAGATGCATTCATGATAATAATCACTCTTCAGTTGGCTCAAATGATTTTTTTTTTTACACATGATTTTATTTATCTATATCAAATTTTTAAAATTGATTTACAAGTGTCAAACTTTCTGCACTCAAAACTTTGATATCATTAACTTTAGATAAATGTTTTAATGATTATTGCTAATTATTTATTAAACTAAAGATAATCATATCATTGTTATCCCAAGTATAAATTTCTTACCCAGTCAAAGATAAATACAACACAAAGTCACACAACTAGTATTAATCCAACATAATTTTTTCCCATGTGCAAGAGGTTCATTTAACATTTTCAGATGTCTTCACTCCTATGTGTTAAGAATGTATAGTTGGGGGAAAATTTAAGTATATTTAAAAACAATATTAACTTATAGGAAAACAGAGATAAAGTTTTGATTAATTATGGTTGGATTAATAATTCCACATGTTTATGTTTAATTTAGAAGTGTCTATATTAATTTTAAACTAGTTTTAATGTTTATAACTGTAATAAGGATGATGTGGCAATACTTGGCCTAATAAATGATTACTAATTATTATTAATGTATTTATGGAAAGTGAACAGTATTAACATTAAAAGGGCAGATAATTTAACATTTGTAAGGCAAATTTTAATAATTTGATATTAATTAATATTGGACAAATAATGAAGACTTATATAATAGATTGTGATATGGATTAACAGAAGAGTGTTGGGTCAACTTAAAATGCATCTTGAGCTTTCTCTTTTTTCATATCATGGAATGGATATTTTAAATATTTCTAAAAGTGATATTAGATATTTAAAAAAAGATGAAGTTGTATTAATTAAAACTGTATTTACTCCACTTGCTTATGTTTAATTTAAAAACAGATATATTAATCATTAACTCCATTTAAATTATATATCTTAGTTAAAGGAAAATCTCTGGTCTAATAAATGATTAGTAACAATTATTATTATGCATATTTATCTGAAGTGGATGATATCAAAGTTGTGAATATAGAAACATTGTCACTTGTATATGAAATTGTAACATAAAACATATCTTATTTAAAAGCATTTGGACATTGAAAAACAACTTACAGAAGACATTTTTAAAAAAATGAATTTTGTTAGTGTGAATATAAACAACAAACCTTTAAATACAACAAATTTTAAATGAGGCTACCGTTATATAAATTACTTTGTTTTCCTAGTTTTTATTACTTCACAGTTAGTGATAGATTTTTTTTCTAATACTTTATGATATTAACATTATTTAAGTAATTAATCATGTTTTTCATAATGCTTTTTTACAATATCAGAATGTCATTGTGAATATTTAGGAAAGATTTTCACATATTCATTTTTTGTTAAAATATATCACCATCATTTTCAACCATTATCAATCCACTGCAAGATGGTCTCTACAATTTCAATCAATCTTCTCCAATCTTTAGTCTCTCTTACCCACATTTCATCCATCTATCACACATGTGGTCTCCTTGTAGGTCTTTTACAACTCTTAAAATTCAGTTTAAGACTTCAACTTTTCATCTATTATTATTTCTTGTAGCAACACAACCAGTCCAACTTCACTCTATTAACTCTTTTAATAATATCAGTAATATTAAGTTTTCTTACCCAAGTATATTTCATTGTTGATCTTTCCTTATTGATCCTAACATGAATTTCTCCATTATTTTATTGAGCAGTCTTTAAGTCTCTGTATTGCTCTTTTTTTAAGTGTCCAAGTCTCATCTCCATAAGTAAGATCTGTTAAAACACATTTATTAAAACAGCTTCTTTTTTAAACACCAGATTTTCCCTTTAGTATTAAGTTATTTCTACCAAAAACACTCCAACTAAGTTTAATTTCAAGATTAATTTCATCCACTATGTTTCTACCAATATTGATAATCTGACCAAAATCTGTGTGGTTGTTATGTATATATATTATTTTCCATTCCTATTTTCTTATATTATTACTTTATTTTTCAAAAGAAAATTTACTTATCGGTAATTGCTTTTTTACTTCTTTATTTGTAAGACATTTTAAAAAAAAAAACTTTATTATTTCTCATAGATAGTATTAAAATCTGAGTGAGTCATTTATATGTTATGGCTTATATTCATTAATGCATATTTCTTAGTCATATTCATATTGTAAGCTTTGCATTACAACTCATATTCTGATAGTTATTTTCTGTGTTAAATCTCAAAATTATTACCGACTGAAATGTATATTTTCTGCTAATCAAATATAATCCAGCTTTGTTATGATTTCATTTGGATACTTTTAAATTAGTTTTCATTTTTAATTTTCCTTCTCCCAAAGATAACAGTGGTTTCTTAGACTCTACACATTTCTTTAAGCTATGAACGCTTTCACTTTTTTTTGTCATACCCTATTTTATGCAAACTTTAACTATATCACCTCTGTATTATATTTATTATTAGTGGGGGAAAAATGAATCGTTTTATTTTTGGGGAGTTCATAATATGTTTGAGTAGAAATGTCAATAATAAAATCGATCACTCATCTTACATTTCAGAGTCTGATAATATACTACTTCATTAACGACAATGGGCATTATTAGCAATGAAGCCTATTGTGTACTATTTTTGAAGTGCAATCATGTATGTTGTGCACATATTTATTATGAATGATAAATATATAAACAACAATACTTGCATATGTAGAAAGACACAACAGAAATGAAAAAAAAAAGCCAAAGACTAACCTAAATAAAAAATTACACGTAGCTATTTCTTTTATTGATATATATATAAGACATCGCAATGAGTATAAAAATATATAAAAATCATTATTTATATATATATTTCTATTCTACACGACTACGAAGTAAACTAACAAGAGCACAGATGGACACTGACCGATCTTTTAAACTTTTTAATTCAGTCTGCAATTAATTATTAGATACGTGGATTTGAAGCACAACCTCTTGAGGTTGTTTTTCAAACTGCTGCAATAAATGAGAGCTTTTAGAGAGGGTTGTTGCCAGTAAAGCAAGGACATTGATACAGCTTTGTTAATAAGTTGCTCTACACCTGATACAATTTCAAACAGATATACTTAACAATTTATATTCATCTTTATTATAAAATTTAAATGATTGCAATGCAATATATTCTCGTCAATGTATTATTTTTTTTTGTAATATGTGGTCAAATGTCATCAATCACTATTTTCAACCATTATCAACCAACTGCAGAGCAAAACCTTCTCCACTCGTTTTTCTCAAAGCTCTGACACAGGTTTCCCCTCCCCCACACGCAAACTTTTTTATTTCATCTTTCCAACTCAAAGTAGCTCTTTCTCCCTCTTTCTCGTGTCAGATCAACTCTAATTAATTTTTACAATTATATTAGTATTACCAGTCTGAACTCAAATCATTTTGATTATTATCTTTATCTGATCATTCTCGATGAAAGCATTTCTATTTGTTTTGTGCTTCTCGTATTTTTTTTTATTTCACTAAGATGAAATAATTAAGATGTATTCATTAAATGAATGGGTTAGTGTGTGTATACATAATAAATCACCCAATTTATTCAATTTAATAAAAAAAAAATTTTTAATTTCTATTTATTTATTCTGAAATATATTTTCAAATATTATTACCATGAAAATCAACAATAATGTTACCTGTAATAAAAAACTGACAGTTAATAAAAATTAATATTAGAGTTCGCATAATTTACGCCATAAATATTTTTTACAAATTCAAAAATTTAAAAATATATTACGAACTCTGAACTCGCAGTTTATGATTAACTGTTTTTAATTGAAAAGTGAAAATTGCCTTAAATTTGACCCAGTCATTGGTAATAATTGGACAAAAGAAAAGTTACCCATATTTACCTAGACACTTTCTTCAAGTTCTGTTTATTGCGTATTTTGTGGTATTGTATTTTAATTTCTTCAGCAGAAAACTTTCTTGTTGAAATACTTCAACAATATGATGAATTTAGCTCTCAAATGTATTGTCTTTTTTTTTTGTCATATCTTCCCAATAAAAACAGTCTGTATTACGACTTTTTAAAAATGTTTACCTCTTTCATGAAAACAATGTTCAAGTTTACCAAAAGTACCCTTTTAAGAAGTTTGGAATTGTTCATTTTAAATGTCTTTCCCAATTCAAACGTAATAATAATGGACCTTTATAGTATTAGATTCAGCAAGTTAAAAAATGCACTTATTGATTTGATGATTTTGCTAATTATTTTTTAAATTTTGCAGAGCAATTATAAATAAAACTTTTCTAATTCTTTCCCATGTCTCACTTCGCTATAATAAATTACTTACTTCCTGTATATGAGGGGTCAGATTGACCTTAGGTCAACATAAGTGTGACAAGAATCCCGGCCTCAGGGTGGCCTTTAAGCATTCCATCATCAGATTTTCCATTGGATGGATGGTTGAAGAGTTGGAGCATGGAATAGATTGAAGCCTGCCCATTAAAGTATGAAGATTGGCTATCTTAATATATATCTGAGCACTTATTGCATATATGTGTAGAGATGACAATCTAGACCAATTGATGATTACTGGTTTAGCATGAAATAAGTTTATTAGTTATTATTTGTTGTTTCAACATATATTTGTTCAAGTGTATCTGTGTTATTAGATAGAGTAGAGGGTGGTGGGTTGTGTGAAAGTCTGTGCTCATATACCCTACATATTACATATATAGACACAGGTATATAATAAGCCTGTGTTTCAATTAATACAATAACATTTTATGTAGCTAATTTACTTACATTGGTTACTTCTTTATGATAAAAAACCTTTTTTTAATTTGTTGAAAACATTAGTAAAACATTGGAATTTGTATTGTATTACAATATCTACATCCATGTTTTTACATATAAAGTTACTAAGATATTTAAATTGGTTTAGCCAAATTAAACTTGCTGATAATTTTTTTTTCCTAGGTGAGAAAGAAGTTGAATTTTTAGAACAGTAATTATAAAATTGCGTTCACAACAATAAGCACATTTTGTAGACAATATTTTGAACTTGCAAAAATAGCCCAATCACAAGCATACTGTAAATCCAGAATCCAAGAAAATAAAATTTCACCATCCAACTTCTATTGCATATTGATGTTAAGTTATATATAAACGGGTACCAAAGATCATTATCATAAAAATTGGAAAATAATATTGGAGCAAGTACAGCAGTTTTTATTCCAAATGTCTCAGATAACCAACTAATGTTAACAATGCCATAAACATATTTACTTAACAGAGTCAAATGTCTTGACTAAATCAAGAAAAACTATCAGGCAATAAAAATCATTTCTGTAATGATTTTTGATTTTTTTATGAGTGTCTATCAACTGAAAGCAACTTCTTCAACAAAATCATCGATACCTTTGCCATTGTGAATAATAATATTTCATAATAATTGATTTAATATTGTATATTCCATTTATTTTTAAAAACTAACATAATAGAAGCACTTTTAAGATCTAATAAATAATTTTATCCATATAACCAACTTGTCACCTTCACATCAGGAATTGCAGCATTTCAGTTTTTAAGATTACAAAAGCTGTTTTAACTTAACTAAACTGAATATCCTTTTCCAAATCCAAATGAGTAGGGGAAATTGATATATGACTATATGTTATCATCTCAATTTTTATATAACTACTAAAAAGTTGTTCAAAACATTCCTTTCAACTGTTCAAAATAGCTATCATCATATAAGAAAATGTTATTGCAGAATTAATAAAATTGTGATATTGTTTCTCAGATTCACATATTACTTTTAGTGAATCAAAAAATATCCTGAGTGATCAAAATCAGTAAACATGTCATTTTTTTTGTTATGATTTCATATTTGTAGAACTGAAAATCATTTTATTCATATCTAATTTAACATATGCATCATTTTTGATAGCTATTTAGGCAAAATTGTCTCTCTTGTAAAATAATATTGAGGAATATATCTTATTTAAATTATTATTGGAAGTGATTTAATTTCATTTTTAAACTGGATGCTACTATTTTTTAGGCCATAAATTGATTCATTAAAGTCCCAAGTTTTTAACTGCATATTAACATACTATAATGCATTGTATAACTAATAGATATAATTTAATATATCTTATTATTTATTGAATATGGATCAGTATTTCTGAATGTTTTGAAGACTTGGCTCTTTGCTTAGCATAAATATATTACTTTATATGATAAATTAGAAATAGTTAATATAAGAAAGCAATGTGTGTCTAATATTGATATAGTCTGAAGATAATATTGGCTTATCAAAAAACTTAGAACTATCTGAAACAACAGAAAAAATTTTTTTAAAAAATAAATAAATAAAAGTAGTACATCATTAAGTGTGATAAGCTTTTTTGCTGAAATGGATTTGTAACATATAGAATGAAGATCAAATTAATAAATAAAGTTTTTTTTTAAAAAAAAAGAGAAGAAGACAATTGTTATCCAGAGCCATTTCAGTTTAATAGAATGCTTTCTTATAAAAGAGATAATATAGAAAAGAATTCCAAAACTTGTCACATCTGGCTCTTTAGATTTTAAAACAAAATTGTAAACCATATTGAATCTTCCAATCCGACAAACTCTAAATTAAAAAACTAAATTATCATGTTGTTTTTTAATGATTTTCACTTTAGACACTGTTATTTTATTTTTGTTTGCTTTTTTCTATTAAATTTTACAATCTAGTTAATAAATAAAATATAACAGTATGTTTTGTGCATGAATGAGTGAAGTGGTAAATTTTAGATCTTAAGACTCATTCTTTTCAATACTCACATTTAAGAATTCTTGAGATATAAATTATTTGGTTAATTTTGCCCTGTATGGTTTGGTATAATTATAGAATGCAATACTCAAATGCCCGAACTCCATATTACTTTTATCTCTTCAAGTGTTTTAACTTTTTATGAATTCCTGTGCAAAAAACAATTTTATTTATTTTAATGCTTTAATAAAATAATTTTATCTAACAACATATATATTTGTTGTAAATTGTGTTTTGAGTAAAAAAGAGTCAATTTGTTTAAATATAAATTTCATTTAAATATGGGGGAGTAAATCCTATTCTTTCCATTAGCAGTTGTAAAAACTATTTTTTCCACAACAGTAATCCATTTAACATCATTCTATTTTTATACTATCTCCATTAACATAAATAATAAAAATGTTACAAATGATCATTTTTTCTAGATAATTGTTTTCTCAACCATTAACTATCAAAAAGGCCACACACTAATCTTCAACCTTATTCAATAATTTGGCAAACCCCTCATATTAAGAGAGGTAATACCTACAGATACACACCCTCTTAACAAGGCTGGTTGGCTAGACCAACTAATTTCCCTACTAAAACAACACAACAGCACCACTCCTGATGAATTCAAAACCAGAATTAACATATGGGATGCACACAATTTAATAAGCTCCAAACCACCTCAAATTAATCCAAGTCTAGGCTATTCCAATTTTAAAATCACCACCTTATTCAAATTTTGGACATTGGAACCCAAATTCCTTGACTATCTAATAAAGGTGAACCTAAATGCAATGCATACCAACTGGTTCTTTCATTACAAAAGAGGTATAAGAAACATAGACCCCACTTGTCCAAACTGCTTAACACATGAAGAAACATTTGAACACATTATGCTTTCTTGCATGGGACTGAGAAGGATTAAATTTATAATATCACAAAATAATATTATTGATTACTATAAAATTCTATCAATCAAAGAGTGTATTAAGGAAAGAGACTTCCCCACCATTAGGATGGCAATCTTCATTACATATTCTATCTGGGTGACAAGATGTAAATTGAAGTTTAGCATTCCCCAGCCAGAAGCAAGCTTTTTCTTCCTTGGAACACTTTCAAAACTACAAAAGAAAGACAAAATGCTCTCCTCAAAGTATTTACACAAACATACATGGAAACTGTTCAAAATACCTTACTTACAAAATGACTCAAATCCTAATGATTAGTAAACTGTATAACAGATCAGAGAAACACTCAGATATCTGATTAAAGTATAAACATAAATTCAACCCTCTTAAACACACACTAATTTTTTTCTGACCTATGATCTGACTAAACAAACATATCAGATCTCACCTCAATTTATGCAAACTCTTACATAATTTATAACAATATAAACATTTATAACTATCATAGAAAACCTTTGTATATACCTATTATCAATAAATCTAAATTTTTAAATTAAAAAAAAACTGATAATATTTTTTTCATTATGATTGGAATCATAACCTAAAACATTTAAACACACTAATTGTATTTTTATATTGGACTCTTTCCATCATCTAATATGAGTATTGAATGTATTTGGAATATTTAAATAAGATTAAAAAAATTTCTAAAGATATTCAATACTCATATTAGATGATAGAAATAGTCCTATATAAAAATACAACTAAAACACCATCATCACAAACTTTCAGAAAAACACTAAATACATTAATGTTTTAAATCCAAATCAACATTGCTGATTAATTATAATTCCTATCTAAAATTATATAATGATAAATTGTTTAACGAATGTAACATAAAGTGAATTGCTAATACACTTAATGCAAATTAAATGTAAACAAAAAAGTCTTATGTATTTTAACTGGTATGCATCAGTTTGTTGCCTAAAATTTCAAAGAGACTTAAAATTAATTTATAACCAAGATTATCAAATTGTATAGATATTATTGCACTGTCAAACCTATATTCCTGATAAGATTGATTTGGATTCAAAAATAAGTATTTCAGGTTATTTACTCTAACAAAATTATCACTTTGGCCTAAAAAAATTCCAATAGCGAGAATTAACGAGGAGAGTAAGTGAATACTCGAACTTGGATGAAGATTCAGGAATTAATTAATGAGAAGTGAATTACTGCTGTTTTTTTTTATATGTCAAGGCGTTGACTGGGAAGCGAATCCGGGCCAGCTACTTGGAAGGCAGCTACACTAACCGCTAGGCCACCAATGCTGTTAATTTCAGAATAAAAGAAAATCTAAAAATATCATGTAATGTTTTATTATTAGATCTTTATTTTAAAAAAAATCAATTAATTTACATGATTTTAAAAAAAAAATTATATTGCTTTTATTTACTAACAGGCACACTTAAAATATTATATCATAGAGCCTTCTTTCAAATCACTTCTGCAGTTATATTTAAACCTTCAACTGTCAAATTGCTACTAGTAAATTTTAAAAAAATCTAAAAGCTGATTTTATGTACATAATTTTTTAAAATTTACCTTGAGCCTCTGCTATCATCTTCATTTTGTAAAAGCTTAGAATTGTGATATTTAAATGCAATCATATTCTGATATTTTTTTAGATTAAGAATTTAAACCCACGGTTTCATTTAATAATAGAGTTCTGTCTACTATTCATGACAAATGTATAACATTTAATTTTTTTTTTTACTTTTTCATGGATTTGTCACTATTATAAATTTAAAAAAATTATAAGTATGCACATGGCAAAAATTCATGATTAAAATCAAAATCATGTTGATTCTCTCTAATTGTGATAGAATAAATTGTTTGTTTATATCTAGGAAAAACAAAACTATACAAAATTATATATATTATATTTAATGTTGTAATGATTATATGATACAAATAAAATAGTTTTTGGGTTAAAGTATGTGTTAGTTTTGATTAATTCCCAACATTTTCATAAAATAGCATCTGTCATTGTCAAAGTTAACTTATATTAATATAATCTTTGAATAATACTATGTAAAAGTCCTAGATGAGAAAAAATTCTTATTTAGACTGAAACAATCAGATTGTTACAAATTTTTTAGACATTCTTATCTTCACACACACATACCACAAATATCTATATTCTATTATGATTATAAGACATTCTTGTCATAAAAATTTATTTATAATATTTCTTAAAGCTTACTACCATTTCATCTTTTGACTACAATTTTTTTTATAATTTACACAAGTCCATTCAGTCCTATTATAATAAACAAGCAGAACTGCTGATAGAAGCTCAAAATATTTATATATTTACATATTTAAGCAATATAATACAATGATGGGTTTAATAAACATCATGAATAACATTTGTTCAAATGGAAAACCTGATGCTGTTTACTTTGACAAATTACTAATAATTGATATCACTTTCAACATGGGTTTTTTTTATATATATATATATATATATATATATATATATATATATATATATATATATATATATATATATATATATATATATATATATATATATATATAGTCAAGCATGGTGGTCTAGTGTTTAGCATAGCTGTCTTCCAAGCAGCTGGTCTGGGTTCACTTCCCATCAATGCATTTGACATATAAAAAAAAACATAGGACATATATGGATTGTATGTTTCATCATGTTCAAACATTTTTCAATATGGCACAGCATTTAAAGTCATATGAGACATATTAATATTCATAAATTTTCATAAAACATATTATTTATGAACACCAGTGTTCCACAAAACATAGTTTAAAAAATAATGGCTCTAGTTGATAATAAAGGTCAGTTATTTTAAGATGCACTATATTTTAAAATGAGCTTCTGTATATTAGCCATGATCCAATAAAGAATTAAAAAAAAAACCTTTGATCTAGTTGCTCATAAATTTCTATAATGATAATTATCATTATCATTATGCATAAGAATGATATCATGAAAATTTGTTTAAACTGTTTACTTACCTGGAAAAGTATTAATGTAATGCCAACGTGTAACTTGAAAACATAAATATAACATTTTTTAAAAAAAAAATCTACAATAGTATATGCATGCTGTATATAGATATAATTATCTTAATAATAGTTATAAATTAAAATTCACTTATATCTACTAATTAAATTATTTAAAAACAATAATATTTAACTTCTTTTAGTTACACAATAACTTTTATTCTCTTCTTGTTGTAAATATAAATTTGATAATAATTTTGTGTAACATACATTTCCCTACAAACTTAATTTATTTTAAAGAATTACTTTATTTTTAAAAAAATCTTTTAAACTTTCAAACCATATATATACTTAAAAAATGTGTCTTGTGCTTTGTTTTGACAGTATTTTATTTACTTTATATATATATATATATACAATTTGAGTCTAGTTGACAACGACTACATAGATAGTTGAAAGTACTTCTATTAAATTGGTATATATTTGTTTAAAATATTGTTACTGTATTAATTATTGTATTGTTTTGAATAATTATATATATTTTATTATAATTGGAATACAGACATTGATTAATAATTTATATATATATATATGTGTGTGTGTAATTTATATATATATATATGTGTGTATGTGTGTGTAAATATAGTATTTTATTAGTGTATTCTCAGAATAATTATTTTAAAAGGCTTTAAAACAATTTCCTTTCATTATTCAGAAGATAGAAAATGGAAATTTTTAAATTCTATAATGGTAAGTAGCCTTGTCAAACTTTTAGAACTGTTAATAAATATATTTTAATATTTATTATTAGCCAAATGTAATACATACATCTTAGGAATTGTTTTAATGAAATCTTTAATATGTGAGTTATTAAATGATTTTATAAATTTTACTGTCAAATGTATGAGTATTTTTTCGTGGGTAGATTCAGACAAAAACATAAAAAAATAAATCTTATTAGAAAGAGTCTGTTAGATTGATGTCTTTTGTTAAATTTTTTATTCAACTTACATTCTCTGTATGTTAATGTGTTTGCTTCATAAATATAGTTTAAGAAAGATATGCATGAGGACTGTATAGAAGTTTATTTTGGTTTCAATTGATAGCTTTTAAAATTGAGCTTAATAGATTTTAAATAATGGGGGGGGGTGTTTTTGGTTTTCAATTGAAAGCTTGGATTAATGATTTATTATAACATTTATGATAATATACAAATACTTAGTCTGGTATATACATAAGAGATATGCATACTAATATATATATATATATATATTAAAAACCAGGCAAAATTTAGACAATCCTAATATAAATAACAATCAACAATCTCAAACACTTATCAAGGCAATCTCCTTTTAACAATAAATGTGGAATCCCAACTTTATTTATGGTCCCATACATTTATATAGACACTAAAGATTGCAACTTGACCATAGTGATTGAAACTATTGATACAAAGAAGTTTAAATAAACTTTCCTAAACAGGTAAAAATAACCTGTTCTAAATGCAGACTAATAAATATTCCATTATAACAATACAAATTGCAATTATAATTTCTAATTTAGACACAAAGTATTACTTAAATGGTAAGGGTAATAATGATCAAAGTTAAATGGGTTTAAAAGTAACCATTAGAAACCAGTCAACACTTAGACTATCCCAGATAACAATCAACAATCTCAAACTGTTGTCAAGAAAACCTTTCTAACAATAAAAATGAATTCCACCTTTATTTATGGTCCTATATATTTATATAGACCCTCAAGATTGCAATATTTAAACTAAAAGTGTCAAATTAATGTAAAGTACTTTCTTCAATCCTTTAAATGAATACAACTTCTAAAACTTTAAATTGATTTAGAAACATAGAGTTTATATAGTAAATAATAAATATATGATTTAAAATGAAAAAAGGAGTTTCAATTTATTACTTAAATCACTAAAAAAGCCAATTAAAGCTAGCATTTTAAGTTGAATGAATAGAACTTCTAAAACACTGCCGTATTAAGAATGAACAAAAATATTTTAAATGATTTTGAATGCAAAAAAATCCCTCTTGATTCTGTTATATTGTTAGGTCAGATATTTGGACTTCAGAATGTAAAAAAAATGTAACAAAAACTTTCACTTTACAGAATCAAAAAAGCAGTTGCAACAAACAAATTTTCATTAATCAGAATTATTTTTATAATGATTTTATATTATTTCAGATGTTACAGATAGCACATGACAAAACTAAATTCATATACAAATAAACTGGTTTACAAAATGGAATTTGCAAAATAATTGAATATTAAAAAATAAAAGAATAATAGATAAAAAATATTTTATAATAAGTGCTTTTATATATTGTGCCCTAATAACCAAAAAAAAATAATTGTTTCTTCAACCACAATTAGAATTTTTAGATTGAACTCAAAATAAAAGCAAAAGGGAGGGGTGCAAAAAATTAATTAAATCTATTCCTATGTGGATCACACACACTTTTATTTCAAGTTCAATCTAAAAACCCAATTGCAGTTGAAGAAACAATTATTATTTGGTTTTTAGTACATGATAATTAAAAACATTTATTATAAAATATTTTTTACCTATATTATTAGATTAATCAAGGAAAGATATCATAGAACTCCAATGAATGATATGCTATATAAGATTTTTATTGGTATGTAATGCAAAGTTGGATTCTAAACTCAGGCTACTGATAGAATACCCATATGGCAGATAATGAAATTATCTTCAGAAATATATCCCGACTGTGAAGCACATGTAAATATTGCATGAACAAGTGTCTGACAAGGTATATCTTTTCTTATCGTGTAGAATAGGATATTCATTTATCAAAGGCTAGGAACTATACAATCTTTTCTACCTTTCTAACATTACTTAAGTTGGTATTGAATAACAGCCATCAAGGATTTCTCATGCAATGAAGATCTTTCTATATTATTAGCAATGATGGGATTGTGTGTTTGTGTAACATTTCTATCCTTTAAACCAAACATTTGTGATTTCTATTACCTTTTTTTAGCTTGGCTCTTGAGAATTAAAAAAATTAGTAATGAGGACAAGCTTGGTAAGCTAGCAGCCATTTTTGATAAAAGCAGAATTATTTCTAATGGTACAGTATGGAACTGGTTTAGTGTAAGAAAAAAGTTGCATCTGGAAAATTATTGTATTTTTATGCAGTCTTATAGATCCTTCTGCCTATCATGGAAGTGGAATGGTCTATTACTGGCCAGTCTCATACAGTATAACCAGGTTATGTGGTTTGTTCTCTGAATGACAAACAAATAAAAAATAAAAATGCATCACATTTTTGAGAAGAAAAAAACAATGAAGCTTCATTTTCAAATGGCTCTATATCATTTTTTTTATATATTATTACTTGTGGTTTCTTCAGCATATGCCATCTTTTAAGGACTTTTGAGATCACTTTGCTTATTTTGCAACCTCTAATAAGCATAGTGTTTTGTCTAATGAACTGTGAGAATGTTTAATATTAGCAAGTATAATTTACATATTATAATGGTAGCAGATTGTCTATATAGTGGTAATATAATAATTGCCAAAGTTTATGATTGCTGTTCTTAACACAAGCACACAAACTGCATGTATGCACTCACACACACACACACACACATATATATATATATATATATATATATATATATATATATATATATATATATATATATATATATATATTGCAGTTTATATCAAACTGAATGTGTGAAAAACCTTCTTCAATTAAGACAGACATCAATAGATTATATTTATTGGTGGATTATTCATTATAGCAACATGGATTAGAGATGTTTCATTTAAGAATACTCCATAAAACTTTAACAATACAATAGGGAAGATCTTATAAATCAATTATTATGTTCCTCAATTTTCTGGATATGATACTATAGAGTTTACTATTATACTTCCTAAAAGGGTATTTTCTGGTGGACATGAGTGTGGTTCTCTTGAAAGATGTAAATTCTGTTTACGTTATAAAGATTATCTCAATGATATTTTAAAGATGTTGCACTCTCAATTATTTCCATTGATTAGAAATAGCAGAGAATAAATGAAATTGGAGATACAATTAGGCATGGTGATGAAATATTTTAGAAAAAACATTTTCGGTTGCGTAAATTAAAAAATAATACTTCAAAATTTCAAGTAAACTGTAATATGTTGTTTCACATTTTGGTTTGAATAGTCATCATAAAACTTATTTCTAGAGCTATTGTTTATCTTCTTACTCATTTTTACTTTACAATTTTAAATGTCCAAATTTATTTATGAGTGGTTGCTTCTTATTTATCATCTTTACTATAGTGGAAAGAAAGCACATATATAATATATATATATATATATATATATATATATATATATATATATATATATATATATATATATATATATATATATATATATATATATATATATATATATATATATATTTGTTATACAATCATGACAAACTGGCAAGGTATCTAACACATCATCTTCTTTGAATTCATTCTGATTATTAAAATTATTATTGTGATTTATACTTTTAGTGTTAATATTTTATACAGAAATCATGCTTTTTTATTGACAATATATTCAGTTGATTATTATTTCTATTATCCTATCATCAGCATATATATCTATGTACATATGAAAACAGTGCTTCAAAATTGTTGCTTTTATTGGTTGATATAATTATCACTATATATGTAAGTTATTATCAAATCATCACAAGTAAATTAACTTAGTGTAACTGTTTACATATAATAAATAATGTACCCCATATGATCAGCATATGGCAATAAACTTTAAAAGCAAAAAAAATATATATAAATCTTTATCTTTTTCCTTATTCATTGATTTAAAAAATTGCCTACAACGCTTTGCTAGAAGGAAGGAAATTCTAATCAATTAGAGTTTTATTTCTAAATATTTTTTAACTTGATTTAATTTTTTTATCTGCTAAGCTAAATATTTATTTCATTTTAATCCTTCCAATGATATTTAAATATTAATGTTATGTAAAATATAATATTTACAGTGCTAAATATTTTATTATGTTTTGAAATTAATTCATTGCAATTGTTTAAATATAAAAGTATTATTCAGGTTAAAAACTATTTTAAATAATGTTTTGGTTGAATAGAATATTTATTCCTTCTAGAAAAGACATTGCAGACAAACCCCCAAGATAAATGAAAAGGAATGAAATAATGAATATACTCTTTTGCCTTAAAAATGTTTATTCATATACTGATATTAGATAGTACTTCAATTATTATAATTGAACAGTTGCATTAAGTCAATCTCAAAACATTAGTAAAATATTTAGTACTGTTCATATATATTACATAATACTAGCATTTAAGTAGTTATTGACATGATTAAAAGTGAAAGAAACTTTATACTTGTCAGATAAAAACTTCAATCAAGTTAAAAAATATTTACAATTAAAATTCTGGCTGATTAGAAATTAATCATTTCTAGCAAAGGCATTGTTGACAATTCTCTAGATAAATGAAGGCAGGAAACAATAAATAATAAGATCTTTTACTTCTAAAATGTATTGCCATATTTTGTTGGTAGAGAGTACTTCAAACATTTAATTTAAACAGTTGAAATGAGTTAATCTCAAAATATTGCATAAAAATATTTACCACTTTAAATATTCTTAATCAAAAGGTAATAAGCTTTTGACATGCACTGTTTAATAATGTTATTAACTTGCCAATGTTGTAATAAATATGCAGGACATTCCCAAATCTAAATGCAAGATAATGATTTTTAAAAGATAAGAATGGTTGTTTTATTTTTTTACCTAAATGCAACTATGTAGGCCTATCTAAAGCATTTTGAAATGAAAGCATGAAGATTTAATTTTCATAATTTTACATCCATTATAAAATTAATTTAAAGTTAAATCCTGTGAATTTTTCAAATTTAATGTTAGAATCAATTTAATAACAACTTACTTTCTATAAAATCAGTGAGTTAGTAGCATAATTAAACAGCACATGTCAAAGACTGATTACCTTCTGATTAAACATTATTAATGACAACTTCACTTGTAAATTATTTTGTTAAACTGAAAATATTATATATTGATATAATTTGAACAAGTGCCAATGTTTTTGCATTCCATATATTTGATACCATCTATTTAGATAAATATATTAATAATTATTACTATTCACATATTACACTGAAGACTTTTTACACACATGCACATACAGACACATTTCAAAGGCAAAGTTTATCTCTGTTTACATGGATAAAATCTCCTTATTTCTGTTTTTTGTTAGAATAATAATCCATGGAAAATATTTAATTTAACCCCCCCCCCCACACACACACACACACATATATATATATATATATATATATATATATATATATATATATATATATATATTGTAACTATAAAAATATATATTTTCATATCTGGTGGCTGTGCACATCTTTAGTTTAACTTTTTAACTATACAGGTAATTACTTTTCAAGATTCATTATAATAAACAAATATTTATTTTAAGAAATCACTGTGCAGATGTGTATTGATAACTGATCACATTAATATCTCCAAAGACTACTATGATTTAAAGTATAACTTTGGATTTAAAAGAATAAACTCTCTTCTACAACATTTTTATATGTTGGCTAGCAAGTTTGTTCTAAGATTTATATTCATAAATTTGATTTAAAGTTATCTCTGGATTCTGATATCAAAATATACTAAATACTAATCTTCAAATTTTAAATCTTTAAAAATTTCAATTTATTATATTTGATATGATTAAATGGCAAAGAACATTTTATTATATTAAGTTTATATCTTAAGCAAATAAATATTAAAATGAAGATGGTGTATGTGTATAAAAACAATGAACAACCTTTCAGATCATCATGTGACCATAATTGAAGACAAAGATTAGATAATTAATAAAATGTAATTAATTTATTAACAATAATCAAGAAAATATTTAAATGAATGACATACCAATAAAACAAATTCTTTGCAATGATTATAAATATTCTTGAAATATTTTAAATTAAGAAAATAATTCCTACTTTATTACTCCCTAAGTGTGTGGTGTACTAAAAAAAATGGTATAACATATATCTATATGCTCAAAAATATATACCCAGTAATGTCACAAAAAATATGGCAAAGCAATATATTCCATATCTACTCACTTTATGTAATAATAGAAATCATCTCGTTTTAATTCACTGTATTCTAAAAACCTAAGCAATGCAAAAAAAAAAAAAGAAATTTTTTTTTAAAAAAAAAATGTAAAAAGCTATTAATGTAAATATACTAATTCTTGTAAATATTTTGTTACCAATAAAGTCTACTTATATATGTATATAAAAAAAGTGTGTGGTGTATCGGAATGTGATATAAAATAAAACATTTTCTTGGAGAAAGTTGTTAAACACTATTTAAAAGACTTAATTGTAAATAATAAATAAATAAATAAATAAATGTTTTATTGCATCTTTAATTAAATAATAAAATCCATTTTGTTTAAATATTTGTCTTATAGATAGCTATTTTATAAAATAAAAAAAAAAGGTAAAATATTAACCCAACTTATAATATTCTTCTTAAAGTACGATTTTAATTAACCTGATCCTAATAGGCACATATGCTTTTATTGAGAGGCTTATCAAGCTTATATTATGATTAAAATGATAATATAATGTTGTCAAGAGTTTAACTCAACTAAGCAATAATATTTATACAAATATGAGTGTCGCAAGTATAAATAAATGTGCAATATAAACTTTATAAAATCTGAAAGTACCTATGTAGAGAAATAAGAAGGATATTTTAAAATATCTTAACTGTATTCTTTAAATAACTTTAATTATAAAAAATATATTATTAAATTAATAGATTAATAAAACGTATAAAATGTCAGGTATTATTAAATTTAAATATTAAAAATTGTTTTCCAAAACACAAAAAGTCAATGACACACATTTATACTAACTGGTAATCATAAGATTAATAAACTACCTATATATTCTTTTATTATGCCTTTTCTCTTGTGAGAACTTTCACTTAAAAAGATAACTCCAGCTGTTATGACACTTACACAAATTTGAAAAATATAATACATCCTTATAATTTAAAAGTAATTCAAAGTCTTTATAAAAAGTTGAAAATATTTATTTTGGCACATACATTCAAAATATTTCAAAGTGATTACATTCTTTGATGTTTTAGACTACATAATCTTACTGGATGGGAGAAACAAAATTTAATTATTTTGATAGAGTAATTAGTAATAAAATTTGAGCTTTTTAAGTACAATGCAGTACAAGTGAGTTTAAAATATTCCAAAATCACAATAAGTCATTTTATTTCCTAGATATGGGATAAAATAAATAATTCATTGAATTTAATAATAGTGAGTTAAAATTATTCCAGATCAAAATAAGTTGTTTTATTCTCTAGGTGTGGAATGTGGTTATTAATATTTTAAGGGATGCCTTTCATAAATTGTATAATTTCTCAAAATATTTATGAAGATAAAATTCATTAATTAAAATTTTGTGTTAACAATAATTATTCAATATAAAAGTGTTTTTTTTTTTTTTTTCAGATAAAAATAAAATTCATTTTTAACAATAATTGTCTAATTCATAAATATTTATCCAGAAATCTTTAGTTTTTTATAGTAAATATTATATCAAGAATAATTTTGGAGACTATATAAGTGAATAATATGGTTTAAATAAAAGTTGCTTTTCTGTATAATTTTAAATTTTCATCATTTAAATCCAAATTTTAAAGTTTCATTTCTTTTAAAATGTATTCCCTAATAATGAGAATGGTTAGATATTTAGTTTTATATTAAGGACAGTTTGGAGATACATTTGCAATTAAGGTAAATGTTTACTTAATTCTCTACTCGATTATAGTGGTGATGCAAAATGGCAATATGGCTAACTTTAAATTTAAGTCCAATACAGTTTTCATACAAATCAGTTAATAAAGAAGTCTAAACAACTTTGAACACATAAATATAGTTATAGGCTTGTGTCACATGATTAATAAGATCATCCTTTTTACTCAAAATTCTTTATTATTTTGGCTTTTTATGGGAAAATTTCATCATTGTTTCCAGGTTTGGATATATAAAGGCAATATTTGAAAGTTTTAAAATGTTGTAGTGCCAATTTTGTAATGAAATTATTTTAAACTTACAAAATAATATTTTAAAATAGTTGAAATATTATATTACTTTAATTAATAAAAATATATATTATTTTACAAATGACTATTTATATTGTAAATATCAAGATAAATGATTTTACTTTATTTATTTCTTCATTAAATTTAATAGTTTTTACCAATAATAATAAATTTACTTAAGTATATTTTTCTTATACCTTTTTAAATTTAAATACATTCAAGAATTACACCTTTCAGGCACACATACACACACATACATAAATATATATTTAAATATGTTAAAACTTTCTATAATGATTAAGTGTAATTTTAAGCATGTACATAAACTAATAGTTATTATACCACTAATGCTATTTTTAATAAGTTATTATTAATATTTTTAGTATTATACTTTTTTATTTTATATTTTGTTCTTTTAAAATTAACTTTATGTGCACATGGTTTAATCTTTTTAAAACAATATTATGTCTCAAATGTACAGAGCAGAAAATGATCCAAACCTATGCTGATATCTGTATTTTTTTAAGTGTAATAATAAAAATTTAAATCAGCCAATACATTCTTGATTAAAATTAGAATCACCTATCTGCATCAAATTATATGGTGTGATTATTTAAAGTATGATTTTAGTCAGGTAATGATAATATTTTATTTACACTTACCAAACAATACTAACTGTTTCTTGTTCTCTGGATGATCTTAAAATATAATGATTAGTCCAAATTAGGCCTTTTCTTTTGAGAGTAAAAATGATTGTATATGTTTTAGTACCATCTTCAAGTTTGAAAAATTAATATGCCTATTTTTATTAATCTTAAGTAGTTGTTCACATTTATTAAGTTACCTGATATCTAAAACAATTTGAGATATTTTGAGACACTTTGTCATATATCAAATAACTCATAGTGATATGTATAATGTACATTGTGTAACCCCACTGAGAATAGAATAAAGATAATGATAACTATTAATGACAAATTTTAAAGCAACACTAATAAACTAATACATTGGAAAATGACAAAAATATAAAGTGCAAAAATCAAATGTATCTTCAACATTCTCAAAGTCATATTTATATTCTGCACAAAAATTATTTGTTAATTATATACAGTAAGATAAGAAAATTTCTTCTTAAAGTAAAAAAAATTGCATTGTTTAATATTTCTTGTTTTAAAAAAATATAAAAACAGAAAAATAATAAAAATAATATAAAATCTTAGAAAAAAAATATTGAAGAGTTAAATTAACTCTTCTATTATAAATTTAATCTCAACATTTTGAAAATATTTAGTTAACAACAATTATTCAAGATTTTATAGAGTATAATTTAAATTAAATTAACAATATTCCATGTTTTTAATCCATCTTTTGACAAGTACATTCTTTTGACAGCATTCAAAATACTCTTCTACTTTATGAGTCCAATCTTTCTAACATGGAGATTTTCTTCCATAGCTGTGTTTTTATATCAGTAATTTGAAGTAATTTTATGTATTATGAGTTTATTTTTTTTCATGGAATAGATTTATATCAACTAATTTGCTGAATTTGGTTTATCCATGGCTCTTTCATTGGTAAATGGGATATTAATTCATGCACATACTTTTTCATATAGGGCAGACAGAAGCAGCTATAAGGTATCTTTATGTTTGACACAGCAATTCTACCAATAAATTTATTTTCATAATGATAAGCAATGACTCAGTAAAGATTTTCAAAAAGCATGTATAATTATAACATATGCATACAGTGAATAACTTAAACATAGAGTTAATTAAATTAAAAACAACAACAATAATAGTAATTTATTATTTTCTATGTTGGCTTAGCTTTATTCCAGGAGTTAACTTAGTATCATTTTTGCATCTCTGCTAGTTTTCTAAGAAGTTATACATTTAATTGATTTCTTCTAATAAATAATGCCAATTCATTTCACCCAATAACTTAATTGATTAATGATTAAAATTTATTTTCAATTAATTGGTGTTGTTTTTTAGTCTTTTATTTATTCAATATTCTCTCATGCAGAAATCTGTGATGGCTTAATTTAACGTAATTCTATATGTTTTCAAAAAATATGTTAAATTTATACACCAACAATGCATCTTGTTTTTTTTTTTTGGAGAATGAGTCTTTCTGAATAACTCAGTTAATTAACAAAACTGACCATCCAAAAAACAAAATTGAAATTACATTTTAATTTCGAATTTACATTTATAAATTTTGATCTCAAAATAAATTGATTATTAATATAAATAAAAGTAATAACATGAATAAAAAATAGTTATATTTAATTAAAAAAAACATTATAAAATATAAAGATCTGCAGTTTAAAAATTATATGGGAATAATTATTTTAAAAATGTATATAATTGTTTTTTTTGTTGTTGTTAATCAAGTTTTTACTTAAAATAAAAGTTAATACAAATAAAAGTAAATTATTTATTTTATTATAAAAAATCATTTCATAGTATCTAATTTTCGCACCTACATTAAATTCAGCTACATTTATTTACAATAAGCATTAGTAAACTATTTATTAAGAATAAACAAAAAAAGCCCAATTCTATGGATTCTTCAAGGTTCCATATTTAGTGCAATAGTTTTTTTTAATAAATAGCATATGAAACATTAAAAATAAAAATCAAAATTTCAATATACAGTGACAGTGTTATTATGATTATTAATAATAAATTTGACATTGCAGTTAGAAACTGTCAAGAAAGCTTGAATAAAATTGTTCATTGGTGTTTTGATAAAATGTTCGATAAATAAATTTAAATAATATAGAGAAAAATCGTAATGTATGTTTATTTTTTCTCCTGATATATAATATATAAAATATTATTATATACTTACATTTATGTGATTGCATATATAATAATAAGTAAGTAATGATAATAAATATGTAAAACAATAGCTAAAACATATCAGATATTTTAGATTGATCAGAGATGGAAAAATGTCTTAGTAACGTCATATTGACATTTAATAAATAAATTTAGTTATTTTATATCAATATTTTTACAAAATCAATGATATTTTTTCCTTTGAGTGCTGTTGTACTATATATAAATCTTTATGTAAAACGTTATTAAGTTCAGAAATAATTTCTTGTCAGTTACATTAATATTAAAAGACTTCCGCAAAAATAAAAAAAAGGTAATGTAACAATATATAAATAACTTGAACTCAGACTTTAAGCCCCCTACGGCTATCCACTCCATCTTATATAACTGATACACATGACCACATAATGTGAAAAAGATAAATTGTCCAGCACAATATATATATATATATATATTTATCTTTTTCACATTATGTGAAAGTATTATTGTTGCAGATGTAAAATCAGTCTTTAAAATGAAAATTAGTGTTAAACAAGAATTCGTTTTCATATTATGTCAGTAGTACTTCTAAATTGTTTATTGGCAAATAAAGATACAATACAGGTTTGAAGGTGGAATATTTAATGTGAAACAGTTAAAAGAACAAAGACTTCATCTTCTTACATTTTGTGTTAACAGAATGCTGATTACTATGCTATTTTTTCGAGTTCAAAAACCTATTTACAGAATTTTCTTAATGTTTTAAATGCAATTTATGAAGATTTCAATATATTAAGTAATATTCAGAAAAGTCAAGTTCTTTCTCAGCCAATGCTAGAGGCAAAATCTTCAGAAACTTTTAGCTTAGATGATTATAAATTTGAGAATGTATACCAGTTTAAATACCTTGGTAGTTTTATAAATAGAAAGATGGACTTAGATGCTGAGATATTGCTGCTGCTTTTAACAAGTTAATATATATTTTTTTATTATAGGAAAATAACTACTGCAACTAATTTAGCTGTAAATAAAACTTATTTTACCTAATTCACTGTATGAATGTGAGACTTGGACATCAATATTGGTGCATTATAAAGACATTAGAAATGTTTATATAAGGATGCTCCATAAAATTACAACCACATTAGCTATATATAAAACTGTTATTTTACCTAATTCATTGTATAAATGTGAGAAGTGGAAATCCTATTGGTGCATTATAAAGGCATTAGAAATGTTTTAAAATATACAATGGCAAAATAGTAAAAACAATCAATATGTTTTTCAGCCTGTAAAATGTGATACTATTGAGTTCCACTATTAAAGATCGCACCTTATTGGATTAGGCTTGGATTGTATTTTTATTGGTGAACTCTAACATAAAGAGGGAGACCCTATTCACTTTATAAAGATTAACTCTAAGACATTCTAAAAATAATGTTATGTCAATTGATTTTATTGGGAGGATATGGCAAAGAATAGAATATATTGGAGAACTACAATTAGACATTAGTTGAGGTATTTTAAAAAAAAAAGTTTTCTGCCAAGGAAACTAAATGACAACATTATAAAATAAATAAAGAGAAAATTGGACAAGGATGTTATATATGTGGACATGTTTGTTGTTCACAGTTGGTTTGTATAGTCACAGCAAAACTCATTTTTAGAATAGTTTTTTCACTCTCTATCTCTCTCCTTTCTTTTTTGGAGTTGGAATGGCCACACTTCACTTTTTAGTGGCTGTTTATTATTATTAGTAGTAGTTTCTTTAGCAATCCTATTTAGTTTTAATTTTTACTTTTATCTGAAACTCTAAAACATTATTAATTAAAACAAACGTTTTTTTGTAAATTCCTAATGGGCTATGTATAAACTAACATAACTCCAACAATAATGTTTAAGCATTCATTTTATATTACAGTGCAGAGCATAAATCATGTTAACATGATTTTATTATGATCTTAAGCCATTTTGAAATTACTATAAACAACCAGGGGATAAAAACTCTGACTTATTTTTAACAACATCTTTGTCCTTTTTTTTAAATTTGCATTTGTTTATACATTACTTTCTGTGGATTTATTGAATTTGTATTTGATTTTGTAAATAATGTGATTATTTTTATAAAAAAAATATTTTAAACATAAGTAATAATAGCTCAATGTATGGCCTAAGTAATCTCTATTTATTTTTTTAGCTTCCCAATTTATCCTCAAATTCTTTTCATAATCTGGAAGTAAAATGTTTTGAAGAACAAATAAAGACCTTCAAATATTAAGAATGAATGTGAATAATCAAATAGCAATGCTCAAACAAGAAGTATTTCCTGTTCATTTACAAAATAAATATAAGCTTATCAAATGTTAAATAAATTTATAATGCTATCTTTTTTTGTTTTTTCTCTGTGTTTGTTCTCACTTTTTCCATTTTCTGTTTTAAAATCTTGAATATTTTTTATTAGTGTATAGCTGAGTCATTACAAGTTTCTCATGTTTAACATTAATTCTCTGCCCTAACCATGAGACTGAGATTGTGTCTTTGTTTAATAAGATTTTCATACTATAATTACTTACATAGCTGTTGTGACTTCATCCATTTTTTTTTTTGCTGTTTGTCTGTAATTATATATAAAGTATTAAGTATGCAATTTATTAGTAATGAGAAAGAAATAATGAAAAATATTTAGAATAATGAAAGTCTTTATTGTGATCTTGCATAAGGCTGTAAACTTAATAATGAATCACTTTTAAAATGTGTTTTTGAAATAGTATTTGACTCAACGAATGATTCAACAAAGTTTTTTTTTTGTAGATTAATAATATATATATATACTAGTATTTTGAACATTGGTTTAAGGAAATATTATTCCATAATGATTATAGAAAATTTATGTAGTTGAGTGCACCTTTGGCCAATGAAGCTGGAATCATAGCATTAGTAATCATAAGAGTGTGCATAGAATTTAACTGGAATTCTAATTTATATAAATTGGTAATTTATGTATTCCATTTCTTAGAAAGTTGCGTACTGTTTATGATTTGTTGATTGTTTGAGAATTGTCAGAGATATACAATGCCTCTTTTGCTTTTTGTTTTCACATTCACTACATTTAATGCTGATCTTTATAAGTTCAAAGATGTGGCTAGAATCCTGTTCATGCTCAAAGAAAACAGATTTGTATTCCAAGATATTTTTTTCACATTTATTTAAATAGTTATGTTGTGCAACTGTGGCAGAGATGTTGCACGAGACTCTCCATAGTAAACAGATCAGCAGGAGACATTCTACACACACCCTGCTGCTTACTATTACTATGATTCATGCTTCATTGACTGAAATTATGTTCAGCTAGAGCAAATTTTCCATAATCATTATGGAATAATAAACTCAACATCCAAAATGCTAGTATATATATTCAACAAATGATTATACCTTTTGGAAGTCATAAATCATGGTTGCTTTGAAACAATAAATCTGAAAGAGCTAAAAAAGAAAATAGTATAAAAATATGATGCCTTTTAAAATCTGACCAAGACATCATGTTTTATAGAATTTAGATAAAGTTGTTTTATATGAGCAAAAGGTGCACAATCCTGATGTTATATTTTACAATTATCGTTAATGCTTTAAATTTATCAAAGTATTTACCAGAATATTACTATATTCATTAGAAATTTATTGTTCATGTAAGTAATACAAATATTAATAAACAGATAATTGAATGACTATTCTACAAAGAATTGTGTAGTGCTTGAAAGACTAAGTTTCCGATTGATATATGATCTAATAACCTTTATATCCAAAGTGACCATTCTACAAATGTTCTGAACTGCACAGAAATTATTGGTACTGAGGCAAAACATATAAAAATAGTAATAAAGTTAATTAATCTTAAAATAATATTTTACTAATTACTGCATGCTTTTCTATATACTCTCACTCATAAATAGAATTTTGTAAATGGTAATACACAGTATAAAAGATATGGATAAAAAGGTCACAATCTTAATATAGATACAGACTATTATAATTATGCAGTTAAATTCATCAAAGACAATTTACCAGAATATTACTGTAATAAAAAATTAAAATTAATATATGTTTTGGCCAGTAGAGCTAATTGACATAAGACTTCTCATATTAAAATAAGCACATAAATATTATATGATGTACTTGGTATCTAATCAACTATGTTTACTTTTCATAGCTATTAATTATTTTTAGAATTAAACCACTAAACAATTATTTAATTCTCAATTGTGTACATACTTTTCATACAATTATACAATTTTATCAAACTTGTACTGTTTAAGTTGATATAAAGAAGTAAAATAAAGTTAATAAAGTTTTAAATGCACAGAACCAGCTTTCAGCAGTTTGCTGTGGGAATCATAGTGCTGAATAGAACTGCACTGTCTAAAATATGAATATAAAGTAAAGAAGACCAATATGCAAATCATGCATGATATGTAAATTAGATACATAATTTACATACTGGTCTTCACCATTATATATGCACATTTTTAATAGTGCAGTTCTATTCAGCATTATGATTTAGGTAACAATTTTCTGAAAGATGGTTCAGTATATTTAAGATTTTATTATATATAGAGCTTGCAAATAAGCTTTGCAATTTTATTACTTTTATATTTAACTTTTTATATTAATTTAAACAATATAAGTTTGGTATTCTTGTAACCACATAAAAAGAATAATATCAACAGCATTAATTTTATGACTATATTTGCATGCATTAATTGTGTAATGTCTGCATAGTTTATTGCAATGAAAATAGCAAACTCAGAGGCATCAGATCTACAATCACACCCAGTTATATTACTTCCAGGGCTCAAAATTCTTTTTAAGTCTCAAACAGCAAAGCCACATGGTTAGTTTTTTTTATTGTGCAATAAGTTTTTTAAGATATAGAGATAATATTTAAATACAATTATAGTATATATATATACTTTTAAGCTAGATGCAATTAGAAGGGGTTTGAAACTAGCCTTTCAATCTCCCTTTTGTCATTCTCTCCATCTTATATACCCAATACACATGCCCACATACATGTAAAAAAAATAAATGATCTTCTATATACATATTTTATTCTGAACCAGCACTAATCAATTGGTCCATATTATCATCTCCCACACATAAATATAATACTCAGTTTATATTAAGATAGCAAATTTTTCAACTTTAATGTACAGACTTCAATCCTCTCCACTCTCCAATTGTTCAGCCATCTATATCATTGCAAACTTGATAATGGCATGTTAAAAGCCCCTGTTTTCCAATTTTGTTGTCTTACCCATGTTGGACCATATGTCATTCTGACCTTTCATCATGAGACTTTTAATAATATGAATGGTTGAAGAGTTGGAGAGAGGAGAAGACTGAAGCTTGTTTATTAAAGTTTAAAGATTTACCATCTTAATATAAACTGATCACTGCTTGGTCAGCACAAAATCCATATATTGGAAATCATTTACCTTTTTTACATGTATGTGGTCACATCTATTGGTTGTATAAGATGGATAGAATGACTAAAGAGAGTTTTAAAGTCTGGGTTTAAATCTTCTTTAATTAGCTATAGAGATAATTATATTAACTTCCATGTTATGTGAAAAGTTTGCTTCATGGTCTAAATACAGAAAAACTATTTGTCTATATTTCAAATGAATATAACTGCTATCAAGAAAACACATCTTCTAAAAAAATAACATGTAGCTGAACATGTTGATGGTTGCATATTATTTTGTTATGACAAACTCTTAAATGAATGCAGACTAAATGGTCTAATTTTGTAACATATTTTTAAAACTCCTAATATTACAAATTGTTTTTTACAGTCTTATGTTCAGCTTTTTATTTGATTCTATATTCCAGCAATTGACTCAAAAAAACAAGAGAAAGTTTTTATTTGTAACTAGATAACATTATTTTATCACTATCAGGAAAAGTTCAATTTGTTTTTTTGGAACTATAAATTTTATCCGAAAATGATTGGAAATAGTAATTTTTGCCTCTGTAAACATAAATATGCTGCTATTGTTGAATTTTTGGACAACATATAAATTTAGTAGTATATCACAAATTGCTTTGCATACACAGAAAAATTGCTACAAAAGGAAATATTGAATACATTGACATTAGGAATTAGATTGTAAAAGCTTGACAAACCTTTGATCAATAAACTGTTTGTGACCTATAAATAGTTTACATGTTGGCTTTGGATGATATCAAAGTTGTGAGTGGAGAAAGTTTGACAATGGTAAATGAAAATGTAATAATTTATTCTAGATAAATACTTTGCATATAATAGATATATATATGAGAGATAATGACCTGGGGCAACTGATGAGTGCTGGTTCAGCACGAAATGCATCTTGGGGGTCATTTGTTTTTTTTATTATATCTTTATTTATATGAATTTGAAAATAATGGGGAAGTGTGGAGGTGTTTATTATATTTATTAATTACTATATAATTTTTATTAGTGATCAAAGCACTGACATTAGTTGTAAACAATTGAAGTATTTAAAGTAGAAATAAACAAAAAACAATTTTTAAAACATAATAAAGTAGTTGTTTTATTAAAAATTGGTTTTATTTTAAAGATTTTTGTTTATATTTTCTGAATTATCTTTTCATTTTTAAAATAATTATTTCACTTTTTTTTAAAATTTATGTATAATTTTTTTTTATTATTCATATTAATATTATTTATATAATAAAGTGTTATGCGTAAAGAATTGTTATAATTCAATCATTATATTATTTTTTATAATATATTTTGCGTAGTTTACACTATTTTTGCTCCAGCTAAAATTTGAAAATGAATTTACATTGCCAAAAGAAAGCAAATATTTTAACACCTTTTGTAGATTTGGCAGTAATATAGAACTTTTAACATTATATAAGTATATGAAATGCATTTAAATTCACATTGATTTATTATTTTGAAGTATTATTTATTTAAATTTGATAGTTATTTTATTATCCAGTAGATTATTTTATTAGTATTTTTGTTATTATAAATTGTAATATATTACTTAAATATCATTTTCTCTTCCCATTATTATAAGTAGTATTTCATAAAGCGAATCTAAAACAAAGCGGATAATCTTTTTATTAAACTGAACTGTGTCTACATCTTTGTATTTGTTAGTAAATGAATAACTTTTCAACTAAGTTCACATGATAATTCTTTTCTCTCTTCCAAATCTTAATCCAACTGTAATCCTACCGCTCACCCTTCTTTTTTTCTCTTAGAAGAAAGAACAATCGTGAACAATTTCTTTTGAGTAGTTGCTGAGAGTGTTTGTATTCTAATGAGGAATTAGATTGGGTTTTTCCTGAAGTAAATTTAGACAGGTAAGTTTATAGAACCCCCATCTTATTTAAGATTATAGTTTTATCCCTCATTTGACGTTTAAAATATTTTACTGCAGTGTTCCACATCATAGAGTCAATAGATTAAGAATAGAATTCTTAAGATAAATATCTAATTGCAAATTTCATTAATCTGACTTAGCTAATTATAAAATGGGCAAATGATGGTTGAGAAATTTCTATAAGATAATAAATAATCTTACGGTAGTATTTTATATATTTCTTCCAACTAAACGTAAGAAATTTAATACTGGCGCATATTAATTAATCAGCAATGGAACTATTTAATTAATACTTTACATTCGAATTAGTATTTAAATAAATTGTGTGTGTGTGTGTGCAATGAAGGTCTGTTAGACAATATTGTGTACTTATTTTAAAATGTATATATAAAATTTTATTCGGTCATTAATAAAAATTGATATTTTAGGAAAACAAATTAATATATATTAATTTTAAAGTTTATTATTGTTAATATCATAATCATTTTCAAACATTTATGCAAGATAAAGATTTCTTCGAGTTTATTCTAGAACTGATTAAATAGTTTTTTTTTTTATATTTTTTTTTTTTATTTTGATACTTTAAATTAAAGTGTAGTCAATCTCTTTTTAGATCTTTTGAAATATTTTGGAAATCAAGAGGACCTTAGTTATTTAACTATTATCAACTTTTCTATAATTAGTTCTAAATGAGTTTTATTTAGTCACTTAATTCTCTCACTGATATGTGTTTATCATCTTTTAGCAATGTATACCATTTCCAATTTCAACATATTAATCTTATAATACATTACAATACTCTTTAAAGATCAGCCTGACAAGCTATTGTGCATGCGCTTTTTACGAGTGTTAATAATAAATGAATACTTTGACTCCCAACACAAGATATAGTATTTAGGAAAGAATAAAATGAATCCACTTAATCTATCCAACCCAAATGCTTATATATGGGCAGATCTTAAGTACTGGAAGTGAAAGTATTCATTTATTATTAACACTCGTAAAAAATGCATGCACAATAGCTTGACAGGCTGATCTTTATTGTATTATAATTTATAAACATGTGCTATATAAAATAAATGCTTATTTACATATTATTAATTTTCATTTGAGAATGACGTTTAGTAAATTCTAGATAATTTTGTCAACACCATTCATTCAGACATCGTAAACAGTAATTTAAAGTGAGTGGTCTATCCTCACACTTTCACTTTCAGTACTTAAGATTTGCCCATATATAAGCATTTGGGTTGGATAGAATAAGTGGGTTCAATTTATTCTTTCCTAAATACTATATCTTGTGTTTGGGAGTCAAAGTATTCATTTATTATTAACACTCGTAAAAAGTGCAAGCACAATAGCTTGACAGCTGATCTTTAATGTATTACAATTTATAAACATGCGCTATATAAAATAAATGCTTATTTACATATTATTAATTTTCATTTGAGAATGATGTTTAGTAAATTCTAGATAATTTTGTCGACATTATTCATTCAGACATCATAAACAGTAATTTAAAGTGAGTGGTCTATCCTCACGCTTTCACTTCCAGTACTTAAGATTTGCCCATATATAAGCATTTGGGTTGGATAGAATAAGTGGGTTCAATTTATTCTTTCCTAAATACTATATCTTGCATTTGGGAGTCAAAGTATTCATTTATTATTAACACTCATAAAAATCACATGCACAATAGCTTGACAGGCTGATCTTTAATGTATTACAATTTATAAACATGTGCTATATAAAATAAATGTTTATTTACAATACTCTTTGTAAAGTAATCTGCCATTTCTACATTCATTTTCTAAAATTCCTCAAATCTTAGACATACAAGTAAACTCTAGTAGAATACAGATATTAATAATCTTTGTCAAATTTGTAGGATATTGTCTTTTATAATAAGTTGTTTCTATGATTTTATTTTGGGGTGAAATTTTCTCCATATTTATTTAAATTCATCCAAATTATTGTATTTTTTTCATTTATATTATTCCATTATAATTTTTTATCATAATCATTCAGTTTAAATATCATTTCTGTTTATAATTCTTAATTTTTTGAAACCACTTTAGAACTTTAATTGTTTACCAAATTATATTATGAGCTTAATTTAAACCAAATTAATCATTTCATAAAGTATTTAATATTGTTAATATGGAATTTTATTACTATCAATATTTATTTTTTCCTTTCTAAAAGGACAACTTTACAAAATCACATCATCTCCAATATTTATATGATTTAATAGTTTTTATTTACTATAATGTACTCTAATTGCATATCATTTGAATCCAAAAATTATTTCAATTAACATTTTTATAAAATACTTAGGAAATATAATTATTTTGACATATTTTTAAAAAGTTGTATTTTTCATAAGTAAAAGAATCAAATGCAAATCTATAAATCTAATCAATATGAATCTTATTACTCTTTTTATTATTATTAATTTTTACCTATATTTGAATAACATTATTCTGTAACCACTTTTAAATTCCAGTTTGTTTGTTTTTAAATTGTTTGAGTATAAATTTTCTAGAAATTATTATTTTGCCTTTCATAAATATTAATATTACTGCTTCAATCTTCCTATCATTTGGTATATTCTTAATCCGTTTATTATTATTTTTCTTACTATTTTAAATATTTATGATACTATTACTCTTTAGAGTATTAACTTTCCTCATAGGTTTGATTTATTGTCTTACCATTGTTTTTAAAATAACTGACATTTTAATTATTGTTATTGTAATTGTATGATTTTTTTTTATTTTGCTGTTATTTATCGTAATATAGTTTTTTGTAATATTTTTTTCTATAATTTATACTATTATTTTAGCTTTAATAACTGGTTACCTTGTTTTTATATTGCTGAATTAATTTTCAGTCTTCCATGAGTTATTTGTTATTAGTAATATACTATGTTTTGCTATTTTATATATATCATAAATTATTTATTTTTTTGTAATATATTTTATTTTGCTATATTAAATTTATATATATATATATTAATCCCCCCCTCATTTCTTATAACACTTTATATACTCAATTTTTTTAAATGTGTCAGTTCAAATCATTTTTACATGTCTTTTTTACAGAATACATCGCTTATTGTTATACTATGTATTTTTTTGAAATACTTATTATTTTCTAAATAATTTTATTCAAATCTGACCTCTTTAATGTATATGATCTGGGTCAACTGATGTTTGTTATCTCAGCATGAAATGTGCATTATGGGGATCATACACTATTTTTCCAGGTCATTGATCATATGTTTTAGTAATGTGTGATAGAATAGAAGTTTGAAATATATTTAATATATATATATATATATATATATATATATATATATGAAGTTAAATTTAAGTATCTCATAAATTATGCTTGAAACCTGTCATGATTGTTTGGATGTATTCATGGTGTGAGAGGTTGGTCTGAATCATGGGCTGATGGATAATTGTGATAGGAATGAGCTAAGACGAAAGATGCACTCATAAAAACAAAAAAAAATTACAAATATTCTAATGTTTTAAAAACCTTTGTCTCTATCTGTGCAGTTTTATATTACATTAACAAATTATCACTTTTTGTGTTGAATGTATTAGCGTATTTGAATTTTTCAATAATACCACAAATTACCAAGAATATAGTGTAACCCTGTTGCAAATTTATTTGGTTGCATTTTAAAAAAAAAAAAAAATAGCATAATTCATGTTTCAATGCAAATTCCAAACATTTATCTCTTTTTCTTTATCAAAATATAAATTTTTTTGTGCATAAAAACTGTCTCGCTTTTTATGGAATCCCCCCCCCCTAAATTAAGCAATCTTTCTTTATTAAAATGACTTACAGCTTAATTGACTAATATGTGGTCATAATTTAACAACAACCAAGTCTGAAACTTCATCAATTCTATTTTTATCAATTTTCTATAATTTTTTCTCATCTGACAACTTTTTGGTATTTATGTTATAAGGATCCTAATCATATGCTAACTCCTATAAGTATGAGTAAATAGTAAATATTTATACTATCTGTGATTATTATATCTTCATATAAAGACAACTGATATATGTGTTAGAAAATAATGTTGTGATAATGAAAAAATCCAAAATGTATTTTATTTTAAGCTCAGAGATAAAGACCAGAAATCTCAACATACCAATCACAACTCATTAATGTTTAGATACTATATAAACATTTCCACAATAACAATGACAGTTTCAAATCTTCTTTATTTAGTACAACATTTCTATAAAAAATTAATTTTGTTGGTATAAACATGTGTAACTGTCACAAGAAAGAGATAGTTGACAAATATTAACAACTGTGTAAATAATTTTATCTACATGTGTCAAACTTTCTGTACTCATATCTTTGATATCATTCACTTCGGATAAAATTATAAAAAAGTACTAATACCCTGCATGCTCCAATGCAATGACAGAGTGACAGGCTTTGGAGAATAAGGTCATTAGATTGATTCAATTTCTGGCACATATAGTGCTTAAATATTTTGTAAAATCCAGATCAGTAAAATCACTCGATTAGTGTTATTTATGTTTATTATGAATCTATTATTAGGCTAAAAATACTCGTTTTATTTCTAGCCCAGAATTAAACTTTGCTTCCAGTTAAAAATTAATATATGTATATTTGTAAATTACATGTTACCACTGATTTAACTTCATTTTTTATTTTTTTATATGTAATGTTGTTTTTAATATATTTAAAATTTCCAATTCATCATACTGTCTTGAACACATAAATAAAGGTATACAAAAAGTTATTTATTTTTTAAGATATACTTATTATATATTTCAAGAATGAAAGTTTCTTCCACAAGATTACATATGTACATGTCACTAACTTATATATATATATATATATATATATATATATATATATATATATATATATATATATATATATATATATATATATATATATATTTTCAAGAATCTCAATCTATTTATTGTCAAGGTAATCACTTTTACTGTGATAAAAGTGTATACCCACCTTTACCTATGGACTAATATGTTTATATAAGCATTAAAGATTGGCATTTGATTGAAAGAGATTGAAATTTATAATTCAATGAAGTTTAAATAAACTTCATTAAACAGGCAAATGTAAACTGTTTCTGAAAACTGACTAACAAATAGTCAATTTTAACTTTCAGACTGCACTGAAACCATATATTGCTTAGTTAATAAAGCCAATAATGTTTAAGTCTAGATTTGTTTATAAATTTAAATACATAAAAGCAGTCAGTACCTAAACTATCAAGAATCTCAATTTATTTGTTGTCAAGACAAACTTTTTTATTATGACAAAGGTAAAGACCCATCTTTATCTAAACTCTAATATGTTTACATATACACTAATGATTTATGATTGTTTAAAGATATTAAAATTTATACATATACATATATAATAGTAATAAAACCAAGTGATAAATCACATGACCTATATAGCTTGTAATTACCAATATGTAAGAAAAAGAAAATTATTCTATCTATCTATTGACCTATCTACCTACCTAACTACCTATCTACCTACATAACTACCTACCTATCTATCTATCTAATAAAAATCATAAAATATAATAATAATAAACTATTATAAACAGTATTTCTGCTGATTAAAAGGCTGTTTATAATAGTTTATTACAGCAGGGGTGTGCAAATAGCGACCTGAGGGCCACATGCAGCCCTCTAAGAGTTTTTATGTGGTCCTCCAAGACAATCAGGAAAATCCATCTTCAACTGAGATTTCCTTCCTGTGCACGACTGAAGATTCATCTATTATTTTCCACTAGGATAGCCACATCCATACACATGCACAGTATAGATACTATGTACAGGGCTTTTCCAGTTGATCTAGTTAATTTCAATTTTGTCTTTGCATTAGCAAATATATACATGTCCAACTTTAGTGAAACCATGAACCCTCTGAAAAATCGGTGATAAATGTCATGTGTTTAATGAAGAATGGTCAAACAAATATTTCTTTGGTAATACAGGGAATAAAACAGTGTGTTTATTGCATCATGAAAAAAGGGTGTGGACCTCTGCTAACCTTCGCTTTTACAAAGTGGCCCTGATGCGGCCCTCCACCAATCTCTGTGGCCCTCGATCCAAAACAATTGCCCATCCCTGTATTACAGTTATATTTTATTACGTTTATTTCTGTCTTGAAAGACTGTTTATAATACTTTATTACCATTATATTTTATTATTTTTATTATGATTACAATTTTGTTTTAATTAATGGACATTTATATTATATATATATTGTGATGTACACATGTTTTAATCCATAGTTTATTTTCTAGTGTATAAATAAATAAATAAATAAAATAATTAAAGGATTTATAGAAATATTACTATGCATCTTACTTATACTCCTATGAAGTGGCTTTTTTATTCTCCTTATACATTCTTCCACCAGATACAAAAAGAGAAATTGCCTCATGGGAAATGTATAAAACCAGTTAAACAGATCATGGTTGTCAATAACTCAAGATAAAGATCCATTGTCTAACACTTGGTTTAAATCAAGATATCAACTTTGAATGTTGCCCACAAATCTTATAATATAAAAATGTAATTCATATGAGACTCTAAATTTATTTTTTCCAAATCCAATAATAAAGCTATTTGAATTTGAACATTATAGACATAACTGGAGTCTCAATAACAAATTCATAAAAACTTAGGAATGTTGTCCTCATTTGTTTCATAAATTGAATTTATGTGAGAAAATAAAACTATAAATCACATTGTTAATGACTGTAGAATTTATATCAAAAGAAGAAGAAATGAAATATTTAATAAATTCACTACTGAATCTATGTCCTGGTTGAAATTTCTTTAGTTTGTTTTATATTCTGTTAATAGTTAAGCTACCTAAACCCACATACTAAATGAATAAATAATTTTATCAATTTCAGAGAAAGCTTATATTGGTCAAATATATGTAAACTTTCCTAATTAAAGCACATATCATAACTTATTTCAAAAATGTTTTAGTGAACCTACATGAATAAATTTAATAAACTTACTAATAATTCTTTTATTAATTAAAAATCTTTTCATGAAATTTAGTGGCATTTTATTATCTATACTGAAGCACAACAGATTTTATAAAAAAAATCATGATAGTTGATTAGAAAAAGAAAATCTAACTTATTAACAGTGATTTGCCAGTCAAAAAATGTCTTTATTTAGGAAGCCTATCTACAAAACTACTATAGTCTTGGCTAATCAAATTTTTAATACTAAAACTACAATAATAACTCACAAAAAAGAATAAGACAAAAACCATCTATTTATGGCTTTAATGTCAGTAGATGTTCTAAGCACTAAATATTGAATGATGTTGACTCTTCTATACCATAAGTTAAATTTACTGTTACTATTTATACTTTTATTTATTTATCTAAACACTAAATATTATAATATGCACTATAGTCTAAAAAACAGTTAAATAATGTGAAATATTGTTTATCAGTACAAGATTTATTATACTAGTTTTGAGATCACTAAACATCACATGATCACCTTTCTTATGCTAGCACATAAACTACTACAACCCAGAAACATTCAGATTACAAGCAATATATCATATCACACCTAAGATATGCATTTGTTTACATAATTACTACATCAAATGTATTTTTATTAGCATTATTTACAATAAGTATTAGCTTATTTGTAAAACAAAAAAAAAAAATAAAACATGCAGCCAGAAAATGAAATAAAATTATTTGGGTTAAATTGCATTAACATAACAGCTTTTTTTATAATTAGTTGATTGCACTCTTTATAGTCAGTGATTTTAATTAAATAAATTTGATACTTCTTATTGTTGCCATTAGTTCCAATACATTTTATTATATTTCTTTTTGAAAAGTAATTTAAAAAATGTCATTTGAAAAAAATGAAAAAATTTCACAGCCAAGTCTAGACTAAAAGCTTTATAAGATACTACTAAAACTAAAAGGGAAGGATATAATATTTAAGCTAAGTTCAAACAAATTTGATTTTTGAAAAAAAAAGATATACTTAGGAAACTACTGTTAGGGACACCTGTTCCATTTGAAAAATAGTGTAAAATTAAGACATTTTAAAATATATAATGATATGTAATATCAATTGCAGCTGTTGAGGGTTAATTGTAGTTTCTAAAAACATGAAATCATATACATGATTATAAACAGTTGAGATATTAATATACAATGAAGATTGTCATATATATATTCAAATTTTAATAAATTTAAAATCTATATATATAAATACAAATATATATATATATATATATATATATATATATATATTGTACCCTTACTTCTTGATATATAAAATAGTTTAAAAATACAACTAGCTCAGTTACATTATTATGCTTAATTAAAATTTGCATATCTATCTTTAATATACTTTTATATTATTATATCTTAATTAAATTTATTATCAATCATCAAAATCAATATAGTTCTAGATTATACTAATTAAATAAGTATTTATAAAATTATGAGACTGTGAAGTAAAGTTACAAAGTAATAAGCAGATTTACACTGAGTTAATATCTTCCAAGATACTGTCTCAATGGCATAAGAATACTACCACTACTTTATCATCTTACCACTACATCTATAGCATTCTTATGACTTTTAAATGAAATGAATTATCTTCAATAATACTAAAATAATTCCTAACTTTTAACTTAAAATATAATTAAATAATCTCAGGTTCTTCTAAGTTGTTTTAAAATAATAATAAATTATGTAAATAAGTATGATGTGGGATTTTATATCAAACTTAAATACACCTAACTTATTTTAATAATAATAATAAATAATACTAATCTTAGAATGTAATTTAATCTCATCCATTTCTACTATATATAATCAATCATTAAATGAATAAACAATCATATGTATATCTTTTATTTCATATGGTATCTTCATTTTAAAATAGATCAAAATCTTATACTTAATAATCTGTGGCAATAAACAATATTGTATTCTTATAATGTGCATTATAATCATCTTATGACCATTGCAATATTTTATGTTCATGTCAATCAATTCTTATAAAATGATAGTAAGCAAATATTGTATTCATTTCTAAATAACAATAACAAATTCATTTTGTGCAAATATTATGTTTATTTCAAATCATCTGATGTCAAAATGCTGTGGTGAAAAATAATGAAACTCGACACACTTTTAAAACAAATTAACAAATTTATTTACAATAACTTCAAATAAAATTTATTTACACTATTTACAGTTTTAGAATTTAAGAAAACAAATATAAACTGAACTAAGTAAGAAAATAATAATACAATCTGTTTATACTGTTACTAATTCATGTGCTTAACAAGCAATTATACATTCTTCAAATACTATACTAATAATATTATAGTATGTTTTTCCAAAACTTAGATTTTTTAAAATAAATAGTAATGTACTTTAATTACTACAAATAACAATATATGTCAAGACTATTTATGTAGCATGTGTACATAATGTAGCTCTACCTATTAAATAATTACATTAATTAAGTATTACCATTTATAATGTATCATCATATATTTACTTTATTATTAGCATTGCTTAATAGCTTTATAAAATTAATGTATCTTTGTAATGTAAAACAAATAATTGACTGTAATTATACTTTACTTAATGTAATTCCTGTTATATGTTTTATCAAATATGCATTACATATCTGTACTGTTCAAATACTATTACTTAAATCATTTATCAATTTCAAATTCACAAAGCATTACCTTAGATAAATTCTATGATTCTTTTCTATGTAAAAATCATTACTTTACTTTATGTGTTATTTAATCCTTTCTAATAAATTTCTATCTATAAAACATATTCTAAACTTATCTAAAAATTTCCGGAAAATAAATATCAATTTTAAATAAAATATTCATTATCTAATCTACCTATACTACTTTGTCTATACTTAATAAACTTCAATCCAAATATAGGCTTCTACCCATAACGTAACTTAACTTATCTAATAAAACAAAATACAAAAAAAATAAACTTTTAAAATCCTTCTCTAAATTGCAAAAAAAAATAAAATAATTATTAAGATAAATAATAAACATCATTTTAATACTAAGCATAAATAAAATATCAAAATTATTTACGAAAGAATCATATAATTATTTCTAAGCTTCTTACGTAATGTTGTATCATGTTGACATTATAGATTAAAACTTATGCATATTTTAATAAAGTTCGTTGCCAATATAATGTATGTGTTTTCATAAAATATCTATCCATTCATTCTACAACAACATAATATTCAGTTGATCTAAAGAAAAACATATTAAATTCATTAAAAATCATTATACAATATTTTTACCATTATAATAATAATGTCCAATCTACTATCCAGCATTCTTCGGAATTTGCAGCTTCATAAAATAAAAATCATTCACATCTCCACTTACACACATTCATTAGAATATTCCGTGTTACATTAATTATAAAATAAATTTATGTAATTAATTATTATATTATTTTTAAGTTACTATTTAATAAATGTACCTAACCTACTTTTTAATAGTTTAATAATATTTTAAATTTTATGTTAAATAAATAAAATAAAAGATTATATTACGTATTCCAGCGACGACTTTTGTTCTACCATAAAAGTTCTAACAAATATCCTACGTATAAAGTCAATAGAACACTATTTCCTGTTCCGTTGTATCACGTGTTTCTTGAAAATTTATAATAAAAAATGATAACGTTTATTTTTTTAAAAAAAATAATAAGTTCCAACAAGAAAAAACAAATAAAATTAAAAAATAGTTTATAAGTTCTCTCTGGATCCAGTTCTTCATAAAATATTGTTCAAAAATTATCATTTCTAAATTAATTTATAATTGTTGAATTATTCTCATTTAATTACTTCCATTAACTTAACTTGGCCTAATTTGGTTTGGCCTGGATGTCCATGTATTACTTGCGCATTTTTCAAAACAATATATCTAGGTAAGAATCTATTTTTCCATCTATAACGTCCAGCGTTTTAGACTACTTCAATAATAATAGTTTTATTATATTACGATTTTAAATAATCATATTTATAATCTATTTGCCTTTTCAAATCGTCAATATTTAGTCTTTTAAGCACAAAGACTTAACAAGGCAAGTATTTATTAAAACTACTACTTCTTATATCTTTACTTAAGATATACATTTTAATCTTTTAAAATCTGCAAAAATACTTTCTTTCTATAGAAGTATTCATATTTCTTTTAAATATCTATTTATAATAGACAATAGTAATTTAAACTTTTAAAACTATTTATAGTCCAAAATACTACTTTTCTCCATCTCGTAGTTTTATGTACTAATCCAGCGTCTGTTATTTCTCTAGCATAAAGTTTCTGATATATTTCTCCGATACGTGATGTTTCCATGATTATTTGTACGTAAATTGAGTTTCGATATTGAGAAGACCAATAGGGAATTATTAAGTTTCTACTGCATACTTATCATTTAAAAATTATAAAATTATATACAATAACACTCTTATGATTTTAAAACTGATTTTAAGAGCGTTTATAAATTTACTTGGCTATTTTCTCAATAGCACGATTAACTTAGAAATTTAATTACAGAGAGCCCCCCTCAACAATTGAATCCAGCTTTTATACTGCTAGAAACTCCTTATCTGATTGGTACATTTAAACAATCAAACTTTCTAGCTTATTTACATATTTATCAACTCACTATTAAAAATAAAATAATGACTTATTTAATATTTAATATTAAACATTTTTTTAAAATATTCTTTCTCACTTGATTTAAATCTTAACCCTTATAAGATCATTTAAAATAAATCAAATCTTTTAAATACGTTATATTTTTAAAGTAATATTTTTAAAAATCAGATTTAATATTTTACATTAATATCTTTATTTTTATCTCGTGATAACTCACGTATTATTTATAAATTTATAACATGATTTTTTTAAAATAATTATGCAACTTTATTAGACAACTTCCACGCATGTGTGTGTAAATTTAACAAACATCTGTTCTTTTTACAATAAAAGAAACGCTTCCTATAATCTAAAAATAACTTAACAATTGCTTTTTTAAAATAAATATTTATTTTTAAAAATAAATAAGATATTATATCAGATTTTAAAATAATTATTTGATATGATTAAAATCAAATATTAATCTCAATTTAAGTACTTATAATTTAAAATATTTTTATTCACTTTTAACATATATTTTAAATTAAATAAATATCTTTGTCTAATTTTAACTTGTCTTTTAAATACTTTAGCTTTAAACATTTGTTATTAAATTTATTAATGCAGTATTACATCATAATCATCATCATTTTAAATATCTTCTCAATACCAACACAATTCACATATCAAATACTCATAGATTGCTTTAATTAAACTTATGGTAACATTACCACAAGCAAAGTCAACATCACATATTTAAAATACTTCTTAAATTTAAAATTTTCTACTAGATTAGCACAAAACTTAAATGGTGACCCATACAAAAGGGCACATATTCCCCTCCTTCGGATAAAATTTTAAATTTAACATTCATCTTTATCATCTTTACTCCACATTGATCAATTTTATCTTTCTTATCATCTAAACATTATAATAAATCATTCTATCACAAAGTTTTATAAAGCATTGAAATATCATTTTAAATCTCACTAAGAAAACACTTTTAAATAAACTACAATGACTTTCTTTTACTTTATGGATTAAGTTTCACTTCTCCTTCCTTATCTTTTAATTAGGTTACCTTCATTTCTCTAATATTTCTACAAATATCAAGTATTTAAATTCTTTTAAATACACCTTTACATAAGCTACTAAAAATACATATTATTATAGTTAATACTATATTTTAAACTACTCTATGTATTTTATTTATAACTTATTGCTAACTTCATTAGCAATCTTATAGATTATCATTTAACAAATCTACATATTTCTCTTTTAAAGAGATTAACCTGATCCCTTAAGATTAATCAATTTTATGATCACTACCATATTATACATTAATCCTTCATAAGATCCACTTATAAGTACTTTAAACATATGAGTTTTATACTCTCTAACCTTATTATTTAGCTTTTTGCTTTAAAATATCTATTGTAATAGCTAATTCCACTTTTATTTAGTCATTCTGACAAAACTTATTTCTTTTTAAACTGTCATTTACATATTTTGTAAATTTCTTCAACTAAAACTTTATTCACTATGCTAATTTATTATATAATAAATTACTTTCTTTATGTCAAGCATTATATTTAAACATGACATTAAAATATTTATTCATATTACTTTGAAATTATAACTCACATCTCAGATGGAAATGGAATTAGGCTCCTTGCATTATAAGTTCCCTTTTCCCCATCTGGTGTGGTTAACATAAACGCATTCTCTCCTACTTTGCAAGATATTCTATATGGACCTTCATATAGACTAAGAAATTTTTTAAATTGATTTCTTTGTAGGTTGCTAACATGGGGTGTTCTAACCAGAACTAAATCATTAATTTTAAATGGATGTGGTTTATTATGGGCTTTCTTTACTCTTTTAGCACCCATAATATGAAGCTTTACTTTAGCTTGATTATTATCCTCATCCCTATCAATTGGTTCTCTTACAATCGGTATAGGCGTTCTAATTAATAAGGGCTCATGTTTCCCATAATGCAAACGAATAGGAGTGAAACCAGTGGACTCATTATACGTACTATTAATATAGTTAATAACCTCAGGGAGTTTTTGCACCCACTTCTTATGATTATCAGCTACATACACCCTAAACAATCGACTAAGCTCCCGCATAACACGTTCGCATGGATTAGATTGAGGGTTTCTTATGGAGCTCATAACATGTTTGAGGTCTTGCCCTTGAATCCACTCATTCCATCTATTCGATATAAAAGCAGTAGCATGATCTGTTAATATAATTTTTGGTTTTCCTACTAATGGAAACTGATAATTCAGCATGCATTTTATAACAAAATGTGCACTAGTTTTAGGCACAGGATATGCTGCTACAAACTTACTGAATACATCATAAGCTACTAAAATAAATTTCTGTTGTTTAAATGGTGGTAAAGGCCCATAAAAATCAATAGCCAACAATTCATTAACTTGATTTGGAATAATTGGCTGCATCACCCCAACATATGATTTGTTACAATATTTAGACTTCAAGCAAGTAGAACATGTTTTAATTTTCCTTATGACACGCTTATACATTTTATCCCAATAAAAAATAGATTTTAATACGTACATAATCTTTGGTGCACCATAGTGACCATAACTACAATGTACATACATAATTACTTTGTCAATCATGGAGTCAGGAACAACTATCCTCCATGATTCCCCCTGATTTGAATTTAAATTGTACATAAGTAAATTCTGATACATCTTATACTTGCTAAAAATCCTTTTTATACTTTTATTCTTACTATTTTTATTATCATGACTATTTAAGATAGTCATGATTCTATTTAATTTATGATCCTGACCTTGAATCATAGTAAGATTATTATAATCATCTACTATAGATTCATCCCTGTCTACATCCACACTACTAATAATTATATTTTGAGCATTAGGATGTTGGGATAACAGACAAATAGGGTGGCGGCTAAGAATATCAGCAGGGATATTCTGTCTCCCTTCAATATAGATAACTCTATAGTTGAACTGCTGGAGATACAAGCTCCACCTAACAAGTCTCTCATTACTGAGGTAGCTTTTGTTCAAAAACTCCAAGCTTCTATGGTCGGTCAGCACAATTACTTCTGATCCCAATAAAAATTGGCGTAATTTCTGAAAAGCCCAAACAACAGCTAGGGTTTCCTTTTCAGTAATAGTGTAATTCAACTCAGCACCTCTTAAATGACGGCTTAAGAAGTACAACACATGAGGTACCTGATCCTCATCGAGCTGATACAACACTACTCCCAGACCATAGTAACTACTATCTGTCTGCACATAAAATGTTTTACTAAAGTCAGGATACATTAAAATTACGTGTTTTAAAAATTTACTTTTAATTATATTAAATTCATGGTCATGTTCAACAGTCCATTTCCATTTTTCAGATTTCTTTAATAATTTAGATAAGTTTATAGTATCTTCGTCGTGTAGAAATTTTTGTAAAACCTATTATAATAATTACACAATCCGAAAAATGATTTTAACTGTTTTACTGTTTTTGGGATGGGAAAACGTTGAATAGCTGCAATCTTTTCAGGATGGGGCTGGATTCCATGCTCATTTATTAAATGACCTAGAAAAGTAATTTCTTTAGCTGCTATTGAACATTTTTCCATATTAATTTTAACATTTTGCATCTGACACTCAGTAAAAAATAATTTTAAATGTTGGATATGCTCATGTAAACTATCAGAAGCAATAACTATATCATCCACATACATGATGATTTTCTCTTTCAATTGTTTCGAAAAAATCATGTCTAAACATCTGATCAAACCAGCACCACTATTAATGAGACCAAAAGGCATCCGTCTGAAAACATACGACTGGCCTTGAAATCTAAATGCAGTATATTGCTGATCACTCTCATGCAGTGGTATTTGCCAATAACTAGCTGTCAGATCAAATGTAGAGAAAATTGACCTCTTGTGAAATTTAGTTAAGAGCTCATGTACAGGTGGAGGAATGTCACGTTCTGGTACAGTTACATTATTTAACATACGAGCATCCAAGCATACTCTAATACTGCCATCCTTCTTCTTCACAATAACCAATGGGTTTACGTAAGGAGAAGGGCATTTCTTAATTATATCCCACTCTAGCATTTTGTCAATTTGACTCTGTACCTCATCCTTATATTGGTAAGGAATTGGGTACATCTTTTGATGGAAAGGATCATTACTCTTCAATTTTATTCTATGGGTATATCCCTTTATTATACCAGGAATTTTAGAGAATATATTCTTCCACTTATCCCTTGATTGATATAAATTTTCACCCACTTCAGAATTTATTGCATACACATGTTCAATTTTAGCCTTTCTGCTGGCATCAATTAATGTGTTCTGTATGCATAATAATTGACTAGAAAGGTTATGCATACCATATTCAAAATTAAGCCTTTCTTCTTTACAAATAAAAATCCTATTATGAAAATCTATCTGACATTTATTCAAAATCATGAAGTCAGCTCCTATTATGGCTTCATGTATTAATCCAGGCATAATAAGAAAAACATGCCCAAATTCTGTATTATTTATTTTGAAGGTAATCCAGACTTGTTTATTTGATAACTTTGTCCTCTTTCCATTTGCTAAAGTTACTTGAATTTGTTTTACTGGCAATGAAGGTATATCCCTTTCTACACTCACCAGATTTTGATACATTGACTCTGACAATATGGAAGCTTGACTTCCGGAGTCAATTAGGGCTTCAACTCTAATACTATTTATATACAAAATTACAATGGGACACTGATAAGTTATTGGTGGTTCGCCTATAGTAAAGGGCTCTAGATAATCAATATCAAGATCTAAAGTATTCAGCATCCACATCTGATCGTTCCCCATTTTGTTAGCAACAGGTCCTTGCAAAGAGGAACTAACGTACAAAGACCTTTCTAATTTAACTTCTTACTATTAGTTTTATTAGCTGGTCTCTTCAAAATGGTGGTCACACCACTTGTAGAAGGCTGATTATGCAAATCATCACTTCTATCTCTATTTGTATTATATTGTACAGACTTTTTAAAATATGGAGACATTCTATCTCTACCTTTATAACTAAAACTTCTCTTAAAGCCTCCAGGAGATTTTACTCCAGTATTGATACTAAGACTTGCTAATGGGTAATTATTTTTATCCCTATTTACTCTAAACTTATTATCAATAGATAACTCTGCTACTTCCAGAGCATCTAATATTTCGGAGACTTCCTCAATTGTCCCACGGTCAGCAGCTATTAACAACTGTTCCACATGCTTTGGTAAGTTGTGTCTAACTATTCTGACAATTTGTCCCTCCGACAATGGACAAGCAGTCAAAGTCTTCAAACGAACGGCTTGACTTCTGAAAAAACTGGTGTAGCTGCCTTTGCTAACTTGGTACTTATCCTGGGTAATTTGATACCGAATGCAATCCTGTTTGTCGGAGTTCCAAAAGCTCCCGACAATAAAACATTTGAAATCACCATACGTCATGGGTTTCTCAAACAGAGATTGCCACCAATCTTTAGCTACTCCGTATAGATGATTGCTACACACGGCCACTTTCTCTTTTTCAGACAAAGAACATATCGAAAACAATTCATCCAGATTGTTTAGAAACTCTGAGGGATTTTCCATGTATTCCCCTTTAAATGGTTTAACTTTCATAAACCTTAAGGCCATAGAATTATTTGAACTACCCTCATGACTAATTACTTCTCTAGTTGGTCTATTGTCAATTTCCTTCACAAGAGTATTGTCTGACTGATTATTATTATTATTACTTGGCTTAATTAATTCTATATTATTTATTTGTGAAGAATCAACATAGTCAACATATGCTTTACTACTTATTTTTCCTGTAAACATTTCTGCCTTAGCATTACATATACTTTTCATTTCCATTTGATCATATACTTGCTGAAATTTCCCTTCTAAGTCCATCTGTTCAAGCACTTGTTTCACATATCCTTTTTGCTCTTTTCTGAACTCATCTAGATTCTTATCTAAAATTTCTTTATATTTGTCATTACTTTGTTCTATCATTCCTGCATGATCCTTTATATCTTTCTGAATACGTTTTATATTTTCTCCAACTTTCGATCGATATTTATTTTCATCGACCTTTTTGACATCTATACTCTTAAATTTCTCTACTAATTCCTGCTCTATTTCATTTTTTATGTCCCTTTTTGTCTGAATTATAGCACTCTTAACATCTTTGATATCTTCATTAAGATTACTAACTTGGTTCTTCACATCACCAATTTCAATATTAACTTTTAATTTATAATCCTCAATTTTTAAGGTTAAATTATTATTATTGATTTTACATTGATCAATAGATTCAGCTATTTGATCTCTTAGACCTTTGATTGTGTTTTCTGAAAACTCATGAAATTCTCTTTCTAGCCTTTCTTGATTTCTATCATCAACTTTTAGTATTTCTAATTTTAAAGACTCAATTACTTCTTCATTCTTATCAAATCTTATGTCTATACTATCCATTCTATCTTCCATTTTCTTATTCATATTTTTTATTTCATTCTTAATAGAATCATTATCTTCTCTTAAAGAATCTAATTTAAGACTATTTTTATTATTCTCCTCTTTTATTTCTTCTTTTAAAGAATCTAATTTAAATTATTATCTTCTTTCATTTTCTCCTCTTTTATATTATTATCTTCTTTCATTTTTTTCATATTTATACTCATATTTTCATATCTTCTTTTAAAATTACTCTCATACTCATTTCTTTCATATCTTCTTTTAAAGACTTATTCTCTTTTTCCATTTTTACTTCAATAGAACTCAATGCCTTGACATCATTATTTCAAAATATTTCTTAAAGTCAGACATTGAAAAGTTCTCTACATCTTTTCTCAGTTTTCACTACTTCTTTTTCTACAGTTTTAAAAATTATCTCTTCTTCCTCCTCTATTTCACTATCCATATTTTGAGTATTTTCTAATACTGTTTCTGAATTTGCTAATTTCTCTATTTCTTTGCTCTCCACACAACTATTATCTTCTACAACAAAATTTGACATTTCAACTTCTAAATCTTTATCCCAATTATTCATTTTTTTATATTTTTTTTAAAATTCAATCCTAACAATATGCAGTACTTATTATTTTATACTCTTTTTAAAATACAATTCCCCATCAACCTTCCCATCTCCACTCAACTCACTTTTACAACTAATCATATAATAGTATCCTTTAAAACTCTACACTATTTATTATTAAATAATTATATAAATTTCAATAACAAAATTGTGTCATATCATTTATTTTTACACCTATGACCCACAGACAATTTGCACATAATATATCATATGAAATATACATTTAAAATATTTTAAGAATTGATATGGTCATATTATAAAATAATTATTTGCCACATTTCCATAGTTTACTTATTTATTCATTTATTAACTTAAAATCAACATAGTATTTAATTTCAAAGAATAATCATATTATAGATTCCACATGAAAATATACTAATTTTACTAATAAAATTCTATTCTAATTTCTATTTTAATTTTATAATCAATATCTAATCAATTATAAATATTATCATAAAATACTAACTATTTCTGTTTAATAAATATACTAACCACTAAATCCTAAATTATACATTTTAATACATACATTATTTTTATTAAATAATTATACCTATCATTTTACTCTACTAACATACATATTATTCCTAAATTATGTATCCTAATTCTTAATTGAATATCTAAGCCTAAAATGATTAGTTACTAAAATCTTTCTTTTCCATCTATCGGGCCGATAAAATTGTAACTCTAACATATCAATGGCCCATCACGTTGCCGGCGCCAAAATCAACTTACCCTTTGTACCCTTACTTCTTGATATATAAAATAGTTTAAAAATACAACTAGCTCAGTTACATTATTATGCTTAATTAAAATTTGCATATCTATCTTTAATATACTTTTATATTATTATATCTTAATTAAATTTATTATCAATCATCAAAATCAATATAGTTCTAGATTATACTAATTAAATAAGTATTTATAAAATTATGAGACTGTGAAGTAAAGTTACAAAGTAATAAGCAGATTTACACTGAGTTAATATCTTCCAAGATACTGTCTCAATGGCATAAGAATACTACCACTACCTTATCATCTTACCACTACATCTATAGCATTCTTATGACTTTTAAATGAAATAAATTATCTTCAATAATACTAAAATAATTCCTAACTTTTAACTTAAAATATAATTAAATAATCTCAGGTTCTTCTAAGTTGTTTTAAAATAATAATAAATTATGTAAATAAGTATGATGTGGGATTTTATATCAAACTTAAATACACCTAACTTATTTTAATAATAATAATAAATAATACTAATCTTAGAGTGTAATTTAATCTCATCTATTTCTATTATATAATCAATCATTAAATGAATAAACAATCATATGTATATCTTTTATTTCATATGGTATCTTCATTTTAAAATAGATCAAAATCTTATACTTAATAATCTGTGGCAATAAACAATATTGTATTCTTATAATGTGCATTATAATCATCTTATGACCATTGCAATATTTTATGTTCATGTCAATCAATTCTTATAAAATAATGTTAAGCAAATATTGTATTCATTTCTAAATAATAATAACAAATTCATTTTGTGCAAATATTATGTTTATTTCAAATCATCTGATGTCAAAATGCTGTGGTGAAAAATAATGAAACTCGACACACTTTTAAAACAAATTAACAAATTTATTTACAAAAAAAAAAACTTCAAATAAAATTTATTTACACTATTTACAATTTTAGAATTTAAGAAAACAAATATAAACTGAACTAAGTAAGAAAATAATAATACAATCTGTTTACACTGTTCTTAAATCATGTACTTCATAAGCAATTATACATTCTTTAACTATTATACTAATAATATTACAGTATGTTTTTCCAAAACTTAGATTTTTTTAAAAATAAATAGTAATGTACTTTAATTACTACAAATAACAATATATGTCAAGATTATTTATGTAGCATGTGTACATAATGTAGCTCTACCTATTAAATAATTACATTAATTAAGTATTACCATTTATAATGTATTATCATATATTTACTTTATTATTAGCATTGCTTAATAGCTTTATAAAATTAATGTATCTTTGTAATGTAAAACAAATAATTGACTGTAATTATACTTTACTTAATGTAATTCCTGTTATATGTTTTATCAAATATGCATTACATATCTGTACTGTTCAAATACTATTACTTAAATCATTTATCAATTTCAAATTCACAAAAGCATTACCTTAGATAAATTCTATGATTCTTTTCTATGTAAAGATCATTACTTTACTTGATGTGTTATTTAATCCTTTCTAATAAATTTCTATCTATAAAACATATTCTAAACTTATCTAAAATTTCCGGAAAATAAACATCAATTTTAAATAAAATATTCATTATCTAAACTACCTATACTACATTGTCTATACTTAATAAACTTCAATCCAAATATAAGCTTCTACCCATAACGTAACTTAACTTATTTAATAAAACAAAATACACAAAAAATATAGACTTTTAAAATCCTTCTCTAAATTGCAAAAATAAAATAATTATTAAGATAAATAATAAACATCATTTTAATACTAAGCATAAATAAAATATCAAAATTATTTACGAAAGAATCATATAATTATTTCTAAGCTTCTTACGTAATGTTGTATCATGTTGACATTATAAATTAAAACTTATGCATATTTTAATAAAGTTCGTTGCCAATATAATGTATGTGTTTTCATAAAATATCTATCCATTCATTCTACAACAACATAATATTCAGTTGATCTAAAGAAAAACATATTAAATTCATTAAAAATCATTATACAATATTTTTACCATAATAATAATAATGTCCAATCTGCTATCCAGCATTCTTCGGAATTTGCAGCTTCATAAAATAAAAATCATTCACATTTCCACTCATAAACATTCATTAGAATATTCCGTGTTATATTAATTATAAAAATAAATTTATGTAATTAATTATTATATTATTTTTAAGTTACTATTTAATAAATGTACCTAACCTACTTTTTAATAGTTTAATAATATTTTAAATTTTATGTTAAATAAATAAAATAAAAGATTATATTACGTATTCCAGCGACGACTTTTGTTCTACCATAAAAGTTCTAACAAATATCCTACGTATAAAGTCAATAGAACACTATTTCCTGTTCCGTTGTATCACGTGTTTCTTGAAAGTTTATAATAAAAAATGATAACGTTTATTTTTTTTAAAAAATAATAAGTTCCAACAAGAAAAACAAATAAAATTAAAAAATAGTTTATAAGTTCTTTCTGGATCCAGTTCTTCATAAAATATTGTTCAAAAGTTATTATTTCTAAATTAATTTATAATTGTTGAATTATTCTCATTTAATTACTTCCATTAACTTAACTTGGCCTAATTTGGTTTGGCCTGGACGTCCACGTATTACTTGCGCATTTTTCAAAACAATATATCTAGGTAAGAATCTATTTTTCCATCTATAACGTCCAGCGTTTTAGACTACTTCAATAATAATAGTTTTATTATATTACGATTTTAAATAATCATATTTATAATCTATTTGCCTTTTCAAATCGTCAATATTTAGTCTTTTAAGCACAAAGACTTAACAAGGCAAGTATTTATTAAAATTACTACTTCTTATATCTTTACTTAAGATATACATTTTAATCTTTTAAAATCTGCAAAAATACTTTCTTTCTATAGAAGTATTCATATTTCTTTTAAATATCTATTTATAATAGACAATAGTAATTTAAACTTTTAAAACTATTTATAGTCCAAAATACTACTTTTCTCCATCTCGTAGTTTTATATACTAATCCAGCGTCTCTTATTTCTCTAGCATAAAGTTTCTGATATATTTCTCCGATACGTGATGTTTCCATGATTATTTGTACGTAAATTGAGTTTCGATATTGAGAAGACTAATAGGGAATTATTAAGTTTCTACTGCATACTTATCATTTAAAAATTATAAAATTATATACAATAACACTCTTATGATTTTAAAACTGATTTTAAGAGCGTTTATAAATTTACTTGGCTATTTTCTCAATAGCACGATTAACTTAGAAATTTAATTACAGAGAGCCCCCCTCAACAATTGAATCCAGCTTTTATACTGCTAGAAACTCCTTATCTGATTGGTACATTTAAACAATCAAACTTTCTAGCTTATTTACATATTTATCAACTCACTATTAAAAATAAAATAATGACTTATTTAATATTTAATATTATAACAAATTCTTTAAAAAAAATATTTATTTATTTATTTAAATATTAAACATTTTTTTAAAATATTCTTTCTCACTTGATTTAAATCTTAACCTTTTATAAGATCATTTAAAATAAACTAAATCTTTTAAATACGTTATATTTTTAAAGTAATATTTTTAAAAATCAGATTTAATATTTTACATTAATATCTTTATTTTTATCTCGTGATAACTCACGTATTATTTATAAATTTATAACATGATTTTTTAAAAATAATTATGCAACTTTATTAGACAACTTCCACGCATGTGTGTGTAAATTTAACAAACATCTGTTCTTTTTACAATAAAAGAAACGCTTCCTATAATCTAAAAATAACTTAACAATTGCTTTTTTAAAATAAATATTTATTTTTAAAAATAAATAAGATATTATATCAGATTTTAAAATAATTATTTGATATGATTAAAATCAAATATTAATCTCAATTTAAATACTTATAATTTAAAATATTTTTATTCACTTTTAACATATATTTTAAATTAAATAAATATCTTTGTCTAATTTTAACTTGTCTTTTAAATACTTTAGCTTTAAACATTTGTTATTAAATTTATTAATGCAGTATTACATCATAATCATCATCATTTTAAATATCTTCTCAATACCAACACAATTCACATATCAAATACTCATAGATTGCTTTAATTAAACTTATGGTAACATTACCACAAGCAAAGTCAACATCACATA